>BTPG01000001.1:228024424-228594424 GCA_036245525.1 Semisulcospira habei | reverse complement strand
TCAATATATATTTTGACCAGACCTTTCACTTTTACAGTGGACACGCCACCAAATCTCTCAACTTGCCGTGTATCCGTCACCGACAGTCAAGGCAACGCCAAGAATTCCACCACCACTGGGACTTCCACTAACTGTGACAGTCAGCAAAATGAGTGGATCTCAACACAGCCGACAGAACTGTACTTTAGCATAAAGGCCGATCTCAACATGAACATAGGAACACGTCCACAGTACGTGTCAGACTCCAAAGCTGGCATTGTCGGCATCACCATCACACTGGTGAAGGTGTCTTTATCGGGTAAGTGTAGGCTTAGTGTATTGCTACCACTACTAGTACACTGTACTACCAAAGACGCTGCACCGTAGCTACAGTATATATGGTACTACTACTACTGCCAACAGCCCCGTTTCTTTTTCTCCTTATTTTTTTGTCCTGACCCGAACAATAACAGGATCAGAGCTCTTTACGAGGAAATAAAAACTGTGCGTGTGAAAATGTAAGTGTACTCAATGTTAACCCCGACGCACTTCGGCAGGAGATTGATCAACCATGATTTCAAAATGTGTGTATATACTGAAGATTTTAATTTAAACTGTTTATTGGATTTAGGTTCTGAAAGCACAATACTTCAGAGGGCTTTGGCTGGGAAACCTTACTGTCACACCTCCGCTAGTTCCACACAACCTCTGACTGGCGGGGCGGTGCACGACTGCGAAGGAATAATTGCAGTCTCGGCGGTTAATCTGCAGGACAGTGAAAGGTACCCCTTTCTCTCTCTCTCTCTCTCTCTCTCTCTCTCTCTCTCTCTCTCTCTCTCTCTCTCTCTCTCTCTCTCTCTCTCTCTTAACTTGTCAATCCAAGTGACTGTTCGTGCACATTGCATTTCGAAATGTGCAAAAGGCCATCGGGCCGACGTTGGCTGTTGTTGACTCGCGCATGGTCGTGCGCGGGCCAACGGCGGCCCTATGGCCATTACCGCCATTTAAAAAAATCTTTATTTATTACTTCCTGGTTTTTCTTTTGTAATGAGTGTTTTATTATTGTCAATGACGCAAGAGATGCTGTCCTGTCTGTAAAATGAAGTTTATTGAGGTCAGTTAAGTTCTGTCTGGCTATTTAACCCTTTTGCGCGGCGGTAAACACGCTACCGACAAGCAAAGCGTTAAATTATGAGGTGTCACTGCTATACATATTTGGTGAATGAATTGAAGGGGTGACCGACAAAATGAATGCGTAAACGGATTGACTAATTAATCAATGGATCGGTGGGTTGGTGGATGGACGAGGCAGAGGTAAATGGCTGGGTGCGTGGGTGGATGGAGGAATAAAGCAGGTATAGATTGAGCGGTGGGGAATAGATTAATGGATAGACGAATGGGTCAATGGACGGATATAGGGAGGGATGGATGGATGGCTCCAGCGCATCTCACATTATCACTGTTCTCAGGCTTTGTGCTGACATGGAGGCCCTCTCTGGAGGATTCTACAATCTGCAAGACGCCAGCAACAACCAACAAGGACAATACATTTTCCAGACAGTCAGCAAGAAGAAGCGAGTCTGTTTTCTGTTTGATGACGGCAAACCCACACACTGCTCCAGCAGTACTCCAGCCTGTGGCAGTCAACCTCTCCAGCTGTCCACTCGGGTCACGCGCCAGCCGCGTCTCAGTATGTTTGTGGAAGGGTGGCTTGATCCCTACCCACCCGGGAAACGTCCCCAGGACGTATCGCAGATCGCCAAGTACAGACTGGAACTCCATGAAGTGGACGTCGTTAGACAGTTCTTGGTGGTGAAGGTATGTCGAGAAGAATCCAAGGGGGGAAAGAAACACGCTTAGAAAAGACAGTTACAACATAATTTATTTCGGGTAAATACCCATCTTCAAAATAGACAAGCAAACAAATATAGAGATCAGTTGCTATTTATCTTCATTTTCGCAGAATGAATGTGGCAGCCTCATTCCTTCTGCGATAATTATGAAGATAAGTAGCGACTGATCTCTATATTTGTTTGCTTGTCTATTTTGAAGAAGGGTATTTACACGAAATATTAATACATTTTGTTGTAACTGTCTTTTCTAACGTGTTTCTTTCTCCGTTGGGTTCTTCTCTGCATTTTCCACGCTTAGCAGTCACCTTTTGGGTCTGGAAGGTATGTCGGCTGCTTCTGTTACTGACTACTTATTGAGGTTTCGTTTGCAAAGTGCGACTCCGGACTATGAAAGACAGCGAAATCACGGCGGATAACCAGTGTCCACTGTAATCATAGACAGCAAGCCAAACGTCTCCAAGAGGCATAGATCCACATGAGCCCGGAGGGTTTTTGAGGATATATGTCTTTTGAAGATGTTTGGAGTGTTTGCCTATGTTTGGAGTGCTATCAGTGCTTGTGGTAGAGGCTGGTTGTCCGCCGTGATTTACTGTCGTTCTGTGTCGGTGGTCGTCTGATGCAAACGAAACATCACTATTGCATGTATGATCTAAGATTCAGACTTTCATGAAATGTACAAATTTCAAGTTATACAGTAAAATCATTGTGTTTATTTGCTTTTACACTGGCGGCGTCGTGTGGTTTCAAGACATGCAGTATCCGGTTATGCGGCACGACTCCAATGTATTAAAACTGCAGATTACGCGAAATACTATTAGGCCTGGCTGAAATACGACGTTAATGTATCAGAAACGTTCTTTCGACGATCATAGTCTTTAGACCATCGATTTTATTATATAATCACTCATGACTGATTTTATCATCTGGCTTTAAGTTATTGCCTCTTTACAAACGCAGGTAACGATACCATTCGCAATGCAACAGGTACGCAAATAGGATAATAATGATCATCATCTCACATCACCTCAACAGGACAGTGACTTAAGGAACCATTCAGCCGAATGGACAGCTACTGACAACTCAGCCGGAGGTCCATACGATGTAATTATGACCCTGCCAGACCAGCCCACATCCCGTCTGTACGCCGTCCTGCTGGAGGTGCATGATCACGCGGGGAACGTGGGCTACGCCAGACGTCTGGTGCTGTATGACAACTCTTCGTCTGTGGAGCTGCGGACGTCTGCCGCTCTGAAGGTCACCAATGCTGATGCACGGTAAGATCTATGTGTATGTGCGCCATCCTGTGATTTTCATTTATGACAATTTGTGCTTAACTTATTCGAGAAGATCTGCATCCGGATAAAAAAATAATAATACATAGTTTTTATTTAGCGCCCTTCCCTACGGACAGCAAGCTCGGAGCGCTTTATAGCACATAAAAATAATTTTAAAAAGGAGAAAAATGAGAACGCATTCACTCTTTAAATAAACACCTGCTCGCACCATGTAGGCGCATTCCTAACACGAAATAAACACGCACATACACACGCACATACGCACGCGCGCACACACAACACACACACACACACACATTCATGCACGCACGCACGCACACACACACACACACACACACACGCGCGCAACCTACCTACATGGGCTACCTATATAAGAAAACAGCCAACATTTCCAGGCAGCACATCCAGACTAAGCTAATCTTGATATGCTACCCGGAAAAGATGGGTCTTTAAATTTGTTTTGAAGGTCATCAGGGTAGAGGATAGACGGACATGCAGTGGAAGTGAGTTCCAGACGTGAGGGGCCTGATAACCGAAAGAACGGGCACCAGCAGTTTTTAGGCTGACTCTGGGTCGAACAAGCAGTTTCTGTGAGCTTGAGCGTAGTCTTCTATTAGGATTGTATGATGCAAGGGAAAAAGACAGATATGCAGGAAGTGTATTGTCATAATATGTCTGTATGCAAAGTGGCCAGCTTGTACTCTATTCTCTGCTTGACAGGTAGCCAGTGGAGATGCTTTAGTAGTGGTGTGACATGATCAGTGCGTTTTTTGCAAAGGACTAACCGGGCTGCATTATTCTGGATACGCTGAATGCAAGTAAGTTGATCAGATAAGATACCAGCATGAAGGGAATTACAGTAATCTAGACGGGACAAATTGTGAGAGCATACAAGCTGGGCAGTAGTCTTTTCTGTCAGAAAGGATGTGATCATGCCTATTTTGCGGAGTTCAGGTAGGCAGTGCGGCAAAGTTGGCTAACCTGTTTTTCCATCGATAAACTCGAATCCAGGAATACACCCAGATTTGTTTACATCTGATTTGAAAGAAATGCAATGGCCACCTATGGAAATGTGATCACTGCTGAAAACAGATGTTCTAGCTCGAGTACCAACAAGCATGATCTCTGTTTTGTCATCATTTAACTTGAGTCTGTTGCAAGTCATCCAGTCTTTGGCTTCAACTTTCACTTCTCCACAACGGAGACAATGGTCAGCAGGTTACTAGGATGGTCAGACTTAGAGACCTGAATGTCATCAACATACTTGTGATACTCACAGCTATGCTGGCTGATGATTGGGGAAACTGGTTCAGTGTAAAGAGAGAACAGCAGAGGACTCAAAACAGACCCTTGTGAGACACCATACTTCAAAAGCACAGGCTGAGACATGATCCTATTCTCACATACAGACTGGTATCTTTCAAGAAAATAAGACTTGAGCCATGACAGTGATGTACCGGAAATACCAAAAGACACGCGTAGGCGTTCTAAAAGAATCCCATGATCCAGCGTGTCAAGGCGGCACAGTCACCCAGACTTGGGTACCAAAATCATTCAAAACAGTGTCGGCTGTCTAATCCACCTACAGCTATGAAATGTGGCAGAGTGATAGCAGAAATGTGGTACTTTAGTGTGATAACAATTATTTAAACCTGCTTATTGATTTAGATGCCCCAAAAATTAAATATTTGAAAATATTTTATCATATAGCGAAAAATGCCTGGCAGTGTCAAACTCACCAGTGCACAACAAAAAGAGATTGAGCCACAACTCTTTTACAGCAGAATATATTTATGTAGGACTATAGTATGAACCTCAATGTTTATTCTTGTGTCAATAGTTTGTCAGTTATGGCATTTGAAAATTTACGTTAAAATTTTCGTAAAAATACAGCACACACTCCCACATAAATTTGTTCAGAATGTTTAGTCCAATAATCCTGCTCCATGCCAAAGCAGCAGCACCCAGCAGCATTTGTGCAAAATTTGAAGAAAATCCATCCACAAATGTGGAAATTATCTGGAATAAAGTGTGCATATATAGCGTATTTCAGCAAACTTTCGGGCATGCAAAAATCTGGTGTTTTCCTACCTTTGTACAGTCAATAACCCCCAGCCTGGTATGGATGACCTTCTCTGACTGCTTGGTCTTCATCTATACCCAGTCTTCTGCGTCTTCTGGCCTGACGGAGCTCCTTTGAAGCTAGTTTAGCCTGCCTTTGTGCATTTTTGACGCGGAATACATCTATTTCCTCACAATATGCACGACAGAACTGTCCCGGAGTAATGTCCATGGTTTGCAGGATAGCCATCAAGGCAGAGCACCCATCATTGAACAAACAGACTGCCACTGCCACAGCTGTTTCTACTGTTCTCAGACCATGATTTTTTTCTTGGGGCACAATATCCATATTATGCTATTCGGTGACTCATTTTGGTTTTGGGTATAGCCTTTGAGGCAGTTACTTAGGAGTTCTGTCTTGCACAGATCTTTCCATATAGGTTTGATTGCCTCCATGACTGCAGGGGGGAAGATAATCATTTGAGCTGTTAGTGTAGGGCTTGTTTTCCCTCTCAGATTTTAGAAAGGGACACCAACTCACGTCACAGAAGTTGTGAATATGGTTATCATCTGATGACCCCTTGTGGAAGAACACAGCCCAAGCTGCTCTACGCATCTCTACAATGTTGTTTGTGTTTGCACGTATAGCATTCCCATAATAAGACTGCAGCTTGTCAATTGATGCATCTGTCAGTCTTCCTTTTCCACCTATACCCTTTCCATCAGACAAAGCTCCCTTGTTAGTCTTTTTAAGGTTTCTGAGATGCGTACCGACTCTCTTCTGTACATGTCCTAAACATTCTAGTTTGTCAATCTTTATGTCATCATATGGGTTTTGTTCACAAACTTTCTTGTAAGTATTTGTGTCCCCATCCCCCACAAACCCTGTGTATCTAAGCCTGTATTGTGTCACTGATCTATTAAAAATGCCACATGCACCTGCCGCCTCCATGGAGCCACTTGACCCTTCATGTGTCAGTGTGCAGTCCCTTTCATGCTCAGCATTCCAATTTCTATACCTGTCAGACTGTGGGTGTTGTTTCTTCCAATAATCACATGACTTGCACAGTTTGCTCTTGCTCTCAGTATCCAAAACTTTACCAGTTTTCATCCCAATGGTAGTTACTACACCTACTTTTGATGAATGACCTACAGTCATCCAAGTGCCGTCAGTTGACACATGAATGTCATGAGTGTTGTCCCCTCTATAGCTGTTGCTGATGTTTGCATGCTAATTTTCTGTACAGAAGTGCTTGCTTTGTGTATTGTTTTCTTTCTTGCTTTGTAGCTACTGTCTCTAGATGGTTTGGGCAAGTCCATGACACCACAGAATGTTTCTAATTCTGATCTGCCCCCCCCCCCCACCCAAATGCACCGCATGGCAAATGCTGCTCTTCTGTTTACTAAATTTACTACAGAATTACCTACTGGTGTCTGTAGGGAAGAAGAGAAAGTAGGCTGGTTGTCACAGTGTTGATTGCTGCAGTGAAAAACAAATGAACTGGCCAGACCCTTTCTTTCTACCTCATATAACTGAACAGTATGATGACAGTGTCTGCACACTAAGTTTATGGATATGTTCTCACTAAGAATTTTTACATCAATTATTCTGTTACCTTCTGGAGTCTCCACTTCGTTATCCAGTCCACAGTCTTCATCACTGCCTTCATTATCAATATCACTGTCTGATAAATCACTATCTGGTTCAGACTCATCACTGCTGTAAAAAATTAGCTTATACAAGTCTTGCACTTTTTCACCAGACCGAGTGGGCGTGTCAACTTGACTATTTTGATTGTTTGAACTGGTCCCAGCGACCACCGGCAGAAGCGAAACAGAATCCGCACGAGGCCCACTTTGCACATCACTATTTTCACCTGTTTCTGATCTTTTGGCGTGTTGATTACCACAAAATTTACGTTTCTTGGGCTTTGAAGGCCCATACTTACGATCACTAGGCATGTTCGCACCAAAACACAACAGTACATACACAAAACTGGTAAAAGTTGAATGAAATATTCATACAGGCTTCAAACTGGCCGCCATATTTGCTCAAATACACCAGGGAGTAGCTAATTGTACCGTAGTATAGGGGGAGTGGCTCATTATTTATAGAAAATGCAAATGATCGGAGGGGAGCCAATTATAGTATTTCGGCTGCCATTTTGAACATTTTGACAGTGACCCTTACCCTCTTTGGATGCTAATAACTAAAAAACTACTGCAGTCAAAGCAAAAATATTATTATCAATTGAAATTATAATGATTTCTAAATAAAATTATATGTCAAAATTCATGTATCCCCAAAAATGATTTTTCATGCATAGTCTGGGTGACTTTGCTACGCCGCAGACAGGTCTAATAATCATAGCAAAGAGACATGTCCGACGTCAGCATGTGTAAGCAGGCTGTTGGTAATGTGAAGCAATGCTGTATCAGTACTGTGATTTCTTCGATATGCAGACTGATACAGTTCAAGTAAATCATTACTACTGAGATGTGACATGAGCTGACTCAACACAACTTTCTCCAGAATCTTGGGAAGAAAGGGAAGATTAGACACTGGCCTATCCGGATGCAGATCGACTCGAATGTGTAAACGCCGTGCTAGCACTGAAGCCTATCCAACGGCGAGTCTGCAAATTTAGACTTTAGGATTTTGAGCCGTAATCATGCGAATAAAACACTCAGCATCAAGCAGTTAGTTAGTTAGTTAGTTAGTTAGTTAGTTAGTTAATTTGTTGGGTTTAACTTAGAGCCGGCGACTAAGGCCATCTCACGACGGGTGCATCAAAGCAAGGGAAATAATCTTCCATGAATAACACCCCGTAACACCATAATAATTTTTGTTTTGTTTGGGGTTTTTGGGGTTTGATTGATTTATTTTTTATGGATGGGGTAGTAGGTTGGCGTTATTTTATGGATTAATACAAAGATGCATAGATTTTAACGATGTCTGAACGAGATATGCACAGTGCACTGAGGCACGACGTTTCCCTTTTTCAGCGCAAATTACGCATGGCAGACGAACATAAATAGCGGCCTTTGCGTGAGTTGGAAGGACCGGTTCTACAACAGCGAGATGATCCACAACAACTTCCTGCTGCCCGTGACCAACGATGTGGTTCGAGAGATTAGTGGCGACTATGACCAGATCTCTGGACTTATGTCCGTCCGAGGCACCGATAACGTGAATGGAGTGGTGGCATTTGAGGTAACAGTGAGATCAACGTTCAGTATGATTTAGTTCTTCCTCCTGCGCCACTATTAGTTGTATTTCGAGTTAGGCTTTGCCAGTCGTTCTTGTCGCCTCGAGGGTCCTGTCAGTTGGGTCAATGTCGGAGGTAAGGGTCGAGAGCTTTAGCTCGAGACTCTTACCTCCGACTTTGACCCCCCCCCCCCTCCGCCACCCCCCCCCCCCTCCCCTTCCCCCGATGGGACCCAGAAGCGACAAGAACCACTGGCAAAGCCTGACTCGTAATAGAACGATTTTGTCTTCAACTGTTAAAAGTGTAAGTGTGACGTATACCCTTGAAAGAACCTCACGGCTGTAGGTGTGACGTAGAGATTCAGAGGACGAAAATCTCAATACTTCCGACTATCAGTCAACAATCTCGCGCGAACTGCATTCGCCTGGAATTTCTCGCTAGGGTATTTTTTAATTGAACACATTTTCAGTTAGTCTTTTATATGAAATTGGTAATATAGGCCGAACACAATATGTGCATATAGTTAATTTGTTGCATAACCCCGTGATTTTTATTTATCCAGCTTTTTGTTTCTTCGCCAGTACGTACAGCAAGGGCCTTCGCTTCAGCTGAAGTTTTCTGTCATTGATATTATCTAACTTATCCAATTATTCAGTTATGTTTTGTATGAAACTGGTACGAGCGGTATCACAGAACACCTACATAATTATTGTTCCTTTGGTTGTGTAGCCCCCTACACTTTTATTTACTAGCATCTTTTCGTTTAGAGTTTTGACCGATTGAAGATTAGGGTATGTTTGTACTAAGACATATGATTGGCCAAAGACGTATTTGGAGGAGAACGCTTTTCATAGCGAGTAACGTTGCGATCCAATCACGTAATAAGGGAGTCTATTTATCACGTCACATTGACAACATGTGA
The DNA here is from genome assembly GCA_036245525.1 of Semisulcospira habei. NCBI lineage: Eukaryota > Metazoa > Mollusca > Gastropoda > Semisulcospiridae > Semisulcospira > Semisulcospira habei. The sequence continues at coordinate 228,585,105 of BTPG01000001.1, read as the reverse complement.
CAAGAGGACGCCCGTTGCCTTGAGAACGGACGACCAGGGAAAAGAATCAAATAGAGCCAGGCCAATAAGAGAAAGTGTAAGAAGAGAATAGGAGTTATTCCTACATCTGAGTCAGCAGCATGTAAAAATGGTTATCATTCTCACGAGCATCTGCATCTGTTTCATCCAGATGTCCTGGAAGCTTGACGAAGGAGCGGCGTCACCCTATCAGGTTGTACAAAATCTCCAGTCACAGTCTTCGTGTCTCAGCGTGAATCTGGCTGACGGCCAGACGTACAACATCACCGTCCGTGCTACAGATATCATGGGGAACTACAAAGTAAGGGATCTACTTGTTGACTGGTGTGTGATTTTGGACATTACGTTTGAATCCCTTCCCTGCCACTGTACGTACAATTTTGTTTCTGAAATCTTTGTTCATTCGAGGAGCAAAAGCCAAAACCGTCCAAGAAACATGAATACAAATTGATCTCAGCAAAAGGCATAGATCCTCATGAGCCCCCGCAGTCGCGGGGGTTCATGAGGATCTAGGTCTCTTGCAGTTGGATCGTGTTCAGTTTTCTCGGGGTTGATGGGGTTAACGCTCGAAAACTACCTCTCCGGCGCACGCCTGTTAACGATTGTCTTATGGGCTAATCCATTCTAGTAGGACGATCCAAACTCACACACTATAGCACATTTTGTTGGCGTTAGTTTAGCAAACTGATCCAGTTCAAATCGCCAAGCTCAGGTTGAATCAAAGTATTTCTTTCAATGTGGTCATTCAATTACTCAAGATCATCTGCCTTCTAAATGTGTGTCACAGGGTTTGGACTGTGTCGGCAATTTTTGTCTGCAATTTTTCTTTTCATATACTGAGGAGCAACAGAAATGCGACGCTAGTGTTTCCGATGATTCTAAAAGTGTCGCATTTCTTTTGCTCGTCAGTATATTAGTGGAAATCTAAGAGGGAGGTGGTGTGTGAGAACCTTTCTACCATCCGCCGAAACAATCAAACAATGGGGTCTTTTTTTAGGGGGGGGGGGGTGACAGGGGAGGGGCTGTCAAAATCTTTACACCACCAGCCGAAAAGTTAAAAAGACTGGAGGGTGAAGGGGTGGGGGTATGGATGGAATGGGAGCTGAGGGGCGTGTTCCGCCTTCCCAGGACACTATCAGTTGTGTCATCCAGGGATTTTGCATAAAGACGGTGTGCGCGTGATTATCGACCACACGGGCCCCAGGGTAAATGTCGAGGGAATGTGATGTACAGATGTAATGATAATCACTCTGTGTGTTTGCAGGAGGACAGCGTACAAGTGAGTATCGACCACACGGGTCCCAGTGTCAGTGTCGTGGGACTGCGCGGCAGGTTTGGGCGGGACGGGCTGTACGTGCACAACTCTACGGACCTGTCAACAATGGTGATGGTGGTGCAGGCGTCTGATCCACACAGCGGTATTCATACAGTGACGTGGGCTCTGGGCACTAGTGACGGAGTGAGTGACGTCGGCAGCGGCGCCTTGGTTGTGCAGCGGCGAAATAAGGTTAGAGAAACGGTTTTACACGCTTCTTTTTCCATTCATTTGCATATTATGACACTCGTTTTAAACTTTATACTTTGCCTGGTCAACCCCTTTGTGCATGCAGTTACTGCAGTTGGAAACTGTACCGATGGCAGCATTTATAAATGGGGTAATTTTATTACTTATCTTTGTTTGTTCGTTTGTTTTTTCTTGAATGTTAAAGACACTATCACAATGTAATGATCATTTCATTATGTACGAGTTACCCATCAGGGTAAGCGGATAACACCCTCGCTGGTCTGAAAGTGGTCCGATGTGTCTACATGTTTGTGTACTTATTTTCTGAACACGATAAATTACTGGACTGACAACAATGTACCTACCCTAGATGCGCGTATTTATCTGGTTGTACTAAGGAGAATACTAAAAAAAACAATGTGCAAATTCTGCGAAATATCCTTCTTGCTAAAATAGAACGGCACAGTCAGAAACAACGTTCGTGCTTCTGTTGAAACAGTATGTTTGAAAGCTATGGTTTTCAGTCATTCCGTTTCAACAGAAGCACGAACGTTCTTTCCTGATTTAGCCATACGCTATATATATATTAGAAAGAATGTAGAGTGTGCACAGTATCCTTCTTGCTTTTAGAACTGGAGAACCTCAAGGTTTGTTTCTTCAAAAACATTACCGATGACATGACTGAATGGAAGTGTCTACTACTTACTCATTCTAGCCTAAGAGCCAGTTGTGTTAAGACACAACCCGGGAGGCACTCGGGGAACCCCGAGGGGACCAAGAGTTGTCTCCCTATACCCACCACCCGGAAGCCGGGTACCCATAATCCCCCAGTCTAGTCTACTTAGGCGCACGATTCGGTCGTCTTGCGCTCGGCTCTAGCCTACGGACTTTGGTTTTCGACCGTTCTCGGGTTCGGACTTGCTGTTGGAAAGAAGAGCGGGAGATAGGATCGTTTCGTCGGCCCTGCCTGTGCTGCTGCGTGGTTTTCTCGTCCCCACTGCTTGGCGCCTGCGCTTCGGCCTCTGGTGAGCTGTCCGGTGATCTTCGCCGGTCGTGCCAGGCGGGTTTTTGGACGTCTCCCCCCGTTCCCCTTCGGCGGAGAGGTAAGGTAGCGGGATTGACCCTCGGCTGGTTCCCGGGCTGGGCACTGGTTGTGCAGGTACGAAGTTTTTCGTCTTCTTCTCACTGTAATTGCGCCCCCACTCACCTTCGGTGAATCGTAGAGAAGTTTCCTACGCTTTTGTACCTTGGGTGTGGAGAATTCTTTTACTCCATGGCCTGATTAGCTGAGTGGCACAGCTTGAGTCACGCCTTGTCATCGCGTGGTTTGTTCGGGACCAGCGCCTGTTCTGTTTTCGCTCACGGGTGATGGATTTAAGCGCACACTCGCATACGCAGGCATACGCGGTAGACAAGTACTCACGTACCTTAGACAGTGGATATACGTTCCGGCGGGCAGCTGGGGGGTTTACGCTCCTTGGCTGGGCGGGCCCCTCGTGGCATGTCCACATAAAGTGGTGATTTTCTGCCCCAGATGTTTTTCTTGTCTTGATTGTCATTGCGTATTGAGTTGTACAGCATGCGGCCGGTGTTGGTTTTTTTTTTCCACACACGGTCACCCTTAGTAATAATGTTTGGGGGCCTGACTCCTTTTGTCACAGGGGTTGGTACATATGTTGTTGCTCACCTTAGCACTTGACGGCGGTGAATCTACCTCGTTACTGCACTGCTAGATTGCAGACGTGCAGTTTGGTACCTCGCTTCCGTCATGACGTATTCGTCTTTTGTGTACATATGTTGTTCCCTCGCCTTAGCGCTTGGCGGCAGTGGGCCTGCTTGCTTACTGCACGGCTAGTTGTCGGCATGCAGTTTGCAGACCTGTTTACCCAAGAATACACTTGTTGGAGAAACTGACAACTCACTGGCTTGGGAATAATTACACATGTGAGGTCCAAAGTACACTATTAGTCAGTTGAAAGTACACTGACTACACCCAGGGGGTAAACAGGTCTGAGTTTGGTACCTCGCTTCTGTCATGACATGTTTGACTTTTGCTACATATGTTGGTTGCTCACCTTAGTGCTTGAGGGCAGTGAGTCTACCTTCTTGCTGCACTGCTGGCGTGCAGGCTTGACAGTCTGTTACCCCGCTTGGTGCTTGTGTGTTTTGTTGTTACGAAGGCTACCTTTCGTGGCTTAGTCCCACAGGACTCGCCCGCAGGCCTTCGGGTGTTATCTGTTGCAGGGATGCGCTACCCATTCACACAGATGACAGTGGCTAGTTCAGCCCCCAGGGGTCTTTCGCCACTGCACCGGATGCCCCGCCGACCATGCTTGCTTTGCAAGCGATCGGCACCGGTTTAGGCGCCTTCCAGACACTGCGGGTTTCCGCACGACAACGGACTGCCCTGGGAGAGAAGCCACACCGGATGTCGCGACTAGTGCGCGAGCATGGATCGTGGAGGCCGCTGCCAGGGTGAGCGCACGGGAACAGCCTCTGGCAAGGCCCGCTCGGAAAGACAATTACGCACACGTCCGACGTCTTAGGACGTTGCAGTACACTACCACCTTGAGAGGTCAAGCAGCTTCTCGGCTGTAAGCCCCAGCCCGGCTGCTACTGGTAGGTGTGTTCTTCATGTCCAGGCAGCGCCCATTGGGACTAGGCCTGTCTTCCGACACGGGAGGTGCCTCCTTCCACATTGGGATGATTGCGTCACCTGGCCTCAGCAGCGCGGATGGCAGCATTGAAGCGTCTGCAGGCGGGAGCGACCTATGCTGTTGGTGCTTGAAGGATCCCGTTCCGCCCCGATGAAGAGGGGCAGGCCGATGTCCTGCCCGCAAGGCAGATGTTCCGGTGGCCGTCGGACAACCACTGGGTCGGGTCTCCTATGCGCAGGATGTGGATACGCCTTCCAACGTATCCTTGGCACCGGTCGCTTGAGACCAGGACGTCCCTGTGGGAATCCCCACACCGGATTCAGTGGACTAGTGCACGAAGTGGGCCTGGATCGATGAGGCCGCTTCCAGGAGGGAGCGCGCCCGGACTAAGACTTCCAAGAAGCCATGTCCACTTTCTGCCCCACTTGTCTCCAAGAAGCCCGCGGGATCCCGCTGGGGGTCCCCCTTACCGGCAAGAAAGCCCGCCTCCCTCGGAGCCCGGCTCAGAGACATTCACGTGCACGTCCAGGGACTCTAGTAAGAATGCTCGTCTCCAAGGAAGCGGAGACTACTATCAACACAGTTCCGGGCCACCTCTCGTCCCGCTCGCTCTGCGCGGCGCCAGAGTAGGGACCACTATCGGACTGCTGAGGACATGCAAGCTATGCGGAGGCTTCCAGTGGCCGTCGGGTAACCGTACAGTCTGTCTCCTGTGCGCTGGGTGTGCTTCCGACCACTCTTGTAACGTCTGTGCTACCTGGCCGGAGCTGCGATGGTCTAATCTCTGGAACTTTAGAGGAGGGAGACTCCTACCCTCTCGGGTACTTGAAGATTGCCGAGACGCCTTCCGCTGTGCCCCCGGCACCGGACGTGCGAGACCAGCTGGATCCGACACAGAAAACGCCACTGAGTAATCGAGGGATTAGTGCAGTGTGGGAGTTCGACCGTCAAGACCGCCTCCGTTAGAGAGCGCGCCCGGATACAGCTGGTGGAAAGAACCCGCCTCTCCCAAGAGCCTGGTTTGGTGGGACGCTCGTGGCGTCCCTCCTCCACCGTCGTTCCCCACTCGTCTCTGAAGAAGCCGCCGGGATCCCGCTGGGGGTCCCCTGGCCGGCAAGAAACCCGCCTCTCCCAAGAGCCTGGTTCACAGAGACATTCACGCACTCGTCCGGAACCTCCTGGTTGTGAAGAGCGTAGACACAGGGATTCTACTCGACGTTATCGCTCTCCCTCGCAAGATCATAAGAGGACCTTCCCGCTCGGGTGCTTGGAGTTGCCCAAGACGCCTTCCGCTGTGCCCCCGGCACCGGACGCGCGAAACCAACTTGATCCGACACAGAAGACGCCACTTGAGTATTCAACGGATTAGTGCACAGAAACCCGCCTCTCCCAAGAGCCTGGTTCGTTCCCCACTCATCTCTGGCCGCAGGGATCCCCTTGCCGGCAAGCAACCCGCCTCTCCCAAGAGCCTGGTTCACAGAGACTTACACGCACTCGTCCGGATCCTCCTGTTCGCGAGGATCGTAGGCGCTGGGATTCTACTCACCGTTATCGCTCTGCTTCGCAAGATCGTAGGAGGACCTTCTCCACTCATCGTTCGACGGATCAGGACTCCCTCGACTGGTTTCGCGTTCCTCATCTCGTTCGGACTCCCGTTCGTCCCGTTCCTCTTCCCATCGACCGGCCACTTCCCCTTCCCTCGTCCTCTCCGTTCCGTTCCTCCTCGTCGCAGCCGTTCTCCTCGTCGGAACCCGCCTTCGGCAAACGGGAGAACCTCGCCGCGTCGCTCCGTCTTCGCTCTCCCCTTCGGAGGGAGTCTTCGACCTGCGGTTCGCCGTCAGCGGGATTCCCTCCCTCGGAGCCCTCCTCGGTCGCCGGTTCCAGACAGCGGGACTTTGACACCCTGAGTTTGACGGCTGACGACCCCTCGGACTGGTTGCTCGGACGTCTCAGCCGTTTCTCCTCTTCCTCTTCTTCGGCTTCCAGTGCTGCGGTTCCATCAGACCTGTTCTTCTGCGCGGATGGACACTCGGCCGGCGCTGGACGGGACATCCAAGCTCATCGCCGCCGCCCTGCTGCGGAAGTTGCCCGGCATCGCCCCTTGACTCACCGGGGGTTCTCATCCATCGTGGACACTGGGGAACCAAGGCGCAGCCCCTTCTCCCTGACGTCTAACCATCTCGACAACTCTCGTTGGGCACCCGAGGGGTGCCGTACTTCGGACAGGTGGTACCGCTTGGCTGTGCTCGGGGTGGAGGCCTAGCCACTACACGGAGGCGAATCTACTCACCTTAGTCGTCTCTAAGCCCGGCTGCTGAAGCTACGCTTCCTACTTCCGTGATTCTTCTCGAGGTCCAACCCTTCGACCTTCGGACTTCGCGGACAAGAGCGTGCTTAGCTTGGATCTGACGCGGACTACTAGGCCTGCTTCTTCGGCTCGTGGGGGGAAGGATAGGTCACAGGAGCTTCTCCTCTTCGGCTACGCGACAGCGGAGGTGTTCTTCCAGGATCAGGGCAGCTGGCGATCCTCCGACCAGTGCATACCCCCTACCCTGGTGCTTGGGGAAAGAACTTCATCTCCCTCCGTGCGTGACGCTACCTGGACCGACGGTAGATCTGGGCCAGTCTTCCCCGGTGGGACCAGTGGCTACACACGGAATACACCAGGACACCTTCGGAGGATCGGCGCATGAGACCAGGATGATCCTACGTTTTCAGTGGACTGGGGCACAGGATGGGGCCTTGACCGAGGCCGCTACCCGGACGGAGCGAGCCCGGACACAGCTTTTGAGAAGCAGAGAACTCGCCTCACAGAGCCCAGTTCAGAGAGTCGCGCTTGGCGACGTCCCACGTACAATCTCGGTACCCACTCGTCTCCAAGTAAGCCGCCGGGATCCTGCTGGGGGTCCACTTGCCGACAGGAACCCGCCTCTCCTCAGAGCCCGGGTCGGAGAGACTTACACGCGCTCGTCCGGAGCCTCCTGTCGACTCCCCTCGGGAGGAGTCATCGAATGCTACGTCTTGCCCTTGCAGCCATACGGCGCCTGAGGGATGTTGCCGTGGTGGATTGGTTAACGAGCTTCAGGAGCTACGCCTCACCCTGTCTGCCTACAGTTCGAGGGAACAATTACGTACAGCTCCTCTCGGACCATACCTTACCTGGACCGCCGCGCCTTGGTCCACAGGTTCACCTTGCGCCCGCTTACGGGGCGCTATTCCACCAGGAGACCACGTAGCAAATCCCTGTACAAGCCTCACGGGTGCCTACGACATAGCCGTTCGCTTCGGACGCGCTCGCCTCTTTGCCGGTTCCGGCAGCACTGACGCTACATGCCGGACGTTCTTCCTGGTTAAGCTCAGTCATACGTTCTGAATTACAGGACCCCTCCCTCAGGGAGGTTAGAGGCTACAGGTACGTTATCAAGGCACTTGCAGGGCCACGAACGTCACATTCGTCAGGGACTGTACTGTCTTGCACTTCGTGGCTACTGGAGGCTGGCGGGCAGGATGACTTCGCCCGCCTCGATTGCAGAGCTCTGCCAGGCCAGAGAGACTCCTCGCTCTGGTGGAGGCCTTTTTGCGGGGGGCACAACTCCCTCCTGGCGCCTCAGCGCCGTAGGTATTCACCTACCTAGGGTCGTCGGGAGTTTGCGTTAGGGAGGACGGCCCTTGGGCCCTAAAGTGTGCTGGAGCGCGGCACCCACCTCCTGTTCGCAATTCTTCCATTCAGTCATGTCATCGGTAATGTTTTTGAAGAAACAAATTCATTTTTCTTTAAAAGGTATTTTTTCGAAAAATACTTACCGATGACATGACTCAAACGACCCTCCCACCTGCCCCGCTTGCCGCTCGTGCGCCAAGTATCCTGACTGAGGGATTATGGGTACCCGGCTTCCGGGTGGTGGGTATAGGGAGACAACTCTTGGTCCCCTCGGGGTTCCCCGAGTGCCTCCCGGGTTGTGTCTTAACACAACTGGCTCTTAGGCTAGAATGAGTAAGTAGTAGACACTTCCATTCAGTCATGTCATCGGTAAGTATTTTTCGAAAAAATACCTTTTAAAGAAAAATGAATTTTCCAGTTGCACCGATGTTGTATTCATTGTCAGTAGTACTATAGCACAACGTAAAATATACTGTGTACGTGTTTTCGTTATTTCAGACAAAATGCGCGAAACAGGAACACTGCTACTGCCCCGCGATCGGACAATGCGAGGTGTACGAGTACACTATCACCTTCAACAGACTGTCCCACACCAACAGCTGGGGTCAACACCATCGTCAGTACTACCTCACCGTCAACGTCACCAACCAGGCGGCGCTCATAGACACCCAGCACGTGGAGATTCTTCTGGATGAGTCTCCGCCCACTTCAGGTGAGAAAACAGGACCTTCTTGCGCATTCCAAATACATGGCAGATTATTTTATATTAGCTAACAAACCTTGCGAAGACTAAACCCAGGCCGAAAGGTTGACAGTCATGCGTTTAAAATGCAAATAAATAATAACCAGCAAAAAAAAAAAAATACACACGTCGAAAAAATAAGAGCATAACACCAAACTGTTTTTGTCCTTGATTTCTGAATTCAAGAGTCTCTCTTACAAAAACACCACCTCCCACACCTTTACTTACTGATATTTAAAACGTGGTAGACATATCACACGCTGGTCTAAATAACAACTTTATAATCTCCTCCCTTTAGGCGTAGTGCTGGAGGGACAGGGAGGTGACGACCAGGCGGAGATGGACTTCACGAGCAGTGACGTGGTGCACGTGCATTGGCATGGTTTCCAGGACCACGAGAGCGGGATCCTGCTGTACCGAGTGGCGCTGGCTGAGCGCTGTCTGTCCACACAGGAGATGGAGGAGGCAAGAGACGTCAACGTCACGGAGGTGGAGGAGGGAAACACGGCGATCCTTAAGTTCCCGCGCGAAGGTACAAGTCACGAGTGTATCACAGAGAACAGTTGAACTTCGAGCCTACGTCGGCTACAGTTGCCCACTGCGGTAGACGTGACACGAGGATCTTGATATATGTTTACAGAATCAGTCTGTTTTAGTCGTTCACTCTCTTTGGATTAAATTCGTTCCAATATCTGCTTCGGCACGATATGACATAGGTAACAAAAATAAGAAATGTACTGAATACAGTTTAACTCATTCAGCCCGACGGCCGTATTTCCACAATTTTGGAGGCGTCATCTAATGCACCAGTTGCAGGAGATGGATCGACCATGATAATTCAAGGGCAGTGCCAGATTAGCTTGGCGCCGACAGGCGCCAAGCTAATCTGGCACTACCCTTTAATAATCTTCTGGTCGACCCATCTCCTGCTGTAGTGCGTCTTAGCTGAATGGGTTAATAAAAAAAAAAATATAGGAGGAAAAGGTCTGCGTCGCCCTTAAAGAAATATTTTTTTGAAGTTCATTAAAAATATAATCATACGAGATTTGTATTGTTCAAAGGCTAGTATTTACCACAGTAGCAACATTCGTCAACGTGTACATTTAAATGATAGCAGCAATCATGGACAAAATACACACGCACACACATCCTGATATGATAACTTTCGTATGCCAAATAGCAAAATGATCATTACAGGTAAAATCGTATGGAAGGACAAAAAGCACTATCAAAAGCCAGAGATTTAAAGTAATTTCTGGCTTTGACTTTGAACAGGTCATTACTTTGTCAGCGTGGTTGCCTACAACGGAGCAATGGAACCGTCTACTGCTGCATGCTCGGATGGTATTACGTACGACACAACTCCGCCTGCCTTACTGAACGTGTCCCTCACTCAAGCCCGCAGAGGGCGCGCCATCGCCTGCACACAACCCAACCAGACCTGGCTGATCAATGGTAACATGACAAGAACAAGGCTTTCTCAAGTCGAAATGTGTGTGCAGCGTTGCTCAAATCGTCAGCCCGTTAGTGCGGAATACCTGACTGTTGCGTCTAACATTAGCTTGGAAGACGCTGTGTCTACAGACTTGTGCATGAGACTACCCGTGATGGCAGAGGATGACTTCATTGTGCTGCCCTCCGACTACCTGCGCTTGTCCTGGGTAGGTTATGACGAGGAGAGCCAGATGGAGGAATACTACGTTGGTATCGGCGGTGCCAGGACGACGGCTGACGCTCCAGATCTCATGGCCTTCACACCCACTCACGGACACTCCTCGTATCACGTGCTGCACTCGGGGCTGGGTCACGGTGACCTGTTCTACAGCTTCCTGCGGGTGGTCAGCAAGGCCGGACTGGACGCGCACGTCACGTTGGGGCCCATCATTATTGACGTCACACCACCGGAAGTGACGCAGCCTCTGACAGCCGCTGTGGAAGAGGGTTTCGTGGTGGTAGAATGGTCTATGGAGACGTTCAAAGACCCTGAGCAACCTGACGGGATGGACTTGGAGGTCACCTATAGATTAGGTGAGTGAATCTCTCTCTCTCTCTCTCTCTCTCTCTCTCTCTCTCTCTCTCTCTCTCTCTCTCTCTCTCTCTCTCTCTCTCTCTCTCTCTCTCTCTCTCTCTCTCTCTCTCTCTCTCTGCGTATATTCCAATTTCTATTTGAATAAAGTAGAAGAAGATCAAGTAGGTGTTGTGTGCATTCCAAATCACCGAGAAACCGCTTTTAAAGAGCCGATACGGGCTAGAACGAGGCTTATATTCTCATGTGATCCTGCGACTGCATGGACCTCTATTGATATACTGACGAGCAAAATAAAATAATGCGACATTTTTTTAATAACGTGTTTCCGATGATTCCAAAAATGTCAAATTTCATTTTTCTCGTCAGTATATCATACTGACCAATGTCGGCTCAAACGTTTTTCGTGACTCCTGTGAAACTCCGCCCTTTTGCAGATGAAAAGTCCTGAATGAGGGGGACTTGACCTATTTCAAATTATCTTCCCACAGGTTTCACGGACCATTTTGTGACCCCGTTCCTCACCATGTCGGAATCAGCCCTCGCTCACTGTAAGAACGGCATGGTGGCTGGGTGTGCCCGCTATCCAATCAGCGCGCTGCAGGCGTATGACACCGAATCCGGTCGTTCCTTCTTCTTCCAGCTACACGTCATTAACGCTGCGGGTCACATGACCACTGTCAATACGTCATCAGTACGGTTACCAGCTCACTCCCCGCCTAGCCCCGCCACTGTAATGGATGTGATTCGGCTGAGGAAGACTTCTACTCTTGATCCCCCAACGTCTGAAATCGAAGGAATGACGTTAACATCGCCTGTATTTGAGCGTATATCCACAACAGCTTACAGTGATACAGTTACAACGTCTTTGCCGAGAACAACACCAGTGGAAGAAACTGCGCCTGAGTATTCAAAAGACGTTGATGTCGTTATGGAGAGGAATGAAATCTGCATCGCGTGGTACGGGTTCTATCGTGCAGATGAGGTAACCGTGGAAGTTGGACTTGGAACGACCAACAAAACAGATGACTTGGTCCCTTTCTTTGTCATCGGCGACAAGCGCAGTCTCGTGTGCGTTAACTCCAGCTCCCTCCCGGTCTACACCAAACTCTTCTCTCTGGTGAGGGCGTCTGACTCAGGGGGAATAACCGTGGTAGCTTCCGACGGGTTCACTCTGATTCCAGAACACGACCCTAGTAACAGACTGATGACATTTAACGGCAAGGGCTGTGCGAGAAGCGACCAGCTCGGATCTACTGTGGTCGGGCGCGACTCCAAAGTCATGTTGAAGCGTGTGTCCAGGGTGCCGATTCACATCGGCGACATGCTGTTTGTGAGATTTACACCGTTTGTTTCTGACGTGACATTCCCAGGAGCCATTTTGATCCAGACAACTCTGCATGGTTATCAAATCGCAGTAAAATCAACAAACTGCACAGCGGTATTGCCTTTGAAAGTTGCGGAAACCACGAATGTAGAGATCCTAAACTGTATCAAGGACGCACTGCTACTGGCCCTTACTGAAGGTCACATGACTGTCACTTGGGAAATATCTGGTCCTTGGTCACATCTGGTGAAAAGCGTACGAGTTGAAGTCACCGACGAAACGTGCTTAGAAACTGTTACAACGAAAGAGAAGTACAAAGAACTGGAATGTCTCGTGGCTGAGAAGTACGTTTCCTCTTCCTTACAGAAGCTGGACATTCACACAGAGAGTATCTTCCCTGGTCACGCCTACACGTCATCGGTAGCTGCGTGCTTTGACGACGGGTGTGCTCTTGCTGGCCAATCTGACCTTGTCATTTTTGACGACAGCGAACGATCTGTGGCGTTTGACCTTGGAGTCATTACCGCTCAGTCGTCTGACGCAGTTCAAGCTGAGTTCAATGCAAACATCACTCCACCATTTACAGCGTTCACCGGCCCATACACCAGATCTTGTCTCTTTATGTGGACCGTGGCGGCAGACGAGGAAGGAGCGACACCAGTGACGGACTGGCGAGTGGCACGTGCAAGGAACTGTTCCAATCTGCAGGTGAGTATGGCACTAAGCATTTGCAGTGAATATGTTAACTCATTCGAGACGTGCGGCCACCGGATACGCGGCTTAAGCCGCGGATCCGGAGCCGGCACGTCTCGAATGAGTTAAGTGTTAAGCATTGTAGTTGCTTTCTGGACGATAATTTCTTTCAACCTCTCCAGAGCCAGCACTAGAAATAATAATGATGTTTCTTTTGCAACGATCTACACCTAACAACAAACGAAGCGAAATCACGGCGGACAGACAACACTCCAAACAGCTACAAGAGGCATAGATCCTTATGACCCGGAGGGTCATAGCGATCTATGCCTCTTGGAGATGTTTATAGAGTTGTCCTTGCCTATGGAGCAAGATGGTTATCCACCGTGATTTCGCTTTCGTTCGCTGTTGGTAGTCGTTTGTCGCAAACGAAACCTCACTAATCTTCCGCGTGAAGGCGAGGGCTATCAGTCCATTTTTGTAAAAAGTCAGATTTTCTTGTAATACAATGAAAATCTTGCTTGTCATAAAACCTTGACATACTGTATTCACTAGACAGATGTGTCTTCAAAACGAACGGAAATAATCATGTCTGCCCAAAGAAAATTAATGAAGTGAGCAAATGGCACAGATCCTAACGAGACCCCGCATATTACAATACAATCGGCTAAAATCCTCACACGCCCCCTCATATGCGGGAGCGTGTGAAGAATTTAGCCGATTGTATTTGAATATTGTTAGATTTGAACTTGTAGATGGAGAAAATGACCATGATATCAATGTGTACAACGTCAGCGCCTTTCTGCAGGTAAAGGAAGCTCTTCAGATAGTAAGAAACAAAGGTACCCTCTACGCATGCGTCCAGCCCTTGTTTCCATGGAGATCAAGAAATCCCTCGTGCCATAAACTGAACCACCTTACACCCAAGCAAGCGGACAATTTCAACGTTATCGAACTCTCCATCTCTACTCTCCAACACACCGACTTTGATCGCTATCTCTACAGTCGCCAGCTTGGAAGTAACTTCCGGTACCTTCTTGACCTTGACCTTGACTTTGCTGAAAGCAGTGTCGTACTGTCCGCCATTGTGACCAACGGTGGTGACAGAACCGTACAGTGGTTCCTGATGAAGGGAAAACAGAGAGTCCCTGAGGACGGAGATTGTGCGAGTGATGCGGACTGTGTACTGACGAGAATCACCAGCGACGGGAAAGTGATTTTCCCCGGGGACCAATCCCATTTTCAGGACGGGCACGTGTACTACATATGCGCCATCGTGTCTCCTGCAGCACCCGGAATATTGCAGGGTGGCCACGAGAATGGAGCGGATGTGTGTGGAGACGGTGTTGTGATTGATGACACCCCACCAGAGGAAGGTTCTGTTACGATTCATAACGCAGAAACTGGTTTCCTAGCTAATACGGGCGGACTGCTCGTTACGTGGAGCGGATTTATTGATGTGGACACAAGCCTGCTGATACTCGGTAGCGCCACTTTGAACTACTCTGTTGCACTCGGTGAGTCCTTGTTCCCGGTGGGTACATTCCGTTTTCCTTTTTTTTTCGTTTCAATTCGATTTATATACTGGACTTATGAGCATCACCAAAAAGGCAAGAACGCAAGTTGCGCACCACAACAAATGTCGAATCTGATCAATTATTTAGCTATATCTGCAGCCTTTACTGCTTTTTAGTAATTGAAGAAGAAAAGCACAATCATTATGGTGAAGTATGAACAGCATAGAGAAGTCAACTAACAGTTTTTCTGTTGTTTCATTTGTGTAAGCCACCTCTTTGGTCTACCAATTGTTGCATGTAGAAGGGTGTTAATTATTTCTCAATTCTTTTTCAGGGAGATATGAAGGAGCGGAGGACATCGCCCACTTTGTGTCCGTGGGCCGGAGAACAGCGTGGACGTTCACACATCTCAACGTTTCAGCGGGTACTGCCTGTGTCGCCACTGTCAAAGGTAGGATGCAACAATTACCCCCTTGACTGGTACTGATGATCCAGCCCTTGGCGGAAATGACGCTTAGTCACGCATCTATTCCGCCGATCGATATCTTTAGCATCAGTCGGGGGGTTAATGTGTGTGCTGGTCTGAGATTTTGGATCTTACGGCTTTCAGCCTTTCCAGCATACTAATCATGCGATATTTCGTTAGGTCGGTCAATCTGATGATAACATAGTGATCATATATCGCTCCAGTCTGCAGTCGCTCCGATAAATTATGTTTTCCGGAATATAGACTTTTCAGTGTTTAATAAATATATTATATGACCTTTAAGGGTGTTCAAACAAGACAAACGAACGATAATACAGTTTGCTACTTATCTTGTCAGTGTAAAGAAGCTAAGTTTAACTTAAGTCTAAGGGTTGCTACCCGAAATATTAATACACTGTGTTGTAATTGTCATTTCTTTCGCCGTTGGATTCGTCGCGACCTTTAAGGTGTTAATAAATATACGGAGTACTCCATTTTCAACGAAAACGCGATTTTGCTCTGTCTTATTATAATCTTAATCGATTTTATTCGTTACATTTTGTAGAACTGAAGCACAGCTTGGATTAATAGATCCACTCAGCGTGTCGCTTGCTGATATATCTTTTTGTTGCCGAAACTATATACATACTCCTGTCAAACAGCCGAAGACCGAGTGGGTCACGTGACACAAGCCTGGTCCCAAGCAATCATCATCGACAGTACGACCCCTAGTGTCGGTCTCCTGGTGGTAGGGGCGATAACTCAGCGTAAATTCGTCTCTGCGCAAGATTTGACTGTTCGATGGGAAGACGTTGAGGACATTGAGAGCGGTGTTGTGTTGGTGGAAGTAAGGGCGATATTTAAAAACATGATCATATCTGATTAGTTTCTATTGCTTGCTGTACCGCTTGTGTGTTCTATTTTCAACATAGTACATTACCCTACACATGAATGGTTCACATGGTTGATTGATAAAGAGCTGTCAGTGCCACTTAAATACATCTTACTTATTTCAAAGACTACAAACTTCTCCATTAAATGTTTTTGTCGAAATGGTCTATCCAAGTCAAAAGAAAAATCCGCTATCTGTACACGCACAACTGCAGTGAAATAAATCTGAAGTTACTTTTCATATGATTAACCCCTTGACTGTCGAGAAATAGTGAACACGACCTAACCGCAAGAGGCATAGATCCTCATGAGCCCCCGCGACTGCGGGGGCTCATGAAGATCTATGCCTCTTGCTGAGACCACTTTGTGCCTATGCTCTTCAACAGCTCCAGAGCTTTTGGTCGTTCAGTGAGCACAGATTTCAGAAACATTGTGCGCCTCTTGGCAGGGAAGGGGTTCAAAAGTTATTTTACAATGATTGCCCGAGCGGCTGATCGCATTGGCACTGTCTTGTCACACCAGAGCCTGTGTTTTACCATTCAGTGACAAACATATATGTCCACTATTGTGCAGAGCGATATTTTCAATGTAACACTCGCTTTTCACAAAAAGTGGACATACTGGCCTTTGCAAATATTAGGCCAGTAATATGGCAACTTCGTGCATTTTTGACGTATTTATATCATTGGGATTCACGTCTTTCATCAACAGGTGGGGATATTCACGGAGACCGGTCAGGAAGTGGTTCCTTTCAACCTTTGTGAAGACAACTCTGTGTTGATACCTAGCACCTCACTGCTTGTGGATGGACACACGTATGTTGCACTGGTCAAGGTGGGCGAGTTTCTGGGAATCGCATGTGAAATATTGACAATTAAAAGACCATTATGTTAATGATGAGTGCAAGTAACTTTGTAACAAATTTATTTGCGCGTATCAGTCTATGATGATTATGTATTTGTTCTTCGAGTTTCGGTTAAAACTTTAAGCCTTTCGCTGCCACTGATCACGAATTTTGCGTCTGAATAGACTGCAAACAGACCGAAATTCACATAAGGAACACAAATGTGAATGGGACAAAAATGGGCAAAAAGAACATACAAAAATAACAAGAGACATAAACCCTCGTGAGCCCCCGCATTCGCGGGGGCTCATGAGGGTTTATGTCTCTTGAAGCTGGATAGAGCAAGCCTTGCCCCGTCAGTTATGGGTTTAATTATGGAAACTTCCCGGAAAAAGGAAAAAAACAATTCTAGATAAGAATCATGTGCGCTAATTCTCTGTAGGCTACCAACGGTGCAGGGATGGTGACAATGACCCAGTCAGCCCCATTCATTGTGGACAGTTCTCCTCCAGGCCCGGGCAGAGTCTTCAACAGCGCGTCCAGCGCTAGGGTAGGTGTACAATACACTATACACAAACCAAGGGGAATTACTCAGCGCTGGACAGACAAACAGTTAAATCCCCTGCCCCCGCCTATCACCAGCCCACAGAAACATGCGCAGGTATAGAACAAGACCATTATATAAATCCCTTACAAAGGATGCATCAGGTCAAGCCTATAACCCATATCTTTTTCTGGAACTTAGGAAGTAGGCAGGAGAAACACACATACACAAACAAACTACTAAATGTGGTCGGATAAATACCCTGATTGCCCACAGTAGATGCACAAGCCAATATTCAACAATGTAACGATACAAATATTTCGTCTCAAGTTATGGAATACTCATAAACCAGATAGGTGAGGCTAGCGCTGGTAGAACTGCATCTCCTGCCTACTTCCTAAGTTCCAGAAAAAGACATGGGTTATATGGTTGACCTGTTGCATTCTTTTTAAAGGGTGTATATGATGGTCTTGTTCTATACCTGCGTATGTTTCTGTGGGCTGGCGATTGGGTGCCTGATAGGCGGGGGCAGGGGATCTAACAGTTTGTCTGTCCAGCGCTAAGTAATGCCCCTTGGTATGTGTACAGTTCTATTAGCGCTAGTCTCACCTATTTGGTTTGTGAATACGTGTACAATAATACGACTGCCTGCGAAAAAAATAGAGAAACGGGGATAGAACTTTACTTTTTATTGTATAGATGAGCTCAGAAAAATATTAACTCGTGTGTGCATTTGTGCATGCAGCCAACGGTATTGTAATCAATTCCGGTAGTTGTAGCATGTAAGTACAAGGGGGTTAATTTCAAGTGTTTTCTATCACCTTCATGTAAGTTGTTTTCTACAGCTTTGTGGCTGGAATTCGTACGTCATGTGCATATGAAATCAATCGGTCGATCAGTTAATCAGCCAATCGATCAGATCAAATCAAGCAATCAATCAATCAAACAAACAAACAAATAATCAATCAATCAATCGATCAATCAATTAATCAGTTAATTAATCATCCATTCGATCAATCCATCCATCCATCGATCCATCCATCCATCTGTCCATCCAGCCATCCAACCATCCATCCATCAGATCAAATTAAATCAAATCAAATCAAATCAGTCAATGAAGCAATAAGTTAGTCAGTCATGAAGCAATCAGTCAGTCAGTCGGTCATTCAGTCAGTCAGTCAGTCAATCGATCAATCATTCAATCAAGTGTTTTGGGGTTTTCTATTGTAACTTCTCCCGACTGTTTATCTTTTTCACGTCCAGAAATAAAACTCATCTGCTAGATGGCACCACTAAGTCTTGTAGTGAGATATACACAGATTGACCGTAGCAGGTTCTAAGACCAGAGTGCATGTCTACATATGGGACCTTTTCCACAAAATGTCATTGACAAGTTCGTGAAAGAAATCTGACAGTTTCCTAAAGTACACAAGATCAAAAATAGGTTTGTTTTAGATGTACACTTGCTCGTCTATGTGTCGCGCTATTGACAGGACCATAAAACCTACAGTGCGGATGTCGGGGTATACCGGGTGTACTGGTCAGGCTTTGCGGATCCCCACTCCGGTCTGGACTACTACAGGGTGGGACTCGGCACACAGCCGGAACAGACCGACATAGAGTCCTTTGTCTACGTTGGACGACAGAACTGTGAGGTTATTTTAAATGTATTTAACCCTTTGCGTGTCAGTAGCGGTTTCAGTCGCGATGATTCATACAGGAATCATCGAGACTAAAACCGCTACCCACCCACGCGCAAGGGGGTACCCCATTGTGCGTGCAGCCACCCGGTGGTTCACTGGTGGTATTCAAAAGAGAGTTAGTTGGTTGCCATGTATATTTTGTTCAGAAATGTATGGAGCTTGATGCAGAAATATACACGAAATAGTTTGCAATGTCTCTGGTATGTTTCAAACAATTACAAATTGTCGCACTAAATATACAGTTATCTTATAATTGAGATACTAGAACTGTAAGTTTATTCCAAATGTGTTTTTTTTTGTTGTTGTTGTTGTTGTTGCTTGTTTGTTTGTTGTTTGGTTATGTATATATATATATATTATTATGTTTATATATATATTATATATATATATATTTATATATATTTATTTATATAATGTGACTCGTGCTTTTATCCGTCAAACAATTAAATGCAAAAGTGTTTTCCATTTTCATTTTTCCGTTACTGTCCAAATATATTGCAGCATTTGCTTGGCGGCGAAACTTCGAGCAAGGCCGGCAGTACTACGCTACAGTGGAGGTGTGCAACAAGGCGGAGTTATGTCGTCTGGCAACTTCAGGCAGTATCACGTTCGACAACTCGCCTCCAGTCGCCGGCACTGTCATGGTGGGGCTTGATGGGCGACACAGCAGGTTCCTGGGACATAAGTAAGTTAAAACTACCCTTGTACAATAGACGATTTCCGGAAATCAGAGTTAGTTCAATACTGCACGGGTTTTGAGAAGAAAAAAACGTGAATTGAAAGCCCGGACATACCTGCGATATCGCATGTTTGTCCGGGCTTTTAATCCACCTTTTTCGTCGAAACACATGCAATTCTGGCCTAATTCTGACTTCCGGATATCGTCAATTAAAAATTAAATGTGCAATATAAACGTATTATCATCCCCCTAGAAACTCCGCCGTGAGATGGCCTTAGTTGCCTGCTCGGCGTTAAACCCAAATAACTAACTAACTAACCCCTAGAAACTGGAATTGAATGGCCTTCTTTGCAACTGCATCGCCTTCTTATTTATGGTGCATGTTTTTCTATGTTGTCATGTCAAAGCAGGGCTTGTGAAGCGCAGGCGAAAACGAGACCACGTAACCCCTATACTGAAAGACCTTCACTGGCTTCCAATCCAATCCCGCATACAGTTTGAGATTGCGACCCTTGCATACCGCCACTTTGAGGGCAGCCTTCCGTCATATCTTTCCTCCAGTCTGATCACTTACCAGCCCTCTCGCTCACTGCGTTCATCGGCAGAGAAAATTCTCAAAGTTCCAAAGTACCATCTCAAATCTGCCGGTGAACGCTCTTTCAGATGTACTACTCCTTTAATTTGGAATTCCTTACCGACTGAGCTGAGAAATGCCTCTCCCCTTACGCTGTTCAAAGCAAAGTTAAAAACTCACTTTTTCTCGCAGACTTTCGTGTGATCTCTACGGTTTTCTGTACACCCCCCCCCCCCCCTTGCAGACTCTGTGTGCGTGCGTGCGTGTGTGTGTGTGTGTGTGTGTGTGTGTGTGTGTGTGTGTGTGTGTGTGTTTGTGTGTGTGTGTGTGTGTTTGTGTGTGTGTGTGTGCGTCGTTTTCGCCTGCGCATTGAGTTATATTATAAATATGAGAAATGCGCCATATAAAAACCATGTATTATTATTATTATTATGTCTCTTTTAATCTCGTCTCGTCAGAGCAAAACGTCGGTGTTACAGGAAAACTTCGAATCTGACACACATTTCTGTAATAATTAAGATAACTTAGGGCATAACATGTGTAGCGGCCACACACCAACAAATCCACATGTATAACGTCGATAATTATAAGTATAATCATAGTCGTGAAACAAGTTATCGCGTGAAATTAAACTGAATCGCAACAATGGCCCAATGCCACCTCTCAATGAAGACATGATCGTCCGCCCGAGGACGTGTGGATGACCGGGAACCTCATCCACACTGCTTGTCAACCTCGATTCTCTACCGCTGACACTAACCGTAGCAGATAAAATGTGACAACCAGTGTAAAGCTCACCTTGTCTGGCCTGTTTCAGCTCCTCCCTCCCTGTAGAGTGGACCGGCTTTTCCGATCCTCAGTCCGGGATCCACGACTTCTCCTGGTGCGTCGGTCGTACGCCCGCAACTTGTGATGTCGTCCCCAGCACCCAGACCCTGCTGTCACGTGCAGCTGTTAAGGCGGGACTGACACTTCCGATTGCCACTCCACTGTTTGTGACCGTGCAGGCCCGAAACCCTCTGGGAATGGCTGCTGTCGGTGTTTCAGACAGCTTTATTGGTGAGTGTGACCGTGCAGGCCCGAAACCCTCTGGGAATGGCTGCTGTCGGTGTTTCAGACAGCTTTATTGGTGAGTGTGAGCGTGTTTACGAGAGACTATGTAGTCGCGAAGGAAGATTTACAACTCGTAGAAAACAATGCGACGGTTTAGGTGGAGCGGTGAGGGGGGGGGGGGGCTGAGGGGGGGGGGGGATGGTGGGTATTTGTGTGTTGGTTGGGGGGGGGGGGGGGTGAGGAGGGGGATGGGTAACAAGTAAAACTGCCATTACTAATTCTGGGCTGTTAAGGCAAAGGACATGTATGAGTACATTAAAAGCTTTTTGTCTGAAAGATTTGTCTGCACCAAAGTTGGTAAAAGTTATTCAACCTTTAAGAAAATAGATATGGGTATTCATCAGGGATCGATAATTTCACCCATTTTACATTTTATTCACTGTGGTAATTTACGACCTCCCAAAATCTTGATCACAGAACACAACTGTGGCACAATATGCAGATGATATTGCTATATGGATAAACACTAATCTCAGAAAACGTACCCCAAAAAGAATCGTAGATTATGTTAAAAAAAATTCTCAGATTGAATTGGACAAATTATCAAACTATATGAAAGAAAATGGTCTAGAACTATCTGGGGAAAAACATGTTTAATGCTTTTCAATAATGGGGAAAGTGCTAAAACACTGCCTAAATTATCCCTAAACGGGACGCCTTTAAACTACCAACAGAGTGTACAGTTTTTAGGCGTACATTTACATCAAAATTATCTTGGAGAATTTATATTGAAGATATATTAAATAAAGCAAGAAAAAGATTTAACTTGTTAAAAATTATAAACTCACAACCATGGAGTCAGGACATTAATACTTTTTTACACCTTGGTACATCTTTAGTTCGATCAACACTTATATATGGTCAGGAAGTCTACTTTACTGCCCCAGCTACACTTCTAAAGAAACTGCAAAGCATTAATAGTAAAGCAGTTAAATTACTGTAAAAACCTACAAAGAAGCAGGTGTTCTGTCTTTATCTGACCAACGTAAATTAGCAACTACAAGATAGATAAATAGATAGATAGACAGACAGACAGACAGACAGACAGACAGACAGACAGACAGACAGACAGATAGATAGATAGATAGATAGATAGATAGATAGATAGATAGAAGATAGATAGATAGATAGATAGATAGATAGATAGATAGATAGATAGATAGATAGATAGATAGATAGATAGATAGATACTGTTTATTAGCATTTGCCTTAAGAACATAAAGCATAGGAGTGTGTGTTGGTGTCGTTACAATTACAAAAATCACAGTCAACAAATTAAAAAATAATTAATACTCTATCACACAAATCCAATACCCTACACACACTGTAAAAGCTTTAAAACTAAACAACTAATATCACAAACCAATGCGTACCATACAAAACCATACATTGTCCGAGGCCTGTCCGTCACAAATTCAGGACGAGAAGACATATTTTTAGACGCAGATGTGGATTTCCCGAAGAGAGCGCAAACAATCCCGTATCTTATAACTATACGTAACTATGTCAACGATGCTATAGAAAACTGCAATATAGATATCACTATACCAGTTTTACCAGTAACGCCTACTATACCCCTCCGTGGGAACATATTAATGCTACTTTCGATATAGATTACACACGTTTGAAAAAAGAGGAGGATGTAAACATTTTAGCAAATTTATTGAAAGAAAAATTACAGAAAACATATTTTAAACATTTGAAAATTTTCACAGATGGGTTTGTCTTATGATTCTTTAGACTGTGGTGCAGGTTTTGTTATTCCGGATCTCAAAGTGAAGAAATCTTTTTATCTCGGTAAAAGATTTTCTATATTTACGTCTGAACTGTATGCGATTCTCATGGCACTAAATTATATTCAATCTATACCTTATGATATATTTAACATTTTGATTTGTGTCGATTCTAAATCTGTCCTATAGAGTCTGAAAAGCTGGGATTGTAAAATAAGAAAAGGCTTAGTAAATGAAATAAAAACATATTATAAGCTGCATTATGTCCAGAGGAATAGGAATGTATTTTCTTTGGATTCCATCACTCTGCGGAATTTATTTAATGAAATTTGTAATAGACAAGCAAAAAAGGGAGCTATAAATAGAGAAATCTCAGCAGTTTGTAATAATATGCAATTATCTCTACATGAAATGCACCCTGTGCTAAACAGTTTTTTTTCACAAAGATGATATGAAATATACTGATTATGTTCCCCCTTGTTCAAGAAAAACAGCTTCGTTGATATACAAGTTAAGACTAATTTCTTGGAAAACAAAATTCTCAAGACATCAAATGCAAGGGCTTAAGACCCATCTCTGTTAAACATGTAATCTGTGAATGTCCTATTGCAACGAATTTGTTGACACAAAATAACATAACAGTTGAAAAATTAGCAGATCATATGTATGACATCTTACATAGTGATATTGCAATTCAAATAGTTAGTATCGTAATTCATAATCCGGTGGGTAAACTATTATAATAACATGGGTTTGAATGTTAATTATTACTATTCTTTGATATTAACAAGTTGTGTTGGGTTTTTTTTTTTTTTGTTTGTTTGTTTGTTTGTTTGTTTGTTTTTTGGGGGGTGGGGGGGGGGGGTGTCTAATATCACCAATGTGTGAAATAAAATCCTGGTCCTGATTCTGAGGCAAAGGACAGTAAGCCTTATTTCTATATTTTGCCTTTCGATGGTTCTGTTAACGACGGTCCAAATTTCTCAATTGGGAAGGGATGGGAATATGCATTAATATTGTGATGCTTGAATGGCGTTTTGGGGGGTTCTTGAGATTCGTGACTGCCATTGTTTCATCCTTGTGATCCGTGAATAAAGAATTCATTGTCAAACGTGAAAGCCAAAATAAGATCATAGTGATTTGTGTAAACAACTCGGCTACTTCATGAAACATAAAAAGTCTGTTGCCATGCTTTTAATTCCGCTTTAACCCGAGATAATATGAGAGGTATCGCATTTGCGTGGGCTCATGAGGATTTATGTCGCCTGCTGACACCAGAATCCATGTTCCTTGAACAGCTAGAGCTGTTTGGTTTTGACTCAACGAAGATTGTATAAGAGTCAGCGGTAGCTGGCATTAAACGAGTTAACTTACTGGAGACGTGCCGGTACGTCTCCAATGAGTTAAATCGCCCCCTACACCCCCCCCCCCCCCCCCCCCCACACACACACACACACACACTCCCGCAACCCACCATCGCCCTCTGATTATCCGATTGGTTTTGAAATACATAATCCAGGGAGCGATGCCCGACCCCCACCCCCCCTCACACACACACACACACCCACCCACCCCCTCCGACCCCCTAACCAAGTCCAACGCGTGGTTTCAGTTTCGCCCAGTACAAAGAGGCTGTGAAAGTGGTACGTTCTCTCTCGTACGTCGTCTCTTTCAACCGTAAAACGTGAATGCATTTATTCTTAATTTGTGGGTCGTGAATAGCAAATTAAATCGTCGTTAATGCGTCGCAGTGCTGGTATGCCCCACAGCCCCCCGCTCCCATTTGACGCAGGCGATCAGCAAATTTGCAAAATACTTTTATAACGGACGGACCCGGAAAGGTTTGATTGTACATTGCTTAACGTCCCGACAGCAACAAGACTTTCTCAGGACGTGCTTGCACTGCTTGTGAAAATAAAAACTAACTAAAATAAACATTGAATGTATGTCGCCAGCCGGTCCAATACGTTAAATAAACCTACGACATGGGGCCTAAATAAAGCTAAGACCATTTAGCAACACATCCAATATCAAGAGCAACAGGCAGCGCAGACAGTAGGGAGAGTTTTAAAAAGGCAAATACAGGTGAATGGACCAAGGGTAGACAGAAACACGTGCCCCAGAATAGAGGGGAAAACCCACCCTGTGGGGCTGACCAGGGTGACCCTGGGAACTAAAAGGATCCGGAAAGGTATGGCCCACATAAAACATTACAGTATAGAAACAGGATACTATTTCTGTTTTTTTTTTCAGTTGATCCTACGCCTCCGGAAGTGGTTACCATGCCGTATTTCGTCAACCCTCAAGAGGAATTTCCTGCTCGCAACCAATGGGATCGCTCCGTACTTCGGTTGATCTGGGAGTTTCTGGACCCTGATAGCTCAGTGGTCACCTACACCGTGAACATCCGCAGTCAACTTTCCGGCCGCTTGGTGGCTGATCCCATCACAGTGACTGCTGAAACTGGGGTAAATGTTCTGTTTTTAATCTGTTGAGCTAATGTGTTACAATTTTATTGTCTCTCGAAAGGAATTCAAGTTTGATTCAAAGTCCCCAGGGAAGGCGCTTCGACACAGAAAGCAGTGCCACCTGAACTATTTTGGCTGTTCATGCATCCCTCCCTCCTCGGGGGGAGGGGGGAGGCATGAACAGCCAAAATTTCCCTGTTGTTTTCTTTTGCATTTACAAAGCTGTCATATTTTATCAAACACTTCCTGTTTAAATGTCTTTTTTATAGTGCTGAAATTTGTATGCTGCTTTACGTTTTGCAGATAGCATAGGCTGGTATTCTTTCACTGAATACAAGCAACTTCAGAACAGTGACAGGGGAAATAACTTTAGCTTTTATTTGGACCAAATCATTGCTTACTTCCCGTGCCTTGCAATCGGGAAATATTTCATCATCATCTCTCAAATCACAGGTCGAGGCAGAAAAGGGTCAGTGGAGATAAGGAATTATTATAGGGGCGGATCTGGGGGGAGGGTCCAGGGGTTCCGGACCCCCCCCCCCCCTTTTTTTTTTTTTTTTTTTTTTAAATGCGTTAACAAAGTGCCTTTTTTTGGCGTGTTTGAAACCCCCTCCCCCACGTTTAAAATATTTGACGAGTCTTCACACACGCCCCCCTCCCCCCCCCCCCTCCACACGTTGTTTGATATTTTGGCGAACGGTGAGAGTCTCAACACGCATGCGCCTTCTCTCTCTCTCCTCCCCCCCCCCCCCCCCCCCACTTCCGCTTTTCGACTTTTTCGGCGCCTGGAAGCAAGGTATTAACGTCGGGGAGACCTTTTGTATCAGGTTCAAAGACCCTAATAATAATAATAATAATAATAATAATAATAATAATAATAATAATGATAATAATAATAGTTGTATTTCGATTTAGGCTTTGCCAGTGGTTCTTGTCGTCTCCAGGGTCCGGTCAAGGGTGTCAATGTCGGAGGTAAGAGCCGAGGGCTAAAGCCCTCGACTCTTGGGGGCCTCCGACATTAACACCCCTGACCGGACCCGAGACTTTAGCCCGAGCATTAGCCCGAGACTTTTGCCTCTGACCGGACCCGAGATTTTAGTCCGAGCATTAGCCCGAGACTTTTGCCTCCGACATTAACACCCTTAACCGGACCCGAGACTTTAGCCCGAGCATTAGCCCGAGACTTTTGCCTCCGACATTAACACCCCTGACCGGACCCGAGACTTTAGCCCGAGCATTAGCCCGAGACTTTTGCCTCCGACATTAACACCCCTAACCGGACCCGAGACTTTAGCCCGAGCATTAGCCCGAGACTTTTGCCTCCGACATTAACACCCCTGACCGGACCCGAGACTTTAGCCCGAGCATTAGCCCGAGACTTTTGCCTCCGACATTAACACCCCTGACCGGACCCGAGACTTTAGCCCGAGCATTAGCCCGAGACTTTTGCCTCCGACATTAACACCTCTGACCGGACCCGAGACTTTAGCCCGAGCATTAGCCCGAGACTTTTGCCTCCGACATTAACACCCCTGACCGGACCCGAGACTTTAGCCCGAGCATTAGCCCGAGACTTTTGCCTCCGACATTAACACCCCTGACCGGACCCGAGACTTTAGCCCGAGCATTAGCCCGAGACTTTTGCCTCCGACATTAACACCCTTAACCGGACCCGAGACTTTAGCCCGAGCATTAGCCCGAGACTTTTGCCTCCGACATTAACACCCCTGACCGGACCCGAGACTTTAGCCCGAGCATTAGCCCGAGACTTTTGCCTCCGACATTAACACCCCTGACCGGACCCGAGACTTTAGCCCGAGCATTAGCCCGAGACTTTTGCCTCCGACATTAACACCCCTAACCGGACCCGAGACTTTAGCCCGAGCATTAGCCCGAGACTTTTGCCTCCGACATTAACACCACTGACCGGACCCGAGACTTTAGCCCGAGCATTAGCCCGAGACTTTTGCCTCCGACATTGACACCCCTGACCGGACCCGAGACTTTAGCCCGAGCATTAGTCCGAGACTTTTGCCTCCGACATTGACACCCCTAACCGGACCCGAGAGGCGACAAGAACCACTAACTCGTAATACAACGATTTTATCTTCAACTTTAATTTTTTTTTTAAATAATAGCGTGAAGTATACCCTTTAAAGGACCTCAAGCTTTACGTATGACGTAGAGATTCAGGGGACGTAATTGTCTATACTTCCGACTATTCCGACTATCAGCAAACCACCTCGCGCGAACTGCATTTGAGTGGAATTTTTCTCTCAGTTACTTTTTAATTTAACACATTTTCGGTCGTATATTTGTATGAAATTGTAATATAGGCCGAACACAACACGTGCATATTGTTATTTTGTTGCGTAACCCCCTCAGTTTATATCTATTCAGCTTTTTGTTTCTTGGCCGTTTTGATTACGGTCAGTACGTGATAGGGCCTTCGCTTCAGTTGAAATTTACTGTCGTTGACATTATCTAACTTATCCAATTATACAGTTATGTTTTGTATAAAACTGGTACCAGCGGTATCACAGAACATCTACATATAGTTCTTTTTGTTGTATAGCCCACTAAATTATTTATTTATTGGCATATTTTGGTTTAGAGGTCTCACTGAAAAAAAGATTAGGGCGTCTGTACCGAGAAATGTGATTGGCCAAAGACGTATTTGGGGGACAACGCTTTGCTCAGCGAGTAAAGTTGTCATCGTAACATTTAATAAGGCCTACTTTGTCTATCGCATGTTACCTTAGTAATATTTGACAAGGGGTCTCCCGTTGCCTTGAGAACGGACGAACAGGAGAAAAAAACCAAAAAACAAATAGAGCCAGGCCAATGAGAAAAGGTGTAAAGAGACTGAAATAGCCAATTATTATATTATTATGATTATTATTATTATTATTATTATTATTATTATTATTATTATTATTATTATTATTATTATTATTATTAAATACCGAGTAGATCACCTTGGCTCTGGATGAGAACCACCTGCTAACGGATGGTGACCGCCACTGGGCCGCAGTCACTGCTTGTAACGCCGCTGGCCTGTGTACAACACTCACGTCACACACGCTGCTGATCGACTCCACGCCGCCCACAGTGGGAACCTTACAATCCCCCCTCACCTGGGTCAGGAAAGGATCATCGGGAACTTTGGCCACCCATGTTAGCGTGGCTTGGCAAGGTTTCGTTGATGTGGAGTCAGGCGTGGTTAGGTATTTCCTGAGTGCAGGGAGAAACTACACCAGTGATGAGCTGTCAGGACAGATATTCGCACAGCACGACAACAACACACACATCCAGCTTGCGACTCTTGAAATCAAGGAGAATGTAGCATCAGAAGAGGTTGTGTACATCAACATTTGGGCAGAGAACAGTGTAGGACTCCGCAGCGCCATATCTCGCATTGAGTTTAAAGTCTTAACAGACAATGCCCCTGGAACATCCGGGTCTCTTGTGTCCGTGCATCACTCGTGCAGAGCGGCTTACTGTACCGGGGAATGCACGTGCGCCGCGGCAGGTCAAGTGTGTCAAGACCAAAGGACTAAATGTCGAGATGTCCAGCTCTCTGATCCTTCTCTGCAGGGTTGGAATCTTAGCTCTTATATCGGCGGGTCGTCGGGACCTCACGAGTACACCACATCCACGAAATGTTTGGAGGGACACTGGCGACTGACCAATCCGCAGTTACTGTTTTCCCTGTCTAGAGTCCAAGTCAGCTTTGGTCTGGCCAACGCGAGCTTCACCGAGGCCGGCTTAGTCTTCAGCACGGAGAGTAACGCTGTGTGGCACGATGTCGTTGGAAGTAACGGTGCTTCCTGGGATCCACGGGCAACTACTACGTCACCCGATGAAGTGGTCTCCCGTAGGTCCCCGGATGACAACATGGCCGGCGCTTTCTGTCTGCCCGGGAAACGAGTGCTGGACACCGGCTTTCGTTACGTCATGCACGTGCGCGTCTGGTTATCACGTGATCAGCGTGTGACCTTCACCTCTGACCCCATCACGGTGGACCACACCGCTCCGCGAATCGCTCGGGCTGGCGCGGTGCTGGAGTCCACTGCAGACTGTTCGCGAGATGTGGATTACGTCACCACAGAAGCAGACTTCACGGCGTGCTGGGGCAACGTGTTCCGAGAGCAGGAGAGCAGGATCACACAGTACGATGTGTGGGTGGGAACAGCGCCACAGGGTGAGTATGCCGCCCATAGTAGTTTTTCACGCCTTCTGCTTGTTCGAGCTGTCTGTCATATAATGGAAGCCGAGGCCCGCTGAGTACAAGTTCGATACCGTACAGCGCAAAAGTCGTGTGCTTGTCTGCGATGTTGGACCTTACGGCGTACGGCCGTAAGGTCTAAAATCGCAGACAAGCGCACATTTTCTAAATAAACTCTACGCAAAGTGAGCTAACTGTATACCGGTTGAAGCTCGGTAGTATACAGTGGAGGTTCGCTTACCTCCACTGGTAGGTTGCGCCCCTGTACAGTAAGGACGTTCACGCTGTAATCAATGGCCGTGTAATGTCCAAAATCGCAGACAAGCGCACATTAAAAATAAACAACTCTGGGCAAAGTATGCTAACTCTATGCTTCTTTTTAGCGGTTGAAAGCTCGATATTATATACAGGAGGCTCGCTAACCTCCACTATTAGGTTGCGCCAGTAAGGACGTCCACGCTGTAATGAAACCAAAGGTCGCGTCGATCACTGCGGCATGCGTCTTCGTAGCAGTCGTACTGTATAAGGCCTCAACTGTGAATGTTGGTGAGGCTGCTTACGAGCAATAGCAATGTGTCTCTGCGGCTGCATGTTGTTCATGAGAACACACCTATTGCAGGTGGATCGAGAAGCATGAATCCACTAAATGCTTGAAGTCCGTGCAATGCTTGGCCTGCTTTTGATATAGGGATAACCTCTATTTGCAGCTGACGACATCATGAAACCCACTAACGTCGGCCTGAAAACCACCTTCACCATCCCTACCGCCGGTCTTGAGGAAGGCACCCGCTATTACGTCACCGTTCGCGCCATTAACAGCGTGGGCCTGCTGACGACAGCCACTTCTGACGGCATCACCATTGACATCACACCGCCTGTCGCAGGCGTAGTGTTTACAAGCGACGACCACACCAACCGCGAGGCCCAGTCCGCCACCGGAAGAGTGATGGCTTCGTGGCACGGGTTTCAGGACAGAGAGTCAGGCGTGACGTCGTACCGTGCGGCTGTGTATGATGTCGGGGACCCCGCCACGCCGGTCTTGCCTTTTACAGACGTCGGTTTCAGCAATACGTACACCTTCAGTGGTCTTCGGGTTGTAGATAGGCATAGGTAGGTTTTGCTCCAATTTGTTTTAAAAAAAAAGAAAGGAAAAAAAAGTAACACTTTAACATCATGACTGCTGCTGACGACACCGTTTGATGGAAAAGATACGTGTTTGCACGTTACTGCAACCGTGCGGTATCGTCAGTAAGAGTCATGGTATTAACAGAACGTGAAGATCCTATATTGTGTCATCAGTTTTCAGTTTGGAACTTCAGAATCCAATGTCTGACAGCTTCCTCAGTAACAAAACGTCTTCGGGCCCACGACGGCCGCAGTGGGCCCGCGCACAGTTACCGTTACTGCGGACATCGTGGGCCCAAGGACCTTTGCATACTGGGTTATTTCTGATCGACGTGTTTTAGTTTCTTTTCTTTTTTTTTTTTTTTTTTTTTTTTGCAAACGGTCTTTATCAATGATGATGTACGAATCGCCTTACGGACGTAACAGCTTTTGTTGTTTTCGGATAGCTACCGCATACCTTCAAGTCATGTGGAAGGTGAGATCGGTGCTTTGAAAAACGATGATAGCTTCAGCGACGTTGATGGTCTTATGTGTACTTGCATGTCAAATGACTTACATTGCGAATTACGTTTTTTCAGACACGTAGAAATTATAACTACCTGCTCAATGTATTATTATTATTTATTTAGTTACCAGATAGAGGTGAAGGCAGTGGACGCTGCGGGCCTGGAGAGTGAGATTGTGACGTCATCCCTCATCTTGGTGGACAACACCCCGCCTGAAGGCATCACGTGCAGACAGTACACTCTTCTAGACACACAGCCAATGACGTACACGCGGGCAGACTTTTTTCTCTTTTACACTTACCACAGTGAGTTTTACATTGCCCACCCAGTGAGGGACGAACTGGCCAGAGTGCTTGTCACCGCAACGGGTCTGCATCCTGGAGCAGAAGGACACATTAGTGTTGAACAACTGAAAATGCCTCTTCATTTCAAGTACACCAAGGCGGGCAACGCAGCGGCCGAGCACGTGTTGCTTCTGCCCGAGACGGTTTCCTCACAAAATGTGACTCTGTCAGTCGTAGTGGAAGCTGACCCAGGGGCGATACTTTCCGTTGAAGTCTACCGGTGTTCAGAGTCAGTGATCTCGGAGAATGACACTGTCACAGTTCATCAGATATCCGAATATGCCGTGTCGGTCTGTGCACGCGTTCGCGACCCAGAATCCCAGATCCGCACCATGCAGGTGGGAGTCGGCACAACCCCGGGCGGCCTTCAGGTCAAACCTTTGACTCCTGGAGGTCACAGCGCTCACGCTGTCGTAGAGGTGACGGTTCAACACGGCATGCCGTTATACGCCACTGTCATCGCTGAGAACCACGCCGGACTTAGGTCACGCTTCATTTCACGACCAGTCATAGTTGACAGGACGCCGCCATTTATCACAGAGGTCAAGGTCACGCCGAAGTATGAAACCCAAGGTCGAGTAAACGCGACAGACGTGTTGGTGGATGCTGAGTGGACGGCGGTTGACAGGGAAAGTGGAGGGGTCGTGTGTCTGTGTCACCTTGGTAAGAAATAAATATATACCAAAATTCAGACGAAAAGTGCGACTGCCAGGCGTATAGAATGCAAAGATATAGATATAGATCTAACTGTTTGTCCAGCGCTGTGATTCCCCTTGGTTTGTATATAAAGATCTAGCGAACAAAGACAGACGCACGCTTAACCCGTTGGGTGTCGGTAGCGGTTTTAGTTGCGATGATTCCTGCAGGAATCATCGCGACTAAAACCGGTACCGACACCCAGAGGGTTAAGAGGAAAAAAATGTTCAATGTGATACAATTTTGAAAGTCTGACTTTTCACTAAAATGCACGTATTGCTTTTTGCCTTTGCTGGGTAGTTCGCGCGTGACAACGGTGTCATTTTTTATGGAGTTGATTAACCCCTTGTGCATACAGCCAAAGGTACTATAATAGCAGCAAGCGCAAAGGTGTGTTTTTTACACCCTTAACTCATTCAAGACATATCGCATCCAGAGACGCAGCTCATGGAACGCAGGACGTCTCGAATGTGTTAATGTGTTAACCCTTTTGATCCCGACGCTCTACATCAGAAGATGGATCGACCATGATAATTCAAGGGTAGTTGCCAGATTAGCTAGGCGCCTGTCGGCGCCAAGCTAATCTGGCACTATCCTTGAATTATCATGGTCTCCCGAAACTGGTACATAGTCATTACGTGACACCTCTAACATTTGTGAAGTGCATCCTTGGGATTAAATGGGTTAACGTCATGCTTGTTATTGCAGAAGGACAAAGCACATACGACTCCGATACTCAGGAAACTAGTCAGGTTACTCCAGGTCGTTGTCAGTGGCGTCTGATGCAACCTCACCACGGTGCTACCGTCCGTGTCACTGTCAGCTGTGTCAACGGGGTTCAGATCCACGCCACCGTCATGTCAGAACCGGTGGATATTTTGCTGCGACCCCCAGACATTGCAGAGGTATTGTATGCATATAATTATATGCAGTTTAAAGAAGGTTGTACGCGCATGACAAAGTAACGCATTTGTGCTGATGAGACTACACGACAGCACCAACGATAGTCAAATTAATGTCAGACTCCCATAGGTACATTTGTGTAATGCGTGTATAGTTTAGATTATTAATAGTTTTAAATAAAATTCATTCATTAACTTATTCATATCATTTTCATACATTTATCATACATTTATTCATTCATTTAAGACCACATTATGGAGAAGATTGGATTGAAGACCAGTGTCGTAGCGTGGAAGAGGGCATGGCAAACGGCAACAGCAAGAAGGCTTATGAAACGCTAAGGACCCTCACCAAGACTCAACAGCGAACAGCCACAGTCATCGAAGACAGCAGCGGCCAACTCCTTACGGAAAACACTGCTGTACTAAACAGATGGACTGAGTACTGCCGAGACTTGTATAACTACAAGCCTGAGCCAGACACCAGCATCCTCCAAAACAACCAGGCTGGGGCCAGGAAGGCCGAAGACCTGCCAGTGTTAGCTGAAGAGGTGGAAACAGCTGTACGCGGCCTGAAGGGAGGAAAGTCTCCAGGTGTAGACAACGTACCTGCTGAACTGTTGAAACATGGAGGAGAAGTAACAACGAAGGTCCTCACTACACTCTGTCAAAAGATCTGGGAGCAAAAGAAATGGCCAGTAGAATGGACACAGTCTCTAGTGATCCCGCTCCCCAAGAAAGGAAACCTGAAACAGTGCCAGAACTACAGAACTATCAGTCTGATAAGTCACCCTAGCAAAGTAATGCTTAGGATCATTCTCAACCGCCTCAAAACTTTCGCCGAGGAACTGCTGGCAGAAGAACAGGCTGGCTTCAGAGTTGGAAGAAGCACTGTAGAGCAGATTTTCAACTGCCGCGTCCTGATTGAGAAACATCTGCAGCATCAGCGCGAACTCTACCACAACTTCATTGATTTCAGGAAAGCATTTGATCGCGTCTGGCACGACGGACTCTGGCAAGTCATGAGATCGTTCAACATAGAGGAGGGACTGATCCAAATGATAGAAGCGCTTTACAAGAACGCCTGCAGCGCGGTTCTACTTAACAATCAGTCAGGCGTGTTCTTCAGGACGACGATCGGTGTCCGTCAAGGATGCCTGCTCTCTCCTGTCCTTTTCAACATATTCCTGGAGAAGATCATGCAGGAAACCCTCCACGACCACCATACTTCAATCTCTATTGGTGGCAGATCCCTGTGCAATCTTCGATTCGCAGACGACATTGACCTCATGGCAGGCAGCAATAGTGAGCTTCAAAACCTGACAGACAAACTTTCAAGTAGCGCAGGGTCTTATGGCATGGAGATCAGTACGGATAAAAGCAAAGTGATGATCAACACCACAAGCGACAGCAGCAGCAACATTCACATGAACGGCCAGAAGCTAGAAGAGGTCAATAGCTTCAAGTACTTGGGAGCCACCCTGTCCAAAGACGGTAGTTGCATAGCAGAGATCCGTATCAGGATAGGTACAGCAACATCCGCAATGGCCAGGCTGGACAGGATATGGCGAAGTAACTCCATCAGCTTCACCATCAAGTACAGGCTTTACAAGTCCCTCGTAGTGTCTATTCTACTCTACGGCTGTGAGACTTGGACACTGCTTGCAGACTCAGAAAAGAAAATCCAGGCCTTTGAGAACAAGTGCCTGAGGAAGTTGCTCCGCATCTCGTACCGCGAGCACAAGACCAACGAATATGTACGGAGCATCGTCACTTCCCTGGTGGGCCCACATGAACCCCTTCTGGCAACCGTGAAACGGCGCAAGCTTGCTTGGTTTGGCCACGTGACCCGACACAACACCTTGTCCAAGACTATCCTCCAAGGCACTCTCGAAGGAAGTCGTCGGCGAGGTCGTCAGAGAAAGAGTTGGGTCGCAAACATAAAAGAATGGACCGAACTCGAGATGCCAGACTTGCTTGCCACCGCCCAAAATAGAACTCAGTGGAGAGCACTGTCTGTTGCTGCTGCCTTTCAGTCCCCCCAACGCCCAGTTCGGGCAAGGGACTGATGATGATGATGATATGGAGATGGCTTGACAGACCAAGGGAAGTGCCAGATTAGCTTGGCGCCTGGAAAGGCGCCAAGCTAATCTGGCACTATCCTTGAATTGCCATCGCCCGATTGATGCTTTTATAATGTGTAAGCGTAGTGCAAGGTTGTGAAAGTAATATAATTAAGTGTGACTGCGTCAATCTTCCGTTTTCTAGTGTCAAAGATTTTTGTATTTCTAGGGTTAGGTGGAGCAGGCATGAGAACTAGTTCTGAGTGATAGCGCCACATTAATCCATTCATCTGTCTGTTTCCAGGCGGTCATCCAGTCCCTGTCCAACGATGTTCTGATGTCTCCATATGACGGTCCGGATCCCCTGGTTCGATCCGCTAATTCCAGCCTCCAATTCTGCTGGCGCGGCGCCGACGACCCAGCCATCGTCAAGTTCCAGTATTGCTTCCTGCACGAGTTATCTCCCCTTGGCGAATGGCTTCCCGTGGACGCCTACAAGACCTCGGCAGTCCTCGAGCATGTAGGCAGTCACCTACCACTCGGAGTCATCACGGCGCAGGTACGGGCGGTCAACTCCAGGAATATGACATCAAACGTGGTGTCCACTGCTGTGAGAGTGGACGGTGGTTCGCCTGTTCTAACAGGTCAGTTGAGACAAAAAAAAGAATATAAAAAGAGAACAAGAAGAAACGAGCAATAACGACTTCAAGTCACGTCAAGTCAAAAAACGTTTTTTATCCCACGAAGGGTAAATTCCAGACTTGGTGAGGGAGTTTAAGAAAGTTGGGGTGAGAGCGGGGGTGGTGGGGGGGGGAGGGGGTGGCGTGGGGGCACGAAGAGGGTTATGACTAAAATATGATGTAGTCAGATCCTTTCAGTTTTGGCGAGAAATAACAGAGAGAGGTAAACTGTGTGTATTCCACCCTATGACTATCGCGTTTTGGTCAGTTTTTGCTGCAGATCTCAGCCACACTGCATTAGCAAAACGGCTTCTTAACCCCTTCCCTGCCACAGTCCGTTCACAGTACGTACATTGTTGTTTCTGAAATCTTGGTTCATTCAACGACCAAAAGCCAACACCGTCCAAGAAACATGGATATAAATTGGTCTCAACAAGAGGCGTAGATCCTCATGAGCCTCCGCAGTCGCGGGGCTCATAAGGATCTATGCTTCTTGCAGATGGATCATGTTCACGTGTTGTCTCAGCAGTGCAGGGGTTAAAGGCCCACTACCGCCGTAACTGTTCAAAGATACACTTCTGTAACAGATGGTTACGAAACGCTACATACAGGTCTAGTTGTGGTTCATTTAGACACAGGACAATCTAGTTCAGCACACGTCGTCTTTATACCAAGCAACTTGACAGTGACTACACTCCGTTCTGTACATGCAACGCTATCAGTGCCAGAAACAGCTAAATATAGACTGACGCGCTAATGGCAGCGCATAATAAATAAGTACGATTACGCGTGTAATTTTGCTGCGTGTCCAAACTGCTTTTAAAGTTCCGCATTAGGTGTGTCGACAAATCATAGCAAGCATAACTGGTGCTGAAATGTGTCTTGAGATTTATACGCAATGGTACTTTAATGGTATATTTAGACTTTGTTTTTTTACTTAAAAAAGAAAAGAAAATGAAAAACAAACAAACATCCAACAAATAAACAAACATTAAAAACGCGCTGGAACATACTGACGACCAAGAACTGTTTTGTCGCCAGGTCAAGCAGCCAGAGCAACCCTCACAAACAGACGGCTGCACGTGGACTGGCACAGCGTGTTCCAAGTCACCCGTGACGTCACATACGCCTTGTACGCCGGCACCGCGAAGGGATACGGCGACCTCGTCAATCACGTGATCACTAAGGGAACTTCTTTCACGGGAAAATCCAAAGCAGAAACGTTGTCGAGTGTGTTTGTCACGATACAAGCGGTGTATTCAAACGGCTACTCGACACTATACCAGGCAAAACTGTCTTTGTAGAATGCTGAAAAGAGCAGTGAAACAGCGCTGATAATACACATCTGTAGACAAATGTAACCCCTTTAATTGCCGGGGCAAGACAAAAGGCTACCCATCTGCAAGAGACATAAATCCTCATGAGCCCCCGCAGTCGCGGGGGCTCATGAGGATTCATGTCTCTTTTTGGTCCTGTGTTCTTTGTGCCCAATTTTTGGTCCCATTTCATGTGTGTTTTTCACGCGAATGTCGGTTGTTGTAAAGTGGTTTCAGACGCGAAATCCGTGATCACTGGCAGTGAAGGGGTTAATCTCCTAGTGCACATAGCCATTGGAACTATTTATAGGTACATGTGGCTACATACCCAAGAGGTTAGTTAGTTATTTGGGTTTAACGTCGAGCAGGCGACTAAGGCCATCTCACGGCGGTATTCACAAGAGGACTAACTAAGATAGCAAAGATCTGGAATGACATGAGTCACACAAGTGTCAACCGTTACTGCTTGGCTTTTTTTATTGTGTGTCAAATATTTGTGCATTTTTTTTCTTCTTTCTAGAACTCATTGTTTTCAACGAATATGAATAAAGTAAGTCTTCCCGTAGTGTACTTTTGCCACTCATTTCCTGTTAACGTATATATCTACAGGAACTGATGAGAAGAAACAGGACAAGTATAATAATTATATTTATTTAATCATCCTGTTTGTGCGTGCATGACATGAATGACTGTGTGTGTGTGTGTGTGTGACGGCGTGCGTGCGTGCGTGCTTAGTTTAATAAGCGTTTTGACTGTCGGCAGCGCTTATTGTCGCGATGATTTCTACAGATTCGAATCATCGCGACAAAAAAAAGCGCTACCGACAGCCAAAGGGTTAAGTCAACTTTGGAAGTTGTCCTCTCAGTGACTACTACAATAAAGTTTAACAGACTGATTGTAGCTTAACCCATTACATCCTGAGGCTGATTTTGTTTAATTTGCGTATTGTCCTAGGAAGGCTACATTACAGATCATGAGATAGATCAACCATTTTAGTTCAAGGGTGGTGCCCGAATAGCTTGGCGCCTGAGGCGCCAAGCTATTCGGGCACCACCCTTGAACTATCATGGTCAAATTAATTTCATGCAGTAGTGTATCAGGATGAAAAGGGTTACAGAGTAGGGACAGACTAGCTTCTAGGCGCCAAATGTTCTGGCCGGTCCCTTGAACTGTCACGGTCGTGCCACGTTGTAGTTCGTCATGACTGAATGGATTATCTCATTCCAGTCGCCAGGCATCAATAGTGGCGGAAGTGTATAGCGTTGTCGGCGCTATCGAATGGAATTTTGGGAAGACTTCTGATGGGTGGGCTCGAGCGCGCATGGGCCTCTCCGAGCGCAGAGACCCCATCTTGACCGAACTGATTTGAACCGAACTGTTGCGGCGCTTTCGCAGCTATCGATGCGGGGCACCTTGAATGTGTTCATCATTCATGTATTTGGTAAGCAAGAACCTGTTTGCACCAGATAGCAGATACCGCTCACTGGCAGATACCGGCAAAACGTACTGAGATTGTATACGGGAGACCGGGGCAGGTTGAGACAATAATGAATTTAGCAAAGATATCATGATACAAACACCACTTTGGTTAGATATGCAGCAGACATAGATCTAAAAGATAAATTTCATATGCCCCCAAAACAATGTGGCTAGAAAAAAAAAATCAGCCGACGTAAAAATACGAGAATAGACTCGGAAAAGTAAAACAGGTGGGAACTTTGTAAGAATCCCACAAAATTCAAACAAAGTGTCCCATTTATCTTCTGAATCAGACTACCGTACATAGTAACTATGTTCTCACTCAGAACTCATCCATGTGTTGACCCCTTTCGGCCAGTCCTTCCCCTCTCGTCCATTGTCATCCCAGAAAGAGGCGTACACTTGAAGCTCTGAATGACAGTTATGAGATGCTTGCGTATAGCTAACGACTTCAAGGCATGCCACAAAGTAACTGTGTTTACGAAAAAGAAGCGACAAGCAACACTTACAGCGATTGTTCTGCATGCACTATCTACATAGCAGTGGCAAGATTCCCTATGGAATAATGTGCCGGATTCGATTTCCTGTTGAGCTAACCTCACCATCTGTGAGAGACCATTGCAAAAGACTATTCAATTAGCAGAGTAATAAATTCTGAAAAAGACGTTCACAGCTTGGACATCTAACTCTAAAAATATAAACTTTAGTATACTATTCTGGCATTGGCGTGCGCTGTTCTTGAAAATGAAAACAAAATAGAAAGGGACCAATTCACCATAATAGCTCGGGGCAGGTTGAGGGAGCCCGGGGTGGGTTGAAACACTGTCTCAACCAGCCCCGTCTCAACCTACCCCAAAGTATATACATTCTGAATTTACCGCAGTGTTGACTAAACCGATGCAATCACAAGCTTTCATTCTTTCTTTGCTTTCGAAAAGCCATGTATCACCACTGTCATTCCAGCAATAACTGTAAAATTAACCGTTTTCAACACTGTCAGAAATTTACTTATCCTTGGAAAAACAACTCACAAACCAGATAGGTGAGGCTAGCGCTGGCAGAATTGTGAACTAACTGTTGTCCAGCGCTGAGTAATTCCCCTTGGTTTGTTGGAAAAACAAGCCGTACTCCATTCGGCTCAAAACACACGTCCCAATGCGAAAAAAGGCCATCGGTCCGACGTCGGCCGCCATTGGCCCGCGCACAGCGTCGGCCCGATGTGTTTTTGCGCATTTGCGGTGTGCATTCCTGCTAAAACTTGGTTGATGTTGTAGACCGGGTTATGGAAATATTATCAGCGGAAAAGAAACGGCTGAAGTATAATATTATCCCATTCAGCCCTGACGCACTACAGCAGGAGATGGGTCGATTATGATAATTCAAGGGTAGTGCCAGATTAGCTTGGCGCCGACAGCTAATCTGGCACTGCCCTTAATATATCATGGTCGTTCCATCTCCTGCAACAGGTGCATAGTCGTTAGATGACGCCTCCAAAATTTGGGAAATACGGCCGTCGGGCTGAATGAGTTAAAGGCCTTATTTTATTTTATTTATTTATTTATTTTTATTTGTTATATTTTTTATTTGTTTTTTTTTTTTTTTTTTTTTTTTTTTTGGGGGGGGGGGGGGGGGGTCTCACCCTGCCCCATGCCTCACCCTGCCCGGTCTCCCCTACACTTGTGGGCGTTTTGAAAGCACTAACCTGCATTCGAACTTCTTCCTCTTTTCTTTTTTTTTTCGTTGGGCAGCCATGCGTATGGCACGCATGAAGATTATGGTCCTCGCCATTGAGAAAAAAAAAAAAGATAGGCACGCAGCCTTGACATTATTTACTTAGTTCTCGAACACTTGTTTCCTCTTTCAGTCCACGCCCACCGCTGAACGAGAAAGACCGAGCGGCCTTGACAGCTCGATTACAGAGTGCGTGGTGCAACCGCACTTGTATAGCACACTTATTATAATTTTTTCAAGATCAACTCCTTCAGTGCAAGTGGACGCAAAATAATTGTGGTGTGGAAAGCTACGGCAAATTCAACGCCGAATGCACCCATCAGCCCAAGGAAC
This sequence comes from Semisulcospira habei, assembly GCA_036245525.1. Lineage (NCBI taxonomy): Eukaryota > Metazoa > Mollusca > Gastropoda > Semisulcospiridae > Semisulcospira > Semisulcospira habei. Next base: position 228,544,542 of record BTPG01000001.1, on the reverse strand, counting down.
ACGGATTTACTTATGGTCAGCAAGAGGCAAAGAACCGCATGAGCCCCCGCATATGCAGGGGCTCATGCGGTTCTTTGAGTCTTGCAGTTGCGTGGTGTTGGTATTTGTCAGGCATCAAAGGGGTTAATATCAAAAGAACTGAATCGACCGTGATAAGTAGCTCACGGTTCAGGCCTTACGAGGTACACTGGTTGTCTGCTTCAATTTTCTACCGCTGATCAGCGATAGAGAATCGGTGGCCGTCAGCTAGTGTGCTCTCGCACCTGATGCCACTGCAGAAAAGGTCTTGTGTCCATTAAAACAAAAAAGAAAAAAAAAAGTAAAAACATTAAAATGTAGTGTTCAAAATAGACTGACGCAACACACGTCGACCCGAGGATCTTATGATTTTGAACCTTATGGCTATAGGTTGTAAGATCCAAAGGCAGACCAGCACAGTGGCGTAGGAAGATGTGTTTCAATGAGGGGAGTGTTTGTGTGTGTGTGGGGGGGGGGGGGATTCCTCCCGTGTTAATTTCTAGTCACCAAAATCGAACATAACATTTTTTTTTCTAAAAAATAAAAATGTCTCTCATCGGTGGGTAGGGAAAAAAGGTGGTGGTACTGGGTACTCTGCCCACCCCCACCCCCCTTTTAAGGCCCCCCTCCCCCACGCCCACCCACCTGCCCCGCCCCCTCCCCCCCCCCCACTCCAACCCCCCCCCCCCCCCCCCCACCCCCACTCTCCCTCCCTCCAGCCACCACGCTTCCTACGCCAATGCAGTACACATGTGATGTATATATTTTGTTCCTGGCATAATCGATCGACCCGGTACTTCGGCTCTAGTAAGATTGTTGTCGATGATAGTTTTGTTTTATGTTTGTTTGTTGTTTGTTTGTTTTTGTTGTTGTTGGGGTTTTGGAGGAGGGCTTGTTTGTTTGTTTGTTTTTTGTTTGTTTTATTTTGGGGTTTTGGGCTTGTTGTTTTCTTTTTTATGTATTTTTTTTTTTTTTTTTTTTGGGGGGGAGGCTTTTTCAGCTTTGTTATTCTAGACATGACAGTAATAGTACTCTTTGATAGCTGTATCATAAATAATTATGGACTAAAAGAGCGTACGCCCTGATAGCGACAGCATAAGTATTGATAATTGGGTTGTTTTGTAAGTCAACCTTGCCCCTAAACGTAAGCTAGTGTCACACTAAAATGACGAGAAGTAGGTCTAAACGCGGTTCTGTAGGTCAGTGCACCATTCGCAAGTAACCTATTTTTCAGTCAGTTCAGTCTCACCGACCGGCTGACTCAGGCCTGCGCTTAGTTGATTCTGATTGGCACACATAGTGTACCATGGGACGCATTGACAATGATAGTTCAAGGGTGGTCCCAGCATAGCTCGGCGCCTACAGGCGCCGAGCTATGCTGGGACCACCCTTGAACTATCATTAGTCATAGTCAGTCTATCACCAGAACCTGTACAGTCTTCAGATTTCGGAATTTCGACCTCAGGGCTATGCGTTTTAGTTGTTAGTGATAGCCCTAGAGCTCCCAGAGATCAAGATATACTAATGGTCAAAACGTAAGGGCCACCCCACTTTTTGTGTCATTGTTTATCGTCGCAAGTACGCTAATACAATACGATGTTTTTTCGATCCAAATGGGTTAAAAGTTGACCTTAGACAGTCCACTGCACAGGGAACAATAGACAACAATTCATCAATTTCCACGAAAGTGTCAAATCCACGTGAAACATCGTCAGTTTTTGTGAAAAGCTGTGCGATATTGGCAAGAATACCAAAGGCAGGCAGGTGGAAAAACTCGGTAAAGTCGTGATGCACGTGCTAAAGGGGTCAGTCCTGAACACTAAGCACTTCTGTTTCGCTACAAATACCGGTACAGAAGGGGCATAGTTGTCACTTTCCTAACCATGCCACCACGACGAAGCCTAACACCAGTAGATTAACTCATTCTACCCCAACACCAAAATCCTTAAATTTTGCCCCTGTCCTCTCAAGACTGCATTGCAGTGCACGACACAGATCGACCATGATAGTTCAAGGGTGATGCCAGAATAGCTTGGCGCCCGTAGGCGCCAATCTATTCTGGCATCACCCTTGAACTATCATGGTGGATCCTTATTCTGCTGTGGTGTGTCTGGGGTAGAAAGAGTTAAGGCCGGGCGCTAGCATGGCTGCAGGATGGAATTTCCGGACGAGAAGTGGGAGACGTCTTGGGGTGTCCCATTCAGTGATCCAGAGGCTGCTGGCACGTTTCCAAGAAACTGGAAGGACAGAACGACGACCCTACTCAGGACGCCCGCGCTGCACCAGCAGAAGTGGAGACATATCCCTCTGTGTGGCGGCTCTGCGCGACCAAACTGTCAAGTCAACCACTCTGCGACGTCAACTGATGCAATCTGCAAACGTTAACGTCAGCAGAAGCACAGTCTGCCGACGTCTGCGCGAAACTGGCCTGGCTTCATGCAGAGCAGCAGTGAGAATACCCCTCACTCCAGCTCATCGCAGAGCCCGGGTTGCCTGGTGTCGTCAACATGTGAGGCGGAACAGACTCCAATGGACTCAGGTTCTGTTTACTGATGAGTCAAGATTCACTGTGTCCTTCAACGACGGCAGGGTGAGGGTCTGGAGACGCCAGGGCGAGCGATTCACGGATGGATGCGTCCATGAGGTGGATCGCTACGGAGGAGGCTCAGTCATGGTCTGGGCAGACTTCAGCAGGGAAGGCAGAACCCCCCCCCCCCCTCCACGTCATCTGAGGCACCCTGACCTGGACTGCGCTATCGGGACGAGATTGTGCAGCCCCTCATCCAGCCAGCTCTCCATGCCATAGGCGACAATGCTGTTCTGCAGAACGACAACGATCGACCTCATCGCGCCCGTGTCAATGGTGGATGAGTACCTTGAGACACGGGGCATCATGAGGATGGAAAGGCCAGTTCGTTCGCCTGATCTGGCTCCTATCGAGCACCTCTGGGACGTGCTGGGGCAACGTGTGGTCAGCAACCACCCCCCACCTCAAGGCGTCCCCCAGCTGACTCGGTTCCTGCATCAAGAGTATAAAGCGATCCCACAACATGTTCTCCGAACCCTGGGAAACTCCATGCGTCAACGCTGCATTGAATGCTTGGCTGCAAACGGTGGGTACACTCGCTACTGACTGGACCTGTCTTGTGTGACTTTTCAAATGAGGGGTGGGTGAACATTCTAACGTACTGCTGTTGTTGCAATTGCTTGATGTGCTCAAAAACTTAAATGAAATTGTTACTGAATAAATTAGCAAAGTACTTACTCCAAAATATTGTTACATTATGTGTGTGGTGTTGTCGGTGCGTCTGCGATAAAAAGTGGCCCTTAAGTTTTTACCATTAGTATATAGTCCAAAACAAAAGTGCAAACGCCATTGAGTTGCACGAGTGAGTTTACATGCCCCTAATCAAGGTGATCCACCATACTGAGCGGAGCACTTTGCTTACACATGCGCCGCAGGCTTTAAGCTCACTCGTGCAACTGGTTCATGGTGAAAATAACTGCTTAGCCATGAACTGCGTGGGCTCTTTGGCGCTAAATTCACAATGATTTTAGAAGCTTAATTTAGTGTTTGGCCACTGTCACTGCCGTGTCACTGAGCTGAGGTTGAGAAAACAAGACAACTAGAGCAAGGTGATTTTATATAACCGACTCTCAGTAGCTGAATAAACAGGAAAAGGCATCGTACTAAATGTGTTTACAAACACCCGAGTCTAAAAACGGCACAGGTCTGGAGTCCACATTTAAAGTGTTTGTTTTCTGTTTGGTTCGAGCCCGGCATAATTTCATGTCAACATTTTATGTCATTTGTGGTGGTCTTTGATTATGGACCTTATGGCCTACAGCCGTAAGGATCACAATCACAGACCCACACACGGATAATCTGTTTACGAGAAATTTCCAAAACTCCACTGTGACGGCAAGTGACATCCCAATGCGCATAAAGGCCATCGTCGGGCCGACGTCGGCCGCCGTTGACCCGCGCACAGCCGGTGTGCACATTGGCCGGGATTAGGATTTCTCAGATTGCAATGCATTACGAAAAATCTCGCTGTTCACAAAAAGATGGTCTTCCTGTGTTTTACCTTCACGGGGCAAACAGGACAGGACCTGCTGTTGCTGCTGGGATAGGAGTATATAATTTTCTGTTACCACACCCTCTCACTGTTAGTCATTAGCCCATTGGCTGTCGGTAGCGCTTTTGTATCTCGAGATGAACCCTGCAGGAATCATCGCGACAAAAATCGCTTCCGACAGCCGAAGGGTTAACGCAATCAGCGTTAACTCCCTGACTTCTACACACGACACCACTCGGCTGCGAAATGACGAATCAAGAGGACCTTGAAAATGCATGTAGCATGCGCCAACGTGCTGACGCGTCTGTCCCAAAACTAGAACAGACTTATCAGATGTAATAAATGCAATGTAGTCTCGCGATAAATCTGAGATAACAACCTTGTTAGTAAGCAGCTGACAGGTGAGGAATTAGGTCAGCCATTCATGAGCAATTTGACTGGGCCGCCCTAGACTGAGAGCTGATAAAAGAAACGCGCGCCACCGATAAGACGCCGGGGATGAGAAAGGGTGTTTCTATGAAGGCCTAAAGATCTTGTAGTTTTTTAATCTGTCGGCACAGTATCGATCATCTTCTGTTTAGCAATAAAACACAGGTTATGTCCCCGTGAAAGCAAAGATTCAAAATTCAGAACACTTTATAATGTCTCACAAGACAAAATTGTCTTTGCTTGGTATCATTGCTAAGTGTAGTAATAAATGGGTAGTAATAATCATATTGTTCACTATAAGGACCGTACACACATGAAAAAGCGCTTAAGGTCACAGTGTAAGAAAGTTTAAACGCACATGTACCCACTGGCAGACACTGACTCACTCACACACAGCAACACTGACCCGCATAAAAACAAACACATCGCAACGGCAGCACAACGCGCGCAAACACTGAGACAGATAGTCACAATGTTCAACAAGTAACGCAGTCACCCCCCCCCCCACCCCATCCCACACACACATCATAATGTGCAAAAGGTCATCGGGCCGACGACGGGGGGGGGGGGGGGGGGGGGGGGGGGAGGGGGACCGGGGGAAGGGGGGGGGGGCTCTATTTTTCTGATTGTATCCGAAACGTGTTATAAGCGAAGTACCACAATTTAGAAAGAGTCCTTTCGGGACCTTAGAAAATGCGTTGTTATGTCCGACCAGGGGATTTAAAGTTACACCTTTGTTGTTATGTCCGGCCAGGGGATTTAAAGTTACACCTTTGTTGTTATGTCCGGCCAGGGTATTTAAAGTTACAGCTTTGTTGTTATGTCCGGCCAGGAGATTTAAAGTTACACCTTTGTTGTTATGTCCGGCCAGGGTATTTAAAGTTACACCTTTGTTGTTATGTCCGGCCACGGTATTTAAAGTTACACCTTTGTTGTTATGTCCGGCCAGGGTATTTAAAGTTACACCTTTGTTGTTATGTCCGGCCAGGGTATTTAAAGTTACACCTTTGTTGTTATGTCCGGCCAGGGTATTTAAAGTTACACCTTTGTTGTTATGTCCGGCCAGGGTATTTAAAGTTACACCTTTGTTGTTATGTCCGGCCAGGGTATTTAAAGTTACACCTTTGTTGTTATGTCCGGCCAGGGTATTTAAAGTTACACCTTTGGTTACACCTTTGTTGTTATGTCCGGCCAGGGTATTTAAAGTTACACCTTTGTTGTTATGTCCGGCCAGGGTATTTAAAGTTACACCTTTGTTGTTATGTCCGGCCAGGGTATTTAAAGTTACACCTTTGTTGTTATGTCCGACCAGGGGATTTAAAGTTACACCTTTGTTGTTATGTCCGGCCAGGGGATTTAAAGTTACACCTTTGTTGTTATGTCCGGCCAGGGTTTTTAAAGTTACACCTTTGTTGTTATGTCCGGCCAGGGTATTTAAAGTTACACCTTTGTTGTTATGTCCGGCCAGGGTATTTAAAGTTACACCTTTGTTGTTATGTCCGGCCAGGGTATTTAACGTTACACCTTTGTTGTTATGTCCGGCCAGGGTATTTAAAGTTACACCTTTGTTGTTATGTCCGACCAGGGGATTTAAATTTACACCTTTGTTATGTCCGACCAGGGGATTTAAATTTACACCTTTGTTGTTATGTCCGACCAGGGGATTTAAAGTTACACCTTTGTTGTTATGTCCGGCCATGGGATTTAAAGTTACACCTTTGTTGTTATGTCCGGCCAGGGTATTTAAAGTTACACCTTTGTTGTTATGTCCGGCCACGGTATTTAAAGTTACACCTTTGTTGTTATGTCCGGCCAGGGTATTTAAAGTTACACCTTTGTTGTTATGTCCGGCCAGGGTATTTAAAGTTACACCTTTGTTGTTATGTCCGGCCAGGGTATTTAAATTTACACCTTTGTTGTTTGTTAACCTCTTCCCTGACGAGAAAAAGTGAACTACGATCCAACTGCAAGAGGCATAGATCCTCATGAGCCCCCGCGACTGCGGGGGCTCATGATGATCTATGCCTCTTGCTGAGACCACTTTGTGTCCAAGTTCCTTGGACAGTTGTGGCTTTGGGTTGTTTAGTGAACGGGTTAAAAAAACAAACAAAAAACCAACAACTATGTAATGTATAAGATGCTAAAGGTATGCTAAAGTTTGTGAAAACGGCATTTACAAAGAACGAAGTTATATTAAGTGAAAATAGAAAGAACTGAGTATATTTTTACCCACGACGTGTAGCGAGACGCCATCATCACTGACATGGTCGTTACCCTAAAAATAAAAGGGATCGGATGACGCCATTAAATTCAACATAACGTTCATAGCACGGACTAAATTGGCTGTACAAGCAACTGCTTGAATATCTTTATTCGCTAGCTGTATAGGGATAAAAACGGAACCTCACATATAAGTGTTGAAAGGGCGATTTAGTCGCGTGTCTTTTGTCAAATAGTGTGCAGCACAGGCATGTGACGTTCATTGCTAAATCGACTGCAAAATCAGTTTCAATCACCTGTATAACTAGTGGAAGGAAATAAACAACTTCCTACCACATGTTGCTGGTGTGGTCAAAGACTGACTCTGTGGTCTATCATCACATGCCTGTGCTGTTACGCTCTGTTTGACTTGAAAAGACGAGCAAAAAAATGGTACTTTCCGGCAGCACTTATATTAAAAGCTATAGCTATAAAACCACCGCTATGCGGTGCATTGACATTGACATAGTAGGAAAAAGGTTCTTGGGCCAACGTCAGCCGCAGTTGGCCCGCGCACAGCTGTGCGCGAGCCAACCGCGGCCGACGTTGGTCCAAGGACCTTTTGCTTGCTTACTACCTTGTCCATTTCAATTCTTTTTACGCCAGCGTGTGGGCGCGTAGGCAGCCGGTATGATCTATACTTTATACCCTGTCCTGTACCGAGGACACACAGCTACGAGTGGGCCAAATACGACTTAGGCACTAAAATTGCGTCTTATAAACTCAGTGCAACCGATGTCGGCCAGATGACCTCTCAATCTCTTACTGGGTTAGTACGTTGACTGTTTCTTTACACGCAGCGTGTGCGCGCGTGAATGCTACGGGTTTGATAAATGAGTTACACCCTGTCCTGTAACGAGGACACATAAACATGTAGGGCAAAGGTGACTCAAACACTAGAATTGCGCCTTCAAAGACACAAGCGTTTCATTTGTCTCTACCCTCCTCGCCCCTCCCCCTTCTCCCTCCCCCTCTCCCTCACCCCCTCTTCCCGGCCATTAGTGATGTCCTTGTCAGGCTACAATAACCAGTCCATAACACAGTCTGGCTGTAACAAAGTGAAATAAATAAATAAATAAATCAGCACATGAAACACCGAGACGAGAAGGCAAAGCACATATACCGGCGAGAGATATAATTATCTATAAAAGGGGATGCCTTCACGAGCCAAGAGCTAGTATCACTGACACCGACTTTGAATTGGAAAATCTTAAAAATATGAGCGGCTGATCTGATTTTAATGAAACTTATTAGGGCCTTCGTTCCTTCCTGGCCATTTGTTTGCTGAGGGCGACAAAATAATGAAAACTGCTTTAGTATCGGGATACACTATGGAGCGAAACGCGCATACCCTCAAAGAGTTCCATTGCAGGTACTCTAAATACACACACAACAGCGTCGAAATTTCATCGTCACCTCAAGTTTCACCTGTGTTATCTTCCAAGCATTCCCAAAGACGTCTTGGCATGAGACTCATCAAATGGTGTGTCTCCATGAAGGTTCGTGTTATTCTGCATGTCACCTTTGTTATCTTCCAAGCATTCCCAAAGACGTGTTGGCATAAGACTCATCAAATGGTGTGTCTCCATTAAGGTTCATGTTATTCTGCATGGTCCTTGGCTTGACTTCGCGAACGAAGATTTTATAAGAGTTGCCCACGACGTCTGCAGGCTTGTTCGTGGCTGCGGAGGCCAATCCGGGACAGGCAGGTTCGACCGCAGTGGCTGCAGGGGGAGGTATGGCCAGGGTTCTGAGTTGCGGCATCTCTGGTTTTTTTTTCCTGAGCCGCTTGTCCTTGAGGCTAGCTCTACGAGAGTCCTCAAAGGAGACAGCTGCCTTGTAAATGGTGGAGCGCCAGGTGTCACGGTCCGCAGCAAGCGAAGACCACTGGTGGTGGTCGATTTGGCAGGCACTAAGTGACTTTTTGAGACAGTCTTTGTATCTCTTCTTTGGTGCCCCTCTGTCACGGTGTCCAGTAGCAAGCTCGCCGAACAGGGTGATCTTTGGTAGGCGATGATCCTCCATCCTGGAGACATGCCCCGCCCAGCGGAGCTGTGTCCGCAGCAGCAAAGCCTCGATGCTCACAGTTTCAACCTGTTCAAGGACCTCGACGTTGGTGACATAGTCACTCCAGTGAATGCCCAGGATGGTGCGCAGGCAGCGCTGGTGGAAGCGTTCGAGGAGTCGTAGTTGGCTGGGGTAGAGGGCCCAGGACTCGGAACCATACAGCAGGGTGGTGAGGACCACAGCTCTGTACACGCTGATCTTGGTGCCTGTTTTCAGCTGTTGATTGTGCCACACCCGCTTGAAAAGTCGCCCGAAAGCGCTGTTCGCTTTTGCCAGCCTGCTGTCAAGCTCCTTGTCCAGCTTGGCGTCCGACGTGATAATGCAGCCAAGGTAAGTAAACTGGTGCACTGACTTTAGTTCAGACTCGCCAATGGTGATGTGAGGAGGGCGATACACTGTCTTGGGTGCCGGCTGATGGAGGACCTCTGTCTTTTTCAGACTGACCTCGAGTCCAAAGAGCTGGGCAGCGTCTGCGAAGCAGGACGTAATGCGCTGCAGGGCTCTCTCTGTGTGTGCAACGAGGGCAGCGTCATCAGCAAAAAGCAGCTCACGAATCAGTTGGTCTAGGGTTTTCGTGTGGGCCTGCAGTCGTCTGAGGTTGAACAGGCTGCCATCGAAACGATACCTGATGTACACTGCATCGTCATCATCGAGGTTCACTGTGGCCTGCTTCAACATCATGCTAAAAAAGATGGTGAAGAGGGTCGGTGCCAGCACGCAGCCCTGCATGGTACAGTTGAGTAAAACTGCAAAGTTGCTTAGTCATGAGTTTCAAAATAAACAATATTTGTCAATATAATTATAAGCAATATGTTGCCACTGAAACTAATAAAGCAAACTTCCGGCAGTATTTCAGCAAGTTTGCGCGTGAGTCTCTCTGTGTTTGGTATATTTACACGCCATGAAAGCGGGGTCAAAACGTGCGCCTCTCAGGATGTTTGGTGTCGGTTGGGTTGGCTTTGGAGCGGGAAAAGGCTGCACTATTATATTTTCTTATACAGGAAGAATCAAGAAGATGTATGGCCAAAGTATAAAAAATGGGAAAGAAAAACAGAAGATAGTGGTAGAAAACCCTTTAAAATAGAAACAAATAACGACGTTTCGGATCAAAGTTCCTTCCTCAGGTGACATGGAAACAAACGTAGAACAGAAAAGAACACGACATAAAGAAAAGACGTCATCCTGTATAGAGAGAATTTAGAATGACGTAAAAAAAATTTTTTTTTTTTAAAAACCCACACACACATAATGACGCAAATACACATGCACAAAACACGTACCACAAAACTTACGTCTATATACATACACGTCACTGCATACATTCGCATTCACTCGTGCCTGCTGCAGCTCACGCACACACACACACACACACACACACACACACACACACACACACACACACACACACACAAACACACACACACACACACACACACACACACACACACACACACACACACACACACACTCAAAGGTAGCATCCAGTATCAACAGTGAGGTCAAGTCTGGCACCAACTACCCATCAGGCCGAGCATACCCCTAGGGGCGAATGTTCAAGCCGCGCGGATGGTAAGTGCCAAGCCTGTCCGCGAAAAAGGATTCTGTCATTTTGCGGCGGATGAAGTGGGATGTATTTTGCCAAAGGATGCGTATGCTGAAATGTGTGAGGCTATGAGGAGGTTCGTTGAAATGACGTCCAACCTGGTTGTTGTATCCGAGGCGGATCGAACGAACATGCTCCTCGCAGCGTTCAGGGAGTGTACGGTATGTCTCCCCCACATACAACATCTTTGGGCAGTGAGAACATGAGATAACATAGACAATATCCGATGACTGGCATGTGAATGATCGGTGGACATGAAAAGATGACAGGGGTCCGGTGATGACGGGGGATGTGTTGATGTACGGACATGCTTTGCAGTGTGGTTGCTGACAAGGGTGTGTGCCAGGTGGTAAGGTGTTAGATGCGCGAAGTGAACTGTGAACAAGATGATCGCGTAGGTTAGTGTCACGTTTGTAAGCGACCAGCGGAGGCTCAGGAAATATGTCTTTCAATACTGTGTCATTCTGAATGATGTGGAAGTTCCTGAGGAGAATGTTTTTGATGGGGATGTTGTGAGGATGACACGTGATACACAGGACCGGCCGGTCCTCTGCAGCACTGTGAGTTTTCTCCCTCAAAGCTTCACTTCTGCTTGTGGCCTCAGCTTTAGAACGAGCGGTGTTGACGATGTCTTGAGGGTATCCCTGGTGTGAGAAGAAAGTGGCCATGGTTTGGGTCTGGTTGGTGAAGTCGTCGTCGCTGCTTCAAATCCGACGGAGTCGCAGAAATTGGGAGAATGGGATACCGTTTTTGGTGGCGGCAGTTTTACTATATAAAAAATGGGGTATGGCCAAGGAATGACCATGCGATGCCCAGCGGAGGTACGGCCAATCTATATCAGGCCCCCCGGCCTTCACTCCCCAGTTGCTGTCCTCTCCACTCCTTTTCCAGTAACCCCACCCGGGTCTGCCCTGGGGGACTTGGGTGGGGTTAGGTATTTTTTAGTTCCCAGGTCACCTGGTCAGCCCCACAGGGGGTTTTCTCTCTATCTGGGCATGTGTTCTGTCTACCCTTTGTCCATCACCTGTATTTGCCTTTTAAAACTCTCCCTACGTCTGCACTGCCGTAGCTCTGATATTGGATGTGTTGCTAAAGGTCTTGGCTTATTAGGCCCCGTGTTAGGTTATTTATGTATTGACCGCTGGCGACATACATCAATGTCTGTTTATTTTTTTCACAAGCAGCAGGCACGTCCTGAGAAAGCCTGTTGCTGTCGGACGCTAAGCAATGTACATCAATCAATCAATCCTTTCCAGTAGTCACATCGAAACCTCCTCCCCCCCCCCCCACCACCTTCCACGGAATTCTAGGCAACTGAGTCTAGGACATCCCATTTTGTGAATCAGCGAATCTGAAACGACTGTCCTCTACTATACACTTTGATCGCGATTGCTTAATGCCAACCACCCATACTTTTGACAAGATATCAGTCGTGAAAAGTACGCGTGACCTTTCCAAGTTTACAAATGTCACTACTTGATACAGGCCGGGCAGAACGTGCTTACCTTTTGAAAAATGAATCGAAAGTGAGTCAAAGGCGTAAACCCTAACGTCTCACCTTCCTCAGTCTGAGAATGGCAGATGCTATCGTAATGTGAAGTCGTGCGATCGTACTGTGATCACTTGCAAGCAAGAGGCATAGATGCTCGCAGGGGCTCATGAGTATCTATGCCACTTGCAAACATTTATAAACCCTGGCTCAGTTGCAAGTCGGCAGTCAGTGCGTCTGGGATGACTATAGGTGCTGTGACTGAGTAGGCTATAAGGGTTATGTTGGTTCGTAGGCTCTTTATCCTTGCTCTCTGAGACAAGCAACGTCTGATAACATTGTGTGTAAATTGTGTATTGGCGTTTTACAGCAAGTTCTTCCTTGATCACTTCTACGACACCGCTGCGGCTTGATACGAAGGTACGTGAGCGCTTGCACTACGGGTGTTGTTGCATCATACGGAATGGACCTTTGCACGTGTGTGTGAGTGTGTGTGTGTGTGTGTGTGTGCGTGCGTGCGTGCGTGCGTGCGTGCGTGCGTGCGTGCGTGCGTGCATGCGTGAAAACGTACGTGCTTGACTTTTGTGTATTTCTTCCGTAATGTAACGAAAGCCAGTACGCCAATTTAGTTTAAAAGCTGACTTTTTATAGTGTAAAAGTGAAAACTGATCTCGCTTTTCTCAAAAAGTGGACTTACTGGCTTTTGCCATATATCAGTCAGAAAATCATTTTTTTAGAAAAGCAAGACATTTCATTGTGTCAAAATGAAAAGCTCGCTTCCCTCAAACATGCACATAAATTAGCGACATCAGCCGGAGATTTTTTTTTTTTTTTTCTCTTTTTCCTTTTTCTTTTTCCCCTACCTGTAACGGGTAGCACCATGCATGGCTGTAGCAGGAATACTCGATCTGCTGTGCAATTTACAACACAAAATATAACGAACTCATTAAGCCCGTCTGACGAAACTGTCAAGTTCTGAGATCTACGTCACAGTTCTGGAGACAGACCGATAATGATGTTTCAAGGTGGTGTCGGAATAGCTTGGCGCCTCGTGGCGCCAAGCTATTATGACACCACCATTGAACTGTTATGGTCAATTCACATTCTGCCATAACGTGTTAGGGCTTTGTGGGTTAACTCATTTGAGACGTGCCGCCTCCGGATACGCGTACCCGGAGGCGGCACATCTAGCTCCACTGAGTTAACAGTGGCGAACGAACCAACGGATCGTTTAACTGACTTACAGTGCTGAGAAATTCTGAACCAAATCCAGCTGCACAGAGACATAGATCATCTGGCCCACGACGGCCGCAGTGGGCCCGCGCACGGATGTGCGCGGGCCCACTGCGGCCGTCGTGGGCCCCAAGACGTTTTGCTACTGGGGTGGAGCTCCTTGGTACTGAATTTACCAAGACTGCAGGAACGCAGTCTGCATCAGCTGGCACTGATAGGGTTAAACAGGATCATTTTTTCTTGCTTTCAGAAATGGCAGGAGCTGACGATTACGAGACTGTCCTGAGCACCATGCTTCCCTGCGTGAAGGTGGACGGAGTAATGCTGATGAAAATGTTTGAGTCAAATCGACCAATGAAAGAGCAGATCGAGTGCATCCGGGCGCTGGAGATGCGCGAGGATGACGTCATATTGTGTGCTTTTGTCAGAAGCGGTAACAGCTAGGAGACAGCGAATCGTGGGTGTACACGGTTTCGATTACATTCCGCGTTTCTTGTGGGCATTTTTTATCTACCACCGGCGAATCATGGGGTGGGGATGCGGGTGTTTGTGTTTGCAGTGGGAAAGGAGGTGGCTGTAGTGAGGAGGGGACGGTTTTGAGCTGCTAATCCAGATGAGTTCTTTTAGATATTTTGTCGAGATCTTATGACATAAATTTATTGTGCATTTCCATTAAAATTTAGGAGCACAACTGAACATCTTTGTAAAGGGCGAAAGTTTTTTTCAAGTGGAAATGTCTTCACCCCTTAAAGTCGCGGTAAGGCGAAGGAGAAATTAACCTCAAGAGACATAAAGGGACATAAACCCTCATTAAAACCCCCGCCCCCCCCCCCCCTCTCCGGCACTCGCGGGGGCTGATGAGGTGTTATGTCTCTTGTAAGTTCTACATGAAAGTTCTTTATGCACATTTTTGGTCCCACTTCATTTATGCTCTTCACGCGAATGTCGGTCTGTGTGCAGTTGTTTCAGACGCGAAATCTGTGATCACTAACAGCGAAGGGGTTAAATGTATACTATAATTTAAATCGCATTGTGTGCAGTTGTATTTATGCCAGTTGCGCTATATCAACCCTCATCGTTAACCCATTCAGCCCTGACGCACTACAGCAGGAGATGGGTCGACCATGATAATTCAAGGGTAGTGCCAGATTAGCTTGGCGCCTGTCGGCGCCAAGCTAATCTGGCACTGCCCTTGAATTATCATGGTCGAGTCATCTCCTGCAACTGGTGCATAGTCATTAGATGACGCCTCCCAAATTTGAGAAATACGGCCGTCGGGCTGAATGAGTTAAAGGTGAACAATGGGCAGATGTATTGCACAGGCACCAGGTATTATTGTTTATCGTATGCTGCCTTCCTGCTGCCTTTGTTGATTTTGTTGATGTTCCCCATATCTGACCTCCCCCCCCCCCCCACCCCCCCCAAAAAAAAAAAAAATAGCAATAAACAATTTCCGGAAATCAGAAGAAGGTCAAGAACAGCGCGACCTTTGACGCAAACGGTGGATTAAAAGCCCGGACAAACATGCGATCAGAAGACGCGCTGCAGTTTTTGACTGACCTAGTTCTGATTTCCGGAAATCGTCTATTATATTACCCCAGGCACCCACTGGCTGTGGGAGGTGGGCTCCATGCTGCTAGCCGGGAAGGCTGAGTACGAAAAACGCGCCAAAGAACACGTCATGATAGAAGCAATAGAAATCGAGACAATCCAAGCTTTGCCCTCACCGCGGCTGCTCAACACCCATCTTCCCGTCTCCATGCTGCCAAGAGAGGTCAAGGCCAAGAAGACCAAGGTCATCTTTGTGTACCGCAATGTCAAGGACGTGTTCGTGTCCATGTACTTTAACATGCTGAAACTGCCTGGAGGGGACAAGCTGACCTGGGAGATCTTTGAGAGGATGTTTGCATCAGATGACGACTGTGAGTAAATCCACTCTTATCTCTTTCAGACCTGAAATTAACATATCCAAATTTCAGAGTTGCGTTCTGAATAACACATTGCACTTGAGGAGAAAGTTCAATTATGATAGGTCAAACTTAGCGCCAGAATACAGCCGCCAAGCTATGCTGGCACTACACTTGAAGTATCGAGATCGATCAATAATTATGTCACTGTAGTATGTGAGTAAGTTAGTTAGTTGGGTTCAACGCCGAGCAGGCGACTAAGGCCTTCTGACGGCAGGAAGGGTAGAAATCTGGCAAGCCGAACTAACAGAAAGTTTCGAGACAAGATGTAATGACATATTAAAACCAATTCAGGCTAAAATGTCGTACAAGTCTCTTAAAATGGTTAAAACAATAAAATGGGTCTGGTGAAACCTAAATAGTCTTTACGAAAAGTTAAAGCAAAAGAGTTAACAAGGCTTACTTTGTAACGTGAAATTCCGGTGTAACACGCTAAAACTGATGGCTGTCATGGCAGATCGACTTGGGGGTTAGTGACTGAGAATTGTACGCCAAATTGAATCCAGGTCGATCTGGCCTTTACGTTTACTCCCCACAAGCATAGCATAGCTGCCTCTATAGAATGCCCCTGGGTTAATCTTGTGTGCACCAAAATGACCCTTGGCCAGTCTGATTAAGGAATCATCATGGCGTGTTAAACTCAACACTGAGCAGAAAAAAACAAGAGGAAGATTTTTAAGTTTCATGTACAGTAAATTATTTTGGATCTAAAATATGAGTACAATAAAAAAAAATCATTTTATGTTATTTATTTATTTATTTATTTATTTATTATCTATTTATTTTGTTATTTATTTATTTATTTATCTATTTTATATTTTGTTTATTTATTTTGTTATAGCAGAATGTTTTTTAAAAGCCATAAATTACATAAACAAAGTGTATCCAGGACCTCGTTAAAACTGTCCATATATACGAATTTTGACCAAATTTCTTTAACACAGTCTACCCCAGGATCGAAATCCCCAAATTTTGAAGTTGCCCTCGACCTCTGAAGGACTGTATTACAAATCTGGAGACAGATCGAGCATGATAGTTCAAGGGTGGTGCCAGAATAGCTTGGCGCCTATGGGCGCCAAGCTATTCTGGCACCACCCTTGAACTATCATGCTCGATCCACGTCTTGCTGTGGTGTAACGGGGTTGAGTGTGTTATATCCGACCATTTTTTTCGCGAACTGAGTTGACTGTATATTTGCAGGTCCTTATGGAACGTATTTCACGTATCACAAAGATATGGATGTATTTATCAAAAGTAACCCTGACCTTCCTGTGTTCAAGGTTTCCTTCGAGCAAATGAAAGAGGTGAGTTACTTCTTGGCCCTGTTCTTATACAATACAATACAATACAATACAACTTTATTGTCTGTTCGAGTTAAAGCACGACAGAAATTTTCTTTTTGCCTTTATGTCTGGTATGTCTTTGAATACATTTATTGATCCCTAACAAACTACAAAGAAGGTAAGGATCGACCCTGTCAGTTCAAGGGTGGCGCAAGAATAGCTTGGCGCCAGCTATTCTTGCACTACCCTTGAACTGTCTAAAATGTATAGGACCCAACCTTAAAAAAAAATGTTTAGAAAATACAGTTACAACACAAAGTTCAGGACGAACATACACATTTTTTTGGAGCTGTTAACCCAACGAAGAAAAAAACACACTTATAAAAGACAGTTACATCACAGTGGTATTGTAAATGTCTTTCATTGCCGTTATTTGGCAAAAAAAAAAGTTTGTCTTTTTTTTTTTTTTAGAAAAGCGAGATTTCATTGTTTTACAATGAAATCTCGCTTTTCTCAAAAATTGACATACTGGCTATTTTTCTTTATGCTTGTTATTAACTCATAAGCCGCGTATCCGGAGGAGGCACGTCCCGAATAAGTTAAATTCAGACATCACGACTGGACAAAATGTGTCCTCGGGGCATTTTGTTAAACCCTATGTAGCTCGAAAAAGCTAAAACTACATATCTACAGCCTTGCTTATCTGATAATATGTCTGTCCATTTCTCTTGAAGGATCTTGTCGGAACAGTAACGAGACTGAACGAGTTTCTGGGCACTGCAGCCAGCCCTGAGTTATGCCGAGAGGTGGCTGAAGCCTGCAGCTTTCAGAGGTTGAAGGAAGCGGACAAAACCAAGCTTCAGATCCCCATCATTGCGTCACTGCCTCCAGAAGCCAGACCCGTCATGTACCGCAAAGGTTAGTTAACCCTTTGTGTGTCGATAGAGGTTTTTGTTGCGATAATTCCTCCCTTTGCGTGTCGGTAGCGCCTACTAGTCAGTCCATGAGCAAACCTACCATGGTTTGGCGATGGCCAGAATGTCCATTTCTGAAAAAAAGCGACATTTTCGTTATTTTACAAAGAAAATCCAGCTTTTGCCAATTCAGATGTGTTTAGAGACTGTATACAGTGAAAATGACGTTTTCCTAAAAAAGGGAGATACTGGCTATTACCAAGTGGCGTAGTGCAAACGTATTCATGACAGCTGAAACATGAAGTGTTGTGTTCCACCAGTCATCATGATATTACAATACGTCATGTATCTGAGGTTTATCTTAACACATTCTACCCCAGAAACGAAATCCCCAAATTTTGAAGTAGCCCTCTGAAGGAGTGTATTACAATTCTAGAGCCAGATCGAGCATGATAGTTATTCTGGTACCACCCTTGAACAGTCATGCTCGATCCGTGTCTTGCTGTGGTGTGTCGGGGCTGAATGAGTTAACAGCAAACACGGATGCTGTGTGTGTGTGTGTGTGTGTGTGTGTGTGTGTGTGTGTGTGTGTGTGTGTGTGTGTGTGTGTGTGTGTGTGGTGGGGGTGGGGGTGGGGGGGAGGGGGAGGGGCGAAGGAATGTCACAGATTATGAGCCATAATTCATTGATCACATTTTAATGTACACGTGTACTCGTATGATGGCACGTACACTCATTTCTTACTTGTATTTGTTCTGACCGACTGTGTCGGTTAATACCTGGTCATACATAATAATATAATCTTTGTGTGTGTGTGCGTGTGTGTGTGTGTGTGTGTGTGTGTGTGTGTGTGTGTGTGTGTGTGTGTGTGTGCGTACACCAAATGACTGAACTGGGTTACTTTCTTTACCATCCTTATGCAATCTGGGTCGGTGTAAAATTTTGGGTGGCCAGATCAGAAACCCATTTTTTCTGAGGGTTGTTTCTGTATTATCTTTCATTCAAAATTCAGAAAAAAAATATCAAAATACGATGTGCCCATTTTAACAGATTTACTTCATCGTTGTGTTTCAGGGATGCCCTGGGCCTGTGTGTGGACACGGAAGCGGCCGGAGTGTTTTCAGATCAATTTGATTGGTCCAACACCGATGAACGGAGTTCCTTCCCTTGCTTAAACGTCTTTCGTCTCCAACGGACGCACCGGTCATTCTCTCGCATTTGCAGAGGTATTTTATGCAATATTTCTTAGTTAAGAGCACGCCCAAATGTACTTGTTCAGTGCAGTTATTTAACTGAGAGATGCCTCCAATCCCCGTACCCGTTTGGCCCAGAAAAATAAGGCGTCTGCTTTCAAACGTGTCTTCGGCCGCACCGGCCGGGCCTGACCGTTGAGTCTTGTAGTAAATGATAATAGAACCCCACGATTTTAACAAAAGCTTTCTTCTTCAATGAAAGGAATTCGTTCAATAACCCCATTACAAGGTCAATCTGCCACGCGATTTTGTTTCTTCTTTCTTTTTTTTTTCTGACGTGTTAACTTGCCACATGCATGCACAGTAACTATCAGTTGACTTTTTTTTTTTTAAAAAACAAAAATGGCGCCAGATTTCAATCCTCGTTCGCAAAACTGCCTCGCGATTCGAAGAACGAACGTCCACAAACAGGTCTCGTTTAGGAATGTGCAACTGAAGTATCGCTTTTTACTGTATTGCCAGTTTTTAGTTCTCAGGGTCACCCTGGTCAGCCCCACAGGGTGGGTTTTTCTCTCAATTCTGGGGCATGCATGTGTTTCTGTCTACCCTTTGTCCATTCACCTGTATAAATTTGCCTTTTTAAAACTCTCCCTACTGTCTGCACTGCCTGTAGCTCTTGATATTGGATGTGTGTTGCTAAATGGTCTTAGCTTTATGTCTTGGCCCCATGTGTTAGGTTTATTTAACTCATTCTACCCCAGACACACCACGGCAGGATAAGGATCCACCATGATAGTTCAAGGGTGATGCCAGAATAGCTTGGCGCCTACGGGCGCCAAGCTATTCTGGCATCTCCCTTGAACTATCATGGTCGATCTGTGCCCTGCACTGCAATGCAGTCTTGAGAGGACAGGGGCAAAATTTAAGGATTTTGGTGTTGGGGTAGAATGAGTTAACGTATTTGACCGGCAGGCGACATACATGGCAATGTTCTGTTTAGGTGGGTTTTTTTTTCACAAGCAGTGCAGGCACGTCCTGAGAAAGCCTAGTGGCTGTCGGGACGTTAAGCAATGTACAATCAATCTGATTCAAAATGTCAGTTGGTTTACATGGTTGTATTGGACATGTTCTCAGCAACACCATTTTGGTCACACCGGCTCAGGACTTTCTGGCACACACCCAGCGCCGGATGGCAGCAGGATGTCCAAACCCATCAGGATCTATGCTGCAGAATCATGGCCCCCCAGCCTCTGCCACAGAGGGTGCGTCTGGTAGGAGGGTGCATGGACGGCAGCGGAATGCCCCCAATTACAAACTGGTAAGTAAAGTGATTCTATGATCATCTTCATTTTATTGGCTGGCGTGCGTGCGAAGCAAAAGTGAGTTTATGTTCTGGGCCACTGGTCGTCCGTCCGTTGTCCATGGTAAACTTTAACTCATTCTACCCCAACACCAAAATCCTTAAATTTTGCCCCTGTCCTCTCAAGACCGCATTGCAGCGCAGGACACAGATCGACCATGATAGTTCAAGGGTGGTGCCAGAATAGCTTGGCGCCCGCGTAGGCGCCAAGCTGTTCTGGCATCACCTTTGAACTATCATGGTCGATCCTTATCCCAGGGTGGGATTCTTCCGCGTTTCCGCGGATTTCCGTGGAAATTCTTTCACAATTCCGCTGAAGCATATTTATTTTCCGCGTCTAATAACAACAAAAAAGACGAGGAAAAAAAAAAAATCTTCTTAAATGGCAAAAAAATCTCAAATGGGTTGGATTTGTATGCAGTTTGGTTCACTATCGCCCGACACTTCCGGTAGCTTTAGGTCGCAGTGGAAAATGGCGGTGAAAAAGGATATTGTCCAAGACAGAGTGCCGTTTAGTGTGCATCTGAACATAAACTGGTACGCACATTCCATTTTTATACTGCAGATCAGGAGTGTCATAACAAAGTCCATTTTCGGGTGTGTTTGGTCTCGCTCCCCGTGTCGGTTTTTGGATACTTTGGCGAACGGTGGACACGCGTGCCTATCCCCCCCCCCCCTCCCCCTGTCGTTTGATTTTTCGGCCGCTGAAAATGAAGGACATGAAACCACCCCCCCACCCCCACCCCCCACCCCACCACCCCCCCCCCCCCCACCCCACCCCCCCCCCACCCCACCCCACCCCACCCACCCACCCACCCCCCACCAATGTCGTTTGATTTTCCGCGTTTTCTTTCTTACTAGAATCCCACCCCTGTTATCCTGCTGTGGTGTGTCTGGGGGTAGAATGAGTTAACGGTGGCATTTTCTCGGAGACTATTCAAGCCACATTCTTCAAGCTTGGCCCAAGGATACTTTGTGGCAAGACCTTTTTAAACATGCCAATTTGAGTGACCTCTCTTAAAGGGTCACGCAGGGTTGACAAATGTGTGAAAACTGCTTGCATTTTCAGAAAACGTGGATTTTGACTGCTGCAGAAGCCAGCCCTCGTCACCGAGGTCACACATATGTAAATCGGTCATACACGGGATTACTCTTTTTATTCTTGTGCAAGGCCCCTTTAAACCAAAATTGGGCTGTTTCTGTTTCTAAGGCAGCTTTGGTTTTAATCTTTCTTTCTTTCTTTCTCCAGTTGGCAAATGGCGCCTGGGATGGACCCGAGACTGAGAGCAGTGCCAGCGCATCGCAATACGAGGGCAGTGATGACGAGGAGTTTGTTCCTGGCTCGAGCTCACCGGATTCAGAGGGTGTGTCAGCATCAATTGCTGGGATCTCGGACATAGACAGTATTGTATCGACTATGTTAGATTTCATCAAAGTGGCAGGTTTGGGGTGGCCAGGTGTTGGTGACGCTAGTACCAGCAAGGTGCAGTGTGCGTTAGGGGGTGGCAATGAGAATGTGGATAGGCAGGAGGAACATGATGCTGGAAAGAGTGGGGAAAGAGCACTTACAGAAGAAACGGGTGTGCACGTGTCGCAGAGAGGGAAAGGAAAGTACAAATGGGACAAGAAACATGCATGCAAATTGTGTGGCAAGCTTGTCTTGAAAATGAGCACGCACTTACAAGATGTCCATGCAGATGAGGCTGACGTTGCTAAAATTTTGTCGATGAAAAAAGGGACCAAGCAGAGACGTCGAGCATGGATCAGACTACAAGATGAGGGTGATTACATGCATAACGTTGCTGTTCTTGAAAACAAATCCGGATGTTTGATTCCTAAGTATCGCACCAAAACTAGTAAGGCAGACGACCTTCTCGCCTGTAGCCATTGCAAAGGGCTCTATCAAAAAAAGCTGATCTCTGTACACTCAAAACGTTGCTGTCAGAAGCCAGGAGGGTTTCAGATCACTCGGCGAGGGGACGCCGCTCGCCGTGGTCGGCTCATGCTTCCAATACCCTTAGACGTTGAATTTTCCTTCTACCACAAGGTCTTGGCTACCCAGAGAGATGATGAGATAAGCCGTCTCATCAGAACTGACCCCTTGCTTCTTGAGTATGGAAAGAGATTATTTGACCGCAGGGACATTGAAGAACACACGGCTGGACAAATCAGCTCCAGGATGCGGGAGTTAGGGAGACTGTTGAAGATTATCAGAGTGAGGTCAGAAATGAAAATCGCAAGTTTAAATGCTGTGATCAATTCAGCTAGCTTTGATCATGTTGTCCTGGCTGTAAAAGAGCTAGCAGATTTTGATGAGGACACACATCAGTTCAAAAAAGGCAATCTCGCAATGCGCATAGGCCATGCTTTGAAAAAGTGTTCACAGATCAAACAGTCACAGGCATCCAAACAGCTTGGACAGGGTTCAGACGACAGGTGGCGACAGGAGCTCTCTGAGGCGCAGCGGTTTGACTCCGTCTTCGACGGGGACTGGTATGATTGTGTGTCCGCTACAGCAGCCCAGTCGGTCGGGAAAATGACCATGAACAAACCCAAGCTGATCCCATCATGTGAAGATGTGAGGAAGGTCCAACAGCTTCTTGAGACAAGGATGGTTTCGGAAGATTATCCGACAGTGGTTAAAGCAACTCTTTGTGCTGTATCACTTTTCAACCGAAAACGAGGGGGAGAAGTTCAGAGAATGAAGGTGTCAGACTTCCAGAATGCTAAGATTGGATCGATCACCAATCAAGATATCTTGAAAGGTCTCACAGAGGTTGAGAAGAAAATGGTGAATCATTTTCAGCGAGTGGAAATCAGAGGCAAGTTTAATAGGAGTGTTCCCGTTTTGCTGACGAAGAAGATGATGACAACTGTGGACAGAATCCTTCAAATGAGGCAATCGGTGCCAGCTCTCGCTGATTCCCAGTACATCTTTGCCACACCTTCTGGTCAGAGGCCTTACAGAGGCCATGATGTTCTGAAGGCCCATGCCCTAGAAGCAGGGGTGTCATACCCAGCCATGTTCACATTTACTCAGTTGCGGAAACAGGTTGCAACTTTGGCTCAGTCAATGGCCATCTCGGAGTTAGACCAGGATCAGCTGGCAGATTTCCTTGGCCATGATATTCGGATACATCGCCATATCTACCGCCAACCTCAAGACGTCCTTCAAAAGGCAAAAGTGGCAAAGATTCTTCTGTCAGTTAACAATGGGATGACAGATTTTGAGAGTTGCATTAGAGCTGAGCTGGGCGATGATGAAGAGATTGACTTTGACAATGAAGACGCATCAGAAACTGGCAGAGAGGTCTCGGGGGGAACAGCACCTGTGAATGAAGCAAGTAGCAAGTCAGCAACACAGGAATCGATGAGCATGACGGAGAAAAGACGTCCAGAGCCTGATGACAATCTAGATAGTTTTGATGATGACAGTACTGCGTCGGCTCCTGTTCGAAAGAAAGCTAGATTTACAAGAAAACCATGGGGGGAAGCTGAAGAGAAAGCTGTTCAAACTCGTTTCAAGACACACCTCGTCATGAACAAACTTCCTGGAAAGGCCGAGATACAGTATGCAATGGCGCTGGAACCTGCACTTAGACATAGGCGCTGGACAAACATTAAGGATTACGTCCGCAACAGACTGAAAAAGTTACAAAAGAAATGAATTGAGCCGCCACTCGCAGCATTTTCGATTTCATACAGATTTATTACATCAGTGTTATTATTGGGGTGGTTTCAGCATGTATAGCCTGCTTTTTTTTTTTTTTTTTTTTTTTTTTTTTTTTTTTTTTTTTTTTTTTTTTTTAATCTGATGGACGCCTGGATCATTTGTGACCCTCTCTCTCACAAAATCAGTCTTAAGAACTCGCATTTTGCATGTTTTGACATATATGCATTTATGAAAACTACAGTGTTTGCTGATTACTGTGATATATGACTGTATGCTGTAGTGCAAAAATTGTAAAAGCTGTTCTTAAGTGTTTAAAGTTGTTAAAGCCTCCGGCGGCCATTTTGAGAAAACAGCCTGTGAAGTTTCTGTGTGCAGCATAATTGGGGCCAAGGGCAGACTTTTAAAATCATTTTTTACCTATTTAATGGCATTTTTCATGATAAAGATTTTAACCATACGATACTTTGGTGTATGTAGAATACATTTCTCCCAAAAAGTGAAAATGCCCCAGATTGAACCCCCCCACCACATATTATTGCGTGTAGTGCTGATTGGCTCGCTGCGAGTTAAGACTGGTTTCGTGAGAAAGGGTCACATTTTGTATACTGTATAACCTTTGGATTTGCAAAACGAAACAGCCGGCTGGGGACAAAAGACAATATAATAAGATAAGAAAACCATTGACAATGTAAAAATTGATTACAAGAGTGTTATTGGGGGGGGGGGGGATCATTTTGTAATATACTGCATGCCATTTTAAAAACTCTGCAAATGAAAGAATCAGAGCATGGAATTTTCCTCTTTTTGGCGGATTTCCGCTTAAATGAAGCTGCCATTCCGCCGAATTTCCGCCGAAAACAAAATCGTAAAGTCACTATTCCAATACCGTGTTTCGTGATCTTTATGTGGCGGATATCCCCAAATCGCGTATTGAAAATTGAGCGAGGCGTTAGCTTTAGCTCGCACAGGTCACTTCCGGTCTTCAGTGGAGTCGTAGTCTGGTCAAAATACGGCGAAGAGAAAATACTTAAACGCGGAGACAGAATAGACGTCAGACGATTCTGGAGCCAAGAATATTTGGAGATGGACTTGGCTCGAGAAAAGCGTAAACGACGAGCTCCGCGCTCAGTGTATTCGCAAGTTAGCCGGGCCTGTGGGCAGGCGTATTGCCGCGAACTGCGCAGAGTTGATATTAACTACGCGGCCGCGTAGCACTTGATGCTCACGTGTCTACAGCGAAACACAAGAAAGCTAAAAGCAGTGCCATTGGAAATATTACTCATGATGGTGAATAAATTTATTACAATGTATTTTTTTTCCCAGTAAAGTTTGATGAAATTATGTTGAAAAATCTATATAACCTTTCTCCAGCTCAGTGACCATGGTACATAGTATTAAATAAGAGATAAAAGGAATCCATACTTACAGCTGATTAAGCAGAGATTATTAAAGAAAGTATATATATTATATAATTAAACTCAAATTTTAAAAAAAATGGAAAGACATTCAGATGTATTTTGAATAAGCATTTGGATATAAATATTCTGTTGAATACTTTGTTTTAGTATAACTTTTAAACCTTTGACACAAAAAATAAAAAGTGCACCCCAAAAATAAGAAAAAAAAAGCAAGATTTTTAGGTGGTTAAACTGCTCAGTTTCTCTCTAAAATGCACCAGATTGCACAAATTTTAATGTAAATTTTCAAAAAATTTTCCGGGGGGAGGGGGGGGGGTGGGGGGGGGGGGGGGCATGCCCCCGGACCCCCCTAGTGAAAAGGGGTTTTCCTCTTTTTTTTAGTACGAGTAATTCCATGCTCTGAAGAATGGTTGGTTGTACTGCCATACCATTTTGCAAATGAAAGAATGGCTGGTTGTTTGTTGGAGACGAAAGACGTTAAATAAAGGCTGAAGTTTCAAGTGATTTCTTATGTTGTCAGTTAGTTAATTAATGTCGGTGTTCTGTTCTGTCATTTTAACTCGTTCTACCCCAAGATCGGAATCCCCAAATGTTGACGTCGTCTTCAGAAGACTGCGTTGCAGTGCAGGACACAGATCCACCATGATAGTTCAAGGGTGATGCCAGAATAGCTTGGCGCCCATAGGCGCCAAGCTATTCTGGCATCACCCTTGAACTATCATGGTGGATCTTTATTTTGCTGTGGTGTGTCTGGGGTAGAATAAGTTGAGCCCAATGTTGAAGTCGTCTTGAGAAGACTGCGTTGCAGTGCAGGACACGGATCCACCATGATGGTTCAAGGGTGATGCCAGAATAGCTTGGCGCCCATAGGCACCAAGCTATTCTGGCATCACCCTTGAACTATCATGGTGGATCTTTATTTTGCTGTGGTGTGTCTGGGGTAGAATAAGTTAAGCCCAAATGTTGAAGTCGTCTTCAGAAGACTGCGTTGCAGTGCAGGACACAGATCCACCACGATAGTTCAAGGGTGATGCTAGAATAGCTTGGTGCCCATAGGCGCCAAGCTATTCTGGCATCACCCTTGAACTATCGTGGTGGATCTTAAATTTTGCTGGGGTAGAATAAGTTAAGTGTTCGTTTCTTCGTCTGGGTCTTTTTCTATCTTTGATATTTTTCCACACTTTTTGACCCGCATCATAGTCATACTGAGGCTAAATAGCTTCAAATCTGTTCACTGCCATAATTCTATGCAAGCTACATTACAGTACTTACAGATGAGGACATAGACCAATGGCTTTAGTTCAAGGGTGGTGCCACAATAGCTTGGCGCCTAGAGGCACCAAGCTATTCTGGCACTAACCCTTGGACTATTTCAGTTACACTAGTTGCACACACTGGTGTATTCCGAATGATAAGGGTTAATATTCAAAATGCTCTGTTGCTGTTTGTCTGAAACTCCAGAGTACCCCAAAACGCACAAAAAAGGTCCTTTAATTTCCAGAATACATTATGTTGATTCTCACATCAATGCCATGATAAACTGTTTTGCTTCAAAAGGACAAAACGCAGCAATGTTTAAACGATTTCCTCTGTAAAAATCATAATCGAAAGGTTTCGGGCCAGTGTTTATTGAATTTTGCACCATACTATGTAAAGAATGTTAAAGCACACATACACATTTAAGTTGGGAAAAAAAAATTAATGTGAAAAAGAAGTATTCCATGAACTTGACCTTATTACAGACGCCTACTGTTGTGAAGACACCCATTTTGACTGTAATGCCAGTTTCATTTGTGTGAGAGAGACACCCACCCACTTTATTGGCAGAAACCCATTTTTTCGGCATCTAGTGGCTCTGTTTCTAGAAAATGTCTATTTTATTTTAAGTTATAGAGCTTAGTTATAATGTGAGTTCTAAACATTCGCATCAATTCCAGAGCCTTAGAATAAATAGAAATATGGGAACCCATTTTCACATGAAATGCTAGGTAACCCACTCTGATGGTTGCGTCTCCCTGTGTGTGTGTGTGTGTGTGTGTGTGTGTGTGAGTGAGTGAGTGTGTGTGTGTGTGTGTGTGTGTGTGTGTGTGTGTGTGTGTGTGTGTGTGTGTGTGTGTGTGTGTGTGTGTATGGAGGGGGGGCGGGGGGGGAGCGGAGGGGAGGAGGGGGGCGGGGGCGGGGAGGGGGCGGGGGGAGAGGGGGGGGGGTCGGTTGGGTCGGGGAGGCATACAAGTCGTACTGAATGAGTGCCCATTTTGGTCTGCTTGTGCAGGTGAGGTAGGAGACTGGAAGGATCACCTGACTGTTGCTCGGAGCCAACGTCTGGACGCCGCCATGACACAGCTAGAGTCATGTGACTATCACTTCCGTTACACACTCTAGGGCATCATGGGAGCTGTAGAGTCTTGGTGAACACCTTGGGATAGCTCATTAACCCCATTGTGCATGCAGCCACCGGTACTGTTTACAGTACCGGTGGCTGCATGACCAATGGAGTTAAAATTAATTCACCATTCATCGATGTGTGACTTGAAA
Source organism: Semisulcospira habei (assembly GCA_036245525.1). Classification (NCBI taxonomy): domain Eukaryota; kingdom Metazoa; phylum Mollusca; class Gastropoda; family Semisulcospiridae; genus Semisulcospira; species Semisulcospira habei. The sequence continues at coordinate 228,517,022 of BTPG01000001.1, read as the reverse complement.
GATATCGAGCGATTACACTTTATCCATCAGTTTATCTAATTAACGCATTTAGCCCCGAGTCCCTACAGCAGGAGATTGAGTGACCATGATAATTCAAGGATAGTGCCAGATTAGCTTGGCGCCTTCAGGCGCCAAGCTAATCTGACACTACCCTTGAATTGGGGTTAAAAGGGATAAACGACACTTGGATATCTTTGCTCCTTGAAGACCACAAGTTCATTATTGTGAAAGGTGAGATTTTCATTGCATTACTTTGAAATTCTCGCTTTTCGATTTACTGTATTTTGCTTTCACGGCGCATACTTGGTTAATTCATTTATGTTTTTGGACCGTGCTTAAAAATCAGCTTAGAAATAACAAAGACTTTTGATTGTTTTCTAAGAATTAATATGAAACATACCAGCTGGAGAAACGTGCTGCCTTCTGTCTGAAGATCAATCTACAACGGTAGCTCGGTGGTAGTACTTCGATTTTGTTTCTAGCATGGCTCCTGAAACCTATTCTGCCGTCATTTAGAAAAAGCTAGTATGTCCATTTTTGGAGAAAAAAAGCTTCCATAATACTGCCGTTATTTGTCAAAATCCAAAACGTTAATTATTGAGAAAAGCAACATTGTCATTGTAAACTAATGAAATTCTCGATTTTCTCAATAAACGATATATCTGGCGTATGCCAGTTAACTGCAGCATTATAATTGCCCGTGTCTGGCTACTTTTGCTTTGTGCAAGCAAATGCTGTATGATATTTACTTCCTCTGAAGGCAAAAGACACAAGATTTTCAATCAGTACAACAACAAAAATCGTGCTTTGAACTCATTCGAGACGTGCCGACTCCGGATACGCGGCTTATGCGCGTATCGGAGGTGGCACGTCTCGAAATATGAAACAAGAAACATTTATCTGTTGTTGTATAATTTGTTTTGCTCAATGGACGCTAAAGATCTCTGCTATTAGTATCAGTATCTTGCAGTTGTTTTATTCTTTACTGTATTCGCTACTGTAATAATGATGATGACGATGATAATATTAATAATAATAATAGGAATAATATTAACAGCAACAACAATAATAATAATTATTATTATTATTATTATTATTATTATTATTATTATTATTAATATTATATTATTACTGTCATATTGTTGTTGTTGTTGTTGTTGTTATTATTATTATTATTATTATTATTATATAGTCATTATTAATATTATTGGTATTATTATAATAACAACAACAATGTACTACTACTACTAGTACTACTACTACTACCATTACTACTTCTACTACTACTACTACTACAACAATTTTTTTAAATTCTTGTTCTGTCCATTCTTTTTCTCCCTCCAAAGATCAAAGGTGCAAAATAATGTGTAATGTACAGTAATATTAGGACATCGACGTTTAACAAATCATTGAGGAGTAAATATATGTATTAATAAACGAATGCAAAAAAAAATCCAGGCAGTAAAGTGTCCTTTTCAGGAGAAAGAAGAAAGATACAGTACGTGATTGTTGGTTACACTTGTTTTTAGTTCGTCTTGTTGGTTGGTGAGTTGAAATTGATGGTGGGTGGTTGGTGGGTTGATTCAATGTTAGGTGAGTTAGTTGTTGGTTTTTTGGCTTGTTGGTAGACTGGCTGGCTGACTGGCTGGCTGGCTGGTCGGTTAGATGATCGCTGGTCTGTCAATCGGTCGGCTGATCGGTTTTTATTTGCAGGCTAGTTCGTATTATTTTGTGTAAGCACATCTGCGACGTGATTTTAGTAGCCGTAGAAGGGAGAGAGGAACGAGACAAATATGTGAGAACCCACAGGACAGCAACACTGGTTGCTTCCCTTAACTCATTCAGCCTGACGGCCGTATTTCCCAATTCTGAGAGGCGTCATCTCATAATGACTATGCACCAGTTGCAGGATATGGACCGACCATGATAATTCAAGGGCAGTGCTAGATTAGCTTGGCGCGGACAGGCTAATCTGCTGTAGTGCGTCAGGGCTGAATGGGTTAATCGGTTCTAAGCTGAGAAAAATCTGAACACCATCGAAATGCAAGGCGGGGCGGATCAGTTACCTCGAAGGGGGGAGGGGGGGGGGTGCAACGTTTTGTTTGGGACCTTCAAAATGACACAAAAAAATGCCTCCCGAACGCTACACCTTCTTTCAGTGGCCGAAAAATCAAACGACAAGGATTAGAGGAAGAAGGCGTGTATGTGTGTCAACATTCTCACCACTTGCCAAAATATCACAAGGGGGTGGGGGGGGGGGGGCGCAAAAAAATCAAATAGAGGGGTTCTAGACACCCCAAAAAGGCACTTTGTTATAGCATTTTAAACAATAGTGGGTGGGGATGGGGGGGGGGAACCCTTAGGATCCGCCCCCCGCCCCCCCCCCCCCCCCCCGCCAGATCTGCCCCTGCAAGAGGAATAGATCCTGTTGCGGGGGTTCATGCGGATCTATGCCTCATGTTGACACCACTTTGAATCCATGTTCCTGGGACAGCTGTGGGTTTTCGGTGTTGGATTAACGGAGATTTCACAAACACAACCTGCGTCAGCTGGCACTGAACGAGATTTAAAAAACCAAACAGCGCCAACCGGCTACAGCTGACAAACACATGACGTGTAGAAATGAACATGTGCTAGTAATGACAATACATTTAACTCATTCAGCCCGACGCCGTATTTCCACAATTTTGGAGGCGTCATCTAATGACTATGCACCAGTTGCAGGAGATGGATCGACCATGATAATTCAAGGGCAGTGCCAGATTAGCTTGGCGCCGACAGGCGCCAAGCTAATCTGGCAATACCCTTGAATTATCATGGTCGACCCATCTCCTGCTGTAGTGCGTCAGGGCTGAATGGGTTAAAGAGTTAGTCCCCTTGTTGTCCTAGCGACTCCTAAGCATGAAAAGTGGCAAGAAATCGCAAAGAACAAAACAAAAGCTTTAAAAAAGTTCGAGCACAAAACAGTTACTGTTCAAGCTGCGCTCTTGTCTTTTCAAAGTGCGTTTCTTTCTTTGCTGGTTATAGTTTGTGCTGTTGTCTTGTATTCTTTCTGATAGTCAGTCCTTCGTCATCGTTGATGTTGTCACGGCGTCATTGTTCTTTTTTATCTTCGATATCGTCTTATGCGTGCGTGCGTGCGTGTGTATGTGTGTGTGTGTGTGTGTGTGTGTGTGCGTGTGTGTGTGTGTGTGTGTGTGTGTGTGTGTGTGTGTGTGTGTGTGTGTGTGTGTGTGTGTGTGTGTGTGTGTGTGTGTTTTGTTGCTTTAGTTTCTGTTGCTGCTGCTGTTGTCACTTGCTATTGTTGTTGTTTGTGTTTGCTGGGTGTTGTTGCAGTTGCTGTTGTTTTAGAAACTTGTCGGTAATTGTTTTCATACTACACCGTATATTTGTGGCACCATATTCTTTCAGCAGTAGTACTAGTCTGTCTGTGATTTAGGACTTTTTCAAGTTTGCACTTTGATAGTTCAAGGCTGATGTCAGAATAGCTTGGCGCCTACAGGCGCCAAGCTATTTTGACATCACCCTTGAACTATCATGGTCGATCTGTTTCCAGATCTGTGACACAGATCTCACTGAGATATACAATTTTGTCTTCAGGGTTTAACGAGTTAAGTTTATTCAAAGTTGGGTCTTTCACCCCTGCGGCCTTCACACTGGTGGGTATCTGTTTATGCCATGCATCTCATTCAGCCCGACGGCCGTATTTCCACAATTTTGGAGGCGTCATCTAATGACTAATGACACACACGCACACACACACACACACACACACACACACATACACACGCACGCACGCACGCATAAAACGATATCGAAGATAAAAAAGAACAATGACGCCGTGACAACATCAACGATGACGAAGGACTGACTATCAGAAAGAATACAAGACAACAAACTTCCAACAATTCTTTTTTTAATTGGAAACATTTCACTCGATAGAGGCTGGTTGATTTCTCTCAACATGAGGGTGCTGCAACGGTGCATCGTATGCTAGCAAGAGGCCTAGATTGTCAGCAGCCCTTGCAGGTATGTAGGGGCTCATGCAAATCTACAGATGGATCGCGCTGCATTTGGGGTTGTCTCCAAAACTACAGTGTCGGCTGTTATCAAAAGATCTATTCACAACACTCCCGCTGGCCCTGTCCAAATTCTATCGAATAACTTCATCTGAGGAACAGAGGGTTAAAAGGTGGTTAATTACCTCTTGCAGAAGGATGGACCTATTGCAGGAATCAAAGAGCTCAAAAGCATCTATGCCGCTCGCAGACAGGAGAAGCTGCAGCTCGCGCTGTAAGCATCAAGTGGTGCGATTATTTGGGTCCATTGGTTTGGCTTTGTCGACAACAGTAATCCGTATCTGATGATGTCTTACGCTGACTGACTGCTATGTTCACGCCACACGCCTATTGACACTGGGCTGTCTGAGCGGTTGACAGAGGTCACAAGTTCATGACCGATCTTGTAAAGTTGTGGATGTGGATTCAAAAGTACCATTGACCGGTCAATCTGAACAATTCTAGCATCACATAACGTTTGAAGCTGTTTTCCGTGTTGCAGTTCATTTCCTGCGTAGAGAACTACCTGTTCACTATCTCATCCACGACTGAAGTTGGTGTGCATGTTTTGAGCAACAAAAAATGTTGTGGGCAAAATGATGTCTCAAAAAAGAGAAGAAGCTAAAATAAATAAGAAAGAAAGAAAGCAAGAAAGCCATTTCTCTATATCTGCCACACTCGCCACCCTCCCCCCCCCCCCCCTTCGAAGGGTTCTGGATCCCCGTCTCTCTTAAAACAGTCCCTTTGGACGCTTCCCCCCCCCCCCCACACGTGCCTACTGAGCCCGTGCCCCCCCCCACCCCTCCCCTTTTGACCTACCACCTCCTACCCCCCCCCCCCCCCCACACCCTCCCCCCACCCCACCCCCGTTGTTTGATTTTTCGGTCACTGGAAGAAAGGTCTAGTGTCGGGAGTCCTTCTCTGTCAGGTTGAAGGCCCCATACAAAACGTTTGACACCCCCACCTGCCTCTCGGGTTAACCTGATCCGTCCCTGCACCCCCCCTCTCCCCCTCCGTACCACTGTCCCACCCAACAAAGGCAGGTCTTACGCTACTGCCGCAACACTAATTTATCCTGCTGATCCACAAGAGCCTCTTCCAGCTCGGTTTGCCGGGAAAGTAATTGGCAAGTGGATTAACCAGTATTTCTCGCACTCCTATCGTGTTGTCAGTGCGCCTAGAGACATCTGACTGAGACAAAGCAATAGGGTATGAGACAGCCAGCAAGTGGCAGGGATCTTCATACCACCACCACCTCCCCTCCCCACACACACACACACACACACACACACACACACACACACCGCCCCCCCCTCCTCCCACCTTTCCCCCTCCACCCCCACCCCCCACCCCCCACCCCCACCCCCCACCCCACACCCCCACCCCCCGCCCCGCTGCCGTTGGGTCTTATGTAGATCGATGTCTCTTGGTTTCGAAATTTCCGCTGTAGCTCACTTCTCCACCGACAAAAAAAACAACAACATTTACACATTTTTTTACTCATCCAAAGCGCCCAGCTATTGTTGCGGGAGCCTTGAATGAGTTAACGTAAAGACTCATACACACAGTGGGAGGCTGATCGGGCGTGACGTGAAAGGTAGTAGTGACAGGTTACCTTTGCGAATGGCCCGGGAAACCAGGTATGCTATTCAGTATCCTCCTCGCTACACGAACATAGAAAAGGGGGCGGGGAGGGGGTGGGAGGGTGGGGGGGGGGGGAGAGGGTATGCCCTAAAATTGTGATGCGAGATTGTCGTTTTTGTTGTTTCTAGTTATAATAGCCTAGAGATTGTCGTTTTCGTTATTTCTATTTATAATAGCCTAGCATGCCATAGGCTATCCGTCAGTGCGTGTGTGTGCCAGTGTGGGTGGATCAGAGGGTGGGATGGGTTAGGTTGGAGAGAGACGAATCATGAGAATGAGCTTTAAAAAGAACACCTTTGGGCTTGGTCATCCAATCTTGTTTCAGTTATTGTGACTCCTGATTGCAATTTGTTCATCCTACAGCTCCGTGGGGGGGGGGGGGGGGGGGGGGGGGGAAGCATTCGTCGTGAAGTTATAACGTGAAAGCCAATTATAAGATATTCGTGATGCGTGAAAATATTCTGGTTATTTCGTGAAAACGTGAAATGTCCGTTGCAACACAGTTAAACTTTCTCTGACACCCCAACCCCAATCCCTCGTCGTTTGATTTTCCGGCCCTTAACCCTTTTGAGCGCCATGGCGCATTTCCCGATTTTTGGAAGTATTACTTAATGACTATGTACCACTTGCAGGAGGTGGATTGACCATGATAATTCAAGGGTAGTGTCAGATTAGCTTGGCGCCTTCAGGCGCCAAGCTAATCTGGCACTACCCTTGAATTATCATGGTCAATCAATCGCTAAAAGGGTTAAACTTGGCGCTAAAAGGGTTAAACCCCTTCCTTACCAATGTACGCATTATGTTTGTTTCTGAAATCTTTGTTCATGTAACCACCAATAGCCACAACAGTCCGAGAAACGTGGATTCAGACTGGTTTCAGCAAGCGGCATAGATCCACATGGGCCCCTGCAGTCGCGGGGGCTGATGAGGATCTATGTCTCTTGCAGTTGGCGGGATCGTTTTTACTTTTTCTCGGCAATGAAATGGGTGAAAAATGTAATAATAATAATAATAATATCGTTATTATATAGGCGCTTTTTCTCAATTTTTGGGCAAATCGACTCAAAACGCCGCGAACTGAAACCCAACAGGCACACTCACGTATCAGAAACGGATTTACGCCATTTAAGACAAACACAGTACAAGACAGACGAAGGGCCAGTTCAGCTACTGAAGTTACAGAGATTTTTGATGGCTTGTATTTGAAATTTGTAAAGTGGCCTGAAACCGGTACCAAAGTGTGTGTGTGTAGGGGGGGGGGGGGGGGTGGAAGAACCGGAGTACCCGGAGAAAGAACCCCCGACGGTCCGCCCAAATTAACAGTGACACTTACCAGAGGAGAAAAGTCCGACGCCGGAACCCGTTTTCGAACCTCGCACCTTTGGCATTGTGAAAGCTGTCCTTCCGCACTCACCGGCAGTTCACTCCCTGCGTCTTGCGTTGTGCAACTTTTCGGCCAGTGAAAAGAGGTGATCACGACGCGACCAAACGTCTGTCCACTAACGTCACACGGCTCTCGGTCGTGAAACGTAAATGCTTTTGCACAATACAGTTCGCAGGGGACCAAGATGTTTTTGTTGTTGTAAGCGAAGTTTGTAAAATGATAAGCGAAGTGTCAGACTTTCGTAATGTAATGATCCCAACATATCGACACAGGTTTGTTTTCAGCCTAAGTTCATTTACAGGGACATTTTAATGTAGACTTTGCTTAAATAGAGTGGTTTGTGATGGTTTTACCACCAGAAAATGACAGTTTATTTATATTTTTGCCAGCATTTTATTTATTTTCAGTCGAATCCGCATTCGTGTTCACTGCTGAGACTAAGGGTCCGTCTTTGCTACAGCCGAGCTTCGACAAGAAAATGATTGTCAGTGTTCTTTTCACTGGCCTGGCCCTAATTTGGCCGGGACCTCCCCAAAATATTTGTTTTATCCAACTTTTTGTTTATTCCTTGCTATAAGCGAAGTTGACTATATTTTGAATTTGTGATTCGTGAATCGCAAAATATGCAGTCTTGCATAAGTGATAGTAACCGCCCCCTCCCCCTCGCCGCCCCAATACCTGCCCCCCTCCTCGCCTCCCCCCCCCCCCCCCCTACCCCCATTCCTTCCCTCCTCCCCCCCCCCCCCTTACGTCATTTAATGTCAGAACTTTAGCAATGAAGAATTTTGTTAGTTACGTAATTATGGAGGATCTGACTACAATGACTTTATATGTGTAGCCTATTGTAATTGTTGTTTACTTGTTCGAAGCTGCACTAGAATATTTTCATTCCTCAGAACCTTTCCCAGAGTGCATTCGACTCTGGAACGACTAGGAATGCAAGCCTGTTTCAACCATCACCGCTCCAGTGAAGATGTTACTCGCTAACCCTTGTTTTTTTACGGCATCATCCTCGCTCTGTTGCGTCGGTTTGCTGCGGCGAAATGAGACTGGTTCTGCAACTAAAGTGGCGAACATCGCCGTTCTCGCGCAAGAGGCATAGATTTTCATGAGCCGCTGCATTTGCGGGGACTAATGAGAATCTATGCCTGTTGCTGGCTCCTGTTTACGTCTGTTCTTCTCGGGTAAAGAAATTTCAACTATCATTTAGTCAAGGATCACAGCGGTGCCGCAAAGTTTAGGTTTCTGTTATGTGGTTGTACTCAGGCTAGCCGAGATACATTGTCGTGTCTGCAACAGCCATATATCCTCATGCGCTCCAGCAGCGTGAAGGGGGTAATGACTTTCTTTAGTAACATCTTGTCAAGTGACAACCGTCTTCATCTGCGTCTAAACTCCACAAAGGGGAGATGTATGTAGTCGACTCACGGCTTAGTGTGCCCTAGAAGAGAATAAGTAAAGCCCTCGCCGAGGAAAACTTCGCATTTGTAACCAGATTATGCCGAGTATAATTAGAGCTAGCAAGAGCCATAGATCATCATGAGGATCCATGGCTCTTGTAGATGGATTGCGGCGTTTCAAGTAGCTCGCCTCGTAACTGGTGAACAGTGAAGGGAAACTATCACTGGTTGTGAAATGAAGGTGAAGACTGCCGTCACAGATGAAATGAGGGCTGTGCGGCGCGAGTCAGTGTGCGGTTGCATTGCTTTTGGCAGAGAGCCTGTGTCATAATGCTAGCGAAAGGCTGTGTTTGGAGATATTCAGTAGGCTTCAGCCCAAGTCTTGGACTAGCTAATGCTGATGTATGCTAAGCTGTTGAGAGCTCTGTTCTGTTTTCAAAACGTACGTTTATACAGAGTGTACCCACTGAGATTCTGACAACACCTACCAAAGCGAAGCCTTAGACTGATTGTGTTGAGCTGTTGAAAACAGAGGTTTGTTGTTATGCCGGCTATACTTTTGGTAAATAGTTTTGTTTTAAGGTTAAAAAAGCCGTATAGCAAGCTTCAGTAACTCGGAGTCAGCCCGACGGCCGTATTTCCCAAATTTTGGAGGCGTCACTGATATAATGACTATGCACCAGCCGCGTTACAGGAGATGGATCGACCATGATAATTCAAGGGAAGTGCCTAATTAGCTTGGCGCCGACAGGCGCCAAGCTAATCTGGCACTACCCTTGAATTATCATGATCGACCCATCTCCTGCTGTATTGCGCCAGGGCTGAATGGGTTAGTGACTGTTCTGCAATCACTTTTGTTAAGCCGAGACTCGTGAAGCCAAAACGTTATGTGTTTGTCATGTTCTATCGCCCTGAATTTGTGGTTAGTAGATGTTTAGTGTCGCGCTGTGCGACATCTATTAGACCACAAGACCAGAGTTGGCCACAGATGGGCTATGATACAATTATGTAAATTTTCAGGAATACATTTCTGGTGCGACTGACTGAGTCTGGTCCGATGCACAGTACATGAACATCTCTCTTACATCGCTATCTCCCTATTCGAGTTAAAACATTGCGACATTGTGTACCACAGAGACCCGATGACCCTTCGCTTACGCTTGGATGGTGAAATTTTTGTGACAAATTGCCGTGAAAAGACTAACACGTCCCATGAGGAGTTACACCCCGCTGTGAAATTGTGGCAGGCATCTGGTTTGAGAAACATCTGCACTACAGTAGAATGTGCTTTGAGCAAGCCACCTTTTCTTAACTCATTCTACCCCAACACCGAAATTCCAAAATTTTGACGTCGTCCTCTGAAGACTTCATTGCAGTGTAGGACACAGATCGACCATGATAGTTCAAGGGTAATGCCAGAATAGCTTGGCGCCCATAGGCGCCAAGCTATTCTGGCATCACCCTTGAACTATCATGGTCGATCCTTATCTTGCTGCGGGGTGTCTGGGGTAGAATGAGTTAACCCATATCATACTGAGGCTAAAAAAGCTTCAAATTTGTACACTGCCATATTATGCAAGCTACATTATAGTACTTACAGATAAGGATATAGACCAATGGCTTTAGTTCAAGGGTGGTGCCAGAATAGCTTGGCGCCTAGAGGCGCCAAGCTATTCTGGCACTACCCTTGAACTATTTTAGTTAAACTTATTTCATACACTGGTGTATTCCGAATGATAAGGGTAAGATAGCTGCTCTCTCAAGAGAAGTCTTGAAGGGTAGAAATGTGACCTACCCTTAAAGGCTTTGAGATCACCATTTAGGTGGCTACAGCCACCTAAATGATGGTTTTTAATGGCAGGTAATCTCTCTCTTAAGGGTGGTTGCTTAAACGAATTCTACTGTAAGGTCTACCTTGGTCGACTATACGGATTTAGAACGGACGCCAAAATAAGCTCACTCTCGAAATATTTTTTACGGCAACCTTCTCCTGTGATATCTACAAGGAGGCAGGACTAAAATAATAAAACATTTTAATCTACGAACAAGGCAACCGTTCTCTTAGACATCCGGACAAACAGAACATGATTCATTCCGCCTGGGGGGGAAAAACAACAACAAGAAAAACAACAACACTCATCTCCGCTGTGGGCAGCAAAGACGGAAACGCCAAAGTATTCTTCGGAAATCTTCACAGCAGGTGAGTGGAATAACTTGAGAACCGGTACTGAGTAGCTTTAAGAATAACTAATTGTTCTCTTGAAACTTTTCACAGATTTATACGTCCAGACTGGCTGCTTGCTGTTGGACTTTTGCGCGCCGTGCGTACTAGTTGGAGTCTAGTCTCTGTTAACCGGCCGATTCGCTGCCAGTGATCGCTGATTATGTTTCTCAGTGACGTCTTAGTTAAATCCACGTCGAAGTGGAGTCATTTAATGGCGTGCAGGAACATGGATACTCAGTGGTGCCAGTAAGAGGCTTAGATTCTCATGAACCCCCGCAATTGCGAAGGTTCATGCGGATCTACGCCTTTTGCAGCTGGATAGTGTTCACGTTTCTCAAAGTCTTGGATGCTTATTTTTTGCCTCTCAAATATTCGTGACTATTCGTTTTATCCCACAAGCTTTGTATGCTTTTTCTTAACTCATTCGCGGCCAGCCGCATCCGGATGCGCGGCTTATGCCGCGCATCCGGATGCGGCTGGCAGCGAATGAGCAACTGTTGTGTCATATAAAGCAAATCATTCGATCTGATGCAGTCTGACAACAGGAGACGAAATGGCCGTCATAGTTCAAGGAACGAAGGGAGCGGGAGAAAGAAAACAAATTATCACATAATGCGCGCTTTATCTCCTAAACAGCCATGCTGCCATCACTTGGCGTTCCCATCCTGTAAGCCATGCTGCCACCACTTGGCGATTCCCATCCGGTAAGCCATGCTGCCATCACTTGGCGTTCCCATCCTGTAAGCCATGCTGCCATCACTTGGCGATTCCCATCCGGTAAGCCATGCTGCCATCACTTGGCGTTCCCATCCTGTAAGCCATGCTGCCACCACTTGGCGTTCCCATCCTGTAAGCCATGCTGCCACCACTTGGCGTTCCCATCCTGTAAGCCATGCTGCCACCACTTGGCGTTCCCATCCTGTAAGCCATGCTGCCATCACTTGGCGTTCCCATCCTGTAAGCCATGCTGCCATCACTTGGCGATTCCCATCCTGTAAGCCATGCTGCCACCACTTGGCGTTCCCCATCCTGTAAGCCATGTTGCCACCACTTGGCGTTCCCATCCTGTAAGCCATGCTGCCATCACTTGGCGTTCCCATCCTGTAAGCCATGCTGCCATCACTTGGCGATTCCCATCCTGTAAGCCATGCTGCCATCACTTGGCGATTCCCATCCTGTAAGCCATGCTGCCACCACTTGGCGTTCCCATCCTGTAAGCCATGCTGCCACCACTTGGCGTTCCCATCCTGTAAGCCATGCTGCCACCACTTGGCGTTCCCATCCTGTAAGCCATGCTGCCATCACTTGGCGTTCCCATCCTGTAAGCCATGCTGCCACCACTTGGCGTTCCCATCCAGTAAGCCATGCTGCCATCACTTGGCGATTCCCATCCTGTAAGCCATGCTGCCATCACTTGGCGATTCCCATCCTGTAAGCCATGCTGCCACCACTTGGCGTTCCCATCCTGTAAGCCATGCTGCCACCACTTGGCGTTCCCATCCTGTAAGCCATGCTGTCACCACTTGGCGTTCCCATCCTGTAAGCTATGCTGCCATCACTTGGCGTTCCCATCCTGTAAGCCATGCTGCCATCACTTGGCGTTCCCATCCTGTAAGCCATGCTGCCATCACTTGGCGTTCCAATCCTGTAAGCCATGCTGCCATCACTTGGCGATTCCCATCATGTAAGCCATGCTGCCACCACTTGGCGTTCCCATCCTGTAAGCCATGCTGCCACCACTTGGCGTTCCCATTCAGTAAGCCATGCTGCCATCACTTGGCGATTCCCATCCTGTAAGCCATGCTGCCATCACTTGGCGATTCCCATCCTGTAAGCCATGCTGCCACCACTTGGCGTTCCCATCCTGTAAGCCATGCTGCCACCACTTGGCGTTCCCATCCTGTAAGCCATGCTGCCACCACTTGGCGTTCCCATCCTGTAAGCCATGCTGCCACCACTTGGCGTTCCCATCCTGGAAGCCATGCTGCCACCACTTGGCGTTCCCATCCAGTAAGCCATGCTGCCATCACTTGGCGATTCCCATCCTGTAAGCCATGCTGCCATCACTTGGCGATTCCCATCCTGTAAGCCATGCTGCCACCACTTGGCGTTCCCATCCTGTAAGCCATGCTGCCACCACTTGGCGTTCCCATCCTGTAAGCCATGCTGCCACCACTTGGCGTTCCCATCCTGGAAGCCATGCTGCCACCACTTGGCGTTCCCATCCAGTAAGCCATGCTGCCATCACTTGGCGATTCCCATCCTGTAAGCCATGCTGCCATCACTTGGCGATTCCCATCCTGTAAGCCATGCTGCCACCACTTGGCGTTCCCATCCTGTAAGCCATGCTGCCACCACTTGGCGTTCCCATCCTGTAAGCCATGCTGCCACCACTTGGCGTTCCCATCCAGTAAGCCATGCTGCCATCACTTGGCGATTCCCATCCTGTAAGCCATGCTGCCATCACTTGGCGATTCCCATCCTGTAAGCCATGCTGCCACCACTTGGCGTTCCCATCCTGTAAGCCATGCTGCCACCACTTGGCGTTCCCATCCTGTAAGCCATGCTGTCACCACTTGGCGTTCCCATCCTGTAAGCCATGCTGCCATCACTTGGCGTTCCCATCCTGTAAGCCATGCTGCCACCACTTGGCGTTCCCATCCTGTAAGCCATGCTGCCATCACTTGGCGATTCCCATCCAGTAAGCCATGCTGCCATCACTTGGCGTTCCCATCCTGTAAGCCATGCTGCCATCACTTGGCGATTCCCATCCAGTAAGCCATGCTGCCATCACTTGGCGATTCCCATCCAGTAAGCCATGCTGCCATCACTTGGCGTTCCCATCCTGTAAGCCATGCTGCCACCACTTGGCGTTCCCATCCTGTAAGCCATGCTGCCACCACTTGGCGTTCCCATCCTGTAAGCCATGCTGCCATCACTTGGCGTTCCCATCCTGTAAGCCATGCTGCCATCACTTGGCGATTCCCATCCTGTAAGCCATGCTGCCATCACTTGGCGATTCCCATCCTGTAAGCCATGCTGCCATCACTTGGCGTTCCCATCCTGTAAGCCATGCTGCCATCACTTGGCGATTCCCATCCTGTAAGCCATGCTTCCATCACTTGGCGATTCCCATCCTGTAAGCCATGCTGCCATCACTTGGCGTTCCCATCCTGTAAGCCATGCTGCCACCACTTGGCGTTCCCATCCTGTAAGCCATGCTGCCATCACTTGGCGATTCCCATCCTGTAAGCCATGCTGCCATCACTTGGCGATTCCCATCCTGTAAGCCATGCTGCCATCACTTGGCGTTCCCATCCTGTAAGCCATGCTGCCATCACTTGGCGATTCCCATCCTGTAAGCCATGCTGCCATCACTTGGCGATTCCCATCCTGTAAGCCATGCTGCCATCACTTGGCGTTCCCATCCTGTAAGCCATGCTGCCATCACTTGGCGATTCCCATCCTGTAAGCCATGCTGCCATCACTTGGCGATTCCCATCCTGTAAGCCATGCTGCCATCACTTGGCGTTCCCATCCTGTAAGCCATGCTGCCATCACTTGGCGTTCCCATCCTGTAAGCCATGCTGCCATCACTTGGCGATTCCCATCCTGTAAGCCATGCTGCCATCACTTGGCGTTCCCATCCTGTAAGCCATGCTGCCATCACTTGGCGATTCCCATCCTGTAAGCCATGCTGCCATCACTTGGCGATTCCCATCCTGTAAGCCATGCTGCCACCACTTGGCGTTCCCATCCTGTAAGCCATGCTGCCACCACTTGGCGTTCCCATCCTGTAAGCCATGCTGCCACCACTTGGCGTTCCCATTCTGTAAGCCATGCTGCCATCACTTGGCGATTCCCATCCTGTAAGCCATGCTGCCATCACTTGGCGATTCCCATCCTGTAAGCCATGCTGCCACCACTTGGCGTTCCCATCCTGTAAGCCATGCTGCCACCACTTTGCGTTCCCATCCTGTAAGCCATGCTGCCATCACTTGGCGTTCCCATCCTGTAAGCCATGCTGCCATCACTTGGCGTTCCCATCCAGTAAGCCATGCTGCCATCACTTGGCGATTCCCATCCTGTAAGCCATGCTGCCATCACTTGGCGTTCCCATCCTGTAAGCCATGCTGCCACCACTTGGCGTTCCCATCCTGTAAGCCATGCTGCCATCACTTGGCGTTCCCATCCTGTAAGCCATGCTGCCATCACTTGGCGTTCCCATCCAGTAAGCCATGCTGCCACCACTTGGCGTTCCCATCCTGTAAGCCATGCTGCCATCACTTGGCGTTCCCATCCAGTAAGCCATGCTGCCACCACTTGGCGTTCCCATCCTGTAAGCGTAGGTCTTCTGGTCGACGTCGGTCGCAGTGGGCGCGCGCACGACAGTGCGCGGGCCCACTGCGGCCGATGTCGGCACTGAGCAGACATGTATGTTCTAAGGTCTTTAGGTCTATGTTACGGAATCCTGCTATGACTGTGCTGATTTCTACTGATTCATTTTCCTTTTCAACCAGTGAAATCGTCAATCAAACAACGCCATCAGGACGTTAAAGACAGCCGTCAGTTGCCGGGCCAGCCTCTCTGTCTAGACAATTTTGTAACCTTTGTCTACGTATGACCGTTCGCTCTGTTGCACTACGACATGTCACAGTCCCACAATCGTGTAGTCAGTTCTCAGCAGCTGGAAAGGAAAGCATAGGATCTTATTCTGCCAATCACTCACAGTACCTCCGGTTCACCGCGCATGCGAAAACCGACTGAAAGGCCTGGAATTATGGGATTATCGTACAACAACCTCGGACAATTTACTTTCCACAGGCAGCTGTTGTTTGCTGTGGGGTCACGTCCCCTAGCCAGGCCATCTCTTGGCCAGTAAAGCGTGTAGCCAACAGTTACAGCACAGCCTCAATATTACGCGTCCATATACAGCAGAGCCTGTTTTCAGCGACATCCTTCATGACCGATTGCCTGTCATTAAGACCATCATTTAGGTGTACAACAAACCAATGGTATGTTTCCCCTGCCTACTTCCTAAGTTCCGGAGAAAGACATGGGTTATATAAGAGACCTGATGCATCTTTTTTGAAGATGCAAATGATCGTCTTATTCTATACCTGCGTATTTCTCTGTGGGCTGGCGATTGGGTGCCTGATAGGAGGGGGCAGGGGATCTAACTGTTCGTCTGTCCAGCGCTGAGTAATTCCCCTTGGTTTCTTGTACAATTCTGCCAGCGCTAGCCTCACCTATCTGGTTTGTGAGTATCTCAGGATAACTCGAGGCAAATTTGTATCGTTACATTGTTGTGTAATGTTCTGTGCATCTACTGTGGGAATTCAGGGTATTTACCCGACCACATATAGTAATGCACCTTCGTGTTTGTGTATGTATGTTTTCCCTGCCTACTTCCTAAGTTCCGGAGAAAGACATGAGTTATATAAGAGACCTGATGCATTTTTTTGAAGATGCAAATGATCGTCTTATTCTATACCTGCGTATTTCTCTGTGGGCTGGTGATTGGGTGCCTGATAGGAGGGGGCAGGGGATCTAACTGTTCGTCTGTCCAGCGCTGAGTAATTCCCCTTGGTTTGTTTACAATTCTGCCAGCGCTAGCCTCACCTATCTGGTTTGTGAGCATCATTTAGGTGGCAATAGCCACCTAAATGGTGGTCTTTAGTGACAGGTGTCACTCCCTTTTTGTCCTTCAAGACTTATCTTGGGAGAACACCTGTCTTTAAAGGCCCACTACCGCGGTCACTGTTCAACTCAGTTGAAGATACATTTCTGTAACAGATGGTAACGAAACGCTACACACAGGTCTAGTTATGATTCAAAGAAGTACTCAACAGAGAAAAAAACACGCTTAAAAAAGACAGTTACAAACAATTATTAATATCTCCACATTCCTTCTACGATTGAAAAGAAGATAAGTAGCGCCTGATCTCTCTATTTGCTTGTTTGTCTGTTTTGACAAAGGTATTTACCCGAAATATTATTAGACGGTGTTGTAACTGGCTTTTCTAAACGTGTTTCTTTCTCCGTTGGGTGCTTCTTTGCATTTTACACGCTTGGCAGTCACCTTTTTTGGTCTGAATTGTCCAGTTATGATTCATTAAGACACAGGAGAGTCCAGTTCAGGACACGTCGTCATTATATCAAGTAACCTGACAATGACTCCTTTCCGTTCTAGACATAAAACACTATCAGTACGAGAAACAGCTAAAACTAGATTGACATGCTAACGACCGCGCAGAATCAATAAGTGCGATTACGCGTGTTCTTTTGCTGCGTGCTCAAACTGCTGTTAAAATTCCTTAGGTGTGTCGACAAGGCATTACAAACGCAAATGGTGCTGAAATGTGTCTTCAGATTTAGGCGTAATGGTGCTGTAACTCACTCAGCCTGACGACCGAATTTCCCAAATTTTGGAGGCGTCATCTAATGACTATGCACCAGTTGCAGGAGATGGATCGATCTTTATAATTCAAGAGCAGTGCCAGATTAGCTTGGCGCCGACAGGCGCCAAGCTAATCTGGCACTACCCTTGAATTATCATGGTCGACCTATCTCCTGCTGTAGTGCGTCAGTCCTGAATGAGTCAAGGTGGTTTGTTGAAAACAAGTTCAACATATAGCACACAATCTGTGACGACATGGACTACTATGTTGTTTACCTACAGTCTACTCTAACAAGGTCGGACATAACAAAACTCGGATATAGCAACACTTTTTCAAAGGTCCCAACAGCAGTTTTTGAACGCAATTAAATTACTTGGCTTATAACAAACTTCGGTTATTAGAACAAGAAAAGTTGGGTTCTCTGGCGATTTGTTATATCCGGAGTTTACTATATTTAGGTATCTATTTATTACAATTTTAGTTTTTTCATTTATTGTTATTTATTTATTTATTTATTTATTTTGTAGAGTGCAGCCCCTTCAGGGCCCCTCTATATTTCGTATTGAGAGTTACGGGTCTTGTTTTCCTGGATTTGATTAGAATTTTTTTCTCAGGCTGAAAGTGAATCAGACGGTTCCTGTTTAATTAGTAAGGACATCTTTGCCCTTACAATGTTTTAATTTATTTATATATTTTAACAAACTTATTAAAATTCAGGACGACCATGGAGCAAACGCCAGTACCGCGGTCTGACTTCACTACTCACAAGTTTCGTGTTATGTTGAAGCTGACCTGTGATTAACACAAGTAACTTCATACCATAGACAGTCAAGAGTAGTGGCTGATTAGTTTAGCGCCTGTACTACTGTCAGGCACTATTCTTGAACTATCGTGGTGGATCTGTCACCTGCAGTTTTCGCTTGAGTTGTAGACCCTTTGGCTGACGGTAGTGCTTTTTGTCCATGTGATTCCTGCAGGAATCATCTCGACAAAAAAGGGCTAATTGGTTGCTAATAATTTATATGAGTTATCACTTAACTCATTTAGCCCTGACGCACTACAACAGGAGATGGGTCGACTATGATAAATCAATTCAATGTCGGCGCCAAGCTAATCTGGCACTACCATTGAATTATCATGGTCGATCCATCTGCAACGGGTGCATAGTCGTTAGATGACGCCTCCAAAATTTGGGAAATACGTGCGCCGGGCTGAATGAGTTAAAGTACCATTACGCATAAATCTGAAGACACATTTCAGCACCATTTATGTTTCTTTTTGTGTTTGTTATGCCTTATCGACACACATAATGAACTTTAACAGCAGTTTGGACGCGCAGCAAAAGCACACGCGTATTCGCACATTATTTCCTCTGCGCTGCCGCTAGCGTGTCAATCTATTTTTATCTGTTTCTCGTAATGAAAGCGTTGTACTTCTAGAACGGAGTGGGGTCATTGTCAGGTTACTTGATATAAGACGACGTGTGCTGAACTGGATTGTCCTGTGTCTAAATAAAACCATAACTAGACCTGTGTGTTGCGTTTCGTAACCACTGATCTGTTACAGAAGTGTATCTTTGAACAGTCAAGTTACGGCGATAGTGGGCATTTAAAGATGTTCAGTTTATGAGGAATGGATGTAACCTTAACATGCAGTATAGAACACGTCTGCCTTGTGAAGGCGAATAAGTCCAATTTTTTTGAAAAGCGAAATTCTCATTGCATTACAATGAAAATCTTGCTTTTCACAAAAAGTGACTTTCTTTTGACTTCTCACGGCAAACCGTTCTCTAAACCACGATTGTGCCATACAGGAATATTCACTCACTTGTCGAGAATCTGTGACTGGAAATACAGTATATTTCGCTTTATATCAAAGTCGGATAGTACAAAAGTCGGATATAACAACGCTTTCTGAGAGGCCCCCACTCTTTCTATGTAAATTACCTCTCTGATTACAAACTTCAAATATATATAGTTAGAAGGAAAAATTGGTTCCTACCCTTGCGATTAAACATAATTATGTTGCTAACTTATGTTGGATTGTTACCGTATCGGCTGAAAGGGTACATGTGGAGGAAAGGTGGACTGGAGGGGCGGATGTACTGTTCTGTAGGTGTATGTTTGTCAAGCGGAATCTTTAACCTTTGCGATTTGTTATTTCCGAAGTTTACTGTATTTCCTACCTGACAGCTAATTACGATTGTTTAATGGAACCGACTGAGTGACAGCTACTCACTCTTTTCCTTAACTCATTCGCGGCCAGCCGCATCCGGATGCGCGGCGGCATAAGCCGCGCATTAGGATGCGACTGGCCGCGAATGAGTTAACCCACAGCAAACAAGTGAAGAAAACCGTTCTTTTCCACGCCTGCCAAATCGCTTTGAACTGGCAGACACTGACACGAAAGGTATTTTTAACTGCGGGTATGTGGGTTTGTAGGTTTATTGACGGGAGGGCTGGCACGGCACAGCGCTTTACAGATAACACGGCACCGCGCCCATCTCTCTCTCTCTCTCTCTCTCTCTCTCTCTCTCTCTCTCTCTCTCTCTCTCTCTCTCTCTCTCTCTCTCTCTCTCTCTCTCTCTCTCTCTCTCTCTCTCTCTCTCTCTCTCCCCTTCTCTCTCCTTTGATTTGCATTTGATGGTGCATCTGTGGCTTGTTCCTAAGTGCTTTAGTTAACATGTTACAGTGCCATTTGACGCACATTGTGTTTCTGAAATCTTTGTTAATCGACACCAAAATATCCCGGCTGTCCAAGGAACACTGAATACAAAGTGGTGTCAACAAGAGGCATAGATCTTCATGAGCCCCCCCGCAAATGCGGGGACCCATGGGGGTCTATACCTCTTGCAGCTGGGTGATGTTACACATTTTCTCGGCACTGAACGGGTTAAGGTACACAGTACAAATTGCTACATATGAAACTGAACTTAAATATGCATCTTTAAATAATAACAGCTGATTCATCATTATCACCATCATAAGAGAGAGGAGAGAGTGAGAGAGAGAGAGAGAGAGAGAGAGAGAGAGAGAGAGAGAGAGAGAGAGAGAGAGAGAGAGAGAGAGAGAGAGAGAATGAAATGAAACTTTATTTTTCAGAGAGAGAGAGAGAGAATTTGGTATTTGGCGCATGGCACGAGTATGTTTTATATAAGTAGGGCCAAGAGGAGTTTTTCCCCAAGCCAAGAGAGATCATGAGCGATTTACTAGCCCCTCTCTTCCCCCCCCCCACTCACCCACCCTCATCCGCACCCCCACCCCCCCCCCACCCCCCACCCCCGCTCGCCCCCTTCCCCCGCCCCTCCAGTCCACCTTTCCTCCACATGTACCCTTTCAGCCGATACGGTAACAATCCAACATAAGTTACCAACATATGTACTGTTCTGTAGGTGTATGTTTGTCAAGCGGAATCTTTAACCCATTCAGCCTGGCGGCGCCAATCTAATCTGGCAATACCCTTGAATTATCATGGTCGAGCCATCTCCTGCAACAGGTGCATAGTCGTTAGATGACCCTCCAAAATTTGGGAAATCCGTGCGCCAGACTGAATGGGTTAAGGGTGTCAACATTCTGACTACAGCCATTAGCCTTCTGTTTATGCTCGTGCTGTACGCGAAAAATGCCAAAAACATATGGTAAACAGATGGTAAAAGATGAACGTATAGATTGACAAGTAATCTACTTTACCGCGCCCCCGGGTCCGTGCTTTGTAAGTGTAATTTATCCTATCGTGAGTTCCCTTCATCTTGATGGAATTATCCCCTTGCCAGAGATGGATGAAACAGACTGGCACGAAAATTGTTAGATGGAGTAAACACGTTTGCAAAAATATCCGCTTCATTTCGTTTTATCGCTAAAGGTAAAAGAACCTAATTAGACAGAGAATGTTTGTGTGTGTGTGTGTGTGTGTGTGTGTGTGTGTGTGTGTGTGTGTGTGTGTGTGTGTGTGTGTTTTAATGGTTTGACTGCCGAGAAAAAGTGAGCACTGATGATCCAGCTGCTAGAGATCCTCATGAGCTCCCGCACTCGCGGGGGCTCGTGAGGATCTATGCCTCGTGGATACCACGTTGCATTTATGTTTATTGGACAGCTTCAAGTTGTCAAGTAGATTTTATTTGTCCCGCTTTTCCAGGAAATTTGTCTTTAACACAGCACATCCAATAAAATTAATCGTGATAATGAGAATAAAAAGAAGATAACGTTTAAAAAAATCGATAGGCATTTAAAATAATTATATTGAAAAATGGCATGCACGTACGCACACACACACACACACACACACACACACACATACGCACGCACGCAGGCACTCACGCACGCACGCACGCACACACACACACACACACACACACACACACACACACACACACACACACACACACACACACACACAAATACACATATTATACGTAGTAACTTCATTTTTGTTTGGCGTATTAATGTATATAGAAATTACCACAATAATACTGAAGCATACACAGCTCACTTTAAAAAAAGAGGGTGAGAGGGGAAGGCTGCGGGCCCACCACGGCCAACGGCCGCCCTAAGGTATGTTGCGTACTGGGGAGAACGAAGCAACAAATTGAAGGGCGAGTGTGAAACTCTAATAAGTACATGCAAAGTGGCTGATAAGGAGAGCTCAGGTATCTGTCTCCTAGGCGCCTACTACGGGTAGACATTCTTCAGTCATAACAAGTGCCCAGTGCGCAAACGCCAACGGCGGCACACGTCGGCCCGATGGCCTTTTGCGCACTGGGTTGCGTAGTACCGAAGATGATAAGCTGCAATAATTGCTGCGTTAACTTCCGCGGAGTGCATTCAAACAGCCACATCCTGGAGAGGCAAAATGTGACCGTAACAATACAGATTTATAACATTTGTGTGTTGATTGTAGTTATTGATGATGCTGTTGTTATTGTTGTTATTTTTTATGTTTTCTTCTAAATGCTACAGTCACATCATTTGTGTGCTGGTTGTTGCTGTTGTTCTTGTTCTGGTTGCTGTTCTTTCTCTGCTAGGGCCTTACGCACATCATTTGTGTTTTGTTGTTGTTGTGGTTGTTGCTGTTGTCACGTTGTTGTTGTTGTTTTTGTTTTTGCTGTCGTTCTTATCCTAAATGCCGCAGAGTTAAATCATTTGCGTACTGGCTGTTACTGTTATTGTTCTTGTTGTTGATTTTGTTGTTCTTATTGTTATGTTTTAAATGTGATACAGACCCGAAGGCACAAAAAGCACAGAACAGCATACATTTAAGAAAAACAGTTACAACAAAAGTAATATAATTTAAGAAAAAAAAGTTATTTTGTGAACTATTTCGTTCTTGTTTTTCCGACGCATGTCTCTTTCTCTTAATTGTTGGGTTATTCCGTTCCTGGGGCTGGGTGTCGCGAAAATGATCCACGCTTCAGGTTTCCCGGAAGAAGCGCAAATTGCTGCTAAGTAGAAAGTTCTCCGCGCGTGTTGTCCAAACGGATGCTGCACTGCATGGGATTAATCCCTTAACCGGGGCGAGGCGAACGCTACCCAGCTGCAAGAGATATAAATCCTCATGAGCCCCCGCAGTCGCGGGGGCTCATGAGGATTCATGTCTGTTGTTAGTCCCAGAGTCCAGTTTGCCTAATTTTGTCCCATTAGTCACATCTGTGTTTTTCACGCGAATGTCGGTGTGTGTGTCAGCAGTCGTTTCTGACGCGCATTTCGTGATCATTGGCAGTGACAGTATTAACTCATTAGCGGCCAGCCGGGAATGAGTTAAGCACGGCAGCTGTCTCATTATTTTACGGAGAAAAGTATTGATGCCATGCGTTTGTTTGACTAGATGAGCTCATGGATGATCCTTCAGTGCCGTTTGCTTTTCAGCAGCAGCCATGCTGGTGTGTGGTTTTCAGCAGCGGTCTTCTAGCGCATGGTGTGTGTTAGTATGTGATCTTGGTGGTCTTGTAGTATTCGAGTACCTGTTGTAAGGTCGATAACCACAGACCAGCATGCAACTGGTTTTTGTGTGTGTGTGTTCTTTAATAATCTTTATTAGTTTATGGCCGCTACTGTTCTTATTCCGTTTACACGTGATGTTCAAAATCCTAGCATTAGCACAAGAACGGTAACGTTTTAGGGCTTAACTCATTCAGCCCGACGACCGTATTTCCCAAATCTTGGAGGCGTCATCTAACGACTATGCACCAGTTGCAGGAGATGGATCGACCATGATAAGTTACGGGCATTGTCAGATTACCTTGGCGCCGACAGGCTCCAAGCTAATCTGGCACTACCCTTGAATTATCATGGTCGACCCATCTCCAGCTGGAGTGCGTCAGGGCTAAATGAGTTAACGTCTTTTGTCCACCACGAAGGTGATTTCAAAGACGGGGCACCGAAAAGAGGCCTGTACAAATTGTGACCCCCAGCTGGGTTTGAACCCACGACCTAGAGTAGTTCAGAATTTGCTATACTCTTGGAGAGGCATCGAGAAGCATTTTTAATCAAACTGTACCACTTTATTCCAAATTTTTAGTTTAGTCACCTAACTTAACAGCTTCACTGATTTTAAAAGTTACGATTACATGTAAATTTTGGGTGATTCAGACTTTGACATCGGAAAAGACATCCCTGAAGTTTACGCTCACTAACACTCATCCGCCGTGAGATGGCCTTAGTCGCCTGCTCGGCGTTAAACCCAAATAACTAACTAACTAACTAACTAACGCTAACACTCATCCCTCAGACTTTAATCCTCACTACACGTCGTAGAAATATAATCAGTTTTTTTTTTTTCACCCGTAACTTCGCTATTTGTACGATTTGTTTCCCTAACCTATGTCAATAACTTTAGCATCCTATCAGGTACACACATGTGTACTCAAAAAATGTAACAAAAACAAATGAATAAATAAATAAAAAATAAATAACAGCAAGAAAGACAAAGCCATTATGGTTCGCGTGTATGACCGATTTACATAATTATGTGTGACCTTTGTGACAAGGGCTGGCTTCTGCAGCAGCAAAATCCATGTTTTCTGAAAATGTAAGCATTTTTCACACATCTGTCAACCTCCTGTGACCCTTGACCCTTGTGATGAGTTGACTAAATTAGTATGCATAGGAAGGTTTTATCATCAGCTATCTTTGTGCCAAATTTGGTTGAAAAATTTGCAAAAATATTGTTAATACCTACAATCTTTTAAAAACAATTGGCATTTTACACACATTTGCCAGCCTCTTGTGACCCTTGGCCTTTCCGAGGGGTCATCCAAATTAGGATGCATGGATAGGTCTTACCATCAGGTATCTTTGCATTTGAGAAAAAAAACATCTTTGTCAAAATATGGCGATTTGTTACCTATTTCCTGAGCCCTTGTGGTCCTTGACCTCTCGAGGGGGGGTCATCCAATCTAGTATGCATAGATAGGTTTTACCGTCATGTGTCTCTGTAGCAAGTTTGGGCTATAAGTTGTGAACAGTATTTGAGAAAAAGCATCTTTTGTCAAAATATAGCTATTTTTCACCTATTTCCTGAGCTCTTGTGAACCTTGACCTTTCCGAGGGATCAACCAAATTAGTATGCATAGAAAGGTCTTACCATTAGGTACCTTTGTGCCAAGTTTGGGTTTGAAGTTGTGAATAGTATTTGAGAAAAAATAAATTATGTCAAAATTTAGCTGTTTTTGACATATTTCCTGATCCTCTGTGACCTTGACCTTTGTCAGAGGTCACTCAATTGGTATGTTTGGAAAGGTCTTGCCACAAAGTATCCTTGGGCCAAGTTTGAAGACTGTGGCTTGAACAGTCTCCGAGAAAATGCCTACGTTAAAGTTTACCACGGCCGACGGACGACGGCGGACGGGCGACGGACGACGGACGCCGGACAGACGACCACAGGCCCAAAACATAGACTCACCTTTGCCTTGCACGTGAGCTGAAAACCACAGAGATATAAATTTATATTTCTTGTCCATACGTCGTGGGTAGAAATTGCAACAGTTTTACATAGATTGCGCCATACTGATTGTAAAGCGCAATTTCTACCCACGACGTGTGATTCAGATAGAAAAACGCGAGATGAAGCGAAGGTATTTACATTAGCGTGCTTTCAGCTTCCATCCGCATTTTACGAACTCTTTAGGAGGGACTGATGCCAGAGAGAGAGAGGGTACAAAAAAATGTTTTAAACTTTTTTCTTCGTGTGTGTGTGCCCCGTAGTGTGTGTGTGTGTGTGTGTGTGTGTGTGTGTGTGTGTGTGTGTGTGTGTGTGTGTGCGTGTGTGTGTGTGTGTGTGTGTGTGTGCGTGCGTGCGTGCGTGCGTGCGTGCGTGCGTGTGTGTGTGTGTGTGTGTGTGTGTGTGTGTGTGTGTGTGTGTTTTCTATTTTATTGCGCTGCAGATGGCACCACTGATTTTGCTTTCTCGCGTTTAGAGTAATTAGGACATTAGTTGGTGAGACCGTCTGCACTTCTGAGACAGTAAACAACACCCAGAATGCAAGAAGCATAGCTACTCATGAGCCCCCGCGTCCGCGGAGGCTCATGAGGATCTATGCCTCTTGCTAATGTTATTTGCACCCTATGGTCTTCAGCCCAATAGACGTACCTGGAATTACATCTGCTCGGAGGCCTCTCGATGGCTGGCTTTTTTTTTTTGTCTGTCTGTCGGCCGCCACACCTCATCACCGACGACGAAAAGTTTACAACCATCCGACTGCTAAACCTAAACAAACAGTTCACATTTAATCGATGCATACTTATGCATAAAATTTTTCACCATAAAACCCCATCTTACCTTCGTATGTTATTTTTGGATAGTCAAAGACAAAACACGAGGAACAGTTTGTTACAGCTACCAAGGGCCAGGCTCGATATATATAAAACCAGCCTTTCGTTCTCAGGTGCCAAAGCCTGGAACAAACTACCACCCCAAATTAAATCTATTTCTAATTCTAGAACCTTCAAAACTCGTTTATATAACATCTTGTTACAGTAACTTACTACCTGAACGGACTACTTATATGTGTGTGTGTGTGTGTGTATGTATATATATATATATATATATATATATATATATATATATATATATATATATATATATATATATATATATATATATATATATATATATATATATGTATATATATACATACACACACACTGTTAATATTTCTTTTCTAACAGGACAGTTTGTAAGAGAGGCGTTTCGCCTAAAACTTTATCCTGTCAATAAAACGTTTCATCATCATCATCATCATCACCCTTAATCAAGACCAGACGAAGATCATCATGAGCAAAGACGCGAGGGCTCATGAGGATCTGCTCCTCTTAAAATGGTGTCTGTCAATCATATCTGACGCGCGGCGAATCCGCAATGCCAGGACTCGGTGTCACGGAGTTCTAGCTGTTTTAGTCCGCGCTGCCGGAAACGTTTTAAATGTCTCGGGTGATCAGGAAACTCACTTCCGGTTCATCTGCTAAAATGTTGTCTCTAAGTTCACAGAAACCTTAATACATAATGGGTGCGTCTTCATAAAACCTCTTCTAACATCCGCAAATTTTAAAGCCGGATGGCGGAGGAGATTTAGAGGAGAAGGTCCAGTATGCAAAGGACTCCCGGGTCGACGTTGGCCGCAGTGTGCCAGCGCACTGTCGTGCCCCGGCCCACTGCAAACAACCCCCCAGGAGTCCTTTGCTTACTAGGGGTGAGGGGGGTAGGGATGAATCTTTTGCCCGAGTGCAATGTTTAAATGTGATTTAGTGCATGCCAGTTCGAGGGGGTCAGGGTGGAGGGGGTGTGGGGGGAGGGGGGGTTGTGGGTGGGTACGAGCTGCTGTGCCAGTCTTTATTACAAATCTGTTCATTTTACAGTGTGGATGCTAAGGTGGTTGTCTACCCTGATTTGATTACTCTAGTATCTCTGCCCACCTGTCTGATATACCGCTCTTCTGTCCGTGCTATCGATTGTCCGTCTTTACCGTATTTCCGTCAGTCCGTCCGAATGTCTGTCTCTCTTCCTGTTTGACTGCCTTCGTGTCCGTCTCTCTGCCTGTATGTCTGTTTGGAAATGTCAACATATCCGATAAGGAAAAGATAACAAAATAATTGTGTTTGTATGTCTATTTTGAAAAAGGATTTTAACCCGAAATATTGATAAATTGTGTTGTAATTGTCTTTTCTAAGTGTGTTTCCTTTTTCGTTGGCCGCCGTGAGATAGCCCTTGTCGCCTTATCGGCTTTAAACACCAATAACTACTAACTTACTCTTTTTTCGTTGGGATAATTCTCTGTCTATCTCACCGTTTCTTGTCTCCGCTCTTTCTCGACACCAGATTGACCTTGACTCACTAACGTGGAGGCTTTGCTTCAGGTTAGAAACAGGCGAAAATGACTCACGCCAGATGGACGCCGGGACACTTTGGCGTATGCCAAAGGCGGTGTCCCGGGGTCCATCTGGCGTGAGAGTCATTTTCGCGTGTTATTACGCCAAAGTGTCCCCGAACCAATCTGGCGAGAGTAACTTCCAATGGTCACTGCATATTCAATTGAGTCAGGTCAGACACTAAATCTAAGTTTCCATAAGCACGAATCCGATACGAATACGATCTGAACCCGATGCGATGATGCAATTTTAATTCAAATATTGCGTCATTTTCGTTCGAAGCCGGATGCGAATTCGTTTATCGCATCGGACATATGAAAAGGATTTGCACGATTTTTTTCTGTTTCTAACCCGCTACGGCTTCGGTTCGGTTTTGTATCGGATTCGTCCTTAAGACTGAGGACCAGTGTTTGTAAAAATCAAAATCATCTCCCTTGTTTCAAGGCAGGCAGTTAAAATTTGACGAATTTTCTCGATAGATGAGAATAGACATTTTTTATGCTTTGATTCATACAATCCTTGGCTTACTAACTCATTCAGCCCGACGCACTACGTATTTCCCAAATTTTGGAGGCGTCATCTAACGACTATGCACCTTTTGAAGGCGCCACGGCTAACTATGATCCGGCAATACCCTTGAATTATCATGGTCAATCCGTCTCCTGCTGTAGTGCGTCAGGGTTGAATGGGTTAATCAGTCTTTTTTATGGGGTTAGTGTGAGCTGTTGGTGATTTTAATGTGCCCACTAGTTTTGGCTACACTTGGGTGTGGGGTTGGTACGCAGTCAAGTTCATGGAGGTGCAGTTAGTAGGTGGTGGTGTCCCTTAGGAGCCTGATGAATTTAGGATGAAGGGCCTGACGAATTAGAAGATGACTGGGACGGACTGCGGATAAGACATTTAACCCATTCAGCCCTCACGCACTACAGCAGGAGATGGGTCGACCATGATAATTCAAGGGTAGTGCCAGATTAGCTTGGCGCCGACACTACCCTTGAATTATCATGATCAAGCCATCTCCTGCAACAGGTGCATAGTCGTTAGATGACGCGTCGGGCTGAATGCCGAGTTAAGCAGACTGGACAGTAGGGAACGGACTGAGCGGATCACCGATAGAGGTAACGAGTGCGGAATTGCATGCGTCGGCATGACAGGGCATCGACATGAGTCATTAGTCCGTTACAGCTGACTGGAATACGGCTCTTGAACTGACATGACGGCGGATAAGTTGCATTTGTGTCCACCTCTGTGCTCAAGATAAGTACAAATGCCATTTACAAAGTGGTGGAAATGATCAGATCTGTGGGGCGTCTTCTAAAGAGCACATCGCAGTTCCTTGCCTATAAACAAATGATAGTTCAAACGGCATACCAAAATAATCTGACGCCTCTAGCTGTCTGTACTGAGAGTTCATGACACTTCACTGAATAAAGAGCGACAATGATAGGTCAAGGGTGGTGCCGCCAGAATAGCGTAGCGCCTGTAGGCACCAAGCTATCCTGGCACCACCATTGAACTATCAGAGTCGGTAACATCTTGATGGAGTAAAAGAATTAAATGACTATCCTTTGAGTGGTATTAGCAGTTATGGCTATATCTTCACATGCTGACTCGACTTCGCGGAAACGCGCATGACATAGTTCAGTTTATCCGCCAGTCAATCCATCCATCCATCCATATACCCATTTATCCATCCATCCATCCTTCCGATCGTCCGCCCGTCCATCCATCTATCTATGTGTCTGTCTCTCTGTCTGTCTCCGTCTGCCTATCTGTGTGTCTGTTTATCTGTCTGCCTATATGTGTGTCTATCTGTCTGTCTGTCTCTGTCTCTGTCTCTCTCTCTCTCTCTCTCTCTCTCTCTCTCTCTCTCTCTCTCTCTCTCTCTCTCTCTCTCTCTCTCTCTCTCTCTCTCTCTCTCTCTCTCTATGACCCAACTCACCTCTTCCCTTCCACTTCGTTTCTGTAATGCCAAGCCGAATAATTTGTAGACATCGGACAGATGCTATCGCTGTTGAAGGAATGTAGTGCACGTGCGCGCGTGCTCTCAGTGCGAGCAAATTAGTAAACGACCCTGACAGACAAGGGCCTCATTAAACCATCCTTCTTACTACTATTGCAAGAGACATATATCCTCATGAGCCCCTGCGACTGCATGGGCTCATGAGAATCTATGCCTTTTGGGCACGGCCGTGTGTTGTTTCAGGTATTGTCAGTTTGAGGCGGCGGGTCAGACCGCCTGGTTTGACCGTTCAGCTGAAGGTGTTTCGCCCAGAACGACAGGTAAATAGCTTGTGAACGGCTACATGCAGTAAATTAGCGGTTACAGGTTGCAGAACGGATCCCGGGTGTACTCAAAGGGTCAAATGTTAACTCTGTGGCTTTCGGATGCAGTTTTTGTCGCGATGATTCTTGCAGGAATCATCGCGACAAAAACCCCTACGGCTCACTAGGTTAGTGACTAATATACGAGGCTTGTCAAAAAAACGCCGTGTGATTCAAAAGTTCGCAAGAAAATTACATTTTAAAGCCAGTCTGCGCTGAAACACTTCAACAAGATGTGAAAATACCATGATAGTCCATGAGTGGTGCTAGAATAGTGTGGCACCTACAGGAGCAAGCTATTCCTGTACTGACGAGTATTGACCTATCGGCCCCGTGGTCGATCTTCAGTAGTCTTCATACGATAATTGATGATCACTAATTTGTGAATTTTGACGTGGGATCTCAATATAGTGTTCATGCTCGCTCAAAGACAAAACAAACGGGAAAAATATGAATTATGCAAGTAGGAAAAAGCACTGGAGTAAGGGAGAATGCTGTGCCTTGACTTGGTAGCTCAAAGACAATTAATCCTTATCATTCGGAATACACCAGTGTGTTAAATACGTTTGACTAAATAGTTCAAGGGTAGTGCCAGAATAGCTTGTCGCCTCAAGGCGCCAAGCTATTCTGACACCACCCTTGAACTAAAGCCATTGGTCGAGTCTATATCCTTATTGGTAAGTACTATAAGATAGCTTGCATAAAGTGGCAGTGTACAAATTCAAAGGCGTCGAGACCTCCAAGCAGACATCAAGAGACTGGGAACCACCTGGAGTAGAATCGAAGGAGAAGCACAGGACAGGAGTTGCTGGAGGTCTCTCGTCGACGGCCTATACCCGGGTAGGGGTGACAGGCGTAAGTAAGTAAGTAATGATATGGCACTATGATAAGAAACCTGACACATTTCTGCGCGTCTGCTATCACCGGCTGTAAAGTGACCAGTCGTTTTCCAACGAATATCACCTCTTGGTAGATTTCTTTTCCGGTATAAACGTCGTTACCGGAATATGTAACAACAACCTACTTCCGGCCCCAAACAAAGTTCTAATAATAACATCTTTCCCTGTCATTATATTACTCCCTTACCCCAACCCCCTCAATCATACACACACACACACACACACACACACACACACACACACACACACACACACACACAACACACACACACACACACACACAAACAACACACACACACACTCGCACGCACTCACGCACGTAAGCATCCCCCCCCCACGAACGCACACACACACACACACTTGTATACTCACCTCTTGCATTTCCACCCGAAAAGCTGTGTGTTATCTGTATCCAAATCGGTCGGTGCCAGAAACACCGCCCTGCTTAGGTCTACTTAGCGCCTCGCGAATATACCTCCGTCTGGCACTGGGAGTTTTATAAAATAAAAATAAATAAATAAATCAGCGCATTAAATAGGCGATTTGATCCTAATTGAAAATCGGCTCAAAGCGCCGCCGCGAACCGAACCCAACAAGCACGCTCACGTGAATCACGCGCATTCACTCACACACTGTACATAAACACAGAACATTTACGTGGTGCTAAGGGCAAGCTCAAGCGAGCTACTGAAGTTTTGGAAATTCAAATCGTTTATATATGAAATTTGATTAAGTGGGCTGAAGTTGATACCAAAGTCGTGAGGGAGGAAGAGCCGGAGTACCTGGAGAGAGAACCCCCGATAGTCCTTCCGAATTAAAGGGTGATACTAGTCTAGACCGGGAATCGAACCTCTAACCTCAGTCTCGCATTGGTGGCAGGCGCTTTTACCACTTCGCCACGGACCGCCCAGCACCTTTCATTTCAAGAGGCATAGATTCTCATGAGCCCCTGCAGGCTGCAGGGGCTCATGAGAGGCTATGCCTCTTGCTCGCAGAGATCAGTCAATACGTCAACATTTCAAGTTTTTATCTGTAAGGTGCGCGGATTTTCATGGACCCCTGCAGCTCTGAGAAACTGATGCGATCTCTTGTTACGCTAGGCGTTTTCAAGCCAATGTCAGACGAAATGCTTAGTGTGACCAGAGCGAGCTATTCACAGTTCTTCCTGCTGTCGTGGCATCATTTTTGTCCTTCCGCGAACCGTGATTTCAATATCTGCCCGAGACTGAAGTCATGCACTTCACAAAACGCCAAAGAACAATCGTATATCTAAAGCATATGAGTTCCGGCCGTCCAATGAACACTACACAAAATAATGCAAGCAAGAGGCATTAAACCTCATGAGCCCCAGCGACTGCGGGGGCTCATGTAGTTCTATGCCTCTTGCAGTTGGGTGGTTTAGGCTGCGTCTCAACATTCAAGGCATTGTAACAATGATGCGAATCAATAGATAACTGATCAATGCCGTCGGGTTTTTTAAGTGTGTAACGGTAACTGCAAAATCCAGTCCAAAAAGTTGCTTGTTTGTTTGTTATGTACATGACTCACTCTCACCGAAAATGTACAAATACGTTGCTTGCCGCAGTCTGTATAATTATTGAGGCATGATCTGAATGACTGATACTGGTTTTACAGTGTACATACCATTAAACACATATAGCGAACCAACAATATTGCCCAGAAACATTTCTGTTTCTTTACGGGACCTCCCTGAAAGTCATGAAAATGCCGAAAATTGCTTGTTTACTTGGTCAGTGTGTTTTTATGGGCATTTATTAAAAAAGATTTTATTACGAATACTCACTTATTTTTTCTGTGTGAGTAGCTCGGACGGTGGCATGGGTAAACTATAGAATACAAATTGCTGAGCATTTGATCCACACTCAAAGTCAAGAAAATGTAGTTACTGTTGTCTGTAATAATTTTTATACCCAAACACACCTGATGGAATCGCTATGACAAAGTGCCATGTAATAGTTTTTAACTCCTTGTGCCCGAGGTACGAAATACCCACATTTTGGAGTTATCCTCTGAGGACTGCATTACAATTCAGGAGACAGATCGACCATGATAGTTCAAGGGTGGTGGCAGAATAGCTCGGCGCCTTTAGGTCGAGCCATATCGGTGAAGAACAAGAACACCCTGGCACGAATGGTAAACATCTGCAGCAAAGTGACTGGCAGTAAGCAAAACAGTGTGGAGTCCCTGTATGAACAGCGTGTGGTGAGAAAGGGTAGGCGGATAGCTTCAGACAGATCCCATGTCCTTGCCCACCTCTATGAACTCCTCCCCTCTGGCCGCAGACTCCGCACGCACAAAGCTAGAACACTTAGACTACAGCACAGTTTCATCCCCAAATCCATCACTCTAAGCAATCTGTAGGTACATCCACGCATACCCAAACCTAACTCCTCCCCCTATCCCCCTTTACCTGTGCAATCAGTAGGAATGGAGCTTGTTGATTTTAGAGAAGTGATTATATTGTGTTTCACGCGTAAAGCAGGGCTGCGTGCTGGCACCGACCCTCTTCACCATCTTTTTTAGCATGATGTTGAAGCAGGCCACAGTGGACCTCGATGATGACGATGCAGTGTACATCAGGTATCGTCTCGATGGCAGCCTGTTCAACCTCAGACGACTGCAGGCCCACACGAAAACCCTAGACCAACTGATTCGTGAGCTGCTTTTTGCTGATGATGCTGCCCTCGTTGCACACACAGAGAGAGCCCTGCAGCGCATCACGTCTTGCTTCGCAGATGCTGCCCAGCTCTTTGGACTCGAGGTCAGTCTGAAAAAGACAGAGGTCCTCCATCAGCCGGCACCCAAGACAGTGTATCGCCCTCCTCACATCACCATTGGCGAGTCTGAACTAAAGTCAGTGCACCAGTTTACCTACCTTGGCTGCATTATCACGTCGGACGCCAAGCTGGACAAGGAGCTTGACAGCAGGCTGGCAAAAGCGAACAGCGCTTTCGGGCGACTTTTCAAGCGGGTGTGGCACAATCAACAGCTGAAAACAGGCACCAAGATCAGCGTGTACAGAGCTGTGGTCCTCACCACCCTGCTGTATGGTTCCGAGTCCTGGGCCCTCTACCGCAGCCAACTACGACTCCTCGAACGCTTCCACCAGCGCTGCCTGCGTACCATCCTGGGCATTCACTGGAGTGACTATGTCACCAACGTCGAACAGGCTGAAACTGTGAGCATCGAGGCTTTGCTGCTGCGGACACAGCTCCGCTGGGCGGGGCATGTCTCCAGGATGGAGGATCATCGCCTACCAAAGATCACACTGTTCGGCGAGCTTGCTACTGGACACCGTGACAGAGGGGCACCAAAGAAGAGATACAAAGACTGTCTCAAGAAGTCACTTAGTGCCTGCCAAATCGACCACCACCAGTGGTCTTCGCTTGCTGCGGACCCTGACACCTGGCGCTCGACCATTTACAAGGCAGCTGTCTCCTTTGAGGACTCTCACAGAGCTAGCCTTAAGGACAAGCGGCTCAGGAGAAAAAACAGAGATGCCGCAGCTCAGAACCCTGGCCATACCTTCCCCTGCAGCCACTGCGGTCGAACCTGCCTGTCTCGGATTGGCCTCCGCAGCCACGAACAAGCCTGCAGACGTCGTGGTCAGCTCCTATAAAATCTTCGTTCGCGAAGTCAAGCCAAGAGAATATTGTGTTTCATTTGGCGGTGAACATGGACATACTGGGATTGTTGTTACTGAGTGTTTACCCACTAATTATTTTACTATGGTAGACTTTAATTATGCAGCTTGTGTAATAATGTGTAATAATGTACTGAGATGTTTGTATAATAAGTAGTGAGGGTTAGGACTAGGTTGAAACACGCGTATTATGTATGCATATGTAGAGGTGGGTGTGAATGTATAAGTGCCGCTCAGTTCAGTCCATAAAAGATGTTTGTGTGAGATGTGTAAGAGTTATGTGTAAAGATTTTGTAGTGTTTACTTTATATCCATTTGGAATTTGTAGCTGTGCAAGTGCAGGGAGAAAATGTTCATAATTATGCTACAATGTTTTTATGTCTTGTTTGTACTATTTGTTATAAATGTACCACAACCGAATTTCTCTTTTGGAGATAATAAAGTACTCTTATTCTTATTCTTATCTTACTGTGGATTGTCGCGGGCTGATTGAGTTTAAGAAGAAATGTTGCTAAAACAAGCCATGATATGTTTGCAAAGCTTGATCGTGTTTTGTAAATGGTATGAATTTTCAAATCGTCTATTTCGATTCCCGGCAATAAGAAAGTATCTACGTTACCCCAATATCTCCAAACCGGACGTGATTCTTTGCGCTGGAAAAAAATTCATTGGCAGTGCCATGTGTTGACGTCACATGACAATGGTAGTTGAGGCATTCTTTCCTTGCACGCGGCGAAAGGAAAGAACTTGACAGTAATTTACGTTACCAAAGCCCATCGTACTATTACTTAGTATGATCGGCTTTTGAGGTTCAAACAGTGCATGCGTTTTTGTTTTTGCGCATGAAGATGATTCATTTTTGGTTCTTTTAACTTTGCGCCGTTCCAGGTTGTCACAATTTATTTTCCATGGTCTGCCATTGCATCTGCAACATGTGCATCATGCTAAAACACGAGGCCAAATCAATGATATTGTGCGTTTGCAACATTTAGGAACGTTCAGGAATATTTCCATAATCTACTTTTCGTATCTTCTGGTATTACATGTTACCGTTCTCTTTGATCTGATTGTTGTCAATCCTTTCTTCTAGTCAGTAAATTACTGACGTTTTCGTCTAGCAAAATGGTTAACCCATATCATGCTGAGGCTAAAAGCTTCAAATTTGTACACTGCCATTTATGCAAGCTACATTATAGTACTTACAGATAAGGATATAGACCAATGGCTTTAGTACAAGGGTGGTGCCAAAATAGCTTGGCGCCTAACCCTTGAACTATTTTAGTCACACTTATTTCACACACTGGTGTATTCCGAATGATAAGGGGTAAGAAAACATCACATGAAAAGAATGTTTTGCCTGATTTGCTTCTGTTCATATAAAAGATTATTATCATAATGCTTTTTTGACACGAAACACTTGAAACTGGATAGCCTTATTTTTCAAAATACCCGTAAATAATTTGCCTTACTGGCTGAGCGTCAAAATATTGTAATGTTTCTCACGTAATTAACACATTCTGCCCCAGGACCGAATAATTTTGAATTTGCCCTCTGAATGACTGTAATGCACTTCTGGAGACCGACCGAGCATGATAGTTCAAGGGCGGTGCCAGAATAGCTTGTCGCCTATTGGCGCCAAGCTATTCTGGCACCACCCATGATCTATCATGCTCGATCCATGTCGTGCTGTGGTGTGTAGGGGCTGAATGAGTTAAGTTTTGTTTTGTAGGAAGCTCACATTTCTAGAATAAACCTTTCCGTTTCTCTGCTTCAGCCTCTCAAAGATTACAAGGGTCCATCGTGTAAATTGCAAAACTCAAGTTTTAATTACACAAATTTCGTTTTGTTGTTGTTGCAGTTTTCAAGCTTCGATTTGTACATCTTTAGTGTGAATGAATGACATGCGCTGTAAACCTGTTTCCCAAAATACATATATAATTTATATACATATAGAGAGAGTAAACTGTTTATCTTTGCTCATAGTGTGTTTCTTTCTTTGTTTGCTATTTCCTTGACCAGAACATTCGCTTGAATTGCCTCATTTTTTACGCCGATGTTTCTAATGTGTTTTTGTTTCTCTATTGATGCTTTTTAACATGATATTCTTTTACTCGAGATCTGCTGCGGAATAGAGTTAGCACTGAAATACAATACAATCCAGGGGTGGATCAGTTACCTCGAGGGTGGGTGGGTTTCCAACTCTTTGTTTGGGACCGTCAACCTGATACAAAAGGCCTCCCCGACGCTAGACCTTGTTTCGGAGGAGCGGGGTGGGTGGGGGGGGGGGAGGCGCGTGCGTTTTAAGATTCTCACCTTTCGCCAAAATATCAAACAACGGGGGAGGGACGAGGGTGCGTGCGTGTGTGAAATCTTATAATGGTGGCCGCGGTAGCTTAAAACTGACAGGTTCTGCTGTACAGATTTTCAAGAGCCCTACATCTGGGCAGCTCATGAGGATCTATGCCGTTTGCAGATACCATGACGTTCAGTCCTACCTTGGCGCTCTACGAGTCTGCGAGACTGGAAGGACTGTTATCAGAAGTCCGGATGTTGGCAGAGATGACGGCTGCTTGCGGTCAGCAGGTCAAATAGCACCTACCCCTCTTGGCTTGACTTCGCGAACGAAGATTTTATAAGAGTTGACCACGACGTCTGCAGGCTTGTTCGTGGCTGCGGAGGCCAATCCGAGACAGGCAGGTTCGACCGCAGTGGCTGCAGGGGAAGGTATGGCCAGGGTTCTGAGCTGCGGCATCTCTGTTTTTTCTCCTGAGCCGCTTGTCCTTAAGGCTAGCTCTGTGAGAGTCCTCAAAGGAGACAGCTGCCTTGTAAATGGTGGAGCGCCAGGTGTCACGGTCCGCAGCAAGCGAAGACCACTGGTGGTGGTCGATTTGGCAGGCACTAAATGACTTCTTGAGACAGTCTTTGTATCTCTTCTTTGGTGCCCCTCTGTCACGGTGTCCAGTAGCAAGCTCGCCGAAAAGTGTGATCTTTGGTAGGCGATGATCCTCCATCCTGGAGACATGCCCCGCCCAGCGGAGCTGTGTCCGCAGCAGCAAAGCCTCGATGCTCACAGTTTCAGCCTGTTCAAGGACCTCGACGTTGGTGACATAGTCAATCCAGTGAATGCCCAGGATGGTACGCAGGCAGCGCTGGTGGAAGCGTTCGAGGAGTCGTAGTTGGCTGCGGTAGAGGGCCCAGGACTCGGAACCATACAGCAGGGTGGTGAGGACCACAGCTCTGTACACGCTGATCTTGGTGCCTGTTTTCAGCTGTTGATTGTGCCACACCCGCTTGAAAAGTCGCCCGAAAGCGCTGTTCGCTTTTGCCAGCCTGCTGTCAAGCTCCTTGTCCAGCTTGGCGTCCGACGTGATAATGCAGCCAAGGTAGGTAAACTGGTGCACTGACTTTAGTTCAGACTCGCCAATGGTGATGTGAGGAGGGCGATACACTGTCTTGGGTGCCGGCTGATGGAGGACCTCTGTCTTTTTCAGACTGACCTCGAGTCCAAAGAGGTGGGCAGCATCTGCGAAGCAAGACGTGATGCGCTGCAAGGCTCTCTCTGTGTGTGCAACGAGGGCAGCGTCATCAGCAAAAAGCAGCTCACGAATCAGTTGGTCTAGGGTTTTCGTGTGGGCCTGCAGTCGTCTGAGGTTGAACAGGCTGCCATCGAGACGATACCTGATGTACACTGCATCGTCATCATCGAGGTCCACTGTGGCCTGCTTCAACATCATGCTAAAAAAGATGGTGAAGAGGGTCGGTGCCAGCACGCAGCCCTGCTTTACGCCGTTGAGAATAGGGAATGGTTCTGAGAGGTCATTGTTGAGTCTGACCTGGCCTTGCTGGTCCTCGTGTAGCTGGACAATCATGTTGAGGAACTTTGGGGGACAGCCAAGTCGCTCCAGGATCTGCCACATGCCTTGCCTGCTCACAGTGTCGAACGCTTTTGTTAGGTCGACAAATGTTACGTACAGCCCTTTGTTCTGCTCGCGGCACTTCTCCTGTAGCTGTCTCAGCACCTACCACGGTCGAACAAATGTTACAATGGACACATGCTACACAGTGCAGTACCTTCGCATCCCATTCCATCCGCAAGAAGCATAGATTCTCATGAGTCCCTGCAGCCTGAAGAGACTACAGAATCTACGTCTCACGCTGTCAAGAATCTGCTCCATGTACATCCTCGATTCAAGTCAGTCATCTAGGTTTAAGTCTTTTGGCTTGACTTCGCGAACGAAGATTTTATAGGAGTTGCCCACGACGTCTGCAGGCTTGTTCGTGGCTGCGGAGGCCAATCCGAGACAGGCAGGTTCGACCGCAGTGGCTGCAGGGGAAGGTATGGCCGGGGTTCTGAGCTGCGGTATCTCTGTTTTTTTTCTCCTGAGCCGCTTGTCCTTAAGGCTAGCTCTGTGAGAGTCCTCAAAAGAGACAGCTGCCTTGTAAATGGTGGAGCGCCAGGTGTCAGGGTCCGCAGCAAGCGAAGACCACTGGTGGTGGTCGATTTGGCAGGCACTAAGTGACTTCTTGAGACAGTCTTTGTATCTCTTCTTTGGTGCCCCTCTGTCACGGTGTCCAGTAGCAAGCTCGCCGAACAGGGTGATCTTTGGTAGGCGATGATCCTCCATCCTGGAGACATGCCCCGCCCAGCGGAGCTGTGTCCGCAGCAGCAAAGCCTCGATGCTCACAGTTTCAGCCTGTTCAAGGACCTCGACGTTGGTGACATAGTCACTCCAGTGAATGCCCAGGATGGTACGCAGGCAGCGCTGGTGGAAGCGTTCGAGGAGTCGTATTTGGCTGCGGTAGAGGGCCCAGGACTCGGAACCATACAGCAGGGTGGTGAGGACCACAGCTCTGTACACGCTGATCTTGGTGCCTGTTTTCAGCTGTTGATTGTGCCACACCCGCTTGAAAAGTCGCCCGAAAGCGCTGTTCGCTTTTGCCAGCCTGCTGTCAAGCTCCATGTCCAGCTTGGCGTCCGACGTGATAATGCAGCCAAGGTAAGTAAACTGGTGCACTGACTTTAGTTCAGACTCGCCAATGGTGATGTGAGGAGGGCGATACACTGTCTTGGGTGCCGGCTGATGGCTAGGTTTAAGTAACGACTCTCTAAAACTTGTAGACACTTCCTCGCCCTACTTTCATCTACAAGAGGCATAGATTCCCATGAGTCTATGCAATCGCAGGGACTCATGAGCATCTATGCCTCTTGCTGTTAAAAGTCGGCCAAACTGATTTGCATTTCATCTCGAAGCAGTAATCTGGAATCATGTAGCGACTATAGAGTAAGTTCGGCCCAGACCTATTAGGTTACATAATGCACATAGGGTAAATTTAGGCAGTTGTGGGGTAGATGCTGTAGGATATAGTATCTTTGGCTGCAGTATAGTATCTTTGGCTGTGGGCACAGGGCGAGGAAATTCGCGAGTTATGTGCCCCTGACGCTCGGAGCAAGTTAGGAGCACTTTACTCGTGGATTCCCTTCGCCTAGTGGTATAGCTAAAAGTAGCAGGTTATTGTGACTCCCAGCACGAACTGGGACCGACACCCGTTCGTGACAGCTCGAGGACAGTGCTTGTGGGTTTTCCGGGCAAGCCGACGGATAACGTTTAGCTTATAGCAAAAGATACTGTACAGTGTCAATGGCTTTATAATTCCTTCTCTGACACCGGCTGTGTCAGTATTTTGTCACTCAACGATCAAGAGCCACAACCGTACAAGGAACGTGGATACAAAGTGATATCAGCAAGAGGCGTAGATCTTCATGAGCCCCCGCAATTGCGGGGGCACATGTGGATCTATCCCTCTTGCATTTGGGTGGTGTTCCAGTTAATCTCGGCAGTGCAGCGGTGTGCTTTCTTAACCCATTTAGCCCTGACGCCGCATTACAGCAGGAGATGGGTCGACCATGATAATTCAAGGGTAGTGCCAGATTAGCTTGGAGCCTGTCGGCGCCAAGCTAATCTGGCACTGCCCTTGAATTATCATGGTCGATCCATCTCCTGCAACTGGTGCATAGTCATTAGATGACGCTCCAAAATTTAGGAAAAACGGCGGTCGGGCCGAGAATGAGTTCAGTAATGAAGTCATCTTCAGTGACTCGCACAATGGACCCGAATCGACCGTGACCATGACAGCTTCAAACAACTGCACGCGGCATGTTCAGGCGCCAAAAAGAAGGACTACGCGGCACTGCTGCTGAGCTGTGAGTATGGCCTTTGACTCGTTCGTTATCAGGCACCGGGCCAAATGGCAAAGTACTACCCTGGAATATTGGCCCATTGATTCATCGTAAAGTGTCAGTGTGAGAATCCGAACTAAGGACAGTTGTTCTCCCTTAACAAAGCCAATACGCTCTAGAACATTAAATCCGCCCCTTTTCCAGTGCCGAGAAAATGTGAATGCTACCCAACTGCAAGAGGTATAGATCCTCATGAGCCCCCGCAGTTGCGGGGGCTCATGAGGATCTATACCTCTTGCTGACACCGCTTTGAATCCATGTTCCCGGGACACCTAGGGCTTGTTGGTAGTGTTGAATCAAGTAAGGTTGCACAAACACAATCTGCATCAGCCGGCACTGAGCCACTACCCGGCCATCTCGGTGGCTTTTTCTCACTCACAAGATAAGTATAGCAACTGATTTTCATATTTGTTTGTTTCTCTATTTTGAAAAAAAGGGGTATTTAAATTGTTTCTGTTGTTTTCTAAGCGTGTTTCTTCCCCCGTTGGCATTTTACACGCTTGGCGTTCACCTTTTTGGTCTGGATGGCGCTGAAAGGGTTAGATCCCCGTTTCGTAATACTAGAGGACATACACTGAAATAAAAGTTATCTCCGTATGATGTCCGCAATGAAGTGTTATTTTATTTACATCATTCGTATATTCCTTTGTTTGTTCTTTGTTTGTTCGTTCGCTCGCTAGGTCTTCAAGTCGTTTATTTGCTTTCTGTCATTCTTTCTGGCTTTAATTCTGTTTTTGTTTTTTATTTTTATTTTGTTATTTTTTCTTTCTTTCTCTCTTGATATCTTTCTTTATTCAAAGTGCAGAAATTTGTTTTCACTTCTCTGTTTTTGTCTGGAAAAGCGAGACATTACAGTTCGTAATCCAGACCAAAAAGGTGACTGCCAAGCGAGTACAATGCAAAGAAAACGCCACCAAGAAACACGCTTGCATAGAGAAAGTTCAGCACCGTTCAGTAAATTTTCGTTGGACTTTGCAGTTAAATTGAGAACTTGATTGTTTCACTCCCGTTCCACGCTCTATGTGCGACCCGGCTTACAACGCAAACACGAAATACAGACACACACACCGTCAGACGCACGCGCACGCGCGCGCGCGCACACACACACACACACACACACACACACACACACACACACATGCACCAAGAAGCACACACGATCCCAGCCTCCATCGTTACTGACAAAAATTGGATCTTGCAAATAATCCAGAACGGCGCAAGACCAATTTGCAAACTGCGCCGACCTGCACTAAAGCGAGAAATCGTCATCCCAGCAGCGAACCAGCCACCTGCAAGAGGCATAGATCCTCATAAGCCCAGCAGTAGCAGGGGTTCATGAGATCTGTGTCTCTTGCCTAAGTTTGTTAATGTCTGTGCATCACCCTGAGTCAAAGAAATAGATAGAATGACTAGCAGCAACACCGGCCTTTTGTCTTGCGAGGCATGATTGAATCTCTATAAGCCTCAAGTCAAAGACAGCAAACATTTACGAGTACATTTTCCCGTTATTTGGCGTCGTCTTTAGAAGGGCAACAGAATAACATGAACAAAGAATTTCGCGATATGTGCAAGGGAGTGCTGGTCTGTGATTTTTTACCTTACGGCTGAAGACTGAAAAGTCAGTCACGTCCGTGAAATCGAAGACCGGCCAGAAATATTTTTTTTAACAAGTCAACTGAAGCGGTCTATGTATTGCGAAAACAATGCCTTTATGTTCTCCGCTTTGTCTCTGCTCATTATTTCTGAGTTATTTCTCTCAAAGATTATACCAACAAACGCCGTATCTGCATTTTTCTTTTCTCCAAAGGAAGAATGCCATGAACCTTACACTGAACCTTAGACTTCAGTGCTGACGCCGAGCCAGTCGTTTGGTCTCGCTTTGCCAGTCACGTGATTAGAGGCGCGCATGCGCGTGGTTGTTGATTCGAGCGGCGTCAATTCTGTTACGTCTGGCGTCGCTAGGCTCATTTGTGGGAAAGTGGAGTGCCGGTGAAGCGAGGTCTGAAGCGTTGCTGGCATTTCTTTGGTGATTCTTTACTTAATGCTGCGTCAATCTCGGAATCTTCTGACGTTTTTTTGTAGATGAAAGTTTCGCTTGTGAGTGCAGTTGGAGGTGAGTATTCTTATTTGCGAGCCCCCTCCCCCCACTCCCCACCCCCATACACCCCCCCACCCACCCACCCCCACCCCCTAAAAAAAAAATCTTTGTTATGTAACAGTGTGATATATGCCGCCGGGAGATAGTTCAAGGGTGGTGCCAGAATAGCTTCGCTCCCGGCCTAGAGGCGCCAAGCTATTCTGGCATCACCCTTGAACTATCATGGTCGCCGGATCTGACACCCTCACTGTAATGTAATACTTAGAGTACAATTCCGTCATCTGTGAATTTCGACCTTATATAGGTCAATGCCATTAAGATAAGATTAGTGACCCCCCCCCCCCCCCAAATGCCGAGCTCCGCTCAATCAGTGAGTTAACTCTGGAACTAATTGCGTGGCTCTCTGCGATAATTAGAAGGATAATTTGATTCCTCGTGCGCGACACAGTAATTCGGACCATAATTCTTTTCATTTATCTCCAATTACATAGGCTACTGACAATAATTCATGCACTGACATAACTCATGTCTCTTATTGAAAAAGCCTCGCAGATTTGCCAATGCGTCAGTGAGCTCTGTAAGGGGCACAGTGCATACGCGTCATTGGTTTGAAAAACGCCATCTGTCATGACGTAATTTTAGTTTTTACCTAATTTACTACATATGTGTTCAACTTCGACTTTTAGACTTGCAAAAAATGGTGAAAAAAAATAGAATTTCAAGGCACTATTTCAGTCTTGCTAGGATTTGTGTGAAGTTAGGTTTACTTTTATGATATCCTACTGTACACGCGCATGCTCTTCTGACAGCGCGTCCATGTGTTTGTGTGTGTGTGTGTGTGTGTGTGTGTGTGTGTGTGTGTGTGTGTGTGTGTGTGTGTGTGTGTGTGTGTGTGTGTGTGTGTGTGTGTTTTGTGTGGGGGGGGGGAGGGGGGTGGGGGTGGGGGGGGGGCTTGCGTGGGTGCGTTAGAGAGAGAGAGAGAGAGAGAGAGAGAGAGAGAGAGAGAGAGAGAGAGAGAGAGAGAGAGAGAGAGAGAGAGAGAGAATGACAATGACAATGATTCTTTATTTTACAACGGTGAAAGTTTTGGTGAAACCATTTTTCGAACTTGCCGTTGTTAATCTACATATAATGCACAAATCACAAAAATACTATCAGTTAGAGAGAGAGAGAGAGAGAGAGAGAGAGAGAGAGAGAGAGAGAGAGAGAGAGAGAGAGAGAGAAATACGTCATATCTAGAGTGATGCGTCAATGTCTGCGTTGTGACAAAATTTCTTGCTTTTGCGTCGACGTCTGATTTTACGCTTCATTGGTTTGAAAAACGCCATCTGTCATAACGTAATTTTAGTTTTTACCTAATTTACTTGATATGTGTTCAATTTCGACTTCTAGACTTGCAAAAAATGGTGAAAAAAAAAGAATTTCAAGGCAATAATTTGTGTGAAGTTAGGTTTACTTTTATGATATCCTACTGTACACACGCATGCTCTTCTAACAGCGCGTCGATGTGTGTGTGTGTTTGTGTGGGGGGGGGGGGAGGCTTGCGTGGGTGGGTGCTTTAGATTGATTGATTGTACATTGCTTAACGTCCCGACAGCAACAAGGCTTTCTCAGGACGTGCCTGCACTGCTTGTGAAAAAAAAACTAAACAGAAAATTGAATGTATGTCGCCAGCCGGTCAAATACGTTAAATAAACCTACATCATGGGGCCTAAATAAAGCTAAGACCATTTAGCAACACACATCCAATATCAAGAGCTACAGGCAGCGCATACAGTAAGGAGAGTGTTAAAAAGACAAATACAGGTGAATGGACCAAGGGTAGACAAAAACACATGCCCCAGAATAGAAAGGAAACCCACCCTGTGGGGCTGACCAGGGTGACCCTGGGAACTAA
Source organism: Semisulcospira habei (assembly GCA_036245525.1). Classification (NCBI taxonomy): domain Eukaryota; kingdom Metazoa; phylum Mollusca; class Gastropoda; family Semisulcospiridae; genus Semisulcospira; species Semisulcospira habei. Next base: position 228,472,432 of record BTPG01000001.1, on the reverse strand, counting down.
AAAGTACCTAACCCCACCCAAGTCCCCCAGGGCAGACCCGGGTGGGGAGGGTGCTTTAGAGAGTGTGTGAGAGAGAGAGAGAGAGAGAGAGAGAGAGAGAGAGAGAGAGAGAGAGAGAGAGAGAGAGAGAGAGAGAGAGAGAGAGAGAGAGAGAGAGAGAGAAAGAGATAGAAATACGTCATATCTAGAGTGATGCGTTGATGTCTGCGTTGTGACAAAATTTCTGCTTTTACGTCGACGTCTGATTTTCTCGAGGAGTCGATGTTTTTTTTTTTTCTGCATATAATTAATTTTACTAAAACAATTAAACATATACAAAGCTGGCTAACGAATGCATCCAATGTCTTTATCCAGTCTAGCTATAACCAAACATTCAAGTAAATCAATGACAAAAATTACAGACTCCAATGTGGTACAATCGACTTTCTATGAGACACCCGATTTTAATGTGCTCGGAGGATCTTCTAGACATCCCTTGAACAAAGCACTTCCCCAAGTTTCAAGCTTGTACATACACAAACATCGGAGATTCAGTTCTTGTGTCACACTTTACATACTTACGCACACACACACACACACACACACACACACACACACACACACACACACACACACACACACATACACACACACACACATACACATACACATACACACACACACACACACACACACACACACACACACACACACACACACATACACACACACGGCGTTTCCCGCCAAAAAGTACGTTCTGCAGCGAAGTGAGCGTAACTAGATATGACATAATTTTTATCTGGCTACTTTAGACGTCAGATTTTCAGACCTGCCCGCCTTTGTCGTCATGGGCATTCTATGGAATTTGCTCCACCGCAACCCATCCTAAAAAGTCTCTTCTATATAAACAGAAGGGACTTAAAAACATACATTTAAACTGCCATTTGATACATTTGAACTGTCCGTAATAGGTTTTTGTGAAAAAACAACATAAGACAATAAACCAGTGTTATAAAAAGCAATATTTCCATTGTATTACAATGAAAATCTTGCTTTCTGTCGTCTTTTGAAGAACAGCACAGTCCAATGATAGTGCCCTTTAGGGAATCAAAGTCCTCATCATAAACAATCCTTGAAGTGTCATATGTACTTAATAATAATAAGCGCATTAAATAGGCGCTTTATCCCAATTGAAAATCGGCTCAAAGCGCCGCCGCGAACTGAACCCAACAAGCACGCTCACTTCATCAGCCTCCCTCTGTACTTAGTGCTTCGGGGCTGGAAGACCCAGTGTGTGAAAGGTTTTTGGGCTGACGCCGGTCTAGGTCAAACAAACAACAAAGTCGACACAACGAACGTCGGCCCGAGACTGAAGAATGTGCTCGCAGGGACTATTTGTGTTTCAAGCTGAGAACTTCGATTGTCTCAAGTATAGTTGTAGGAGAACTCAAATATGTAAGCCTTAGTCATTGCTGGAAAATGCGGACAGCACCAAACTGCCTCTTACAGTCCTCACTCATATTTTGTGTTCCATGGGCTGGTGGGATTATTCAGTGCTGAATTTTGCACTGTTTTCCAAGACATAGTTTTGAGTCCAGTGCAAGCGGTTGCAAACACGTTTACGCCTGTGCGATAATGATGTCCACTTGTAATGCGCATCCGCTCCATTCTAGCTGCATGCCGGGCTCAGGGCGCACAACAAAAGAAAAAGAAATGTCATCAAGGGAAGACTCCAAGAAAGCACATGACGTCGCAGCAACTTATAAATGAAATAAATTAATATAAACTAACCTAAACTAAACTAAAATAAATGAATACAATAAATAACGAATAAATTAAATATTATTAAATTAAATCAAATTAAATCAAATTAAATTAAATATAAACTGACTATTCTACATTCAGCTTTGTGCACCATCAGCACTAAATAAAGTCGTTGAATGCTGCCAGAGCTCTTGAGAATCATTGCTCCAGCAATTTTTATATAGTTTGCTGCTGTAGGTTTCTGTGCGGCCTCGGCTGTATCATGTTTTGTCCCTTGTGTCCCAAGGTTGTGCGACAAAATGTACGTCTGTCAGCGATATGTGTCTCCGCCGCACCATTATGTCACGTCAGTGGCGTGGCCGGAAAATCAAGCATGGCGTTACACACCCCGCTAACAACGGAGCTCTGTACAGTGGGAAAATACACTTCTGTCATTCCTCAATGACGCCCTAGGGTTGACAAACAAACCGACGTGTTTTAATCACAGGTAGAAACCCTGGAAACTTCCTTCGACTTAGGAGTATAGTGTGCTACGATCCAGTTTCTTATAAACAAGAGGCATAGAGTGTCATGCGCCCCTGCAGCTACAGCTGCAGGGGTTCATGACATTCTATGCCTCTTGCAGGATAAAGCTGGTTCGTTTAAAATCTGTTACTGAAATGTGTACCCGGCGGGGTGTGCGCACAACATGCCTAGAAATCGTCAGTATACCAGTCAAGACAGTGGCCTATTTAGGTTTTACATTTCCCACGATAGAGCCACTGTCAGGGCCCATTATTCACGTATCCTGGACCTGTGCGTGTATCACACAAAATTAAAGCTATAGAGGTCAATTTCGTTATTTGAGCGGATTAAAAGCTCACTCAAAATGTATCTTTTTAAGTCTGCCTACTGATGACTTGTTCGTGTTTGTGTGTGTGCGTGCACGTGCACGTGCGTGTGCGTGTGCGTGTGTGTGCGCGCGCGCGCGTGTGTGTGTGTGTGTGTGTGTGTGTGTGTGTGTGTGTGTGTGTGTGTGTGTGTGATCGTGTATGTTCACATACATAACCAGTGTTTTTGTGACTGTTTGGTTTCGTTCTATTATTTTGTTAATATTTATTTATTTATATATTTATGATTGCATTATGTTTACATTTTTTTAAATTGTAAATCGCCAAAACTCCGTCAGTAGATTTTTACGTGTCACAATCTGCCCGGGTTTGGAAGTCTCGCTTGCCAACGCGATTTCATGCGGCTGCCGTAAACTGATTCTCCCTTTTATGTTCTGCGTTTACCTCCCTTGAATAGTGTGTCACTTGACGCTAGGCGCGAAAAAGACAAATCTGGGAGGAATCGCGGTGGCGAAAATCTATCAAGGGTAGATTCACGCTCGGTAGATGTTTGCTGGGTAAACCCCGCTGGGTAGATGGTGAACTTGACCTCTTCATCTTGGATAAAAACGACAGCAGACATGACAGCCCATCCAATATACACCGTCCGGACCAACTGCTGTGTGTGAAGTTTGTTTCGGCATCGTCAATAGGACCGTCAGTTTTCAAACGTTTGTGAAAATTGAATTTAATTTCACGGACTTGTAAACTCCGCCACCGATGCGACGACATATATGTGTGTGTGTGTGTGTGTGTGTGTGTGTGTGTGTGTGTGTGTGTGTGTGTGTGTGTGTGTGTGTGTGTTGTGTTGTGTTGTGTTGTGTTGTGTTGTGTTGTGTTGTGTTGTGTTGTGTTGTGTGTGTGTGTGTGTGTGTGTGTGTGTGTGTGTGTTGTGTTGTGTTGTGTGTGTTGTGTTGTGTTGTGTGTGTGTGTGTGTGTGTGTGTGTGTGTTGTGTTGTGTTGTGTTGTGTTGTGTTGTGTGTGTGTGTGTGTGTGTGTGTGTGTGTGTGTGTGTGTGTGTGTGTGTGTGTGTGTGTGTGTGTGTGTGTGTGTGTGTGTGTGCTTGTCCGCGATTTTGAACCTTCCGTCCTAGAGCATCACGTCAGTAAGCTAAAGAACCTGCGGCTGACGTCGGCCCAAAGACCTTTGCTTGCTTGGAAACTATCACCTGTCATCTGTCTCCTGTGCTCTGAGGAAGCCTTCAAAGGGCAACGTTCAATTTTGGAAAATTCGTCTGCGGATCTCACATGTTCAAAGCCTACTACTTCAGGCAGCGAAGAGTTAACAGATCACAAGATCATCTTTCTTAACCCATATCATACTGAGGCTAAAAGTTTCAAATGTGTGCACTGCCATAATTATGCAAGCTACATTATAGTACTTACTTATAAGGATATAGACCAATGGCTTTAGTTCAAGGGTGGAGCCAGAATAGCTTGGCGCCTAGAGGACTACTCTTTAACTATTTTCGTCAAACTTATTTCACACGCTGGTGTATTCCGAATGATACGGGCTAAGGTTGTCTTACAGGATGTCTTACAGTGATGATGGACGCAAGGGCTAACTTAACCCATTCAGCCCTGACGCACTACAGCAGGAGATGGGTCGACCATGATAATTCAAGGGTAGTGCCAAGCTAATCTGGCACTGCCCTTGAATTATCATGGTCGATCCATCTCCTGCAACAGGTGCATAGTCGTTAGATGACGCCTCCAAAATTTGGGAAACACGTGCGTCGGGTTGAATGTGATAACGGTTTCTTCTCCTTTGTGGGCAGGAGAGTTCGTTCTGTTGTGCTCACAAGGCAGTGGAAAAATGCTCTTGTATGTGTGCCTACTCATATAGTATAGATTGTAAACAGAAGGGTAGAAAATACTTAGGCGAAGCAAGGCAACATTGAAAACACGTTGTACCGGCCAATTTTAGCAGGCAAAGCCTTTCATTGAGCACATCGCTTTAAATCGTAACGTAAATCTTTTATATTTTGAAGATGAGCATTTATTTCATGGTTATTTAACGAGAGAAATAACCATGGGAAGACGAGAGGTTCTTTCTATTTTCTTTAGGGCGCAGTGCAAATGATAACTTCGGAGAAGAGGACATCCAAATTAGGATTAAGGGTGCCGTTGTCTAAAACCTTAAATTTGCTTGGCTCTCCAAGTTTGAAGTTGTGTCTGTCGCCTCAGCTCAGTGTTTCCTTAATGGATTACCTTAACAAAAAGCGCTACCGACAGCCAAAGGGTTAAAAACATGTTACTCACGTCAGTCTATTTTAAAGCGTGTTTATTCTTTGCTGGATGGTTTCTTGTCTTTCAGAACATCCCTGTTCATGAAATCCAGACAAAACCGGTGACTGACAAGCGTGTAAAATGCAGAGAACACTTTGATTGTACATTGATTGTACATTGCTTAACGTCCCGACAGCAACAATACTTTTTCAGGACGTGCTTGCACTGCTTGTGAACAACAACAAAAATAAACAGAATATTGAATTATGTCGCCAGCCGGTCCAATACAGGAGAGTTTAAAAAAGAAAAATACAGGTGAATGGACCAAGGGTAGACAGAAACACATGCCCCAGAATACAGAAGAAAACCCCCCTGTGGGGGATCCTGGGAACTAAAAAGTAGTTAACCCCACCCAAGTCCCCCAGGGCATACCCGGGTGGGGGGCGCAGAGAACACACCAACGAAGAAAGAAACACGCTTAGAAAAGACAGTTATCTTTTCGCGATCGGAAGAGTCAATGTGATCAAAACCGATCACGAAAAGATGAGCAGCAAATTCTATACTTGTCATAAGTAATCACAAGAAATTTAACTCATTCTGCCCGCGACATACAACAGCAAGATATGGCTCAACCATGATAGTTCAAGGGTGGTGGCAAAATAGATTGGCTCCAGGCGCCAAGCTATCTGCCATCACCCTTGAACTATCATGGTCGCTCTGCCTCCTGAATTGTAATGCAGTCCTCAGAGGATAACTCCAAAATGTGGGTATTTCGTACCTCGGGCACACTGATTTAAGAATTAGTCCCCTTTTGGTCCTCGTTAGCAGTCACGTGATTGGTGACTGCTAACCGACATTCCTTAGCGCATATGAATCTCTAGTGTCACCTTCACAAGTAAGCATGTAAAGCTATTTACACCGTAGTTATATAACAAACAAAGGTATCTGTTTTGCATATGCGTTTAAAGACCGTTAGGCTATTAAGCGTAATACTTATGAGTAAATTTATGCGTGATGTATATTTGTGAAAATGCACATTTTGAAACACGCTTAGAAAAAACAACTACAGCACAATGCAGTAATATTTTGGTTTTAACCCGAAATAAATAAATTGTATAGTAACTGACAAATTATATAGTAACTGACATTTACAAAACACTTTATTAATGTTAATAAAATAATTGTGTTGTAATTGTCTATTTTCTAAGCGTGTTTCTTTCTTCGTTGGGATGTTCTCTTGCCTTTCATGGTCAGCTCTGTAAATCATGTTTTGATTTTCCAGCTTATGCACTTTTGTTAATGTTCTGTTATCCAGACCATGTTATCCAGACGCCTTTTCTTTCGCTCGCTCCTGCACGTGCTTGCACATACTCTTGTCTCTCGTGTTCAGGTTCTTCCCGAGTCTCTCTCACGATTTTTCGTTGACGTCATTTTTACTTTTTCCGCACTTTTGTTCTTCCTTTTCTTTTATTTTACGTCACCTCCTTCAGTTGCCACATTCCTTCTGCCAATGAAGATAAGTAGCGGCTAATCTCTCTGTTTGTTTGTTTGTCTATTTTGACAAAGGGTATTTACCCGAAATATTAATACATTGTGTTGTACCCGTCTTTTCTAAGCGTGTTTCTTTCTCCGTTGGGTACTTCTTTGAATGTTCTGTTAGTCGTTAGATTTTCCTGAGTGTTACTTTGCTCGGTGATAGTGTGCTGGACTAAATGATAATTATTCATAGATGCCGACTCCCGTGAAACCTTGTCAGAAGGGTTTGGAAAGGATGGGCTCTATACAATGTATATGATTATTGTCGTGATCGTGTGTCCCATCGTCTGTCTTGTATTTTGACGAGCAAAAGAAATGCGACATTTTTTTAATCATCGGAAACACTAAAGTGTTTCCGATGATTAAAAAAAGTCGCATTTCTTTTACTCATCAGTATACTTATTAACAATCATCGCATAATCAAATTTAGGGGAATATTAAGCAGTTGAAATAATCGAAACTATAGAAAGAAAATAAATAAGGATTACATAATGTACTTGCACAATTATTTTCTCTCGGTAATTTTTAAGTGGATTCGACGTCACCTTATTTTGACTTTTTGTGTATTTCTATATAATGTATATGATTATTGTTGTGATCTTGTAATAATAATAATAATAATAATAATAATAATAATAATAATAATAATAATAATAATAATAATAATAATAATAAAGGAGATTTGTTCTAAAAGTAGCTCTAAGCGCTGATACAATGAAAAGGCTAACAGCTAACACGCACGCACGCACGCACACACACACACACAACATACGCACGCACCCCCCCCCACACACACACACACACAAACACACGCGCGCGCGCGCACGCACGCACGCACGCACGCACACGCACACACACACACACACACACACACACACATACGTGACCGTGGTGATGAGTTGTGCATGGCTGGGGAAATGAACTAGTGAAAAGCAGCGTTGTAGAGGTGAGTTTTGAGAAGTGATTTAAATGAGGACAGCGTTTGACAGTTACGGGCAGGGGCGGGGAGGCTGTTCCACGTGGTAGGGCCAAGATGTTAGAAGGCACGACCGCCACATGTTTTACATTTGAAATTGGGAAGGCGAAATTTACGTGTGTCAGGGGAAGAGCGAATGGTGCGAGATTGAGTATACAGATGGAGTAAGTCAGAGTCAGGGGAAGTCAGGTTGAAAGAGTTGAAGCACATGCAGGACATTTTATACAGAATGCGTTCTTGTACAGGCAGCCAGTGAAATTTTTCAAGGGCGGGACGGATATATATGGTCACGCTTAAGCACGCGCAGAACTAAACGGGCAGCACTGTTTTGCACTCTCTGCAGTTTATCTAGCTGGGTTTTAGGCATGCCGGAAAGGAGGGAGTTACAATAGTCTAACGGTGATAAAACAAAGGAGGAGCAGTTGCTTCGGGCGTCAGATACTGTCTAACTCTGCTAATGCGCCGAAGTTCAATAAAAGCTGATCTGCACATATGACTAATATATACTTATCCATTTTGAGGTCTCTGTCAATGAAAACACCAAGGCTTTTGACACTGTCAGAGAAAGTCATTTGATTTTGACAAACAGAGATGTGACTGGGAAGACAGGACAACTGCGAAGGATGCACACCAGCTGTGAGAAGCATGGAGTCTGTTTTACCATCACTTAGCTAGAGTTTATTTCTAATCATCCAGTCTTTATCTTCTGTCAGACAGTTTCCATGTTGAAAATTAAACGACCAGCTTCAGAAACGGGATCAAAATCGTGCAACTGTGTGTCATCAGCGAACATATGATGTCTAACAGAGTACTTTGAAGAAATAGTAATTAACGGCTGCATATACAGAATGAAGAAAATCGGCCCGAGTAAACAGCCTTGGGGCACTCCGAAAAAAAGTGGGGCTGGGGCAGAGTGACAGCCGTTGACAGAGGCAACTAAACGCCGGTTTGTGAGGTATGACTCCATCCAGAGTAACGCACGGTCAGAAAAGCCATAGTCAAAGTGAAAACGAGAGATAAGAATGGAGTGATCGATAGTATCGAAGGCTGCGGACAGATCAAGGAGAGTCAGGACAGACAGCTCATTATTATCAGCAGCGCAAAGGAGATCGTTTAAGATTCTAATCAGGGCAGTTTCAGTGGAGCGGCCAGGTAAGTATGAGGACTGGAAGGGATGTAGGATAAAATTTTCTTTGAGGTACTTCAACATCTGAGATAAAAACAACCTTCTCGAGGATTTTAGAAATAAAGGGAAGGGTGGAGATAGGTCTGTAATTTTGCAGTACTTTAGAAATCTAGGTTGTATTTTTTCAGCAATGGTCTACCTAAGGCCGTCTTGAACTCGTCGGGGAATACACCAATGGACAGAGACACATTAATGATGTGGGTCATGGGACCAATCTTGTGTCCCATCTTCTGTCTTGTATTCTGACGAGCAAAAGAAATGCGACATAAAGTGTTTCCGATGATTCCAAAAAAGTCGCATTTCTTTTACTCATCATTATACTTATTTCCAATCATCGCATAATCAAATTTAGCGGAATATTAAGCAGTTGAAATAATCGAAACTATAGCAACAACAAAAAAAGGGATTACATAATGTACTTGCATAATTATTTTTTTCTCTAATAATTTTTAAGTGGATTCGACGTCGCTATTTTTACTTTTTGTGTATTTCTTTCATTTTTTTTTTATTCGTGTTTCGGGGTACTTCGAACTAGCACCAATAAAAAATGACTAAATTTCTTGTCGTTGGCTTTAATTCGATTTGCCATGAACTCACAATGTGCACTGCCGAAATACCTCACGATTATTTCCTTTACTTATTGGTAGGAGTGGACCGCCGTGTTTCTTTTATTCCAGGTCTTTTATAAATAATATCTGATTAAACTCTGTGGCCATAAGTGTGTCCTTCTCCTCACCCTCTCTCTGTCTGTCTGTCTGGCTGTCTGTCTCTCTCTGTCTCTGTCTGTGTGTGTGTGTGTGTCTCTCTCTCTCTCTCTCTCTCTCTCTCTCTCTCTCTCTCTCTCTCTCTCTCTCTCTCTCTCTCTCTCTCTCTCTCTCTCTCTCTCTCTCTCTCTCTCTTCATCGTAGAGCCGCAACACTTATCCTTCCAGACCCCAACTCAAATACCGATAATAAATTAAAAAACTTAAAAAAATCATTTAATGTACAATAAGGGAATAATTATGTTCAAAACATTGAATAGTAAAATGCCTGATTATATTAAGAAACTATTTTCTTTTCCATCACCAACGTACTCAAAGTCAAGGCAATCATTTATTGTACCACGACCTAGAATCGATCTCTACAAGACAAGTTTCGTGTTCTCAGGTCATAGCCTGTGGGACACTTTTCCTCGAAAGGTTACAACATCAACAACCTTTTCGTATTTTAGAGCCAGTATTTTCAATTACCTCACCTCATTATCGGAATACTTTTACTGCGACCCTATATTATGCAATGTGTGCGTTCACGCGCGTGTTTGTGTGTGTGTGTGTGTGTGTGTGTGTGTGTGTGTGTGTGTGTGCACGTGTGTGCGTGTGTGTGTGTGTGTGTGTGTGTGTGTGTGTGTGTGTGTGTGTGTGTGTGTGTGTGTGTGTGTGTGTGTGTGTGTGCGTGCGTGTACGTTTTTTTTTTTTTTAATTTTAATTCTTTTTTTTTTTTTATTATAATATTTTCACTATTTGGGCATTATTTGTAGATTAGATTAGCAACGGCAAGTTCGAAAAATGGTTGTGCCAGCCAAAACTTTCACCGTTGTAAAATAAAGAATCATTGTCATTGTCATTGTCTCTCTCTCTCGGGGAGCTGGGGAGCTCAGTTGGTAGAGCGTTCGACTCTGGTCCAAAAGGTTTTGGGTTCGAACCCAGCTGGGGTCAAAATTTGTACTGACCTCTTTTCGGTGTCCCTCGTCTTTGAATCACCTTCGTGGAGGACAAAAGACGTTAAGCCCTATTGCTCACGTTCTCTCTCTCTCTCTCTCTCTCTCTCTCTCTCTCTCTCTCTCTCTCTCTCTCTCTCTCTCTCTCTCTCTCTCTCTCTCTCTCTCTCTCTCTGCGACTATTTCTGTAAAACTTAAAAACTTTTGCGACGAGAGACTGGCGCCAAACGACTCTTTTAGTATTCCATACTTAACTGTTTTCGACGTAGGTAAGTATATTAGTCAGCAAAAAATAAACGCTCCCTTGGTCATGACGGCATTAATAGTTTCTTTTTAAAACTGTCTGTCCCTTATGTGATTGAATCTTTAACATTTATTTACAATCTTAAAATCCAGCAAGGTACTTTCCCAAGAAGCTGGAAAATAGCTAAAGTCATTCCCCTGCCTAAAACTAAAGACCTCACTGACCCCAACAAATTCAGGCCAATTTTCCTTTTATCAGCTTTGTCAAAGCCGATAGAAAAACATGTCCACAGGCACCTGAGTCTCTTCCTGGAGACACATAACTTGATTTATCCGTTGCAGTCAGGTTTCAGACCCCGCCAATCTTGTCACACGGCTCTGTCTCATCTGACCAATACCTGGCTAACTTCAATAAACAAAGCTGAAATGACCAGTGCGGTATTTTTAGATTTTTCTAAAGCATTTGACTTAGTCAACCATGAACTGTTTCTACAGAAGCTGTTAGCATACCACATAGACACAGATTCCGCTGCCTTCTTTAAATCTTATCTAAGCAATAGATCTCAGTATGTTTTTGTCAACGGTAAGCGTTCCTCAGAAGGTGTAATTAAGCATGGAGTGCCCCAAGGATCTATTTTAGGCCCTCTCCTGTTTTTAATCTTTATTAATGACTTGCCTTTGTGTATCTCACAATCAAATGTGCGATACAATTTGTTTGCAGACGACGCTACTCTCAACGTGTCGTCGGCAAAAAAATATCTACAATTAATTCTTCTTTGCAACACAGTCTATTAGACGTCTCAAATTGGTGCCGAGACAACTACATGATACCTAACCCATCTAAAACAGAGTGCATGTTAATCACTACACGTCAAAAGCACCAGCTAAACCCACCGCCACTTAGCCTTTCCCTTAACTGTGAGCCGATTAAACAAGTTAAGGAGCGCCGGCTGTTAGGCGTCATTATAGACGATCAGTTGACATGGCATGCGCATGTAAACAGTATATGCAAAATTGTGTCCAGAAATCTATTTCTCCTTTCAAAACTTATTTACTTTACGAATTCACCAATTAGAAAACTCTTCTTCAGCGCTCACCTCCAGTCCCACATTGACTATGCCTCTACAGTCTGGGACGGGTATAGTGATGCGTGTTTAAAGAGGCTTAATCCCCTCCACCGGAGGGCAGCCAAGCAAATCCTTCCTAAAAGCAGAGACAGCACTGACGAGTGACTCAGGGCCCTTGACATGCTTCCGTTACGTAACCTATTTCTGTTCAACAAGGGCGTGTTAATGTTTAAAGTCCGCATATCCAAAACCCCGCGGTATGTCTCGAATTTGTTTAAGTATGTTAACACACCAAACAAGACATCAAGGAACAAACTGTCAGTACCTAGGCCACGACTTGATATATTCAAAACTAGTCTGTCTTACTCAGGGGCCAAACTTTGGAACTCGTTTCCGGCCAATATTACCGAGGCATCTTCATTGTCCACTTTCAAGGCAAGACTATTCCGGCACTTAATTGAGCCGCCGAACAAAGCGCACGCGACTACTGCGTTCTGAATAATGACTGTTATCAAACATATAAATCAGTGTATGGGCGCGTGTGTATGTGAGTGCGTGCATGTGTGCGGAACAGTGTGTTTTGTCATGTTTGGTTATGCTGGTGTGTGCGTGTGTGTATGTGTGTGTTTGCGTGTGTGTGTTTGCGTGCATGTATGTGTGTGTGTTCAGTTAGTCAGGAGTAAGTAAAACGTCTAGATGATCGTGACGTTTATGCTTAACAGTTTTGCGTTCAATGTACCAGATGTAGTCTTAACAGTGTGCAATGTATATGTATGTGCTATTGTTACGTGGTGGAGTTGTAGTCGTAATATGATAAACACAACAGACGCAATTCAGCTGCAATCCGTCACACTTGGCTTAAGGATGTAGACAATACTGGAGTAACAGTTCCGACAATATTTTAATTCAACGATGCGATCTCCACACAATGCACTTCCAAAATGCATCAACTCTGATACAAAGTCTCTTCTGCAATGTCCACACTGGCAACACAAAGTTTCTCATATGCAGCGTCTCACACAAAGTACACCCTATACGGGCCACGTACCTACGATAAACTGCGTGTCTTTACCACTGACAATGCAAGACAATGTACATCCGCGCTTCCCAGCGCCAGTCTTTTATTGTGCACTAATTTCTAGAATAATCTAGGAAAATCAAACAACTCAACCAATCAGAAAAAATCTACGCAACTGAAACTCACAAACATCGATAAAACATGAACCCTCTAGAAAACCACAATAGGCTACAAAAATTTGACTGCTCACTTCAGCCCCAAATCCTTGGTAAAATAACATCTCACACAAGTATGGTAGGCAGTTCGAAAACTTCGAGAACCTTCACAAAATTTCAATACACACAAAAAAAAAACGGCTGACGGCTTCACGCTCACAGTAAACAACTTGTTGCGAAGTGTCGCTAATTTACCGACGTTACACATACGAGGTCACTAGACCTTTCTAGAACGTTCTGGACTAAACGTATCCGCTCTGAGCGACCAAAAGAAAATATTACTAAAAAAAAGATATGTGAATCATAACCATGATAGCTCAAATAAATATCGGATCGCTTCCTACGATTAACCCACAGGATAACACAACCACAATCGTAACAGCTATTATGTAGTTGTATTTCATGTACCGTGTGTAATGCATATTAGCCAGACGTGGGTCGGGACTGTGCTTCGTCTGATGCGGGCGTTGGTTGAAGGCCCCTGACATACATCACGTTTGTCCGGGCCTGTAATCCAATGTTTGAGCCGTAGCGGGCTCTGACCTAACTCTGGTTCACGTACTTCTGTGTGTGTGCGTGCGTGCGTGCGTGTGTGTATGTGTGTGTGTGTGTATGCAAGCGCGTGTGCGTGCCGGCGTACGTGTGAGTGTGTGTGTGTGTGTGTGTGTGTGTGTGTGTGTGTGTGTGTGTGTGTGTGTGTGTGTGTGTGTGTGTGTGTGTGTGTGCGTGCACAAAAGCACTAATATGGGTGACTTTCTTTACCATCCTTCTGGAAAATGGGTGTGTGTAAAATTCTGGGCGGCCAAGTCAGACACCCAATTTTTCTGAGGGTTGTTTCTGCATTATCTTTCATTCAAAAGTCAGAAGAAAAAAAAATTGGATGTCCCATTTTTGCAGGTTTACCTAATGTTGTGTGTTTTAAACGCACTGGACCAGTGTGTTACCACGGAAGCGAGCGTCGTTCGACCTGCGCAGATTGAACTGAGTTGTTTCCCCTTCTATTGTCTCTCGTCCCGCCAACCGCGTCATTCCATCAGGTAAGATTGTTTTTATGCAATATTTCTTAGTTAAAAGCACGCCCAAGTGTACTTCTTCAGCGCAGTTATTTAACTGAGATGCTCCCAATCAGATACAATTGCACAGTAGCCTATATGGACCCGTTTGGCCGAGAAAACTGAGACGCCGTCTGCTACGACCCGCGTCTCAGTGCTGCTGCTCAGTCAGTCTTGTAGTAACAGATAATAGAACCCCACGAATTTAACAAAAGCTTTCTTCTTCAACGAAAGGAATTCGTTCAATAACACATTACAAGGTCAATCTGTCACGCGATTGGGTTGCTTTTTTTCTGACATGTGTGATTGTGATCGAAATGTAACTTGACATGTAATGTATGCATGCACTGTTGAAACAAGATGGCGCCAGATTTGAATCCTCCTACGCAAAACTACCTCGCGATTCGAAGAACAGACTTCCACGAATAGTTTTTTTCGGATTTTGCAACTGAAGTGTCGCATTTTACTGTATTACCAGTTATTGTTCGTAGGGGGCAGGGGGTACTGCTGTAATTATGTATATATCTGATTCAAAATGTCAATGGTTTACATGGTTGTATTTGACATGTTTGCAGCAACACCGTTTTGGTCACACTCAGCACTTTCTGCACACACCCAGCGCCGGATGGCAGCAGGATGTCCAAACCCATCGAGATCTATGGAAGTGGACAAGCACGCCCCTTACTGGCACATGACCAAGGCCCATGGCAAATTAGTCAGCAGCAGCATGATAATAATAATAATAATACATAGTTCTTGTATAGCGCTGTTCTCCAGGAAAACACTGGACTCACTGCGCATGCACAACAGCACACCCTTTCTCTCTCAGACACACACGCACAATTATACACTACTTTAAACCACCCCATCCCTTCCCCACACCTTACATTCACTTCCTCTGGGATCAGAATAGGTCAACAGTTAGCTATATATGAGCTAAGTGTTAAATGCCCGACAAAAAAGAAAAGTCTTTAAGTGAGCCTTGAACTGTGACAATGTGGGCAGATTCCGCATTTCTGTTGGCAGCGAGTTCCACACACTTGGGGCAAAAAAGGTGAAAGAATGCTCCCCGACAGTTTTCATGTTAAGCTTCGGGATTTTTAACAGCTTTTCACTGGAGGAACGGAGGGTGCGTGATGGCTGATAGGCAGACAGCTTGGCAGAGAGGTACGGCGGGAGAGATCCGTCAAAATGCCGATAAGCGAAAATTGCAATTTTGTACTGGCAACGGAATTTGACGGGCAGCCAGTGCAGCTGCTTCAGTAGAGGCGTAACGTGGTCTCTCTTTCGTTTCTTCAAGATGAGACGCGCCGCATTGTTTTGAATCATCTGCAAGCGTGAAATCTGATCGGCCGGTAAACCTGCCAGTACAGAATTGCAATAATCGAGCCTGGAAGTAATGAATGCATTTACAAGTCTTGACGCCGTACCTTCTGTGAGATACGGTCTGAGAGAAGAAATTCTGCGATGATGGCCCAGCGTCATCTGTCGCAGAGGGTGCGTCTGGTAGGAGGGTGCATAGACGGCAGCGGAATGCCCCCAATTACAAACTGGTAAGTGATTCTATGATCATCTTCATTTTATTGGCTCGCGTGCGAAGCAAAAGTGAGTTTATGTTCTGGGCCACTGGTCGTCTGTCCGTCCGCGTCCATGGTAAACGTTAACAGTGGCATTTTCTCGGAGACTTTTCAAGCCACATTCTTCAAGCTTGGCCCAAGGATACTTTGTGGCAAGATCTTTGTAAACATACCAATTTGAGTGACCTCTCTCAAAGGGTCACGCGGGGTTGACAGATGTGTGAAAACTGCTTACATTTTCAGAAAACATGGATTTTGCTTTCTTGTGCAAGGCCCCTTAAACCAAAATTGGGCTGCTTTTGTACTAATGCAGCTTTCTTTTTTTTCTTTCCTTTTCCAGTTGGCAAATGGAGCCTGGGATGGGCCTGAGACTGAGACTGCAAGCGCATCGCAATACAAGGACAGTGATGACGAGGAGTTTGTTCCTGGCTGGAGCTCACAGGATTCAGACGGTGTGTCGCCATCAATCTCTGGGGTCTCTGACACAGACGGTATTGTATTGAATATGTTAGATTTCAAAGTGGCTGTTTTAGGGTGGGCAGGTGTCAGTGAAGCAAGTACCAGCAAGGTGCAGTGTGCGTTAGGGGATGAATTAGGGGGTGGCAATGACAATGTGGATAGGCAGAAGGAACATGATGTTGGGGGTGGGGAAAGAGCGCTTACCAAAGAAACGGGTGTGCACGTGTCGCAGAGAGGGAAAGGAAAGTACAAATGGGACAAGAAATATGCATGCAAATTTTGTGGCAAGCTTGTTTTGAAAATGAGCACGCACTTACACGATGTCCATGCAGATGAGGCAGACGTTGCTAAAATTTTGATGATAAAAAAGGGACTAAGCAGAGACGTCAAGCATGGATCAGAATACAAGATGAGGGTGATTACATGCATAATGTTGCAGTTCTTGAAAAGAAATCAGGATGTTTGATTCCTAAGTATCGCACCAAAACTAGTAAGGTAGACGACCTTCTCGCCTGTAGCCATTGCAAAGGGCTCTATAAAAAAAAAGCTGATCTCTGTACACTCAAAACGTTGCTGTCAGAAACCAGGAGGGTTTCAGATCACTCAGAAAGGGGAGGCGGCGCGCCGTGGTCGGCTAATTCTTCCAATACCCTTAGACGTTGAATTTTCCTTCTATCACAAGGTCTTGGCCAGGCAGAGAGATGATGAGATAAGCCGTCTCATCAGAACTGACCCCTTGCTTCTTGAGTATGGAAAGAGATTATTTGACCTCAGGGACATTGAAGAACACACGGCTGGACAAATCAGCTCCAGGATGCGGGAGTTAGGGAGACTATTAAAGATTATCAGAGTGAGGTCAGAAATGAAAATCGCAAGTTTAAATGCTGTGATCAATTCAGCTAGCTTTGATCATGTTATACTGGCTGTAAAAGAGCTAGCAGATTTTGATGAGGACACACATCAGTTCAAAAAAGGCAATCTCGCATTGCGCATAGGCCATGCTTTGAAAAAGTGTTCACAGATCAAACAGTCACAGGCATCCAAACAGCTTGGGCAGGGTTCAGACGACAGGTGGCGACAGGAGCTCTCTGAGGCACAGCGGTTTGACTCTGTCTTTAACGGGGACTGGTATGATTGTGTGTCCGCTACAGCAGCCCAGTCGGTCGGGAAAATGACCATGAAGAAACCCAAGCTGATCCCATCATGTGAAGGTGTGAGGAAGGTCCAACAGCTTCTTGAGACAAGGATGGTTTCGGAAGATTATCCGACAGTGGTTAAAGCAACTCTTTGTGCTGTATCACTTTTCAACCGAAAACGAGGGGGAGAAGTTCAGAGAATGAAGGTGTCAGACTTCCAGAATGCTAAGATTGGATCAATCACCATTCAATATATCTTGAAAGGTCTCACAGAGGTTGAGAAGAAAATGGTGAATCATTTTCAGCGAGTGGAAATCAGGGGCAAGTTTAATAGGAGTGTTCCCATTTTGCTGACGAAGAAGATGATGACAACTGTGGACAGAATCCTTCAAATGAGGCAATCAGTGCCAGCTCTCGCCGGTTCCCAGTACATCTTTGCCACACCTTCCGGTCAGAGGCCTTACAGAGGCCATGATGTTCTGAAGGAACATGCACTACAAGTGCAAGTGTCAAACCCAGCCATGTTAACGTTTACTCAATTACGGAAGCAGGTTGCAACTTTGGCTCAGTCCATGGCCATCTCGGAGTTAGACCAGGATCAGCTGGCAGACTTCCTTGGTCATGATATTCGGATACATCGCCATATCTACCACCAACCTCAAGACGTCCTTCAAAAGGCAAAAGTGGCAAAGATTCTTCTGTCAGTTAACAATGGGATGACAGATTTTGAGAGTTGTATTAGAGCTGAACTGGGCTATGATGAAGAGATTGACTTTGACAATGAAAACACATCAGAAACTCGCAGAGAGGTCTCTGGGGAAACAGCACCTGTGAATGAAGCAAATAGCAAGTCAACAACACAGGAATCAATGAGCATGACCGAGAAAAGACGTCCAGAGCCTGATGACAAACTAGATAGTTTTGATGATGACAGTTCTGCGTCGGCTCCTGTTCGAAAGAAAGCTAGATTTACAAGGAAACCATGGGGGAAAGCTGAAGAGAAAGCTGTTGAAACTCGTTTCAAGACACACCTCGTCGTGAACAAACTTCCTGGAAAGGTCGAGATACAGCAGGCAATTGCAGAAGAGCACGCACTTAGACATAGGCGCTGGACAAACATTAAGGATTACATACGCAACAGACATAAAAAGTTACAAAAGAAATGAATTGAGATTCTCCGACACTAGCATCATTTTCCTTTTCATACAGATTTATTACAAGAGTGTTCATTATTATTGGGTTGGTTTCAGCATGTCTAGCTTGTTTTTGTCAATGGAACTGCAAATGGAACGACCGCTTGGGGACGAGAGACAATAATAAGGAGTAAGAAAACCATTGTCAACATAAAGATTTATTACAAGAGTGCTACTATGGTGTTGGTGCGCCTGCATCATTTTGTATACTGTATATAACATGTAAAACTTTGAAAATGGAACTGCTGATGGAACGGCGCTTGGGGATGAGAGACAATAATAAGGAGTAAGAAAACCATTGTCAACATAAAGATTTATTACAAGAGTGCTACTATTGGGTTGGTGTGCCTGCATCATTTTGTATACTGTAAATAACATGTAAAACTTTGAAAATGGAACTGCTGATGGAACGGTGCTTGGGGACGAGAGACAATAATAAGGAGTAAGAAAACCATTGTCAACATAAAGATTTATTACAAGAGTGCTACTATGGGGTTGGTGCGCCTGCATCATTTTGTATACTGTATATAACATGTAAAACTTTGAAAATGGAACTGCTGATGGAACGGCACTTGGGGACGAGAGACAATAATAAGGAGTAAGAAAACCATTGTCAACATAAAGATTTATTACAAGAGTGCTACTACGGGGTTGGTGTGCCTGCATCATTTTGTATACTGTATATAACATGTAAAACTTTGAAAATGGAACTGCTGATGGAACGGCGCTTGGGGACGAGAGACAATAATAAGGAGTAAGAAAACCATTGTCAACATAAAGATTTATTACAAGAGTGCTACTATGGGGTTGGTGCGCCTGCATCATTTTGTATACTGTATATAACATGTAAAACTTTGAAAATGGAACTGCTGATGGAACGGTGCTTGGGGACGAGAGACAATAATAAAGAGTAAGAAAACCATTGTCAACATAAAGATTTATTACAAGAGTGCTACTATGGGGTTGGTGCGCCTGCATCATTTTGTATACTGTATATAACATGTAAAACTTTGAAAATGGAACTGCTGATGGAATGGTGCTTGGGGACGAGAGACAATAATAAGGAGTAAGAAAACCATTGTCAACATAAAGATTTATTACAAGAGTGCTACTATGGGGTTGGTGAGCCTGCATCATTTTGTATACTGTATATTATAACATGTAAAACTTTGAAAATGGAACTGCTGATGGAACGGCGCTTGGGGACGAGAGACAATAATAAGGAGTAAGAAAACCATTGTCAACATAAAGATTTATTACAAGAGTGCTACCATGGGGTTGGTGCACCTGCATCATTTTGTATACTGTATATAACATGTAAAACTTTGAAAATGGAACTGCTGATGAAACGGCAGTTGGGGACGAAAGACAATAATATGACAAAAAGAAACAAACATTGTCAACATAAAGACTTATTACAAGAACGTTATTATTCGGTTGTTTTCAGTGTGTATAGCTCTGTTTTTATCTGATGTACACCTGGATCATTTTGTATGCTGTGTAACATTAAAGAAGTACCCAACGGAGAAAGAAACACGCTTAGAAAAGACGGGTACAACACAATTTATTAATATTTCGGGTAAATACCCTTTATCAAAATAGACAAACAAACAGAGAGATTAGCCGCTACTTATCTTCATTGGCAGAAGGAATGTGCAGCACATTCCTTCTGTGAACAAAGATAAGTAGCGACTGATCTCTCTGTTTGTTTGTCTGTTTTGACAAGGCGGATTTACCCGAAATCTTACTGAATTGTGTTGTAACCGTCTTTTCTAAGCTTGTTTCTTTCTCCATTGGGCACTTCTTTTCTTTGCATTTTACATGATTGGCAGTCACCTTTTGGGTCTGAATAATTTTTTTCTTTGTTTGTTGTTGTTGTTTTTGTGTGTGTGTTTTTTTTTTTTGTTTGTTTGTTTTTTGGGGGGGCGGGGGCGGGTGGTGGTGGTGGTGGTGGTGGTGTATCTCTCTTGATTTTGGATGTGTCTTGCTAAATGATCTTAAGTTTATTTAGCGTATTAGACTGGCTGGCGACATACATTCAATATTCTGTTCATTATTTTATTTTATTTTTTCCCCCTTCATTATCAGTGCTGGCACGTCCGGACGTTCAGCAATGTACAACCAATCGGGACAAAAGACAATAATAAGATAAGAAAACCATTGTCAACATGATAAACATTTATTACAAGAGTGTTATTTTTTTCAGTGTGTATAGCCTGGATCATTTTGGAAATGTTTGTTACATTTTTGGGGGGTTACTATAAAGTACACTTTGCTTACTGTGCATTGTTTCTAAAGTCACAGGAAGCATAAACCTTAGCTGAGTTGGTATACCTCGCCCTCTACCTAGGTTAAACGCACCAGCGGTGCCACTGTTGCTATTTTCGCACCAGACTGGTCGCTCGGACCGGTCATGTGCACCAGAACTGCGCGCGCAGGTTGGCTTGTGCACTTGTAGTGTGGTCTCGTATGTTCACGCAGAAGATTGTGATCGCAGTCGAAAAAAAATGGTTCGTTTGCGGTTTTAACTTGTAGCCTTTTATCTCCCCGAACACGCCAGTTTTGTGTTGAGATGGCGGAAGCTTGAGTCATGCCCAACACCACTGAATCAAGTCTATTGTACATGTAGTGCGCGAATTTCTCGAACTTCAACTTTGACGTTGCTTTCTGCCGCAAACGACGCAGATGTCGCAAAAATCACCTCCATTGAGGATTTAAAAAAACTGTTTTTAAAAATCTGCCAAATCGCGTAATGTTTCGTGGTGCTACCATAAGGATGGATGCATAATTGCTGGATTGCATATAATTATGGGAAAGGGTTTATTCTTTATTCATGTCATTTTGCAGCAGTCAAACGAAGCTCACGTGATTCTTTCTCCGAGGTTGCCCATTACAGGTGCAGAAAGCACACGCTCTAAACCAATCGGGTGCACCAGACCGGTCCGAGTGACCGGTCTGTTGCCAATATAGCAACATTGGCACCACTGGTGCATTTAACCTAGGCACTGGACGAGGTATACCAACTCGGCTAAACGTTATTGTCGCACTTGCTAGAACTCAGTATTATATTTCTCTCTCCATTTTATGAATAGAGGCACGTAAGTCGCGGTAACCCTTTACGTGCCCAACTTGGGCAAGAACTAGTTTTCCTCATCACAAAGTTGGCAGAAAAAGGTTTGACTGCTCTTGATTGTTTGATTTGAAGTGTTTACAAACAATTACTGTGTTTTTATATGCCGGCATGCACCTTTGATGTGATTAATAAAGGCTGAAGTTTCAAGTGATTGATTTCCTATGTTGTCAGTTCATTAATTAATGTCAGTGTTCTGTTTTGTCATTTTAACTCATTCTACCCCAAGACCAGAATCCCCAAATGTTGAAGTCGTCTTCTGAAAACTGCGTTGCAGGGCAGGACACAGATCGACCACGATAGTTCAAGGGTGATGCCAGAATAGCTTGGCGGCCATAGGCGCCACTCTATTATGGCATCAGCCTTGACCTATCATGGTCGATCTTTATTTTGCTCTGGTGTTTCTGGGGTAGAATAAGTTAAGTGTTAGTTTCTTCGTCTGGGTCTTTTTCTGTCTTTCATATTTTTCCACACTTTATAACCTGCATCATACTGAGGCTAAAAGCTTCAAATTTGTACACAGTATGCAAGCTACATTACAGAACTTACAGATGAGAACATAGACCAATGGCATTATTAGTTCAAGGGTGGTGCCACAATAGCTTGGCGCCTAGAGGCACCAAGCTATTCTGCCACTACCCTTTGGACTATTTTGTCACACTTGTTGCACACACTGGTGTATTCCGAATAATAAGGGTTAATATTCAAAATGCTCTGTTGCTGTTTGTCTCAAACTGCAGAGTACTTTTTTTTTTTTAAGTCGTTTAATTTCCAGAATTCTCACATAAATGCCATGATAAACTGTTTTGCTTCAGAAGGACAAAACGTAGCAATGTTTAAAAGATTTCCTCTGTAAAAATCATAATCGAAAGGTTACAGGACAGTGTTCATTCAATTTTGCACCATACAATATTAAGAATGTTAATGCATACATACACATTAAGTTGAAAAAAAAAAATGAATGTGAAAAAAAAAAGTATTCCATGCACTTGACCTTATTACAGACGCCTAATGTTATGAAACACCCATTTTGACTGTAATGCCAGTTTTTGTGTGAGAGAGACACCCACCCACTTTATTGGTAGAAACCCATTTTTTCGGCATCTAGTGGCTCTGTTTCTAGAAAATGTCTATTTTATTTTAAGTTATAGAGCTTAGTTATAAGGTGAGTTCTAAACATTCGCATCAATTCCAGAGCCCTAGAATAAATAGAAATATGGGAACCTATTTTCACATGAAATGGTAGGTAACCCACTGTGAGGCGTTTGTGCGCCTGTGTGTGTGCGTGTGTGTGTGTGTGTGTGTGTGTGTGTGTGTGTTTGTGTGTGTGTGTGTGTGTGTGTGTGTGTGTGTGTGTGTGTGTGTGTGTGTGTGTGTGTGTGTGTGTGTGTGTGTGTGTTTTCATGTAGTTTGTAGCAAGGACAAGAATGAAAAAAGGTCTGCGCACCTATTCTTTTATCCTTGGAAAATTTCATTTCATTTCATTTATCTCTCTCTCTCTCTCTCTCTCTCTCTCTCTCTCTCTCTCTCTCTCTCTCTCTCTCTCTCTCTCTCTCTCTCTCTCTCTTTCTCCCCCTCCCCCCCCAACTGGCCTGAGAATTGCTTCACATTACTGTGACAACAAGCATCTGTACATGAGTAGCGATTTATGACAAGGAGATCCGCCGTGAGATGGCCTTAATTGCTGCTCTGCGTTAAACCCAAATAACTAACTAACAGGACAAGGTTTCAAGTTTCAGAAGCTGAATAAAATGTTTATGTCTTAGCACATTCAATATTTTAGCTCCTGCTATGGACAAGGGACATAGTTTCACATGAGCCCCTGCAGTCGCAGGGGTTCATGTAATTCTATGTCTCTTGCTTACAAAAGTCGGCTTCTTCAAACTGTGTGATTTGAAAGAGAGAAGGAAAACAAATTAGTGTATGTTATTTTACTCATGTTCTGTTATATATATATATATATATATATATATATATATATATATATATATATATATATATATATATATATATATATATATATATATATATATATATATATATATATATATATATATATATATATATATATATATATATATATATATATATGGGGTGTAGGGGGCTCTGGATAGAGGTAGTACCTTTGCTGTTCGGCAGCTGCGTCCTACATAGGACGGACGGGCATCACCGGTCCTCATCCATCTCCTTAATCTCTCACGTGCTGGCTCCAAGCGCCACACCCTGGCAAACCACCTCAGCTGGTGGGCTAAACCACGTGAGGGGGTGGTGTTCACATTGCACCACTAGGCGGATGAGCTGTTTCTGACAGCCAACGGCTAGAGGACGGAGGAGATCAGGTTGGATCCAACGGCCAAATGTGGGGGAGTAAACCCTTCAAATCAGGAGTGGAGCCCCGAAGGCAGACAGCTGCCTGTATTCACGCACTGTTCTGGCAGCTCCTGCAGCCAAACTGGTGCCAAACGTACTGCTTTGCATTCCTTTGGATACATCAGCGAGGCCGAGAGGGGGATCATGACGACTGGGCATCCCAGGATCTCCATACACTTCGCCCAGGCTTGCGCATTGGAGAGGTCACTCCAGTGACTGACCCAGCAAGCGCATACTCCATTGTCTTTCGAGACAGGAAGCCGAACATATATATATATATATATATATATATATATATATATATATATATATATATATATATATATATATATATATATATATATATATATATATATATATATATATATATATATATATATATATATATATATATATATATATTTGTTTTCCTCCATACGTCACACCACCAGTCACTTTAGCGCAAACTGTACCATGTGACCGTGATATAAAAACCACTGTAGCGAAAAATGGCGGACGTTTTATAGCCCTCTCGATGACGCGTTAGGACCTCGTTTTCGAGTCTTGATAGCAACTCGGTTCGACAAAATAGCAGAAAAAAACGCACTAAAATAGTCCTATTTGACGTAATACACATCATCTGCTTTATTTTTTACGACGTGAGGAGCCAACTTAAACAATATTTCACCACTAATTACACAGCGCAAACATCAAAAGCCTTCGCCAAATCCATCTCATCGCCATGCACCGAGACATTTTCAAAGTTCGGGAAACCACGGAACAAAAATAGCGTCCGAGGTGTTTTTTTTACCAATCAGAGACAGCAATCCTTGCAAACCGGCAACACACTGTCGTCTGCTCAGCCACCAACATGCCACAATTTCACCAAAGCACAGAGCAACAAATTCAAGAACTAAAACGAAAATACACACATAGCAACACTATACACAAATACACGTTATTGCCAAAGTTCTCTCTTCACGTCACTCAATGCGGAACTATCTGAAGAAAAACATCTCACGAATTTTCGACGACTGGTATCTGACATCATGTCAACGCTGTAAAATAAAATCTTACCTTAAAATCCATCTTAGCACTAGTCCTGCTGTTAACAACGAGCTTTTCTTTGGGTTTTCCTTTTTCCAGATATCCCAACACACATGACACTTTAGGATATAACAACGACAATCTGCTGCCCACTCGAAGCATCCCCTTCAGTCATCTTGAATCTAAAAGCACGAGTCACCATGCTAACTTGCACAAGCTGTCACATCAGTGGCCAAATGCCGATCGCTTCATCAAAAAGTTCTTAATTTTTCTGAATCACACAGCAGTCAAGAAGCACTGTCACTGTCATACTTTAACGACCTTTTGTAGACATTGCAGCTTGAATCATTCTGTACACAAGCCAAGATTAGCTTTTTACTCACGAAACTTGCGCTTCACACGGAATCATGCTACGTCACACTCTGTCTCGTAAAGACTGGTAATCCTCGGCAGAACATGTATATTCAATGGTGTCACCTATCCGCCACAGAAGCGGCGTCTTCATAAACCGGATTTTTTCTAAACAATAAACGGAGGAAGGAAAACAAATACGTTATTGGTCGGAGGGGTTCGCTACACGGACCTTTGTAGGCCTTCAGCCTTCGGGGTACAATGATTCCTTTGACCTCCCTCAGGCCTACAAAGGTCCGTGTAGCGAACCCCTCCGACCAATAACTTATAATATACTCTTTTTTTTTAATTATTACTATTATTTTTTTTAAATTATTATTATTATTAACATAACAACATAATTCGAGATTATTTGTACATAGTGGCTTCCATGTTTTCTGTTGTTGTTGATGATGATGTTGATGATGTTGATGATGGCCAGCGGTCTTTTTCATATCTTTGGCCGCTGTACTGGAACGAACTCCCCTCCCATGTCCGCCACAGTGCTTCAAAAGACGTTTTAAAGTCAGCGCTAAAAACACACCTTTTCCAACTTCATTACCCCACTGATTAATCATTGACTGCTGAGGATTCTGTTGTAGTTTTGCTGTGGTGCCTGGAATGTGTGTGTGTGTGTGTGCGCGTGTAATATTGTGTACAGTTTTTGTAATTGTAGTTTTGAAATTTGTAAGGCGCATAGAGCTCTACCTGTGGTTAGGCGCCATAGAAATCATTATTATTATTATTATTATTATTATTATTAATTATTATTATTATTATGTTGATGTTCGTATTTTTGTTGTTGTTGCTGTGGCACCACGTTTGAACTACTATGTAGCTTTAGAAAATAACCCTAAAATTTGAGAATGTATTCCTTAGATCAGTACCTGTACAGGTGTGCCAGTGATCTGTTGCCGGATGCAGGGGCTCATGAGGATCTGTGCTCCTTGCTCACCCCATTCACAGCACTTCGGTCACCTGTGCAGCTGAGCTTATCTATCTATTACGACATGGAACACGAATAGTTCATTAACTCTTTACATCCTGATACACCACGACTACGAATACCTTTACCTCTAGTGCATAAAAATATGTTTCTGATAGTTCAAGGGTAGTGTCGAAATAGTTTAACGCCTCTAGGCGCCAATCTATTCCAGCAATACCCTTGAACTTAAATAGTCCATCTGTCTGCTCAACGGTAGTGTAGCCCTCATAAGACAAGACACAAATGGATAAACTTTCTATATTAATCTATGTACCCATTCCATCAAGTTTTTCCTTCCTTAAAACTTGAATTGATTTATTGTATAACAAGCAAACTAATATTCATGAATTTGCTTTATATACTTTCCTTCCCAAATCCCTTGCGCACCAAGTAGATTCGATATTGATGATACGTGCACTTTTTCAAAACGGAAGCGCGAAATATTTTCATACTGCAACATTAACAAGCTCTTTATGTGTTGTAGTAATGAAATACTTCTTAGTGTGTACGAACCCTCGAAAATGTACATCCTATACACACGCACACACAAACGGAGAACAGACGCCAGGAAATTTGCGAGTCGCTGGACTGACTAGTAAAATTGACGAGATGTCAGCTGACGATATCGACAACCTGAGAAAAGAACTAAATAAACAAACCTGCTGGCAATTTCCGCAATTATGCGTGATCTAGTTTCAAGTAGAATTTACTCAGTAACTCGCACGGTCATACAAAGCACTGATGTCTTCATGAGTCGACAATGATATGCAGTCGTCTGCCATTCATGTGTTTTGTCTGAACACCGCAAATTAGCCGCAAAATGAATGTTTTGTTTTGTTTTGTTTTGTTTTGTTTTGTTTTGTTTTGGACTGGTTGCATAAATTATAATTTATATTGAGCAACATTTTGCTTGATATAGTGCCGATAGCCGACAGATGTGATTACTTGAATTCGAATCAAAATGTCATCGTCTGTCGACTCGGACATTTTGATCGGGTCTCGTAATCGTAAGCCTGTTATCGGCACTATATCAAGCAGGCTGTTGCATAATATAATATCTGGCAATCTGATATACTAATCTATATCAGAAAACTTTCAGCCTCAAGATCTAATGGGTTAGAGGCACCCTCTCCTTAAAAGGGTAATAGGGGGCTATGTCTTTAGCTCACATCATTTACATCACGTCTGTTACCTGTGTCGTGCAGATGAGCTGAGCTGAGCAGTCATGATGAGCGGCGGGTCAGGCAGCAGCAATTACGCGGATCTGGAGAAGGGTAGGAGGAGTGAAGAACATGAACTGTTCATCAAAGACCTCCACCGGGCCAACAACATCCTGGGCATGTCCCTGCTGGTGAGTAGGCGAAACACACCCAACCAAAACGTGCAAGAGGTATAGATCCTCATGAGCCCCCGCGACGGTGGGGGCCCATGATGATCTATGCCTCTTGGTTAAGACTCGATGATTCACATCCTGGGCATGTTTCTTCTGGTGAGTAATATATGCTCTTGTTTTATTTCTCACTAACAATTTAGCTGCCAAACCGGTGAAACAAACGCCCCCCAAGTGCAAAAGGTATAGATCTTCATGAGCCCCCCCCCCCCTCCCCCGCGACCGCGGGTGCTCATGAGGATCTATGCCGCTTGGTTAAGCCTCGATCATTCACATCCTGGAATGTCCCTGAAATGTCCTTGTCCTATATTATGCTCTTGTTTTTTGCTCATTAACCTTGTCACTGCCAACCCGGCGAAACAAACGCCACACACGTGGAAGTGGTATATATCCTCAGGAGCTCCCGCCACCGCTGGAGGCTTATGAGGGGAGCTGGGTGGGTCGGTGGTAGAGTGTTGGTCTCTCGACCGAAAGGTTCCGGGTTCGAATCCAGCTTGGGTCAAAATTTGTTCAGACCCTATTTCGGTGCCCCGTTTTTGAAATCACCTTCGTGGTAGACAAAAGACGTTAAGCCCTAAACGTTTAACGTTTAACGTTTTGGGGGGCTCATGAGGATCTATGCCTCTTGGCTAAGCATCGTTCATCCATGCCCCTTTGACAGACTGAGTTATCCCCGAGGGGAGGGGAGGGGGATGCGAAGCTGTATTTTGGACTGTGGCGATGTAACAACAGGAACGGGTTTGCAAGGTGTAGCGGGATAACGGCGGTCCGTTTCACCGTTTTCCAATTCGAAATAATTCTGGGCATTCTCTGAGCGTACTTCTTTTTATGTATCATTCCTATATGCTTGGAAATCTGTGCAGTCATGTGCTCAATGTGTCTGCTTAACCGGCCATGCGCTTTTGTTGTGAGTGTCAGTGTTCAAATTTGATTAAAAAAATTGTCATTGTGTTTCTGGGCTATCGCGTCACGTGCTGTCTTTGAGAGACGCGAATTAATCCGTTTAACCCATTCATCCCTGATGCACTACAACAGGAGATGGATCGACCATGATAATTCATGGGTAGTGCCAGATTAGCTTGGCGCTGACAGGCGGCGCCAAGCTAATCTGTCACTACCCTTAAGCTATCATGGTCGATCCATCTCCTGCAACAGATGCATAGTCGCTAGATGACGCCTCCACAATTTGGGAAATACGTGCGTCGGGCTGAATGAGTTAACAGTGCCAATTGACGCAGACTGTGTTTGACTGACTGATTGACTGACTGACTGACTGACTGACTGACTATTATATTTTAGCCTCCCTCAGCAGTATTACGTTATCAGAGACTATCATAATTGTTTTAGGAAATTATCGCTTGCATTTGAAATGTACAAAGTGGCCTGGAACCGGTACCAAAGTGGAGGGGGAGGAAGAGCCGGAGTACCCGGAGAAAGAACCCCTGACGGTCCGCCCGAATTAACGCTGACACTAGAGGAGGCTGTGTTTCTGCAATCCTCGTTAATTCAACACACAACAAAGCCTAGCTGTTCCAGGAACATGGAGTCAAGGTGGTGAACGGGGGGGGGGGGGGGGGGGGGGGGTGCATCAGGATCTGTGCCTCTTGCAGATGTGTGGTATTCAAACTTTCTCGTCCCTGAACGGGTTAATGCAATAACGTGTGTTACTTTGTGCATTGCTGATTTCCAGATCGTGATGCTTGTTTTAATCTCACGTATGTTACAGGTAGCGTCGATAACAGCGGTGTTACTGGCCATGGTTGTCTACTCCTGTTTTGTCTCTCTCCAGTGTATGAGAGTCACTCTCATCAAGAATCTTCTCGTCTCCATCATGTTCCAAGCCCATATACATCTAGTACTGCAGGTACGTGCTCATTTCTCTTTACTTAACTCACTCAGCCCGGCGCACGTATTTCCCAAATTTTGGAAGCGTCATCTAACGATTATGCACCAGTTACAGGGGATGGATCGACCATGATAATTCAAGGGTAGTGCCAGATTGGCTTGGCGCCGACAGGCGCCAAGCTAATCTGGCACTACCCTTGAATTATCATGGTCGACCCATCTCCTGCTGTAGTGCGTTAGGGCTGAATGAGTTAACTGTACTGACGAGCAAAAGAAATGCGACATTTTTAAATCATCAGAAACACTTTACTGGTTCCGATGACTCCAAAAATGTCGCATTTCTTTTGCTCGTCAGTATGTTATGTGTAGTTGTTGTTTTTAAAAAAAAATCTCGACTAAAGTTCAGTTGCATGTAGCCTAGGCAAAGGCGTATGCTACAGCAACCTTCGGATGTATCAAAACGCAAGTGGCGTCCACAATTTGTTTGTTGATATTTTCCCGAAGATTGTTATAAACCAAAAAATGTACATAGAAGGAGTGCAATCAGAGCCTATACAATATGTCAATTTTATTACAGAAGATCGTTATTACAGTAGATCGTCTGGCCGTAGGTTCAAGGCTCCTCTTGTTAAAACCAAACGCTACAAGGGCAGCTTTGTACCCTCGGCCATCCGTGTCCTAAATGAAGAGTGTGTTGACTAGCGTATCTCTCTCTCACCTTGTTGACGCCGTCGAGGAACTTGCACCTCAGATGTCGCAGTGGCATCTTGCAAACTGCCCTATACCACTAACACTGTGGTCATGTAATGGTGTTGTGTTGTTGTTGGGGGGTTTTTTTGGGGTTTTTTTTTTTAACCATTGTCATAATGACTGTGGCTAAAACCGTACGCGCGCATGTGATCCCAACGAAAGAAAAATTTGTCGGCTAGACTGACACAATAAAGTTTTTGAATTTGAATTTGAATTTATATTAGCACCTAATCTACCTATCTAACTAATCCAAACCCCAAAAAGGTGACGCGTGTAAAATGCAGAGAAAGAATAGTACAACAAGGAAAGAAACACGCTTAGAAAGGACAGAATATCATTTATTAATATTTAAGGTACAAGAGCAGGGGTGGATCAGTTATCTCGACGGTTGGGGGCCGGGGGGTGGTGAGGGGGGGGGGAGATGGAGGGGGGAGGGTTCCACTTTTGGTTTGGGAACCTCAGCCTTACACGAAAGGCCTGGAGACACCAATTCTTGCCTCCCAGTCGCCGAAAAATCAAAAAGCGCGGGGCAAAAGGCGGGTGAGTGAGGTGGTTTGGGGATAAGGGGGGGGGGGGGGATAGACAACAAAGCTAACCTTGCCAATTACCGAAAAATCAAACAACGAATGAAGGGAATGGGGGGGGGGATGCGGAGCTGCAAGCTTATGTAAATCTGTTGCAACTTCTCACCAGCCAAATGTCTAACAGCGGGGAGGGGGATGAAGGTTCCAAACTGCCTATAAAGGAACTTTGTTCTAGCATTTTAAATAATTTTTGGCATGGGGGTGGGGTGGGGGTTCCGCCCCCCTCCCCCCCCCTTGCCCCCCCCCCCTCATTCGATCCACCCCTACGGAGTATAACCCAAGGAAGATAAAAACACAATTTTTATAACATTTCAAAGTCATTAGACGACGCCTCCAAAGTTTTGAAAATACGGCCGTCTGACTGAATGAGTTAAAGAAGTATGTAGTTCTTTACTTGTCTTGTCATTGTGAGGTAGGCCACTTCGCGTCCTCACACTGGCAAGATAAGCAGAGAATTGTGTACTTGATTGTTTGTCTACATGGAACTATTAATA
The DNA here is from genome assembly GCA_036245525.1 of Semisulcospira habei. Taxonomy (NCBI): domain Eukaryota; kingdom Metazoa; phylum Mollusca; class Gastropoda; family Semisulcospiridae; genus Semisulcospira; species Semisulcospira habei. Next base: position 228,441,272 of record BTPG01000001.1, on the reverse strand, counting down.
AATTGTGTCATAACTGTCCTTTCTAAGTGTGTTTCTTTCTTTCTTGGGTTATACTCTGATAATTGTCCTACAATTGTCAGACTTCCAGTGATTTGTTCTTGCCATGAATGATTAACTGAATTAATTGATTTGTTAATGATGTCGTGGTTCGCGGAGCTTCAGTTTAGTCTGTCTTTCCCTTTGGGTGGATTAACAACAATACAATAATACTTTATTAATCCCTCATGGGGAAATTAAAGAGATGAACTGTAACAGACGTACTGTTACCTTTGTAACACTCTTGGCATCAGAAACACTTATGGTGTATTCCCCCTGTGCTTCTGGTGTCAGCAATGTTGCAGTGAACTACTGAAAGGGATAGAACTAAAGAACTAAAAAATGCTGACAGACACTATCTACTTATATTACTGTTGAAAAGGGTAACAGCTTGAGGGACAAAAGAGTAAGTTAGTTATTTGAGTTTAACGCCGAGCAGGCAACTAAGGCCATCTCACAGCGGGAGGGGGGGGGGGGACAAGGTTAGATCGTGTTTAACGCCCACGGCACCGAAGTGATAATGGACGGCCCTGACGGGCGGGTTATGGGGGACAGGGAAATCTGTTACCTACGGAGTACGACCTGAGCACTGATCAACTCAGGCGCACTCCAACTGTGCCACTTTTGATTTACCAGGACCTTTCAACGACATGCTATTGAACAAGCCCGTTTTTCCCCCCTGGATTGCGAGTCCAGCTACCGGGGCTGGCAGAATTGTACACAAACCAAGGGGAATCACTCAGCGCTGGACAGACAGACAGTTAGATCCCCTGCCCCCGCCTATCAGGCACCCATTCACCAGCCCACAGAGAAATACGCAGGTATAGAACAAGACGATCATATACATCCCTGAATGAATGAATGAATGAATGAATGAATGAATGAATGAATGAATGAATGAATGAATGAATGAATGAATGAATGAATGAATGAATGAATGAATGAATGAATGCATTCATTCATTCTTGTTATCATTTGTACAATCAGACCAGATACATGTGATTACATCTAGAGATTACAAATAAATTATGCATTTTGTTTCAGGCTCTCCTCTTCTTCGCAAGGAATGAAAATCTTCCAGACATCAGATGCTTGTTCCGAAACACGTCATTCTGTGAGACACTCATCGCGTGCTCTAAGTACTTCGAGCAGACGACTCTCTCCTGGTTGGCTGTCATCTCCTACAATCACTGGTGTCGGTCCAAACCCAAGCTCAATAACAGGTTCAACTTTGTAACGTTCTCTCTGATTGGCTGGATTTCACCTATAGTACCCACAGCCATGTGGACGGGATTAATGGTGAAGAAGGAGACAACGAAGTGTTGGGACGGATTAAACACCATGACGGAGATCGCCATCTTGGAAGTGTCCAAGCTGATTTTCATTTTAATTTGCATGACCTTCGTCGCATTGACATGCGTGAATTTGTACCACTCAAGGGAGATTATCGACGTAGAGGAAGTGCTGCAACAGCGTGCGCAGACGAACCTCTACACTGTGGTCTGGTTTTGGTTCACGCTGGGTCACGTGGTGTTCGTGGCTTGTTTGCATGCGCAATACCCTCTGGACTTCCGGTCGATGACCGCGTGGACGTACATCTTGACGACGCTTCTCTCAACCGGAGGACTGGTCGCCGCCGCGTGTTTGTGTTTCCTCGATCACGACGTCATCAAGACGCTAATGACTAACAAGCGTTAATCGGGGTGTGACTGATTGCAGTCGAAAGCTTGAACCTCTGTGCCAATGCGCAAAAGGTCGTCATCGGACCCGCATCGGCCGCAATTAGCCTTTGCTTTGTGTCCTGGGGTATCCAGGACTAACTGAGCTTATAGTTTGGCATTCTCTGCAATTCGGGAGCTGTCCTCTGAAGACTATTTTTCACTACACTTTAGGAGACAGATCGCAGACAATGATAGTTGAAGAGTGGTGCCAGAATAGCTTGGCGCCTTTAGGCGCCAAGCTATTCTGGCACAACCCTTTAACTTTCAACCTTTTCCTGTTGTGATTGTTCAGTGTTTCAGTCAAGTGGTTTTTCGCTCAGTTCTCGCTGTGGGGAAATCTATTCACCCCAGAATTTATAGTTGAATACAATACAATACAATTCAATATAACTTTATTGTCTATTCGAGTCAAAGCACGACAGAAATTTGCCTTTTGACTCGTAATAAAACAACAAGACAAGACACTAATAAACAATATTAGAACATTCCATTAAAATTATCATTGCAACAATCTATCACAGGCAATCTATCACAAGATGGGAGGTAATGTTAAGCAGATCACACATTATATATTATGTCGTTATAAACAAGAGTTCAAAATCGAGACAGCAGTTGGAATAAAAGACTTCTTAAAAACATTCTTTTTGGCAAGTGGCACGTTGGAACGTCAGCATTTGAAACTGATCAAATAGTGGGTGACGAGGATCACTGACAATGCTAGCAGCTTTCCTTCGGACACCCCTATGGTACAGATCATCTAAAGGGTACTGTCCTAGGCCAATGATCTTCCCAGCTGTTCTGACGATACGTGACAGTCTGCCCCTGTTTTTCATACTGAGGTTGCCATACCAAGCAGTGATGTTAAAAGTCAGTATGCTTTCAATCAGGCTTCTATAAACTGACTTTAAATTCTGGGAACTGACATTAAAACTTCTCAGTTTCCTAAGAAGATACAGCCGTTGGTTTGCTTTTTTTCCAATCAGATCGGTGTTTCCAGTAAAAGACAGCCTACTATCCACAACTGTGCCAAGGTATTTAAATTCAGTAACTATTTCTACAGGTTGATTATTATTTGAGACAGGAACAAAAATATCATAAACTTTCCTGTCATCAATGACGAGTTCCTTGGTTTTCTGTACATTCATATCCAGAAAACTGTCTTCGCACCATGACTCCAATAGTGCTATCTGTGCAAAGTAGTCAGCCTGACTGTCTTCTTTTTTGGAGTAGGCGTACAAGAGCCATGTCGTCTGAAAACTTTAAGAGACGAAAAGTGGCAGTATGACAACGCATAATTATGGTCTGTGTATATCGAAAACAATGTCGGAGAGAGAACACAACCTTGAGGGCAGCCCGAATTTAACGCCATTTGGTCAGACAGACTGCCATGTACATTTACACGTTACGGCCTGTCCTTCAAAAAGTCTCGCACCCACATAATAATGCTTGTGTTCACATTAAAGTCCATCATACGCTGCAAAAGCGTCAATGGTTCAACAGTTTTAACAGCATTTAAAAAAAGTAAATAAAAAGAATGCTCACATGTGTTTTTGAATTTTCAAGATGTTGAAAAACAAGATTGTACAGAGTAAGGCACGCATCTTCTACACCCTTAGGATTTTTGTAAGCAAATTGGAGTGGATGCAGTAGTTCGGCAACATCATTTAACAGATACCTCCGCACCACCTTTACCATACACAACGGCTTGAACGCATTGTCAATGTTTATAAAGCAGAGATCAATAGTGCGAATAAGTCTTATAGGGCACGTAATGTACATGAGTTGTAGAAGAGTACGTGAGTTGTGCGTTATACCGTGTGTTCGTCTGTGATTTGGGACACAAAAGTCACAGACAAGCTCTCAAGACGTGTTCGTGTATGCAGCATCTACAATGAGGCAAGAATCAAGCGCATTATGATCTAAACGCTCTCGATGTGCAAGAGTGTTTGAGTAGATGACAGGGTCAAAGTGATCAGCAGTGATACAATTTGTATCCGTTCTCTGCAAGTCAAAATCGTTGTGTTCTTTTTCTGTCTTCATGTTATCCCAGGAGGATGTTTTTATCAGCTCAAGTCGTGTCTGCGAGTTTCTGTTGCTCTTGCTTGAGGATAATAAAGCAGAAAGTGACAATTTCAAAGTTTTGTCATCAATGCGTGAACGCTGATAAACTGTAGAGATGTTTTTTGTGGACAGACACTATGTTAGATGTTGCAACAGAGCCTGTCTTGAGCTACCCCCATTATGAGAGATTACCTGTCAATAACCGTGTTCATCCTGATACGCTATTGCAAAAAAGAAAATGACTATGATAGTTCAAGGGTGGTGCCAGAATAGCTTGGCGCCTGAGGCGCCAAGCTGTTCTGGCACCACCCTTGAACTAAACTGGTTGACCTTTCTGCTAAACTGTAAAGTAGCCTTCATAGGACAATAAGCAAATAATTTTTTTAATCAGCCTCAGCACGTAATGGGTTAAAAATCATCATTCAGGTGGTTATAGAAACCTAAATGATGGTCTTTATGACAGGTTACACTGTTTTGCCCTGCAAGACTTCTCTTGAGAGCACACCTGTCTATAAGACCTCTCTTTCTTGGACAAAAAGAAAAAGTGGTTTCTCAAAACAGGTTTTACTGGTGGGAAAAATTAAAATATTTTATAAAAGCTGATGGTTATCTAAGGGTCCCTGGTGTTCCTGGCATCATCTTCTGACGGTTTATGAACCTGCCAATTCTCGAGAATGTGTGTCTGACGCGTTGACAGAGATCACGAACTGCGCCACAGGGGGGAGAAAACCGAAGTTATGGCAGTCGTGTGAAGAGTTGTGCCCCTGACTCGGAGCGTCACAGGTATAGAATACTAAAAACACTCTATTGACGCTCCACATCTCTTGCCATCACTTCGGTTTTCTCCACTTGCGATTGCCCGTCTGAAGCCAATACCCCACTGAGCGACATTCGCCGTTTTGCAAAACACAAATCTATGTGAGTAGGACCAAAAATAAGGTTAAGGAACACAGGACTGACAAGAGACATAAATCCTCATGAGCCCCCGCGGCTGCGGGGGCTCATGAGGGTTTACGTCTCTTGCAGCTGGCTGGCTGGCGTTCGCCTTGCCCTGGCAGTTCAAGGGTTGAAAGACCATTCTTCGTGCGAATCGGACATTACAACGCGCGAGCAAAATGCCTGTTACGTGGTGGAGTTGTAGTCGAAGTATGATAAACACACTAGACACACACACGTAGAGTTCTTTAAAATAAACCTCGTTCAGCTGCAATCCGTCACACGTGGGCGCCTTAAGGATGTAGACAATACTCATTACTGGAGTAACAGTTCCAACAATATTTAATTCAGCGATGCGATATCCACACAGTGCAATTCCAAATGCACAAAATACTGATACAAAGTCTCTTCTGCAATGTCCACACCGCGACACAAAGTTTCTCATACACAGCGTCTCTCCTAATAAACTACGTGTCTCTACGACTGACAAAGCAAGACAATGTACGAACGGGCTTTCCCAGCGTCCTCCTTATATATACTACGAAAATCCAGAATCTTCTACGGAAATCATACAACGCAACCAATCAGAACGAAACACGCAGCCGAAGCTCATTAAAATAAACTCTCCAGAAATACTATAACAGGCTACAAAAACTCGGCTGCTCACTTCAGCTCTAAATTCTAGCGTATAATGAAGCCACATAAAAGTATGGTATCCCTATCACCACGTTCCATGATAGCTCAAAAAGGTACGAGAACATTCCCAAAACAAAATAAAGGCTGCTCAATCCACGCGCACAGTACAGGAAAACAAAAAGTAGCGAAAAATGTAGCGAAGTGTTGCCAACTACCTGACTTGACACTTACGATGTCACTAGACAGTGCGACCTTTCCAAAACGCACCGAACTAGACACAACAAAACGAGATCGGCTCTACTCACGAACAAAAATAAACCCTACTAAAAAAGGCACGTAAATCGTAACCGTGATAGCTCAAATAAACATCGGATTGTTACCTACGATCAACACACGCACGCTCTCACAGGATAACACAACCACAACCACACGGCCGACGACAGCCTTACAAATGATAGGGGGTCACAATCATTATTGATCAATTCGTGCCCAAGCCCTATGAGCAGTTCCAAACGTTTCGGTCTGTCCCCTGTGCGCCATTCCGACCCGATTAACACATTCTGCTCCAGGACCGAAATCCGCAAATTTTGAAGTTGCCCTCTGAAGACAGTATTGCATTTCTGGAAACAGATCGAGCGTGATAGTTCAAGGTTTGTGCCAGAATAGCTTGGCGCCTATGTCCATGTCTTGCCGCGGCGTGTCGGAGTTGAATGAGTTAATACAAGCACTGCACGTATCCCGGGAGAAATTATCATGGAAATAATGCAGGGAAAAACCGACCTTAGTTATCTCTTAGTAATCGCTTTCTTTCGCAAAAAGTAATATTTCGTGGAGGCCGATCGGTCAGTTGAAAGAACAGCATTCATTAACCCGCTCAATGCCGAGAAACTTTGAACACCACCCATCTGCAAGAGACATAGATCATCATGAGACCCCACTTGCGGGGCTCATGAGGATCTATGCCTCTTGCTGACACCACTTTGAATCCATGTTCCAGGGAAAGGCAGGACATTTCGGTGTCGAATTAACACAGAATGCAGAAGCACCATCTGCGTCAACTGGCCCTGAACGGGTTAATTTAAAGAACACGAATACAAAACACAAACTGGCGTCAGCAAAAAGCATAGACTTTCATGGACCTCTGTAGCCGTGGGATTTTATGAGATTGCCGAATACGCCTCTTGCCGTTGGATGGTGATTTTTTTTTTCTCGACAGCGAATGGGTTAACACCAAAAAAGATTGACAAGGGTTTGCGTCAGGTATGGTGTCGCAGCAGATCAACTGGAATGTAAGCTAGATTGATTGATTAGTTCCGGGTTTAACGTCCACGGCACCGAAGTGATTATGGACGGCCCTGACGGGCGGGTTATGGGGGACAGGGAAATCTATTGCCTATGGAGTACGACCTGAACACTGATCAACTCAAGCGTACTCCAACTGTGCCACTTTGATTTACCAGGACCTTTCAATGGACATGCTGTTGAACAAATCCGTCTTTTCCCCCTGGATTGTGCGTCCAGCTACCGGGGCCGGGACGGGATTCGAACCCACGACCCGGCGATTCCCTTCGCTCTCCTGCTCCGACGTTTAACCACCTGAGCTATTTCGGACTCTGATGTAAGCTAGCATCATCATTAACTCACTCAGTCCCAACACACCCAGCAAGATATGGATCGACCATGATAGTTCAAGAGTGGTGCCTATAGGCGCCAAGCTATTCTGGCACCACCTTTGAACTACCATGGTCGATCTGTCTCCTGCATATTGTACTGCAGTTCTCAGAGGACAACTCCAGAACATGGGTATTTCGTATCCGGGACACAATGGGTTAATCAGCAACAAACGATCTTCATTTGTTGATTACAGTGGATCGTACGCACACTTTAATTCTGAACGCACACTAATGATTTCATTTTCGCATGTTGAGGTTACGTTTACGCCGAACTACTCCCTAACAACGAACGAGAGCGAAGTCACCAGACAACACTCTAAACATCTCCAAGAGGCATAGATCCTCATGGGCCCGGAGGGCTCATGAGGATCTATGCATCTTGGAGATGTTTGGCGTGTTGTCTGTGCTAATGCATCTAATATAAGATTCTGTCTCTCTGCTACAAATTCCTGAACAACTACGCTCCTACCTATCTCTCCAAACTTACTTCACCCCTACACTCCTTCCCGCTCCCTCCGCTCCTCTTCCAACCCTATCCGCCTCCACATCCCCCGCACCAAACTCAGCACTTTCGGCTCCCGCTCCTTCTCCGTCTACGGCCCATCCACCTGGAACACTCTCCCATTCTCTCTCCGTCAGAAACACCCTCTCTGTCTCCTCCTTCCAGTCCGCCTTCAAAATTCACCTCTTTTAACAGTTCTAGCTCTATATCACCGCACTCCCCACCCCAAGCTGACTGTCGTAATGTATTTGTGGTACGTGAGTCATTGTCTAAAGCGTGCGCTTGCGTGCGCGAGTTGTGAGTGCGCGCTTAGAATTATAATTAATATAAGATAAGCGCATTATAAATACCGTTATTATTATTATTATTATTATTATTATTATTATTATTATTATTATTATTATTATTATTATTATTATTATTATTATTATTATTATTATATAGTTAGAAGCTAGTTATCCACCGTGATTTTGCTTGCGTTCGTTGTTTGGAGCCGTTCGTTACAAACGAAACCTCGATATAAACACTGACCGTGCATACTCCCTTTAAGCTGTTGTCAAGGGGAAGCAATCGTTACTTCGGAACTCACCTGCGAGCATACTGCTCGTTCGATTGACTTCCCTTCGCTCGGATGGCAGTAGCACCGCACACAGTCTACAGTCATGTACATTGTAGTCATTTTTCTTGTGGAAAATTGCAGATATGGATGTCTGCATAACTTTTAATTACAGTGGAGTCCAGTTAACACGAACTCGCTTAACACGAATTTCCGGTTAACACGAACCGCTGCGGCATTCCCGGCTGACGGCCTTCTTATTCATGTATTAAAATTTCACTGATAACACGAAATGCTTAACACGAAATTTCGCTTAACACGAAGCTGTTTTCGGTTCCCGACCAGAGCAATTTCACTATTATTCACCTGTTTAACACGAACACACATTCCAGTCTGAAACACCGAAAACCGATTCATGAAATTCGTGTCGCTCTCGTGCTGTAGTACACACGACACATGAACGAACTCTAGCCTGTGATTGGCTGAATAGCCTTCAGTCGTTGTAATCCGTCTTCTCATTGGCTAGTGTTTCTGAACTGAATTCATGCATCATTCGTGTACCAACACTCCCTCAATTCAGTTAACTACCGATCACGGCTACCCCCAAGGTAAAACACAAGTGGACTAGACTACGCTTGAAGTGAAACAACAAGATTAATGAGATCCACGATTGTCTCTCTACACGGGCTGTCAATAACGCAAGACCGACTTCGATCATGGCGTTTTTTAAATGACTTTGACCGTGTTGCTTTTACCGATGCCAGATTGTACTTCAGCCCGTGTTGCTTTTACTTTACTATGGATTTTACCTGATGGATTTTACATTAACTACGTGAGCTGTACACATATCCTTGTGTTTTCCTAGCGAGCTGAACGTAATGTAAGCATATATAGTACAATAATGTGCACTTTTAACCTCGTACTCATTCATGCACGCATCTCTTACACACTTTTTCCTTCCCGGGAGGGCGCCGTGATCATTTGAGGCATATGGTAACACGAAATACGGTTAACACGAAGTGATTTTCCGTGTCCCCAGAAATTCGTGTTAAGCGGACTCCACTGTACGACTACGGAAAAGCAGACAATAGGTCCTATGATCCATGTTCCTATGATCCTGTGTATAGGTCCTATGATCCTGTGTATAGGCCCTATGATCCAACTATGCCAAACCCAAACAACTTGATGAACGAGAGCGAAGTCACCAGTGTGTGTAAGAAGCATAGAAGCGTATACTTTCATTTCCTGTCTGTCACACACACACACACACACACACACACACACACACACACACACACACACACACACACACACACACACACATGCACACACACACACACACACACACACACACACACACACACACACACACACACACACACACACACAGAGGATGATCTTATCTGAGTGTGATCTATATTTATGTCAATTGTTCGTGCTGTTGAAAGTACATGTGTTGTATTTTATATATATTATAATCTAACGCATACTTTAGTTTCAATGTCATTGTTATATTTATTTCTTTAGCACATTTATGTTTATTGTTTTTGGTGTTGTTGTTTGTTTTTTGTTTTGTTTTGTTTGTTTGTTTGTTTTTTTTGGGGGGTTGGGGTTTCTTTTTTGTTTGTTTGGTTTTTTTTGGTCATTTCTGTTATGCCCCCAGTGGGTCCGAGATTGAATAATATAAAACTGATCTAGAAGACAACACCCTAAACATCTAAAACAGACATAGATCCGCATGGGCCCTCCGGGCTCATGCGGATCTATGCCTCTTGGAGATGTTTAAAGTGTTGTCTATGCTAATACTTGATCCATGATCCTATGATCCTGCGTATAAGTCCTATGATCCAATTATGTTTTCACTTATTTTTGTGTTTATTGGTTGGTGCCGTTGCGGGATTACTGGTTGGTCACACTGGTTGCTATTTGAATGATTGGTTTGTTGGGCACAAGAGTTCGTCTCTTCTTCGTTTGTCCAATTGTTAATGCTATGAATATAAACACTACCATGAACACTGTCGACAGACCGCACAGTCAAAAGAAGAACATAAATGTTAACTCATTCAGCCCGGCGCACGTATTTCCCAAATTTTGGAGGCTTCATCTAACGACTATACACCTGTTGCAGGAGATGGATCGACCATGATAATTCAGGGGCAGTGCCAGATTTGCTTGGCGCCGACAGGCGCCAAGCTAATCTGGCACTACCCTTGAATTATCATGGTCGACCCATCTCCTGATGTAGTGCGTCAGGGCTGAATGGTTTACAAAACCCAATGTGTTAACCGCTTCACTGCAGGGACCGAACTGACATAACCCGTGCCCCAGACATAGAACTTCATGAGCCCCCGCAGTCGGCTCGAGGGCCTTGTGCCCATTGAAAGTGAATCCGTGCCTCAATTATTCAGCGAACAAAGCTGTCCTTGAAACACCAGTTCGTCTGTAAACACCCAGCCATTAGTTTACACCATTGTGCCTTGACTGGTTCCCCACATTTTATAGTCTGTTGTCCTCTGAAGATTGCATTACAAGAGAGAGATCGACCATGATAATTCAAAGGTGGTGCCGGAATAGCTATTCCGTCACTACCCTTGAACTATCATGGTCGATCCATGTCTGGCTGTGGTGAGTCCGGGTTAAATGAGTCACAGGTATAAAAAAAAGTCAGCGCACATATCACCTGACTGTAATGTCTAAGGGAACGCTTTACTGCTTTAACCACGGAGATTTATTCGAAATGTGGGGTAGAAAGAAATGGATCTTTTAAGCCCTTCTCAGCATGGACGTGGCTAAAATGTTTCTTTTGTCTGAAACAAGGGTGAGCGGTGACACAGAAATCCGAGCAGTGTCCGCAGTTCAAGAGTAAGTTGGTGTTGAAACCACGATACTTATCCACATATTCACATGTTGCTCACACTCGGATTTGTATGCTATTGTGATGCGTGTACACTTTTGTGCCTTAAATTGGTGGTTGTTTGGCTGGTTGGTTGGTTGGTTGGTTGGCTGGTTGGCTGGTTCGTCCGTTCGTCCGCTCGAGTGTATGTCTCCTGTTGGCTATTGATTTTTGCTAGATTATTCGTTCTTTCGTTCGTTCGTTCACTCGTTGGCTCTTATGTTCGCACGTTCTGTGATCGTTAGTTCGGTCGGTCGATTGTTCCTTTGTTTATTTGTTTGTTTGTTGTTGTTTCGCTCGTTCGTTCGTTCGTTCGTTCGTTCGTTCGTTCGTTCGTTCGTTCGTTCGTCGTTCGTCGTTCGTTCGTTGGCTAATTGGCAGGCTGCGGGCTGACTGGCTGGCTGGTTCGATTTCTTGCTTGCTTGTTCTCTGGCTGGGGAATGCATGGTTTGGTGAATTAGCACAAATTGTTTATTGTTCGTTTGTTCGTTCCTTCGTTCGTTCGTTGCCTTATTTGTTTGTTATTTTGTAGGAATTGTTTGTCAAGATAATTTTTTTCTTCATTGTTTTCTGTCCGGTTTGTTTTGTCCCCGCGAGCATTCCCGAGAGAAAAGTACACCACAGAGTGGAGACAGAGGTAATGCCGGACATTAAGCTGGACTTACAAAGACACTAAACCAAGCAAGCCAGCAACGTGAAACCGGCGTCCGCCGATCCATTAAGTCAGATATCGGGTAGCTGGCGTGGTCATTTGGTCACCTGCCACGACCTCTGTCCGGCCGCCGGCTGGGTGTCTCTTCCCCGGGTACAGCAGTGGGGTCATCTAAGCACACAGTCGAGCGAGGTTGTATCACACCACAAGCTCTGCCACCTTCAGCCCACCCTCACCAGAAAGTAGCGATTTTTGTAATTGCTTTCTTTTTCTTCAAAATAACGAAATGTTGGTTTGGGCATTAACCGCTTCACTGCCTCGAAAAAGTGCATGCTATATTTTTACTTAACGTTTACGATTTTATGATTTTGCTGTACAGTCGTAGAAAAGGCGTGAAAAGGAACAAGAAGCCATTATCAATACTCTAATCGAGCCCGGCGGGAAAAACGGACAGATTTCGATATCGAGGTCAAGCATGCAGACTTCATGTGTGCCTACGCTGTTTCAGGTTTGAAAACTTATTTAACTTATTCATTCACTTGAAAATGGATCTTTCTTATACTAGTCTATTATATAGACTATTCATCACATTTAGGAATGTAAAATCCGTCATTTTGTGAAAAAGTCCTTACTGGCACATTGTTCGAGCTTCTTCAAAGTAAATCGTACTAGGTCAACTGGCATTGAATGATATTTGTTCTAAGATTGGTACAGAAAAGTGATCATTTGCAAAGATATTTGCGAAATAAACTGTACACTCCGATGTCAAACGACCTACACCGTATCCCACGCCCTCCGCACCCCACCCTCCACTCTGTGCCCAACAACCCCTCCGCTTACACTCCAACCACACCCCTACAACTACCACCCCACCCCCACCCTCCACACAACAATCCCCACCCCTATCCACCCAGCCACCTTTTCCATGTCCTGAAATCTTTTGATCAGCACCTTTGTTTAAAGGGACGTGCTCGCTCACTGTCTAAGGATACACCAGAGGTCATCGGAAATCAGGACAGGCCGAGAGTCGCGCTGTTTTCACGAATAATATCACACACAATACACCCACCCAGCGGGACCTTCGGCTTGTCACACAGTCTCTGCCCCGCAAGACCCCTTTCCCCTATCTGCTGCAGGCACAGATATAAATCCCTTCTCTCCGACTAAGATTAACTCATTCCGCCCCGACACACCTCAGCTAAATATGGATCGACGGTGATAGTTCAAGGGTGGTGCCAGAATAGCTTGGTGCCCATAGGCGCCAAGCTATTCTGGCACCACCCTTGAACTATCACCGTCGATCTGCCTCCTGAATTACAGTCTTCAGATGACAAGTCCAATATTTGTGGATTTCGACCTTGGCTAACTCCAACAATTTAGATTTTTCTACTCCAGGGATTTCAGCTGTGACTGCAGATGTTAGATGAAAACCGTGTCCGAATAAGAGACATGCCCTTGAGTAGAAAAAAAAAAATCATCCACCAACAGCGCTCGAGTCCCGGCAATCTCCAATCTGCAAGAGGCATAGATTCTCATGAGCCCCTGCTGTAGCAGGGGCTAATGAGAATCTATGCCTCTTGCTGGACAAAAAGTTCTTCGGCTTCTCCTCAAATGAAGGGAGTTATATATATATATTCATCAGGGAGAAAGGAAAGTACGGACCACTCTTTGTGGTGTCTCTTTTTTACAGGAACAGAATGCTGGAATGGTTATTTGATTGGAAACAAGAGAGGGGGGACTCTTTGGTCAGCGCAATGTTCTATCATGTGGCTGAATCCTTGACCTTTTCAATTCTGCGGCCAACTAATACTAGAAATAGTATTAGAGTTGTTATGTCGGGTAGCGCTAATCATGTGGCAATACGCCTTCCCCGAATTCACCAGTAATTCCCTTCGAGGGACAATAAAACATTAAAAACTGAAAGAAAATTAAGTTCCAACTAAACTACATATGCACGTGTAGACTACAAATCGCGCTGTAGATCATAGTCTACGAGGCTCGACGAGTGAGAACTTGTTGTAACATGCTTTGACACAAATTAACAATTGTTACACAATCTGTGCGTTGTGATAAATTTGGAGTTTCCGCGAATTTCAAGCACTTTTCACTAATTACCGACCAAAAATGTGACTAAAAAGCATGTAAAATGCAAAGAGATTTTTAAAAAAGGAAGAAACGCGCATTAAAAAGAACAATTACAACACAATTTGTTCAAGTCCAAAAGAAAGTCTCCAAAAGCTATGTAACAAGTGTTGCAAATCTCGTGGAGATTTAGCTGAGGGTCTGTGTAACATTTTGTTGCAAAGTTCCTGACTTGACTCATTTTCTAGCTTTCAAAAGCAGAACCTTTGTTATAATGCCCGTTGAGATAGCAGGTAGTGTCCTCAAAATTTGTAACAATTGTTTCGTTATTCCGCAGCATGTAAAAAAAAAAAAAAAAAAAAAAAAAAAAAAAAAAAAAAAAAACACGTGCAAACGAGTTACGTTCTTTGGTGTCCAAACTTTTTTTTTTTTTTGTCAGTGATTGAGCAGCTGGCATGGGAGGTAAAAGGCCGTGGACGTGAACTTCAAAGGAGGTAATTGGATTCTGGAGTGGGGTGCGGTCATCTCCGGTCATGTTGTGGTAAAGGTGGGATCTCTGGAGGCCAGATACCTCAGGTATGACGGTTGTGTTTTGGTCCTAAGGTTAACTCTTTAAAGACGTGCGGCATTCGGATACGCTGGCAGCGCTATTCGACACTTTCGCAGCTATTGACACGGAGCACCGCGAATGAGTTAACCTTGGTTGTTTTCTCCTGACTTTTGTAGACACAAGAAAGTACACCAATAAAAGGAATACAAAATACATCAAGTGCAATGTATTCGCCACATACAAGAATTTTTAATAAATAAATAAAAAGTAAATGTTAAACAATATGGGATGAACCATAACCCACAAAGTCCCTTCTATATGAGAGCTGTCCTCGCTGTCAAGGGTCTCTATCTTTTGTCTTTGACCCGATTCTGATGTTGAAATATCTCCTATTGAACAAGATGTTGATTTCATCCCAAAGTCAACTGTAATGTTTGGAGCTCACGTGCGGATTTTTTGCTGTTGCTTGTTGTTGTTGTTGTTTTTTTGTTTGTTTGTTTTTGTTGTTGTTGTTTTGATTTTTTTGGAACATTCAGAGATGTTCATATTTTTAAGCTTATCCTTCTGATCCATTTCCATCCTCTCTAAGCCAACCTCTGATCAACACACACGCCGGCACACAAATAAAGACGGACAAACGGCGCTTTCCGCCATTAGTACGCTCTGTGAGCTGAAGTAGCGACAGGAATTCTGAAGAAGAATAGCATGAGCAGCAAATGACGTCACTGTAAGCTTGACGTCATGGCATCGCTAGTCTCACCGCGCCGTGTACAGAGTGACATAATTGATGTTTCACGTCACTCATCCGAAAGGCAAGCAGCCTCTTCCAGAGCTGACTGCTTTGTTCCACACAGCCTCTTCCAGGGCTAACTGTTTGATAGGAGTATAATATTATAGTGGCTCCAAAACTTGCAAAAATGAATTAATTATTATTCAGATAGTTTAAGAGGTATAACACTGGCTATCGAACTCATTCAATTAGTCCACAAGCTAGGAAGGTCTACCGTGCACCCCCCCCCCCCCCAGTACTCAATAAGATGGCTTTCAAAGTGTTCCTTAGTATGTCCGGAGATGTTTAAGCCATGTTCCCCGAAAATCCTTAGGAACACACCAGAGATATAGCCGATGGCGCAAGGGTACCCCCATTCACGCTCTTCGCAGGTGCTAAAATGAGGTTGAGAAACATTTTCCTCTAAATAAATCAGAATTCATTCCAGAAACCCAAATCAGGCAATATTATGTCAAGGCACACCTTCTGCATCCTCTGCAAAAAACAGAATGAAAAAATATTGAATCTCTGGCTCACAGTGAAGGTATTTGTGCACCCATTAAACGACCATTTCCGCGAAATCGCAAAAAAAGACAAAAATAATGTGTCAGATGCCTTCAGACATTTTCTATAGCACTGACAGTCCATTTTCAGGTTTACATCATTACAACAGGATGTCACAATTATTATAAACTTTACTAGGTGATGCTGTGATCCCTGTGAGTGCCACAGTGGTTGATTTTGTATCCCTACCCCCAAGTTGTAAAAATACACAAAATTAATTAGAAAAAATTGCTTAAGTTATTCCATTTTATTTTGACCTCTTTTTACCTATTAAGTTTCAATAATGTGAGCATAAAGTGCAAGAAAATAAGTTAAGTCGTCATCCTTTACGGTACATTCGTGGTGAATGATAACTTTTTCCCATTTAAAATTGCCGAATTGGGAAACGTACGTCGTTTCCGGTGCCCTCAGAAATTTTGTATACAACTGATAGGTCTTTGTTAGGTTTTATTGGTTAGGATAGAGTACCACAGTTACTCCCAACCTGATTTTGTGATGCTATGATGCATTTAGGGGCCACAGTGGCTGAATCTGCTGCCCTACCCCCATTTTACCAGTACGCAAAGTAACGCAAAATAATCATAAAAATTGCTTACGTCATACTCCTCTGTTTAAATATTTTTTGTTGCCAGTTTTTTTTAAAGTATGCATATTGAGCATAACAAGTTGTGATCATTTCATTAATTTCAATGAAACCCATCAATTTAATTGTAACTATTTTTAACTGGCTGGTCTTTAAGGTGATATTTTACTTAGCGTAAGGCAGGTCTAGTAAGGTCTCCCCTTTTCCTTTCATTTATTTTCATCTAGAAATGTGTAAATATGAATGCGTAATAAAGTTTCATGGTTCCTAATAGCCAAAACAATGTTATCAAAAATACTTAGTTTCCACATGTCGACTACGAGATCTCCACTTCCACCTTCTGCAACGTTCAATTTTGTATGGCCGTCTTTAAATCTTATATTGTTCTGGCTGCCAACAAGTGAGCTGTCAAGAGCTAGGCAGCATGTTTTCAGAGTTTGGTGTATAGGGGCGTGTCTTCTGGTCAGAACTGCCAGCAGACCGCTTCTGTGTATGGACATGTTTGGAGAATGTGCTAAGGAGACTGATTTTCTACGCCAAATTCGCATAGGGCTGTTTCCGCATGACCCAATCTCACGAGGCGAGTCCAGCAGGGTCCTTACGGTCTGTGAACATTTGTGAAAGTTGTTAAAAAATGACAAGGCTTTTTCAGGGCCCTGGAAAGTCTGTCAATTTCAGTCCTTTTCCTTAAAGTCTGTGAAAGTTTGTACAAAATTACAACGTGCTGGCAGACTTTTGTCTACTTCTTTTTTTTTTCTCCCCCAATTTGTGACTATTCCATTGCGAACGATCATGCTGACGCTTGTTGCAAGTGATCTATATTTAGCTCTGATCATAAAGTGACTGCATGGCCTTTCTGCCGAACATTCTGATTGGTTGTTTACGCTTCTACCGAAGTCCGCCATTCGCTAAGTGTTCTTTTATTTTGGTATCTCTTCATGCATTAGGCACGGAAGCTTCAAATAATTGCTGATACAGAGTGATCTGATTAAAGTGTGTAAACCTTCAGGCTTCATTTTGGGTTTGTGAAACGTTCCTGCTTTTCTGTACGGACCCAGTCCAGAGTAAGCAGTGCGTAGATGAAAGATGGTGGCCTGGCTCTCCCTGTTCAGCTTGTTGATGTCATCTGCCCACAGGCTGCAGCCGCCATTCTGCTGTTGCCAATCACTTTGTTGTTGTAGTGTCTCCATTCCCAGCTAGTCCAGAATGCACTGGAATCCACTGCAGCACTATTTTGTGGACAGGGCATCCAGTCTATCTTGAAGCTTCCTGGTGAGATCAGTGGATCAAGCTGCTGCCTTTCCCTAGCTAGTGCTCTGCTGCTGTGTTGAGCACCTGCAGATCTGTACGATAGTTGGAGCTGCTGCCACCAGCTGGTAAGGAGAGGGAGGTAGTAGTGCGGTCTGCACAACAGATGTACATGCCACTTCCTTCATTCCGCACGGCATCTTATGTGGTATCACAGCTGCTGTGAGGGTAGCGCTTGTGCACAACCTCCAGCAAGATGGGTTTGTGCAGTGCCGCGACCTTTGGCAAAGAGTCCTGGAACATTGTTTATGTTGTCTTGAAGGCTCTTTCGAGATGTCCAGGTATCTGAAGGGAGCTGTTCACACATCTTTGGGCTTGGTTCCAGGACGTCAGTGTTAGCCCTTTGCAGGACCTTCAGTTGGCGGTTCAGATTTGGGCGGTTCAGATTTGGACATTTCTGACGGTTCTTGGTCTGCTCCTGTAGTCTCCCATGCTGTCGGTGTTTAGTAAGTTTCTTCATCGTGTGTGCTGTTCTGTATTCCAGTGGCTCCAATGTCCTCCATTTCCTAAATTGGGGTGCTCCAGATGGCTCTAAGAATGTCACTGCATCATGAGAATGATCCATGTTCTGCATCTTGTCAAGCCTGGCTTTTTGGGTTTTGCAGGCAGTGTTTCATGTTGTCGATGTATCTTGGTACCGCACAACTGGTCTGACCGAGCAGGTGTTTGCTTGTGCCAGGATGCTGTAATTTGCGCCAATGTGGTCCCCACCAGTTTCTTCATCAGAGACTTTTTTTTTTTTTGCAGCTCTAGCTTCCATGGCTTCAATATGAGGCCTCCACGTGAATCCAGTAATTTATTTGTTGCCAGTAAAGTTGGCTTGTCTGTCTTTGGTACTCGAAGGTCTCCAGTTTTGAGGTGACCTCTTCCGTCTGATTGAAAGAGATGGTCTAGCTCAGTTTGAGTGGCCTCTTTCAGTCCAGCTGCTGACTCTATTGGCAACATCCTGGATTCTGGAGGATGCTATTTCTTTATGTTTTCTGGAGGATGCTATTTCTTTATGTTCTGCTGCGCTCCACACTGCAAAGTCATCCACATGGAGGATGTTCGAGACGAACCTTGGTACTGTTGTACTGATGTCATTAATGTAGACCAAAAACAGCATCAGACACAACATCTCCCTGAGGTACACCTTCCCCGAGTTTGACAAGAGTGCTGAATGTGCAGACGATAGAAGCTTCAGTGGGACTGTTAAGCATGCCTTAAATAAAAAAATTTACAATTAAATTGATGGGTCACATTGAAATTAATGAAATGATCACAAATGTTTATGCTCAATATGCATATTTTGTTAAGAAAACTGGCAACAAACATATTTAATCAAAGGAGAATTGTTATGATCATTTTTCGTTCCTTTGCGTAAAGGTAAAATGGGGGTAGGGCAGCAGATTCAGTCACTGTGGCCCCTAAATGCATCACAGCATCATAACATCAGGTTGGGAGTAACTGTGGTACTCTTTCCTAAACAATAAAACCTAAAAAAGACCTATCAGTTGTATACAAAATTTCTGAGGGCATCAGAAACAACGTACGTTTCCCAATTCGGCAATTTTAAATGGGAAAAAGCTATCATTCACCACGAACATACCGTTAAGGATGCCGACTTTCCTTATTTTCTTGCACTTTATGCTCACATTATTCAAACTTAATAGGAAAAGATAGGTCAAAATAAAATGGAATAACTTAAGCAATTTTTTCTAATTAATTTTGTGTATTTTTAAACTTGGGGGTAGGGATACAAAATCAACCACTGTGGCACTCACAGTAATCACAGCATCACATAGTCAAGTTTATAATAATTGTGACATCCTGTTTTAATGATGTAAACCTGAAAATGGACTGTCAGTGCTATAGAAAATGTCTGAAGGCATCTGACACATTATTTTTGTCTTTTTTTGCGATTTTGCGGAAATGGTCGTTTAATGGGTGCACAAATACCTTCACTGTGAGCCAGAGATTCAATATTTTTTCATTCCGTTTTTTGCAGAGGATGCAGAAGGTGTGCCTTGACATAATATTGCCTGATTTGGGTTTCTGGAATGAATTCTGATTTATTTAGAGGAAAATGTTTCTCAACCTCATTTTAGCACCTGCGAAGAGCGTGAATGGGGGTACCCTTGCGCCATCGGCTATATCTCTGGTGTGTTCCTAAGGATTTTCGGGGAACATGGCTTAAACATCTCCGGACATACTAAGGAACACTTTGAAACCCATCTTATTGAGTACTGGGGGGGGGGGGGGGGGGGGGGGGGGGGGGGGGGTGGGGGGGGTGCACGGTAGACCTTCCTAGCTTATGGACTAAATGTCTTTCTCCAAACTAGCTATATCCAAAATTTCAAGTAAATATGACAAATATTACGGACTCTAATCTGAGGCGATCGAAATGCCGTATGTATATATATATATATATATATATATATATATATATAATATATATATATATATATATATATATATATATATATATATATATATATATATATATATATATATATATATATATATATATATATATATATAATATATATATATATATATATATATATATATATATATATATATATATATATATATATATATATATATATATATATATATATATATATATATATATATATATATATATATATATATATATATATATATACGGCGCACATACGGCGTTTCGCGCCAAATATCCGTTCAGCAGCGAGGTTAGCGTAACTAGACATGACGTAATTTGTATCTTGTTACTTCAATTGTTAGGGGTTTAGCGTGCCCGCCTTTGACATCATGGCATGCTATTAAATTCGTCCCACCGCGACCCGTCCTAAAATGTCTCTTCTATAAATAGAAGGTACTTAAAAAGACAGGCGCGCATATCATAACCTTGAGTTTAAGACTTTGACTTTGAGTTTTTGATCGATCCACAGACTTTCTTACAGTTAGAAAAATAACAGCCCGTAGTGTATACGGTCTATGTGTATAGGTAAGCCTGGCGAACTTTCTTGACTGTTTAACACATTCTGCCAGAGGACCGAAATCCCCCAAATTTGAAGTTGCCCTCTGGAAGACTGTATTACAATTCTAGAGACAGGTCGCGCATGATAGTTCAAGGGTGGTGCCAGAATAGCTTGGCGCCTATGGGCGCCAAGCTATTCTGGCATCATCCTTGAACAATCATGCACGATCCATGTCTTGCTGCCGTATGTCGGAGTTGAATGAGTTAACAATTTACTTTGACCATCGGCTTGTTTTGTCCTTAGAAAACTTGTCTGGTTTGTGTGCGTGCGTGTGTACTTTTGGGTGGTTGAATTGTCTGGATTATTTTTGTTTAGGGAGATGTTGGTGGAGGGGTCCGTTAGAATTCGAATTTTTTCCCTACTTGTTTTGTTATTTATTTCATGAGATATTTACGTGTGTTTTTTTTTTTTTTTTTGGGTTTTGTTTTTTTTGTTGTTGTTGTTGTTGTTGTTTTCTTCTTCTTCTTCTTCTTCTTTTTCTCAGATATATAACTGAAGTCAACGAACTTTACTACAAACTCCGCATGTCGTCGTTCAGAAACGTAACTTTTTTTTTCTTTTTTTTTTTTAATATCCTGGGCGAGGGTGGGGGGGGGGGGGGGGGGGGACTTATGCGTCTACCGACATCTGCCGACAGTTGTTCATTACGAGGGGGCTGGTCCATGTCAAATGTGGCAATTTATAGCTAGACGCATCACTTGTGATTGTGTCCACAAAATGACCCTTAACCCTTTCAGGTCTGACGTACCACCAAAGGCGACGGATCGACCATGAAAGTTCAAGCGTGGTGCCGGAATAGTTTGGCGCCTGCAGGCTCCAAGCTATTCTGGCACCACCCTTGAACTATCATGGTCGAATAGTCTCTTGAACAGATATGAGGTCTTCAAACGGCGACTCCCAAGTCACTATGGGAAAATTTCAACTGAAGGGCTGGATGGGAAGGTGTTAGTACACGTAAAGAGCGACACAGGCAATAAATAATAATAGCGATGAAAATGAGACAGAAGGGGTTATAGCGGGACATGGCGCGACACTTTGTCACGTTGTTTAACCCTTTAGCTGTCGCTCGCGCATTTTGTCGAGGTGATTCCTACAGGACATTCCTACACCTCGACAAAATGTGCGACCGACAGCCAAAGTGTTAACAGTTTCGAAAGAGTACTGCAGGTAAGTGGAGTGAGGATGGGTGGAGGTACGGGGGATAGGGGTGTGGGGGGAGGGGGGAGGAATGCCGATGAGAGTAATACTTATACTTATACTTCCGGCGCCAATTCCCAGAAGGCTGCTCGACCGTGATAGTTCAGTGGTAGTGCCTCAAAAACCAGGCTACGCGCAGATCTCCTCGCAAATTTTACTATTTGCTGAAGCAGTTGTTTGTAAATTTAGATCTAGGTTTGACATTTGGGCCAAATGAAGACATTCACGCACGGACGCACGTACATACGCACGCGCGCAAACACACAGACACACACACACACACGCATGCACGCACGCGCGCGCGCACACACACACACACACACACACACACACACACACACAGTGGCAGTTCAACCATGGCAATTATAACTCCTCAGGGGACTGAAAACGCAAAAGCTTTTACAATTTATGGACAGTGGTGGATATAATTATGCTACAACAGTGTCCTGTCCCTCCCTTGCCCCCGCTCCTCCCTCCCCCCCTCACACACACACACACACACACACACACACACACACACACACACACACACACACACACACACACACACACACACACACACACCTCCTCTCCCCCATCTTTTTTCTTTCTTTTGTCACAGCGTCGGTCAGAAGAAGAAGCTAAGTATCATTGTCGTAAGATTAGTTTTTCATTTAAAGAATGCCCCAAGCAGCAGATTAACCCTTTGCTGTCGGTAGCGCTTTCAGTCGCTGACATTCCTGCAGGACACCCAAAGGGTTAAGTAAAGTTCAAAATCACAGACGGGCACACATGCCTTGATCAAGGCTATTTGTTTGAAGGGCAAAAGAAAATCTATAGTTTTGTAAAAGAAAACGAGATATGACAAGTTACAATTAAAATCTTACTTTTGACCAAAATAGACTTACAGGACACAGCATTTTTTGTCAATTCAACTTCTGAACCGGTTGGCGCTGCGAATGCAAAAGGAAATACAGAAACGGCAGGTTTTTGTGTCCAGCGGTGTCCATGAACAGCACGCTTCCGAACCGCTGGACTAATATTCTGTTTTCCGTGATAATCATAACACAAAGCGCGGCCCGCTGAGAAATAAAACAGAATTCATCCGCACGTTCAAACCCTTCCATCACTAGTGGCACATGAACTCCTGCGAGCGCAAGGGACTATCTCTTCAAGCTACGGGCATAGATCCTCATGAGCCTTTGCAGGGTAGATCCTTGTATCGTGACATCCTGCAAGTGCATGGGTCGATCTCCTCCAAGAAGAGGTATAAATTCTCATTTGCCAGAGCAGGACGACGGTGGACCGAGATCAACCGCTGATTGAGAGAATCGCACGCCTTACATCTGCGACTGATGTTTCGTGGGAGGGAATAGACACAAACGTCAGAGGTGCCTGGGTTGAGGGGGTGGGGGAGAGAGGAGGAGTTGGGATATAGACACAGGGACGATGACACACTGGTTGCCTCCCACGATTCGCTACCGCTATCAGCAGTAGCGAATCAAGGGAGACAACCACCTGGTAGAGAGGGTAGAGGAGGGGGCACTGAGGGGGGAACGGGAGACGGACGGGAGGGTTACAGACACAGGAAAGAGGACGAAAAGGTGGGGGGGGGGGGGAGAGAAAAAAGGAAAGAAAAATAAAAGGCATTGTAGGACACGTCGGACATGCGTGGGAACATTTCATAGTTATGATTGTTCACACAACGCGTGATGGAACAGCGTGGACGGGGACGGGTGGATTGAAGTGGAGAGGGGGTTACGGGAGCTGGGACATGTTAGGGGTGGCGTGGGAGCGGTGAATGGGGTGGATGTGAAGGTTGGAAACATAATGTATTTGGGAGAGATGGGTCAAACTCCTGGTGTATGATTGCCGGTTGTCTTTCACTTCATATGTGACAAAACCACGTGGCGATCTGTAATTGGTGAAAATTGTTGTGAATATGATGTTTAGAATCTGAACACATTAAGCCTAAGGGTTGCAATTCCTAAACGTGAAAGTTGCCACCTTAAGAATACATTACGAGTTAGGAGATAGTTGGATCATGGTAGTTCAAGGGTGTTTGCCAGGATAGTAATTGGCGCCTTTTGGCGCCAAATTATCTTGGCACCACCCTTGAACTACCATGGTCACTCCATATCTTCTTGTAGTGTGCATGATTTGTTACTGGCAAAAACAAAGCCATTGTGAAGACATGATAGGAGTGCCACATGCATCCTCCTAACTCAGTGGTGAGGGATATACACACACACATACGCACGCACGCACACACACACGCACTCATACACAGACACACACACACACACACACACACACACACACACACACACATCCCTGAACACACGCTTGCGTGATGGTGTTGAACATAGAAAAATCACATTAACCTTTTGAGCCCGAGGTACGAAATACCCACATTTTGGAATTATCCTCTGAGGACTGCATTGCAATTCAGGAGACAGATCGACTATGACAGTTCAAGGGTGGTGGCAGAATAGCTTGGCGCCTATCATGATCGAGCCATATCTTGTTGTGGTGTGTCGCGGGAAGAATGAGTTAAATGAGCTAAACCAGGAAACACCTAGTGATATTCATAAAAAGTACAGTATTAATAATTTATTTACACAAATGCAAACAAGTACAAAAATACAAAATAAGAAAAATAAATATTAACATTACCCGTAATTTCATAATTCTGTGTTCTTAAAGCATTCTTCTTCTTTTTTATTTACAAGTAGTGGACAAAACTGGCTGTTTCCCTCGATTCGTTGCCTCTGCAACGAATCGAGGGAGACAACCAGTGTGTGTGTCCACCATGCAAACTAAAAATTTACAATCTACAAATGACTTTCATTCACTACCTCTCACTTCCAGCGACGTGTGTGTGTAAAGGTCTGTGCTTTGGGACCTTTCGACTGCAAAATAACAACACAGCGCCTAGGCATTGATGTTGATTATTTAACCCATTTAGCCTCGACGCACCTTAGCAGAAGATGGATCGACCATGATAATTCAAGGGCAGTCCCAGATCAGCTTGGTGCCATCAGGCGCCAAGCTACTCTGGTGCTACCCTTGAATTATCACAGTCGACCCATCTCCTTGAACTGATACAAAGTTGTTAAGTGACGCATCTTAAAGTTGGGAAATGGGGCCTTGGAGCTGAACAGTTTAACCCATTCAGCCCTGACACACTACAGCAGGAGATGGGTCGACCATGATAATTCAAGGGTAGTGCCAGATTAGCTTGGCGCCTATCGGCGCCAAGCTAATCTGGCACTACCCTTGAATTGTCATGATCGATCCATCTCCTGCAACAGGTGCATTGTTGTTAGATGACACCTACAAAATTTGGGAAATACGTGCGTCGGGCTGAATGAGTTAATGATTTGTAGTGCTTGATTGGTATGGTGTCTAGCAAGCACAGTGGTCAAAGAAACGGGAGGATCTTGGTAAAAGCGAGTTGCCGCTGGTTTCGGCTAACCTGGGGATCGCAAAACTTCCGGGCAGTGTATGGTGTTTTGGTTAGTCAAACTGGGCCGCTGCTCAGTAGACAACTATTGTTTGATTACCGTTTGTGATTTTAGATTTTACAGGCTGAAGCTATAAGGTCCAAAATCACAGACCAGTGCATTTTTTCTTCTGTTATTTTATTTTTTATTGCCGTTTTCTGCTGCGTGCAAGGAAAGAAGACTGACTCAATAGAATTGGACTATCATAGTATCCTATTGACTATGAAGTCGTGAAGTATGAAGCGGTGTGCTGCTATTGCAGAGGACTACACACTTGGTCTAGTTTGGCTCTGGAAGTGAAAGGGGCTAAAACATCAAGTGAAAGTGGCTACTGACGTCAAAGCTATACATGGCACCTGGGTTTCACTGTTGGGATAAACGTCCTTTTCTCCATCTGTTGCTGGACATATTGTGGTCACTTTTGATTTTCATCTGTACAGTTCATAATCAATATCATCGGGCACGACGCCCGTAAGCGATAGGTCCTCGGGCCGCTCAGGCTGCCGTCTACAGTGGCCCGAGGACCTTTTGCTATAAAGGTATTTAGCGTGCTGCCTTTTATTCGAAAGCCATTTGTAATTTCAGATTATACTCCGTGGCCATAAGCATGCTTTCTCTGTGTGCTCATGTTTCTGTCAACGATATTCGCTTCTCTCTCTCTCTCTCTCCTCTCCCTCTCTCTCTCTCTCTCTCTCTCTCTCTCTCTCTCTCTCTCTCTCTCTCTCTCTCTCTCTCTCTCTCTCTCTCTCTCTCTCTCTCTCTCTCTCTATGCTGAATGCTCGGTTGGTGCGAGCAACGCTTAGTGTCCACAGGCGCAAAGTTTTCCTCGCACCAACCTTAAACTATCATGGTTAGTCCATATCTTGCTTAACCCATTCCGCCCTGACGCACTACAGCAGGAGATGGGTCGACCATGATAATTCAAGGGTAGTGCCGGATTAGCTTGGCGCCTGTCGGCGCCAAGCTAATCTGGCACTGCCCTTGAATTATCGTGGTCGATCCATCGCCTGCAACTAGTGCACAGTCATTAGATGACGCGCCTCCAAATTTTGTGAAATACGGCCGTCGGGCTGAATGAGTTATATCAGGACTGAATGGCTTACCCCTTCAAGAGGCATAGATCCTCATGAGCCCCAGCAGCATTCGGGGGCTCATGAGGAACTATGCCTCTTTGAGATGGCTCGTGTGAACTGCTACTGACGATACCGCAAAGTGGTTTCATCAGTAGCTGTCAAGAGTTTCAGACAAGACCATGTGGCAAGATGTTTGACTTGCATGAATTACATTTACATGTGGACCTCTGTGTAGTGAAATAAAATACATCTGACTTCAAACTTGTCGACTAAGTAGTATATTATGGGCCCCAAAAGTCTTCACCAGGGCCTCCACACTGAAGATGCAGAATTAGACCCATTATGCGTGCCAGCGTTTGCACCTGTTCCATTCTCGAAAACCAAGCCTGGACTCTTCTCAGTGTTTGCAGTCCAGTGTGCTACTGTGTTGCTGTTACTTCTATTGCTCGTTTGTCTGATAGTCAGGCTCTTGTTCACCGTTTCATGCAAAGTCTTTGTGTCTCTTGATCCACTTCCGGTCAGAAGTTTTCCTTGGGTGACCAAAGACTGCATTGGCTGACAGAGTTGTGTTACGAGCAGACTCGATTTTCCTGCAAGTGATGTGTGCATTGTGTCCAGTTTTTGTGTGAGACTGCTTCCATTCTTTCTCTCCGGAACCGACGATCGACCCTCGTTCTGAGCATTCGCGAACGTCAGCTGGTACTGCGGCGGCTTGTCCAGAGGGATCAAACATGGCCGCAGTTGACCAGACGACAGAAGACTGGCTGGAATGACGATAGACAACTGCTGGGAGACTGATGCAGGCAGAAAAGGAAGTGATACACACATCGTGTTCGTGGTTCTGTGTGAGGTCGAGTTCCTCTCGCTGTCTCGGTGTTCTTCATAAGCAGCTTCGTGATGCGCCATATCTCGTCGGGTGGGAGTCTCGTCATTGTGACCATCATCCCCGCAAGTTTCTGTCTTACGTCCGCTAGACGTTTCTTTCTTGTGCATGTGACCTGCATTCTGAAGAACGGGCGCGCCACTGCTGAATCTGCTACTAGAGATGGGAGCGTGAGCTGGAATCGTAAGCCTAGCAGAGGTGGAAGGATTTTGCCTGTTCGTAATGATGATTATTCCTGGTGGAGCGCTCTGTGTCTGATTGTGTTCAGCTTTAACTCCCTTGTCCGTGCAGCCACCGGGACTGTAAACAGTATCGGTGGCGCCATGCACAAGTGGGTTAATGTTGTTGGCCGCAGCCCCAATAGGTTGGTCTACCTTTAGTGACAGGCTTTCGTGAACAGCATGTTGCCTAGTTGTGTCGCTTGTGACATTGTTGCCATTCAGGCACATCTGTTCAGCCAGAGAAAATTGACTGCCATTGTTTTTGGTATTATTCGGTTTGATGCTGATCTGAGGTTTGTTCTTGTTGTTGCTGCTGCCTGTGTTGCCTTCTTGGCTATTATTGTTGCTGTCTTTGTTGTCATCTTTTGCCTTGCTCAGGTCCCTCGCCTCTTCGGTGTCCATCTCAGTGTCCTCAGCAAAGTCGGCGTCTTCTGGTGTAGTGGAGTCGGCTGGGGAGTGGGTCAACAGATCCAAATAGCCCTTTTTTCTCTGCACGTCACCCCTATCTCTAGCTCTATCGCCGGGAGCCACTCTGCACCTTTTTACCTTCACGCTTTCCCCCATCTTCCCACTATAACCCGGGGACTGCTTCAGGCGATCTTTCCGCGAGGAAAGGTGACCAAGGATTTGCGCGCGCAGCTGGGAATCGTTGATGCGCATGCGCAACAAGTAGGTGTCGACGTCGTCAAGACATTCCCTGTACCCCTTGTCGTAGTTCTCCAGGAGACGGTCTCTAGGGTTGTGGTAGGATCCGCACAGGCTTTCCACTTCCTCGTCATCTGCAAAAGAATAGTATAAGTGTTAGAGATTCATCATGGTCAATCTGTCTTCTCAATGCCGTAGGATGTTATGGCTGAACGAGTTACGGAAAGAGAAGGAGAAATACTGGTTGACATTTTATTTCATTACTCATCCGCTTAGCATTGCGATTTGTGAGCTGCGGAACATCAGTACGTTTTGTGATGTCTTCGAAATGCGCGAAATCGGCTTCTCTATAAACTAAACTCTCGATAACACTTTGGCTGTCGGTAGCGGTTTTTGTCGCGATGATTCCTGCCTGCAGGCACGAATCATCGCGACAAAAACGGCTACCGACTTAAGTATTAAGATGCAAAATTGGCATCATCCTTACAGTCCCCTAACACGTCAATATGAACCGTTTGGGGGTGTACTCCTGAGACAGACCCAGTCAGGGAGTACCAACAGACACACTTCTATCTGGCGAGTACTCCCGCAAACGGAACGGGACGCCATGGGTCTAGTACGCAAAGGCCATTGGGCTGAGGTCGGCCGCAGTGGGCTCGCGCACGACTTTGCTCGGGCCCACTGCGGCCGACTTCGGCCCGATAGCCTTTCGCGTGCTGAGGGGTAAATAAGGTAACATCATTGGGTCGTCTTAAGTTGAGGTTTCTCAGTCGCGGATTGCGGACGTCGACGTAATGATAGCCTTTCGCGTGCTGAGGGGTAAATAAGGTAACATCATTGGGTCGTCTTCAGTTGAGGTTTCTCAGTCGCGGATTGCGGACGTCGACGTAATGATAGCCTTTCGCGTGCTGAGGGGTAAATAAGGTAACATCATTGGGTCGTCTTAAGTTGAGGTTTCTCAGTCGCGGATTGCGGACGTCGACGTAATGATAGCCTTTCGCGTGCTGAGGGGTAAATAAGGTAACATCATTGGGTCGTCTTCAGTTGAGGTTTCTCAGTCGCGGATTGCGGACGTCGACGTAATGATAGCCTTTCGCGTGCTGAGGGGTAAATAAGGTAACATCATTGGGTCGTCTTCAGTTGAGGTTTCTCAGTCGCGGATTGCGGACGTCGACGTAATGATAGCCTTTCGCGTGCTGAGGGGTAAATAAGGTAACATCATTGGGTCGTCTTCAGTTGAGGTTTCTCAGTCGCGGATTGCGAACGTCGACGTAATAGTTGCTTGTGCGCGACTGAGGCCAGAAGGGGCCAGCGTCGGCCCAAGGACCTTTTGCTCGCCGGGATAAAATAACGTACCTTCTGCTTGGCATCTGGTCGTCAGCACTTTCAGGTGCTCCACAGCTCTCTCCAAAATGTCCGCCTTTTCCATCTTGATGCTGTAAGCGCCCTGAAAGCACGTGATATTACGTCATGATAACGACAGCATGTAATAATTTGTCATAAATTTGGATCAGTCATGCTAAATCAAGCAATTAAAATTTTCTCTGAGCATTTTCAAGCATATATTTGTATAGATGCATGTAAAATTGATACTGTGAAATACGTACATTTCTGCAATTAAATTTAATATTGAACGGATTTTTCTTGCGTTTTCTTGTAAATGCAAAAGACAGTAAGTCCTTTATTTTGTTTGTTCAAAAGCGAGAATTTTATTGTCGTGAAATGAACTCTTGCCTTTTACAAGAATGGACGTATTGTCTTTTGCACTGACGGGGCAGAGTGCATTCATTCTCGATTATTTATTTCAGCTGTTTGAGCCCTTAACTGCCAGAGGCTGGAAGGGATGGCAAATGTAAGTGAGAACAGCAAAAGGCATAAACCCAGTGCGCAAAGGCCATCGGGCCGACGTCGGCCTCCGTTGGCACGCGCACGGCTGTGCGCGGGCCAACAGCGGCCTACGTCGGCCCGATGGCCTTTTGCGCATTAGGAATGTTTTAAGTCTTTTCCGCAGAACGGTATTGTCAGTAGCAATCAAGTGGTTAAGCCCCCATCCATACCCTCAGCCCCCCCCCTACCCCCCACCCCACCCCACCTTTCACATTCCCACCCCGTTTATTGTAACCTGACATTAGTGCTCAGTGTGTTAATGTTGTCTTTGGTATTGTTCTTGTTGTTGTTACTGACAATACTGTTAATGTTGTTATTGTTTTCGTGCTGGTTGTGGTAGCTTACCTGTCTTGCACCCCCCGGCAGCAGACACTTGAGTTCCGCCAGGCTAGCGTTGATCCGGGCTCTTCTCCGCTTCTCCATGATGTGCTTGGCTTTCTGGCAACAGAAAATATGGCGATACTGGTATAAGTACAGTAAATTTCGGATGTAAAAAATCGCCAGGGGACTTAATATTGCTTCTTGTTATATCCGCAGTTTGATACAGTTATATATAATATACATAAAAGAGTGCTGTAAGGACCTCTGAAGAAAGTGTGTTCTATCCGACTCTTGTTATATCAGCAGTTTGATACAGTTATATATAATATACATAAAAGAGTGCTGTAAGGACCTCTGAAGAAAGTGTGTTCTATCCGACTCTTGTTACATCCGCAGTTTGATACAGTTATATTATATAATATACATAAAAGAGTGCTGTTAGGACCTCTGAAGAAAGTGTGTTCTATCCGACTCTTGTTATATCCGCAGTTTGATACAGTTATATTATATAATATACATAAAAGAGTGCTGTAAGGACCTCTGAAGAAAGTGTGTTCTATCCGACTCTTGTTATATCCGCAGTTTGATACAGTTATATATAATATACATAAAAGAGTGCTGTTAGGACCTCTGAAGAAAGTGTGTTCTATCCGACTCTTGTTATATCCGCAGTTTGATACAGTTATATTATATAATATACATAAAAGAGTGCTGTAAGGACCTCTGAAGAAAGTGTGTTCTATCCGACTCTTGTTATATCCGCAGTTTGATACAGTTATATATAATATACATAAAAGAGTGCTGTTAGGACCTCTGAAGAAAGTGTGTTCTATCCGACTCTTGTTATATCCGCAGTTTGATACAGTTATATTATATAATATACATAAAAGAGTGCTGTAAGGACCTCTGAAGAAAGTGTGTTCTATCCGACTCTTGTTACATCCGCAGTTTGATACAGTTATATTATATAATATACATAAAAGAGTGCTGTAAGGACCTCTGAAGAAAGTGTGTTCTATCCGACTCTTGTTATATCCGCAGTTTGATACAGTTATATTATATAATATACATAAAAGAGTGCTGTAAGGACCTCTGAAGAAAGTGTGTTCTATCCGACTCTTGTTACATCCGCAGTTTGATACAGTTATATTATATAATATACATAAAAGAGTGCTGTAAGGACCTCTGAAGAAAGTGTGTTCTATCCGACTCTTGTTATATCCGCAGTTTGATACAGTTATATATAATATACATAAAAGAGTGCTGTTAGGACCTCTGAAGAAAGTGTGTTCTATCCGACTCTTGTTATATCCGCAGTTTGATACAGTTATATTATATAATATACATAAAAGAGTGATGTAAGGACCTCTGAAGAAAGTGTGTTCTATCCGACTCTTGTTACATCCGCAGTTTGATACAGTTATATTATATAATATACATAAAAGAGTGCTGTAAGGACCTCTGAAGAAAGTGTGTTCTATCCGACTCTTGTTATATCCGCAGTTTGATACAGTTATATTATATAATATACATAAAAGAGTGCTGTAAGGACCTCTGAAGAAAGTGTGTTCTATCCGACTCTTGTTACATCCGCAGTTTGATACAGTTATATTATATAATATACATAAAAGAGTGCTGTAAGGACCTCTGAAGAAAGTGTGTTCTATCCGACTCTTGTTACATCCGCAGTTTGATACAGTTATATATAATATACATAAAAGAGTGCTGTAAGGACCTCTGAAGAAAGTGTGTTCTATCCGACTCTTGTTATGTCCGACCTTGTTGTAAGCGAAGTAGATTGTATAAGGCTTCGTTACAGAAGCATACGCCGGTCCGTGGCGCAGTGGTTAAGGCGCCTGCCACCAATGCCAAGGGTGCGAGGTTCGATACCGGGTTCCGGCGTTGGACTTTTCTCCTCTGGTAAGTGTCACCGTTAATTCGGGCGGACCGTCGGGGGTTCATTCTCCGGGTACTCCGGTTCTTCCACCCCCCCCCCCCCCCCCCCCCCCCCACCCCCCACGCTTTGGTACCGGTCTCAGGCCACTTTACAAATTTCAAATACAAGTGATCAAAAATCTCTGTAACTTCAGTAGCTGACTGGCCCTTCGTTTGTCTTGTACTGTGTTTGTACTGTGCTTGTCTTAAATGGCGTAAATCCGTGTCTGTTTCGTGAGTGTGTGTGTGTTGGGTTTCAGGCGCGGCGCTTTGAGTCGATTTCCCCAAAATTGAGAAAAAGCGCCTATATAATAACGGTACAATTATTATTATTATTACCAAACACCCGATATTGACACTAAACCCAAGCGAGCTTTATGAGTCATTTTCAGAAACGATGTTTCTAAAAAGTATAACTAAAGTGTCAGAGGAAACAATGTGTGAAAAAAATAATACACAAAATGAGCGCAGCATTCACGTATTTATGTACGTTTGGATTGCCTTGCCATGTCGTTAACTGAACGAAGTCTTGTTTAGCCAAAAAGACCCTGACAGGATGTAGATCGACCATGATATTTCAAGGGTGTTGTCAAAGGAGTTTGGCGCCTGTAGGCGCCAAACCTTTCCGACACAGCCCTTGAAATATCATTGTCGATCTGTCTCACGTACTTTTACGTAAATGTGACAATTTCGTCCTCAGAGCACAATGAAGTAAACAAGAAGTGCCTCTGTTTGTTCATTTTTTATTTATTTTTTATTTTTGGTAACTCACTTGTAAAAATAAATTCGTACGAGATTTTGCCGATTGCTTTAGCTATATTGCTGGTGTTCAAGCAGTTCATGTTAAGCTCATTCTAGAGCTTAGGTTTAGCTCATTTGATCCGGATACGCAGTACTAGCACTACATCACCACACTCCCCACCCCAAGCTGACCGTCGTAATGTATTTTCACTATTTGTGGTACGTGAGTCAGTCTAAAGCGTGCGCATGCGTGTGCGAGTTGTGATTGCGCGCTTAGAGTTATAATTATTATAAGATAAGCGCATTATAAATACCGTAATTATTATTATTATTATTATTATTATTATTATTATTATTATTAGATGGCGGCGTATATGGATGCAGCACGTCTCCAGTGTGTTAAAATCAAGATACTAGCGGTCTTTGGTCAGCTGTTTCAGGGAGAAAGAGCGAGAAAATATGCTTTTTGTGTTGGAAAAGTGATAGGTACTGAGAGAGACAGACAGACAGAGAGACCGAGAGAGAGAGAGACACACACACACACACACACACACACACACACACACACACACACACACACACACACACACACACACAGAGACAAATAGATTGAGGATGTTGGGACAGAGGGTCAGAGGTGAGGGACACTATGTCTGTTGGTCTCTGATCGTGGACCTTACAGCTTATACATTAAGGTCCAAAATCAAAGACCAACATAAATGCGTTAGCTACGTCAAAGCCAGGTGCCCTCCTTTTGTGTCACGACACGCAATTTGTATGTCCACCCTATCCACATCTGGCCGAATCGTCATCCAAGAAATAATTGCATCTGCCAGGCGAGTGGACGTCCTCTTTCGGACAATAACCCCTCTTCAATCTCTGACCCTTTGGGCAGATCCCCACCTCCTGCCCGCGCCCCCCCCCCCCCCTCCTCTTCAACTCCCCCATCCACCCGGAGTAGATACAAGATAGCCTGGGCAGTCACACACCCATAACCACCTCTTCACTCCTCAATCGCTAACATTTTAGACTGTGGTTTCTACTTCTCGTTTCCACCCTCCCTCCCCCCCCCCCCTTCATATTCCCAACCACCCACCCATCCATCCACCCGGATTAGATACAAGAAAGCCACCCGACGGGGCAGACACCCGGCAATCTCCAATTTCCATTCAGGGCTGGCCGGCGTGTGTAGTCAACTGGAAAACCACCATTTACATTTTTCTGAAGAAATATTCCCCCGCTCTTTTCTTTTACACAGACATGAGGGCCGGGCAAGATTCCGCGGTCTGACAACTGAATTGAGGTCTTTTTGGTCGCCACGAGGGGCGGCTCACAATAGGTACTTTTCATGCGATTGGCCGGGTTAGTTGTAACTGAATTGGCGGGGAGCATCTGAGGACAGTTATTGTGGCCTGTCATTTCGACCACTGGACAATCATGTAGCCGTCTGCAATAGACATAGATCCTCACGAGCCCCGGCTTTCTCCATGGCCCAATGTACACCTGGGGAGCATCTGAGGTCAGTTTTTTTCTGTCAACTCGAAGCCTAGACATTCTTGAGTCCAACGACTGACCATGCGCCGGAGGTACACATTCTCATGAGCCGCGCCAAATGTGGAGGTTCCTGAGAATCTGTACTTAATTGTGTCTATTGTTAGTCTTTGCTTCCAACTGTTTTGATAGCCCTGTTTACATTTGTGCCTCACGTCGGTTAAGGAGGTCTTTGGGATTGTAATACTGCGATGGTGGAGAGGACTGAAGATGTGTGTATCCAACCCCAGAGGACCTTCTCACCATGAACTAGAAAGATGTAAACTGGACATGAACTTGCGAACAAGGGGCGTTGATCTTCATGTGCCCCTGCTTGTCTCAGGCGCTTATGAGGATCATGGCCTCTTTACGATGAGATGAACCTCTCCGAAAGACTCAGTGGTGAGGAGTTTTGGTCTGTGATTTACACAATTACATGTGGTTAGAGAAGTGACCCCGGGGTCAAGGGGAAATAACCCTGTACTTCTGGAGATGTATGGCATTTGAATAATAATACGTCTCAGCGCCAAGACAGAATACGAATAAGAATAATCTCCCCAGGTGGTCAGAGACAGAGGGTTGGGGGTAGAGACAGAAAAACTGTGCGAGTGTCTCCGCAACAAAAAAAAGAGTCGCCATAAACGTGCTTACCGTAAAGTTTTAGTGAAGGGTTTATGTCCTTAGCCATACAAAGGGGTTTTATCTCGAAATTTCCAGACAAAGGTCCGAGCAACAAAGAAAATCCTTCTATGGTGATACATGCAGGTAATTCGGGATGTACAGTTTTATCAAGACCAGAAAGTATTTATTTTGTACCCTTGAGTGGCGTACTTTACAGAAATCAAGGAATTCTAAGCCGTTGGCTGTCGATAGCGATTTTTGTCGCGATGACAAAAGTCGCTATCGACAGCCAAAGGGTTAAATTGGATGTGACATGTCTGTGCTGCTTGAGTGAAACAAAGGCAGTCTAGTGTTGCTTTTAGACCCATTGAGATGATACAGCTGTTGCCACAACACACTTACAATTATTTCATATCAGCAATATGATTTGTTTTTATTACTATTGTCTCCAGACGCCTAACAGTTTTGATGAGTAACCCTGCTTTTTTAGCTTAATTAAGCCGTTTGCTGCTACTGGTCGCAACATTTTGTTTCTGGAATATTTGTTAATTCAACGCCAAACAGCCCGAGCAGTCAGAGAAACGGGAATGCAGCGTGGTATCAGCAAGAGGCACAGGTCCTCACTAGCAACCGCAATTGCTATTCGAGCCTCTTCAGTCTTTCTTGGCAGTGAAGGAGTTAACTTGTCACGAACTTTCGGCAATGAGGAAACAATTTTTTTTTCGCACCGTCATGAACGTGCTGTTCATTGTTTGATTTGGGGGAAAATGTTGTGATATTAGTTTAACTTGAATACACTGTTTGAGCGACCACCCTAATGAGTGATCACCTGTCATTAATGACAGGTGCCACTTTTTCCTCTTCAAAACGTCTCTTGAGAGAGAGGTGCTCTCTTTAATTCCCTACTGGTGTTCTCGCAAAATAAATGTGGTTGCTGAAAACATGTTCCCATACAATAGAGACACGTTTGTGTTCCGGTCTGTGCTTTTCACACCTGACGGCTGGAAGCACACAAAAAAGGTAATATCCCACATATCTTCACGCATCGATTCCTGTCTTCCCTCCCCCCCCCCCTTCCCCTCCCTAGAAACCTGATCACCTCGTTCATCATTCACGACTATCTTTTTACGACAAAAAGCGACAGCGGTAGATGGAACCCAGACAGATCGGGTTTGCCGATAAAATGCAAAACTGTCTGAACACTCTCATACGTTTTGCTGACTTGTGACTTTCGAAACTGACCTTGTGAGCTGGTCTGTGATTTTGGACTTACGGTTTCCAGCCTTAATGTCCAATATCGCAGACCAGCACATGTAAGAAAAATTGTTCGCGCACCTGTGAGGGGATGTTGAGTTTATGGCCCTACTTGTTCACTTCTTGACCATTTATCATCCGGGGACTTGACGTGGATGGGCTATAGGTTTGACTGTGAATTGGCGTCCTTCACAGTAACCGTTTTATTTCATCCATGTCCATCCTATTCAATGGCTTTGTTAGTTAGGGAGGTTAACCCCTTGCACTGCTGAGACCCATTGGACACTTTTTGGCTGCAAGAAGTTCACGTTAACCTTTTCATGCATGTCCTCGTTGGAAGTGAGAAGGTTAACTCTTGTACTGCTAAGACACTTTGGGAACATTTCAGCACTTTTGGACGTGTGAGCGGATTAATGGGCGGCTATGACACAAAGGACACTAGTCAATCAAATAAAAGCGGGTATATATCCTAAATGATCCAACGCACCCGCAAGGGCATTTGAGAGCCTCAAGCTGGCTCCATTCAGATTTGATTGTATGTCATTTAATCAATCAATCAATCAATCAATCAATCAATCAATCATCAATCGATCGATCAATCGATCGATCGATCGATCAAGCAAGCAAGCAATTTATCTGTCAAACAATCTAATCTACTGATTAAGTAAACAAGTAATGGCTGAATAACGGCCCGTCTAGAGCACAGTAACTGGCAAGAAAATCGATAAAAATCAATCACAGAAGGGTCAAGCATGTACAACAAAGCAATCACAGCAAGCGATG
Organism: Semisulcospira habei; assembly: GCA_036245525.1. Classification (NCBI taxonomy): domain Eukaryota; kingdom Metazoa; phylum Mollusca; class Gastropoda; family Semisulcospiridae; genus Semisulcospira; species Semisulcospira habei. Next base: position 228,404,172 of record BTPG01000001.1, on the reverse strand, counting down.
ACTCGGGCTGGATAGTGTTCGGAAGGGGCCAATCTAATCTTTCAGCTGTCTTGAACAATCATTATGGTCGACCAATCTCCCACAGGTGGCACAGTATATATATATATACAAAGCGACTCCCAAAGTTACAGATCTCGCTTTTGTAGGTGTAAGTAAGGCTATACTCATTCGAGACGTGCCTCATCCGGATACGCGGCAAAAGCCGCGTATCCGGATGCGGCGCGTCTCGAATGAGTTAAACTGAAGTTATCAAGTGAAAAAGGGAAAAATAGGAGGACAATGTCAATGGCGTGGATGTGACTTACATGCATCTATACATGTTCAATAAGAGACAACAGTTATAATAATTAATCCTTTGGGTGTCGGTAGTGGTTTTAGTCGTGACGATTCCCGTAGGAATCATCAGGACTAAAACCGCTACCGACACCAAAAGGGTTAACACGTGTTGGCAGCATAAACGGCCTGCCTATACCGTGCACGCGACTAATACGTCGATCGAGTCCGATAACGATCCCACACGAAAAGAATACAATACAAAAACATGAATTAATTACTGACCTTCAGCCCATTGTTTTCTGGTGTCAGAGAATCGAAACCCATAGCTGGAGTTGACAACAGTGCACGCACGCTTCGCAGAACAGATTTCTAGCTCTTAGGCCTACTTCTTGTTTGTCTCGGAAATCACGGTGGAGTGCCCAGATGAAACGTTTTCTTTCAAGAAATTGCCGATTTATTTCAACTTCTAGAAATTTGCTTCCTTCACAATGTTTAGATTTATTGAAAAAACATTATGACCATGAGGAAGATGGAACTAGGAACGGCTATCATTACAATCACCGACAATAAATCAATTTGATCGATATCTGTAGATCTATAGACGTGACTGACGCCTTTTCGCTCAAGGAAATTAAGTACTGCCTATATCTGACCCTGCTTCTGAGAGCGCCTATAATCTCGTCGATGCAAAAACCTCTCTATGCAATACCTATAGTGACCGGTGCATCATCTGCCTAAGACAACACGTCGCTTCGGCCAGTGTCCGGCAGCGGTCAGCCGATAAAGTGGTGGACAGTGGGCAGTTGTAGAGACACCGTAAAAGGCCAGCCCTGTGGTCAGATGAGGACACTTGAGGACAGAGGAAGGGGGCCGCCAAAAGCAGCAGGCAGTGATTGGCTAGTGGTCAGACCCGGGTGGACAATAGGGCAGAGAAGTGCACTTGGGGTGGGGACAGTTTAGCAAGCCACAGCGTGAACATTCCATCTCTTACCTCGCCTGAGTAACTCGTGAGGTAAAGGGAAGCAAGAACAGTATAAAAAGGCTAGGACCCTACATTCAGGGGCCGTAGATTTTTATCCCGAGACACATGATAATCTACGCTTCTTGCAATTTTGTGTGCGATTTTGTTTATGAGCGTCAGAGGACAAGAGAGGTACAGAGAGGCAACGCAACCAACTGCAAGAGGCCATAGATTCTCATGAGTCCCCGCAACTGCGAGGGCTCATGAGAATCTATGCCTCTTGCACTTGGGATTTCTTTCTCTCCATAAACCCCAGAGGACAATCAAAAAAGGGTACGCAGTCTGAAAGCGAATTGCTCCATGAACAGTTCAGCACAAAGAGTTTCAGTCATCAGGGAAACAGAGTGAAAGGGACATTGTCCTGGCGGTTTTAGTCCTGTCAGTTTACATCTGGTTACCGAAAGTGCAGATGGTCAGCAGCGTATTAAGTTACGACTTCAGGGAACGGACGGGCTTAGAGAAATGGTCATATGAGGACACAGAGTATCTTTTACCTCAATAGATTCAACAACCGGTGACCCTCTTTTTCGGATGTACACAGGTGTCAATAGGACAAGAAATATTCACAGATCCTCATAGATCCCTGCAACAATGAGAGGGTACATGAACTTCATTATGGATACAGCGTTCGGTAGCAAGAATTTTACATATATGGACAAGAGTTATTTTGCATATTTGACCATGCAGTGGTCAGTTAGACGGACAACCCCCCCCCCCACCCCACCCCTCCCCCCACCCCACCCCTCCCCCCCCCTCTCCTCCCACCCTATTCCGCCCCGCACTAAAAACCACACAGCTGTTATTAGATTTTATTTTTAAATACATTCTACCACAGGACCGAAATCCCCAAATTTTGAAGTTGCCCTCTGAAGGACTGTATTACAATTCTAGTGGCAGTTCGAGCATGATAGTTCATGGGCGGTGCCATAATAGCCTGGCGCCTATGGGCGCCAAGCTATTCTGACACCATCCTTGAACTATCCTCTCGACCCATGTCAAACTGTGGTGTATCGGGGCTGATTATTATTCTTATTATTATTATTATTATTATTATTATTATTATTATTATTATTATTATTATTATTATTATGTGTTTTGTTTACCGTAAATGTAGACCAAAATGGTCACTGACAAGATTGTAAAATGCAAGGAAAGTCCCCACGAGCAAAGAAACACGCTTAGAAAAGACATTTACTACACTACTGTGTTGCCATTTCTAAGCGTGTTTCTTTCCTCTTTGGACTTTCTGGGCTATTTGCTGTAGAACAATACCAACAACAACAAAAAAGAAACACGCTTAGAAAATGCAACTACAAGTGCGTTTCTTTCTTTGTCGGATATTTCTTTGTATTTTACACGCTTTGTAGTCACCTTTTTTGGTCTGGAGTTTGTTTATTGCATTGTACATCAGCTTTCTTTCTATACAAAAATTGATCCCTTTTTCAAGTTTGTTTTCGCAGTGCATTAAAATTAACAAACAGGCTGTCTCTATGACCTTTTGATATAAAGATCTATATTAAAAGGGCAAACTGTTTCGACAAAGGAAAAAAAGGAAACGTTCAGATGTTTTAAATGTTTGATTTGTGGGCTTTTTGTTTTAGTTTTTGTTTTGTTTTTCGTTTATGTAACAACAATGTCAAATGTAAAATATAAACTTTTGATTTGTTGTTCTGACGCACATATATTGAGTCTGGGTAGTCAACTGCTCGTTTGCTGATAGATCTGTTGGTATAGCAGCATTAAAATCAAAACACAAGAAGTGTAGTCAATTACTATTACAATCTTAAAATAATATAAATTATATTAATATAATTTTTATAATATATATTAAAATCTGTCATCGAAATGTGTCTCAAAGTTAAAACGTATTTAATTGTGACTGTCAGATTTTTTAAAGAAGTGGAACTTTCACAAACTATTTACTGTCTTCTTTCCACACATCGTTCACATTCGTTGAATGTGTATAATTATTAACAATACTTAGCACAGTGAATTGTCCAAGCAGATAGTTCTGAGCATCCCGCAGGTATGTAAGACCCAGGACCAAAATGCAGTCGACTTGGCTTATAACAAGGTCGGATTTAACAAATTCGGATATAGCAACACTCTTTCAAGAGTCCCCACCACACCTTTTTCTATGCAATTTACTCCGCTTATAACAAATATCTGATATACTGTGTACATGAAAAATATGTACATAAAGTAACTTGCATCACCAATAAAAAAAAGAAATAATAAAATGATGGCAGCATAACTATTCTGGCTTCAGTTTTAAGTTGAAAACGATAATTGTTTTAACGATCAGTTTTTATGAATTGTTTGAACTTTCTTTGAAAGAAGTATCCGTGTGCTTCTTTAGTATTGCCAAGAACCTCTCTGAAATCTCTAACTTCTTCTGGGGAAATAAAGTCACACAATTTCATTGTAACCCATTTAACCCCACACCCATATTTGTCAAAGTTTAAAAGTGTTACTTAACGACTATGTACCAGCTGCAGTAGATGGACTGACCATGATAATTCAAGGGTAGAGCCAGATTTGCTTGGTGCCTTCAGGCGCCAAGCTAATCTGGCTCTGCCCTTGAATTATCATGGTCAATCCAGTTCTTTCTGAAGGGTGTCAGGGCTAAACGGGTCAAAGTACACATTTTAACTAATAAAAATTCTTAACTCCAAAACTGACAGCTAATCTGGCTCTATCCTTGAATTGTATGGATTCAAGGCTGAACGAGATATTGTGCAAATTTAATCTAATAAAAATCCTTACCTCCAAAACTGACAGCTAATCTGGCTCTACCCTTGAATGGTCATTGTCAATCCAGCTCTTGCAGTATGGAGTCAAGCCTGAAAGAGATATCGTGCAAATTTAAACTAATAAAAATTCTTACCTCCCAAGCTGATAACTACAAACTTCGGTAACTCCAGCGCGGGTACACTATCCAGAGTCTTCTTCGATCCAAAGCATGATGTCTCAAGCATGGCAAGCCATTACTCCTTGCCTTCAACGGTCTCCCCGGACTTTTTTCCCTCGTCTTCCTAACACGTCTTCCTCTGCTGGGGCTCTCAGCGACTTGTGAGCAAACCTTACATGAACCCTGGCTTATGTTTCGTCTTCTTGCCAATCCATCTTTTGAGTCGTCACACGATTTAAAGGGGAAGGGCGACACACACCCTCTTCCCCACCCCCATAGTAAGAAGAGGTCTTTAAGTGTGTTTTTTTGTTTTTTGTTTTGTTTTGTTTCTTCATGTCTGCAAGAGACATAGGTTCTCATGAGCCACTGCTGACGCAGTAGCTCATTAGAATACATGCCTCATGCTGTTAAAGAAACAGTCCCTCGCTTACGTACGTCTCTATGTATTTTCTAGGTAGGAGGTTATCATGATTTAATTTAAGTCAGCCCCTCAGCCAGTAAAAGAGGTACCTAAGGTTTTTTTCAGTTGTTTTCTTTTTTGTTCATCTGCATAGGGCATAGGTTCACCTCTCATAAGCTTATGAATATTCCTGCTAACTGCTATGTATTCCTCACTTCTCTTCAGGCGTAGGAAGTTACAAGGGTTTAATGAAAGTGTGGGACTGCCGAGGCCTCTTCGTGTTACCATGACAATTGGTTAACTATGACGCTACGCGTTGGCTGTCAATCTACGCCTTGCCTTTTGTTCGTTAGCGTCGCTTGGACAACGTCTCGGATGAACCTAGCTGACTTCAGGCGTGTTCAGATTGCTGGGGCATTATAATATATACAGGGGAAGGGTGGTGTTTCGGTCAAATGATTGTTTGTTTGTTTGTTTGTGTTTTTGTTTGTTTGTTTGTTTGTTTGTTTGTTTGTTTGTTTGTTTGGGGGAGAGTGGGGTTGGATGGAAGAGGGTTGGCAGTATACGAAATAAACTATTCACCGTCTGCTGTCTTGGACTTGAACTTTTTGTTCCGATGTCCTGGCTGTGATTTGTGTATCTGTTTGTTTATTTTGTAATGGCAAAATGACAATGTAGCCATCCACATCACATAACTACCCCCTGCATAACTTACCAGTAATATAATTTTATTTAATGTACATTATACTGTCTCGATGCTTACTGGCAAGTCATAATCATGCGCAGAAAAAAAAAGACGGCAAATGTCGTGTCTCCTCAAAAAATATAGCAGAAATTCTTACTCATTCAACGCGCCATGCGTCAATAGCTGCGAAAGCGTTGTATAATGTGTACCTCAGCTTTGACACAACATAATAGTAACATGAAATGATTCCAGAAAAGCAACAACAGTCATCACAGTTGATATGGAAAATCAAACGAGAACAGCACCCAATTTTCGCAGATCTTTCTCTCCTCTCGCAAAAAAAAAAGAGATTTTGTAAAAGGGAAGTTAGCGCAGGTTTCCTAGGGGGAAACAATTTGTTATGAAGACCATAGTCGCAGACATAACCCAAAGGCTTTTTAGCAACGGAACACAAAAGGGGTCGATGGCTGTCAGCAAAAGGCACAGATCCTCATGAGCTCCTGCATCCTGTAGGGCCTCATGAGAATCAGTGCCTCTTGCAGGCGGCAGCAGTTCATTTCGACAGACCAACAGAAGCTGATATTGGCGGTTAAGGCTGGCGAGATCAACTTTGAGAATTTTGACTCAGACGATGCTGATTTTTGCGGGCAAGACGGATAGATTCTCATGAGCCCCTGCGTATGCAGGGGCTCATGAGAATCTATGCCTCTTGCATACACTAGAAGCACTGAGGTGTATGCGACTGACCACCAGAAGTTGATATTGGTGGATAAGGTGGCGGCCGGTGAGGGCTGTAAGCAAGGTTATTCGTTCCTTTTTGCCCTTTGATAAATCGCGAGGTTAGTGTCCTCGGCTCGGGGTATCAGGTGTTCCCGCCTACCCGCTGGAGTTTTCACAGGGACTTGAATTAAAAGCTAGCGGAGGGGGGCGGACACCTATAGAGAAGGGTTGTAGAATTGCGTTTTGTCCAAGTCGGAATGTAGTAAAAGATGAGAGTCACGCTACCTTGATGGTGCTGGTGGTGTGTGTATGTGGATGGGCGTCGTGGTGGGGGGGGGGGAGGGGAGGGGAGGAGAGGGGGAGGGGGAGAGGAGTGGGGAATAGTGGGGTAGATATTGGGAGGTGGACATCAACTCTAAGATTTGTAAAAGAGGTCTGCGATTTTTGTCGTAATTTAGTATGTAGAAGGAACAGCTTTACCCGGTGGGGGAAAAAATGCTTGGACGGGGCACGATGCAAAAACGTTAGAACCCTCGGTGGTAGAGAGGAAACAGGGACAGCAGTCGAACTTGTCAGATTCTCTTAACCCATTCGCGGCCAGAAGCATCTGGATGCGGCTGACCGGGAATGAGTTAAACCTTTTTACTAATCGCATTTGAATATCACCTGAGGGAAGAGGTGGGGGGGAGGGGGGGAGTATAAAAAGAAAAAAAAAGATGTATTGAAATGATGGTAGCGGTAGCGGAGGTGGTCGTTGTTTTTTTTACTCAACCAATATTATATTACCTGGAGATGGATTTGAGGCAGAAAAATATCTGTAGGGTGTATCGGAGCTAGCGTTGTAGTTTGTCAAGAGTTACTATTCACTACCGACACTGTTGTGTGTGTATATTGTTGTTGGTGGGAAAATGTGTGAGTGTGGTGGTTGTGGTGGTGGTAGGAGGAGGGGGACAAAAAGGTTTTTTTCGGTTTTTTTTTTTTTTTTCCACAGAGATTCTAGAGGTACACATCTGCCCACGTGAAAACAGCTGGGTATTCCGGCTCTTCCTCCCCCTCCACTTTGGTATCAGTTTCAGCCAACTTAATAAAATTTCAAATACAAAACGATTTCCAAATACAACTTCAGTAGCTCGCTTGAGCTTGCCCTTAGCACCACGTGAATGTTCTGTGTTTACGTACAGTGTGTGAGTGAATGCGCGTGATTCACGTCAGCGTGCTTGTTAGGTTCAGTTCGCGGCTACATTCTGCGCATTGAGTTATATTATAAATATGAGAAATGCGCCATATAAATACCATGTAATAATAATAAAAAACAAAAGACATTTCGTTGGTTTTTGTGAAAATAGAAATTTGTCACTGCCGTTTAATGAAAACATCGCTTTTTCACACATGAAAATAGGTTTACTGCCTTTGCAATGAAAATCTTGCCTCACGCAGAAATGGACTTGCAATCTTTTGCCTTCATAAGGCAGACATGGTGCGAAAGATGACGTATTTTTATGGAGGAGAGAGGAAAGTGATTAAAACCACTTAAAAAGAATGAACCCCGGAGAAATGCGAACACCGCCCAACTGCAAGATGCGGGGGCTCGTGAGGTTCTTTGTCTCTTGCTGACCCTATTCACATATAAATATATAGCCGTGTTTCCTTCAAAAAGTCCGATGGATGAATCTGTAGTGTTAGAACTGCACTGCTTTCAAAGACAAAGGTTTGCGTCCACTAACAGTAAAGGAGTTAAACAGGTCTAGTTGCGTTCGTCGAAACGGAACTTCTTTTTTTCTAGACGTGATGTTATTCTTGCGGGGTTAACCCCTTCACTAACGGTGGTATCAGACTGTGTTCTTGATTATCTCTCTCTCTCTCTCTCTCTCTCTCTCTCTCTCTCTCTCTCTCTCTCTCTCTCTCTCTCTTTTCTTTTTCAGGTTTTTTTTTTTTCAGTTTTTTTCTTCATGTTTCGATTTATTGTGTTTCTCTTACTCTTTGCTATTAATGTTTCTTTTCTAACAGGACAGTTTGTAAGAGAGGCGTTTCGCCTAAAACTTTATCCTGTCAATAAAACGTTTCATCAACATCATCTCTCTCTCTCTCTCTCTCTCTCTCTCTCTCTCTCTCTCTCTCTCTCTCTCTCTCTCTCTCTCTCTCTCTCTCTCTCTCTCTCTCTCTCTCTCTCTACGGGCTAGCCCTAGCCGCTCAAGAGACATGGCGACAAAGTAAGGTCGACAAGAGGCATAGACCCTCATGAGCCCCCGCAACTGCGGGGGCTCATGAGGGTCTATGTCTCTTGCGGTTCGACTGTGGTCGCTTTATCTCGTAACAATACAGGGGTTAATTAAAGAGAGGTGTGCTTGGAGAACATTCTGTATAACGGTCGGCAGTACATTGTGTGTGTGTGTGTGTGTGTGTGTGTGTGTGTGTGTGTGTGTGTGTGTGTGTGTGTGTGTATGCGTGCGTGCGTGCGTGCGTGCGTGTGTGTGTGTGTGTGTGTGTGTGTGTGTGTGTGTGTGTGTGTGTGTGTGTGTGTGTGTGTGTGATTTTGGACCTTATATAGAGCTCTAGGGTACAAAAAAAAACACAGACCTGTACTGAAATAGTTGACTTTATCCAGAGAAAGAAAGACGGCCGGGCTTGTTCAAAGCATGTCCGTTGAAAGGTACTGGTGAATCAAAATGGCACAGTTGCAGTTCCATAGGCAATATCTGTCCCTGTCCCCTTTAACCCGCCCGTTAGGGCCGTCCCTTATTACTCTGGTGCCGTAGACGTCAAACCCCGAACTAACTAGTTAACTTTACGCCCAACAGGCGCCAACAGACCGTCCTATGTGCATCTTTTTGTAAAAAAAAACCCTAAAAAACGGTATACGTGAAGAAGGTTATGTTTTGTGAAAAACTGATATAGTTAGAGGCTTAAACCTTTACATTTTGTTTTCAAACAAGAGATGGTCAGCGGAGAAAGTTAGCCATTAGGAGGTAATCCAGTTTTTCTGTAAAGAGTTTCGTGCGTCAATAGATTTAACCCTTTGGCTGTCGGTCGCGACTTTTGTAGCGATGATTCCGTTAGGAATCATTGCGACAAAAATCGCTTCCGACAGCCAAAGAGTTAAATCCTTGACGCTCGAAGCGAGTCATGGGCTCGAAACTCTTGGCGAAAATATCTTTCTATTCCCTCACCACGTGGCCATGGCTAACAATATCTTATTACGGTTCAGTGGACTTAAGCTGTGGGGGGGTGGGGGGGGGGGAGATAGAGGGGGGAAGAATACTTGCCATGCTTTTGAGCATTCACCGTGCCCAATAAATGTCCCTTGCCGTGTGATGCTTCATTACATAAAAAGGCAATACCACATATTGTAGAACCTGTTTTGAGAACCAACCTTTTTCCCTCAAAAAAAGACGTTTAACTCATTCAGACCGACGGCCGCATTTCCCAAATTTTGGAGGCGTCATCTAACGACTATGCATCAGTTGCAGGAGATGGATCGACCATGATAATTTAAGGGTAGTGCTAGAATAGCTTGGCTCCGACAGGCGCCAAACTAATCTGGCACTACCCTTGAATTATCATGGTCGACCCATCTAGTGATGTAGTGCGTCAGGGCTGAATGAGTTAAAGACTGTCGCTTTCTCAAGAGAAGCCTTGCAGGGCAAACAATGTCACCTGTCATTAAAGACCATTATTTAGGTAACTACAGTCACTGAAATGATTGTCTTTAACTCTTCCCTGGCGTACATTTCAGGAATTTATGTCAGTCACCCCAGGATGTGTGCATTCCAAGGCAATTGTTTTCTGGATTGCCTGTTCCAAGAAGGGGGGGGGGGAGGGGGAGGGAGGCAATCTGTACTTGGCCAAAGATAGAACAGAACATATCTTCAGTATGTGACACTAACAGAAATAGAGTGGATAATCATATGAAGGTCATGGGCGAACAACATACATGGATACCATACATTGCTGCCAGCTGATTAGGATTACCGATTAACTCATTCGAGAAAGCACGCATCAATTGCTGCAGAAGTGTATAGATTTGCCGGCGGTAACGCTACAGGACACCTCCGCAACTACTAAAACGGAGAACCTTGAATGAGTTAGGCGTGGGTCGTGGTCAGGCGCGGAAGAGGTAAAACTGGAGTCTTGTGCGCATTTTCTTCACCTATCAATTTTTTTGTTTGTTTGTGAAGAACAAGCGAAGGAATTTATTAAATCATTCTGTCCGCGACACACCACAGCAAATATGGCTCGACCATGATAGTTCAGGGGTGGTGGCAGAATAGCTTGGCGCCTATAGGCGCCAAGCTATTCTGCCACTACCCGTGAACTATCATGGTCGATCTGCCTTCTGAATTGTAATGCAGTCATCAGAGGATAACTCCAAAATGTGGGTATTTCGTACCTCGGGCACAATGGATTTAAAAACAATGTTAGGGGAGGCAGTTTCTGCGTCAATTATAAGTAGTTACCTTGTTGTTTTGTTTGGGGTTTTTGGGTGGGTTTTTTTGTTTGTTTGTTTCGGGGTTTTCTTGTGTATTTTTTTATTTATTTATTTTGATTTATTTATTTTTGATTTATTTATTTATTTATTTTTTAATTTATTTTATTTTATTTATTTTATTTTATTTATTTATTTATTTTTTTTTTTTTTTGGGGGGGGGGGTTGGGGGTGTTCTTCTGTTTTGTTTCCCCCCCCCCCCCCCCCCCCCCCTCCCCCCGTAACGTTTGCTTCGAATATGCCGCACTTTTCATGAATACAGTGTTCAAAGCCTCCTAGCAAAATCTGTGGCGACAAGGTTAGTACTGAATAGTACTGAATAGATGGGGGGGGGGGGGGGGGGGGGGGAAGCAATAAAAAGGGAGAGAACTATGCACTGTTTTTATTCCTACCTACTTCTCACCTATCATGTAAAATAAAATCGCTAACAGTCACCTTTTAGTATTTCTATGGCCACAAATTTATTCAAGTGCCCAGTGCACAAATCATTTACAAAAATCGGCGTTAACCCGTACAGTGCCGCCTGACGGCGCAGACTGTGTTTCTCGTTAATTGAACATAAAAAACTAGAGCATGGATTCATGGTGTCAGCAACAGGCATAGATCCTCACGCGTCCCCGCAGCTGCGGGGACTCATGAGGATCTGTACCTTTTGAAGTTTGCAGTTCCAATTTTCTCGGCACTGAACGGCTAACTAACTCACTAACTGAACTCACTAACACATGTCCCCAGTTCTAGGACAGGTGGTAATTGTGTGAGCTGGTTGCCGGATTGCCACATCACTTTCCCATGAGAACGACTATTCCAGTCCACCGTGCCCCTTTAACCCGATCACCGTCAGGAAAATGCGGACACTGACCTGCCAATTGCAAGAGGCAAAGAACTTCGCGAGCCCACCCCTCCCCCCCCCCCCCCGCCCCCCCCCCCCCCCCCCCCCCCCCCCCGCAGACGCGGGGGCTCGTGAAGTTTTTTGCCTCTTGCCCACCCTAGACACATCCGTGTTCCTCGGGGGCGATGGTGCTGAATCTGCTGAATCTGCCCTAGCTTTCCCAGGCACAATTTTTGTTGTCCGCTGGCAATGAACGCGTTAACCGTTGTCGCGTCTGAAAAACACACCCGCTCACTAAATTCGCCGTTTGCTGCTAAGTTATCCTGTAATCTTACTTTTGCACCGCTAACCTCCCCTTTTCAGTCGTAAGACTACTGGTCCCGACGGTAGCCGCGTTGCACTCAGGGCCATTGTATGTCAGTGTTACGTGGTGGAATTTTAGTCAAAGTATGATAAACACACCAGACACACACACGTAGAGTTCTTTAAAATAAACCTCGTTCAGCTGCAATCCGTCACACGTGGCTTAAGGATGTAGACAATATTGGAGTAACAGTTCCAACAATATTTAATTCAGCGATGCGATATCCACACAGTAATGCACTTTCAAATGCACAAACTACTGATACAAAGTCTCTTCTGCAATGTCCACACTACGACACAAAGTTTATCATACACAGCGTCTCTCCCAATAAACTACGTGTCTCTACAACTGACAAAGCAAGACAATGTACGAACGGGCTGTCCCAGCGCCCTCCTTATATATACTATCAAATTCTAGAAACGTCTACGGAAATCATACAACGCAACCAAAGAGAAAGAAACAAGCAGCCGAAACTCATTAAAATAAACTTTCCAGAAAACTATAACAGGCTACAAAAACTCGGCTGCTCACTTCAGCTCTAAATTCTAGTATAATTAAGTCACATAAAAGTATGATATCCCTATCACCTGGTAGCTCTAGAAAGTACGAGAACATTCCCAAAACAAAATAAAGGCTGCTCAATTCACGCGCACAGGAAAACAAAAAGTAGCGAAAAATGTAGCGAAGTGTAGCCAACTAACCGACGTAACACTTACGAGGCCACTAGACAGTGCGACCTTTCTAGAACGCTCCGGACTAAACTTAACAAAACGAAAACGGCTCTACTCACGAACAAAAGGAAATCTAACTTAAAAGGCACGTGAATCGTAACCGTGATAGCTCAAATAAACAACGGATCGTTACCTACGATCAACACACGCACGCTCTCACAGGATAACACAACCACAATCGTAACAGTCAGAAAGAGGCATAGATTCACATCAGGCCCTGCCGCGGCAGACGCTCATGTTAATCTGTACCTCTTTCAACCGGAACGGGGTTGGCAGAGGAATGGCTTCAATACACTGACCATATTTACTGTCCGCGATTTACCATTTAGGGATGCAGGTTCTAACCAAAGTAACCTTCTCACCTTATACACGTGTGATTAGAACTTAGAAACATACTGACATACACTCCTATGTGCTCCAGCAGCCTGTCCTGGCTTATGAAAATCTCTGCCTCTTTCAGCACGACGCGGTTTGACTGGAAAGACTTTGAGGTCATGCTCTGTCAGTCCTTAGTACGTCTGCCATAGGCATCAATCCTCATTTGTCCTCACAAGGACTGCGGGCTCCTGAGGATCATTGCCTCATGGTGGGGTGCCTCTTGGTCATTCAATACACCCCGTTGATTCCATCTGCATTTACGTTCCTCTCAAGCAGGAGGTCGTATGCGATCTCTTAGAGGCAGCATGGATGTCCGGTTGCTCTAAGCGGTGCGCATTTGCGATGACAAAAAAAAAAAAGTTGACCGGACAACACCCTAAAACTCAAAAGCAGCCGCAAGCAAGATTTATCAGCAAGAGGCAGAATTCTCACGATCCCCTGCAACCATGAGAATCTACGCCTCTCGCAGATGAAAGGGCATGCTTGAAATCATTGACAAAAAGCTGTGAAAGTGGTCAGATGCGGCAACATGACACGGAACCATTTTACGTATCGGCAGCACTCATGAGACGAGAGTCCTGTTACACCAGCTTGTGGGAACATTGCAAACGAGACTGACAACACAAAAACGGTGAGGAGGGGGAAAAGGGGGAGGAGGAGCGGGAAGGGGTGGGAATGGGGTGGGGGGTGGGGGTGATGTCAGGGATAGTGGGGAAAAGTCTCGCTCGATATTGCGTGGAAAAAAGGACTTTCCAAAGGTTTTAAGGTAGATATGCTTGTAGGAAAGGATGTTTAGGAAAGGACATTTTCAGGCAAATTTTAGAGTAGCTAGTAAGTACTAGTAGCTTGTAGCATGACAAGAGAGTACAAATATTATATTCCTTACACAACACGATACTTGCAGCACAAATTTTTTTTATTGTATTGCTATTTACAGGATACATTGGACAATTCAGTTTTTGTAAGCTTTTATAATGGTTTAATAACATATGCCCCAGTAGCAAAACGTGTGTCCATATTTGAAAAAAAGCGAGACTAAAATTGTGTTACCATGAAAATATGCCAGTGTCTCCATAGTTTGAAAATAGCGTGACTTCCATTGCGCAACACTGAACATCTCGCTTTCAGGAGTTTCTCCAAAATGGACACACGATACTTCGGTGCCATGACGGGAGAAATGTCCTCACAGTGTCCAGAGGTCAAGCTGAGGTGAAGTCAGCGGACACCACTGTCTCATAAACGCAAGGTCAGACGGCTAACGTAAACGAGTTCTTAATAAACCGGATTAGGTTCCAATCAGGTTTCCGACCCCAGGGTGTGAGTTCATGAGACCCAGTAACTACACTTTCCATCTGCAAGAGACATATATTTTGATGAGCGCCTTCAGCCGCAGGGGCTCAGCAGAATCCATGCCTCTTGTTAATCATAACCTACGCTACATGGACATTGATTTGCGTCCCTTCTTCTCACACAAAGTTAGCTTACGGGGTTTCAGTTATGGGGTTACGGGCAGATGTCCAGTGCTCGCACTGTGAATGTGTGACCTTCGATGAGCGCAGAATCTGGTAAAAGACACAACTGTTAAAACATTGTGAATGTTGCTTGGGGGAGGGAGAGGGTTAAAGGGGATGGGGTACAGGGGGTTTACGGCGGATGTGTTGGGCGGGTGGGGGAGGGAAGGAGGGTGGGGGGGGGGGGTCTAGAGGTCGTGTCTGCAGTAGTGGATAAAACCTTTCCAAGTTCAAATTTCATATTCAGACTTAAAACACTACAGAAAGATTACCAAGTAAAGTAGGTAAAATCACCGTCTGGAGAGAGAACTGTGCATTGTCGACCAATGATCATAGATCTAGTTTGCGCTGACGAAGGACCTGTCTTCGGCGTTCGACACGCTCGACCACAACATCCTTCTGAATAGACGTAGTGAATCTTTTGGCATCCGTGGACGGGTCCTTGACTGGTTCTCCTCATATTTGTCTGACAGGTTCCAACGTGTCATTGTACAGACTTCTACTTCCGCTCCCCTCCTTCTGAGATATGGTGTGCCCCAGGGCTCAGTTCTCGGACCGGTCTTTTTTTTTTTTTGTACACCCAGCCTGTGTCTGGGGTGATCGCCAGTAAAGGATGTGAACATCGCATATATGCCGATGACACACAGCTGAAGAAAGACACTCATCTCAAACAGTTCCCGTCTCTTCTGCATGACATGGAACAATGTATAGAAGCTGTTAAGGACTGGGTGACAGACAACAAGCTAAAGCTCAATGAAGGAAAAACAGATGTCATTGCGGTAGGCACTCGCTCCAGAGAAAGTGTCTCTCATGATGAGTCCTTGATCGTTTGTGGACAGGACATCCCTCTCAATAAATGTGTGAAAACCCTAGGTGTTTACATTGACAATGTCCTGTCCATGAACGATCATGTGTCTCACCTGTCCCGCTGCTGCTATCTTGAGCTCAGGAGGCTTAGCTCTGTTAGACAGTACCTTACTGACGATGCCTCTAAGCAAATCGCATGTTCACAGATTTTGTCAAGGCGTGACTACTGTAACTCTGTAATGTCAGATATGTGGAACGATCTGCTCTACGGGCTTCAGAAGATTCAAAACCACGCAGCAAGACTTGTACTGAAAAAATCAAAGCGTGACCACATCACACCCTTGCTTAAGCAGTTACACTGGCTTCCCGTGAAGTTCAGAATTGAATACAAAATTGATTCCCTCGTTTTTCAGGCCTTTGATAAAACACTCCTGGCATACGTGTCCTCCAGTCTGCCTGTCTATACACCAGGCAGAGCATTGCGCTCAAGCACTGACAGCAAAAAACTTTGGACAGCGGTCTTTTTCTTTCCGCCAAGCTCCCAAAGTGTGGAATGGTCTTCTCCATGCGCCAACGTTTGGCCATTTTCAGGGCTAGATTGAAAAAAAAAAAATTTTCAATATGCCCTTTGAAAGGGATTGATAACCCTACGTTTTCCCATCAACATGTATATATCTGATCAGGCTCTTGAAATGTTATGTTTATTATTTCAGTATTGTGTCAGTGTGCATTTGGACCTATGAATGATTGCGTTTCTGTACGTTGTCGGTACCATAGTTAGTGAATTTCAATTAGATATATAGATATAAAGCGCTCTGAGCCTTTCTTTGAGGGGATCTTGCGCTATAGAAGGGTTATATTATTATTATTATTATTATTATTATTATTATTATTATTATTATTATTATTATTATTATTATTAGTTTGTTCAAAGCGTATCGAATATTCTCTGGTTCGAGGGGGGGGGGGGGGAGGGGGAGGGTTGGGGGGGGGGTGGCTTCCATAAGTTCATTGCTTCCAGGTCACTCATTTAGCGCACTTATTTTTTCCTTTTCAAGTCCCTTCTACTTTTATAGAAGGGGATTTTTTCGGACGGGTCGCGGTGGGGCGAATTTAATAGCATGTCCATAATGTCAAAGGCGGGCAGGCTACACATCTAACAATGAAAGTAACAAGATAAAAATTACGTCATGTCTAGTTACGCTAACCTCGCTGCTGAACGTACATTTGGCGCGAAGCACCGTATGTACGTATGTATGTGCGTATATGTATGTTTGTGTGTGCGTATGTATGTAAACAAGAGAATCTCCGATATTTCTGTACACACAAGCTTGAAATTTGGCGAAATACTTTCTTAAGTGGGTGGCTAAGCATATTGTAATTAAATGTCTCATTGAAGACATAAACAACCTTTTATAGGAAGTCGGTTGACCCAGATTAGAGTCCATAATTTTTGTCATATTTACTTGAACTTTTGCATATAGCTAGTTTGGAGAATGACATTGGATGCGTTCGTTAGCCAGCTTTGTATCCTTTCACTTCTTTAGTAAAAATAAATTATTTTCAGACAATAATTAAAACAGTAAAAAAAAAACTTCACTTCTACAGAAAGTCAGTTAGTGCCGGTGACGTAAAAGAAGCAACTCTGTCACGCAGACACTGATAGGCTACTCTAAATATGACGTAATTTTCTCTCTCTCGCTCAGTCTTTCTCACACATATGCGCGCATCGCCAAGAGGCATAGATCATCATGTGCTCGGAGGGTGCATGAACATCTTGCCTCTTGAGGATGCTTGGAGCGCGCGCATGCACTCACGCACACGCACACCCACACGCAAACACACACATCGACGCGCGTTCAGAAGAGCATGCAGATGTACTTAGTATAGAATGTAGCTAGGTAAAGTCAACCTAATTTCACATACATTATAGCAAGACTGAAAACTGTATCTTGAAATTCTAGTTTTCTCACCATTTTCCAAAGTCTTGAAGTGAAAGCGAAACTCATATCACGTTAAATATAAAATTACGTAAGAACAACAAAAAAAAAATACGTCATGACAAATGACGTTTGACAAACCACATGTGCGCGCATCTCCAAGAGGCATAGATCCTCATGTGCCCGGAGGGCGCATAAACATCTATGCCTCTTGAGGATGTTTGCAGCGCGCGCATGC
Source organism: Semisulcospira habei (assembly GCA_036245525.1). NCBI lineage: Eukaryota > Metazoa > Mollusca > Gastropoda > Semisulcospiridae > Semisulcospira > Semisulcospira habei. The sequence continues at coordinate 228,386,878 of BTPG01000001.1, read as the reverse complement.
AAACACGCACACGCATACACACACATCGACGCGCTTTCAGAAGAGCATGCAGGTGTACTTGGTATAGCATGTAGCTAAGTAAGTCAAAATGATTTCACACACATTATAGCAAGACTGAAATTGTACTGTGAAATTCTAGTTTTGTCGCCATTTTCCCAAGTTTCGAAGCGAAAGCGAATCTCATATCACGTTAAATATAAAATTATGTAAAAACAAAAAAACAAAATACGTCATGACAAATGACGTTTGACAAACCAATGACGCGTGTGCACTGTGCGCGCCCCTTCTAGAGTTCACTATGACGCATTGGCACATCTGCGAGGCTTTTTCAGAAGGAGATATTTCAGCATCAGAATCAAGTCAAAGACAAAAGTTAGAGACCCTTGACAGAGAAGACAGCTCTCATATAGAAGGGACTTTGTGGGTTATGGTTCATCGCATCTTGTTTCCTTTTTTTTTCTTTCCTTTTTTTGGTTTGTTGTGGTGCTTTCACCATACTAAATCTATGTTCATTGGTCCATAATGCACAGTTCTCTCCCCTAAACGTACTTTTACCTACTTTCCTTGGTAGTCTTCCTAAATGATTAGCACTGGTAGTCTCCCATTTTCTTTTCATTTACTACAGGAAGATACATGGCGAGTCCGTGATAATAACGGGGCACAACGTTCGAACTATTGTGGTTGATATACCTATCTCTGGCACTGTAACTATTGTGGTTGATATACCTATCTCTGGCACTGTAACTATTGTAGTTGATATACCTATCTCTGGCACTGTAACTATTGTAGTTGATATACCTATCTCTGGCACTGTAACTATTGTGATTGATGTACCTATCTCTGGCAGTGTAACTATTGTGGTTGATGTACCTATCTCTGGCACTGTAACTATTGTGTTTGATATACCTATCTCTGACACAGTAACTATTGTGGTTGATATACATATCTCTGGCACTGTAATGTAGCGTTCAGAAGACAACGGCAACATTCGGAATTCTGATCTAAACGTGAACCAAATCAAAGTTAATCATCACAGTACAATTTCCACCACGCAGACATAATTCCAGCAAATTACAAAGTCTGGGTGAAACAGAAGCAGAAACAAATCTACACTGGAAACATTCATGCCTGAGTTGTTTAACCCATATCATACTGAGACTAAAAGCTTCAAATGTGTACACTGCCATATGCAAGCTACATTATGGTACTTACAGATAAGCATATAGACCAATGGCTTTAGTTCAAGGGTGGTGCCAGAATAGCTTGGCGCCTAGAGGCGCCAAGCTATTCTGGCACTACCCTTGAACTATTTTAGTCAAACTTATTTCAAACACTGATGTATTCCGAATGATAATGGTTAACGCTGGGTAGATGTTCGCTGGGGTGGATTCACCGTCGTTGACAGTAGATTTACACCTACATTTAGCTATGTCGACCCTTTCAGCGTTAGTCTGTCTGTCTGCAAGAATGTCGCTGCTTCTAGTTTTTCGTATATATTTCCTGTAGAAATCTGAAATGCTCGTGATATCAATTGCTACGCTGATATGATCTCGTTTTGTATCAGAAAATAAAACACTCATGAATTCAATTGTTGCCGTAGCAAACGAGGCGTAGACTACGGCAAAACTGAATCCACTAGAAATAAGACACTCGTGGATTTAATTTTTGAAAAGGCTTAGGCACGAGTTTTTCATTTTTTGGTAAACATGATCATAAGTTATGTCAAATAGGACCCCAGTGGTCACAATTTCTAATAGTGAATCAGTTGTCCTCTAAAGACTAAATAGCTAAGCCCATCTTGCTGATAAGCTTATTCTAGCAGAACACCACCCTTTAAGTATCATGGTCAATCCATATCTTCTTGTTGTGTGTTGGCGGGGCAGAGGGTGGGGAAGGGGGGGGGGGTGTTGAATGAATTATCTCATTCGAGGAGTTCCACATCCCGACACACACCTCTGTGCCACGTATCACTATATTCTGATAAAGGTTGTATTATCTCCGCCGCACTGTTGACCGTTTCGTTGCAATATCACATAACGATTAGTCATTGAGACGGAGTAAAGTAAGAGTGACCCAACAGTGATATCGCACTATTTGAACAGAAAAACGTCGATTCTCAGGCAAAACTCTTTTTTTTTAATTTTAAAAAAAGTATAAATAAATCAAATCGTGCGTGACCTCCCAATACGGTAAACAAATCACGAGTACTCAAATCGACTGATGAAAAGCTCTCCAAAGCTCGGGAGACTATAAATTCTAGCGTTCTCCAGACCTTTGAGTCCGAAATAGCTCAGGCGATTAAGCGACGGAACAAGAGTGCAGAGGGAATCGCCGGGTCGAGGGTTCGAGTCCCTGTCCCAGCCCTGGAGCTGGGGCCGGGACGGGGACTGAAACCCACGACCCGGCTCCGGTATTTAGACTCGCAATCCAGGGGGAAAAGATGGGCTTGTTCTTTAGCATGTCCGTTGAAAGGTCTTGGTAAATCTAAGTGGCACAGTTGCAGAGGGCCTGAACTGATCAGTGTTCAGGTCGTAGTCCATAGGCAATAGATTTCCCTCTTCCCCCATAACCCGCCCGTCAGGGCCGTGCATTATCACGTGGGTGCCGTTGGTGTTAACCCATATCATTCGGAATACACCAATGTGTGAAATATGTTTGACTAAAAAAGTTCAAGGGTAGTGCCAGAATATCTTGGAGCCTCTAGTAAAAGGACCCAGAAGAAATAGAAATAGTGTTCTACTTGTGCCGCGTGAATGCGCCCGACTGAGTCGTGGCGGCGCGTGCGTCTGTTGTACTGAGAGTCTGTGCGTGCGACTGGGGAGAGTCTGCGTGCGTTACAGTGATGACCCTGTATTGTGTGTGTGTGTGTGTGTGTGTGTGTGTGTGTGTGTGTGTGTGTGTGTGTGTGTGTGTGTGTGTGTGTGTGTGTGTTTTGTTTTGTTTTGTGTGTGTGTTGTTCCTAGCGGTAGGTTACAATAGAGCAGTACATAGTCTGTATCCTAGTGTAGGGACTGTAGTATAAGAGTGCGATTGTTGATGTTTGTTTGTATTGATATTCCCCTCTCCGATTCTAGTGGGTAAGATCCTTTGTTTAGGTAGTTTCTAGATCTTACGAGGAGCTAGATCGTGTTTCTTCCTTTTGTATAGCTTGTATTATCCTTTTTCCTTGCTCTACGGTCTATCCTTTTTTTTGTGCTTCATCTGGACGTCTTCAAGTAGGTTGCTATTTCTTGTGCGTAGGTTGTTATTTCTGAGCCCTTCTTTTAAGTTCTGTTCCTAGATTTGTTCTGTATTTTGGTATTTTTACGTATACTTTTTTTTATTCTTACGTTTCTTTCGATTTTGTAGGTTGTTGCCATAGATATAGAGTCGGACCTAGTAGAGGTTTATATTTGACAGGGGGAACGATTAGGTCTGAAGGAGGACATACTTTTGATTACGTTGAGAAAGTAAGGTTTGAGAGGACAGGGAGAGAGAAAGAGTCCTTAGAAAGGAAGAGTTAGAAGGTCAGAGAGAGAGAGAGAGAGAGAGAGAGAGAGAGAGAGAGAGAGAGAGAGAGAGAGAGAGAGAGAGAGAGAGAGAGAGAGAGAGAGAGAGAGAGAGACGGACAGAGACAGAAAGAGAGAGAGAGAGAGAGAGAGAGAGAGAGATTGAGAAAGAGAGAGAGAGAGAGAGAGAGAGAGAGAGAGAGAGAGAGAGAGAGAGAGAGAGAGAGAGAGAGAGAGAGAGAGAGAGAGAGAAGAGAGAAGGAAAGAGTCCCTAAGAAAGAAGAATTAGAAGTTCAGAAACAGGTAGACGATAAAGGATTAGAGATTCGGAAACTGAGAGAGGAGAAAGAGCTAAAAGTACAGATACAGAGAGACGAGAAAGAGCTAGATATTCAGAGGGAGAGAGTAGAGAAAGAAAGAGTCTTTATGAAGGAAGAAAGCGAAAGAGAACATGCTCTGAGAGAAAATGAACATGCCCTGAGAGAGAAACCTCTAGAGTATCAGAGAGAGAAAGCTGAGTATCATAGATAGAGAGAAGAGAGATATAGGGAGTTGCAGCTGCAGTTGGCTCGAGAAGCAGGTTCTAGGACATCTCCAGATAGTGATTCAGTAGGTCGGCGCGTACGTAACTTCCATTGATTACCAATGTTTAAGCAGTCTGTAGACTCCATTGACGCTTTTCTGTGTCAGTTTGAGGCTCATGCACAGGCATTGAGTTGGCCACCCGCCAACGTACCCGTTTTGCTTTCGCCTGTTCTGGAAGGTCACGCCTTGAGTCTTTTCCATAGCTTAAACGTTTCAGGTAACGTGGATTATGATACTTTGAAGGAGTGTCTATTAAAGAAATTCCAGTGTAGTGCGGATGGATTCAGGGAGCGCTTGAGAGCTTGTTGGCCAGAGACGGGGGAATCGTTTGTGTCGTTTGGCAAACGGTTGTCCCACTTGCTCGTCGTTGGGTCGAGCTGTCCAAGATCGGCCACACGTACGAGGAATTATTTGATTTGACTTTGGCGGAACAGTTCTTCGGTAGCGTTTCTAAGGATCTTGCTGTGTTCTTGAGGGAACGTGACCTCAAGAGTACCGAGGAGATATTTCGGAACGCGGAGGCTTTTCGGCTCGCGCATCCGACGAAGAACCTAGCACGTAGGACTGAGTCGCCGCCAGTCGGGTTGGTCGCCGCTAACACGACTGGGGGACAACGGGGTGTCAATACCTTGCGTGGGGCCCAACTGTTCAACGGTAGAGGTACTTTCTGTTTTCGACGTGGGGATAGTGGCGGTCGCGATCCTTACGCACGGGGAGAGAAATCTGGGCGTGGGTACGGACGTGGTCGTATTGCTAATTCAAGCACTCAGTGTTTCATTTGTTGTGGGTATGATCATGTCGCTCGTGACTGGCCTAGCGATACTGGTCCGGTGGATGGGGCGGAGCAGCCAACTCACATGGCCAGCATTGCAGTGCCAGTCAGAGAGGAACCTCGGCTGGGCGTTTTATGCTCGGTTGACGGAGGTGGTTACCTACCATTGGTGGACGGAGTAGTAAATGGATTTCGCGTTTCTGTTCTGCGCGACTCAGGTGCCACGACCGCGGGAGTCAGACGTAGCCTCGTTAGGGATGATCAGTTCACGGGGAGACGCAGAAAGTGATTTCGTTCGGAGGAAAGGTAGTCTTTTCCTTTGGCTAAGACAGACGTTGACACTCAATTCTTTTCAGGAAGTTTCATTTATTGTGTCATCGACGAGCCAGTAGTTCACTTGATTCTCGGAAGCTTGACGAGTGTCGAGCCAGTCATCGGTATGTTCGGAGCGAGTAAGCGAGCTCATGTTCCTCGCGAGGCAGTTGCATCGGTAGCGACCAGAGCTAAAGTCAGGCGCGATGGTAAGCAAAAGGCTGCGCTTCCATGTGTACCTTCTTCGCTGCGTGACACGGTTTTGTTGGCGGCCCATGACGGTTTGTTAGCTGGTCATTTCGGCGTTAGGCGAACGCTGAAGCGTGTTCGTCTCAGATTTTCTTGGCCAGGTGTGTCGACAGATGTCGCTCGTTATTGTCGCTCGTGTGACATTTGTCAGAGGAGTATTTCGAAGGGCCGTATTATTGCCGTGAAGGGTAAAGGGATCTGTCCGCAGGTTTGGCCCACCAGTCGGGATGGTCATGCTTGGAGTAGTTTTGTTGCGGGGAGGAATGCCTCTCACCATCCAGTCTTTCAGTAGGTCGGACACTGTGGGTTCTCACTATAGCGCCACTGAGCGAGATTGGGTCATTCCCACATTCCAGAGACATTATCGCGTTGGCTGATCTGTTTTAGCGTGCACAGTGCGACCAGAAAGTGTGCGTTGAGTTTTAAGGCTGTGTTTTTTTCTTTGGTTCTTTGAGGGTAGTGTATTGCGTTCAGTTAGTCTTAAAAAGAAACTGGATAGTTTTGGGTTTTTTTTCCTCGGGAAGGGGGGATTGTGATGAAGCTCTATGCCCACGCATAGAGTTCACACAGGGTTTGTGTATGCTACGGACTTGTCAGCGGTTTGTTTGTGACAAATATCCCGTGTGTGCACGAGACCACGTGCAATCATAGGGAAAGCGTTTTGCACGGGGTTTTAGCGAGAGTTCAGGCAAACAAATCTGTAGGGTAGTTGGTGCGGGCTTTTCTGTCAGTAAGGACGGACGTATGCTGTATATGCTAGCCGTATTCCAAGACTCTGAAACCTAGAATTCAGGTATGTTTTTTATATGTGTTACTGATAGCGGCTGAGATTAAGGTAGTATGCGTTAGTAAGATTTAGCTCGGTTGTGTAGCGTTGATTTGGTTCAGTTATGTCGGTTTAGACTTGGTTGAGATAACCGGTGATTTTCCTATGTAGTTATTTACCGAGATGGATAACTAAGGAATGTGAGGTGTGTACGCCTAAGTCGTTTATGAAGGTAGTACGTGGTTGTTTTAAGTATAGTCTTTTCTCATGTATGAAATAATGTATGGCGAGAGTGTCAGGTTATAGTCTGTTTCAATGTAGAGACAGAGTTATGGTGTGTTGAGGAAGTAGTTCGTGTTATGAAGCACGTGTGTGTGAATGAACGTGTGAGTTATTTGTATCAGCCAGGTTACGTAAGGTACCTCATTATCCAAGTGTGTGTGTACCTCATTATAGCAAGTGCTATGATGTTAGGACTTTGTGTACAAAGTTCTTGCGTGGAGCGTAGCGACCTAACGCCGAGTCGTCAGTCAACAGAGGCTGCCGCCAGAAGGACCTATTGTCAGGTCATTTCACCACTCGAGGAGCGAGCGACCGGTGCCCAGACACCCGGGTCATCAGAGACTGCGCTACGGGAGCGAGTCAGGAGGGCGTCCACGGTACGAGAAACGTGGGGCTACCCAGAAGCGTGCGACGCGAGGAACTACACGCCTAGTCGTGGAAGGACAGAACGTTGCAGAACGATAACACCAGAGAAACAGGTTGGATTGTGAGGACAATTACCTAGCCTGGCTTTTACGTTGTGTATGTGTATGCGGTGTTGATGTGCTTGTAGAAAAGTGTATAATGTGAAAAATCTTTAAGTTTACTTTATTGTTTTGTTCATTGTAAAAGACCCAGAAGAAATAGAAAGTGTTCTTGTTGTACCGCGTGAACATAGGGGTCCGTTGATAGTAGCTTTGACTAATGCAAATCCACTGCGCCACCGCGTGCGTGCCAGCGCCTATACAAGACCAAAAAAAATGCTACTATCAACGGACCTCTATGTGAGTGAATGCGCCCGACTGAGTCAATGGCGGTGCGTGCGTCTGTTGTGCTGAGTCAGTACGTGCAACTGGGGAGAGTCTGCGTGCGTTACATGTCTATATCCTTATCTGTAAGTACTATAATTAAGTTTGCATATGGCAGTGTATAAATTTGAAACTTTTAGCCTTAGTATGATATGGGTTAAACACCGAACTAACCAACCCGCCAACTGTCGAGGCCGTCACGGCCAGGTCAAAGGCGTGCTAGTCGGGAAATGGCGGGGATCCAGGGAGGGGTGGGGGGTGGGGAGAAGCGTACTGGCGTGAGTCAGGTGGGTGTACGGGGACGGGCAAGGTCTTTGCTTGCGACCAAAACATTTCTTCGCAACCGCGACCACTTTTCCAAAAGCCACTGACCGCTTGTCTGTCTGTCCCAACACCTGCTTCAAGAGGCAGCGGCCTTCAGGGGCTTGTGAGAATTTGTCGCTTCTCCCCAGTGATCAAAAGGTCCCAGGGACGACGTCGGCCTTAGCTAGACCGAACGTGATTTGCACTCACTGGGCAGCGGCCATTCGGCCCAAATTAAAGTAGTGAGGGTTTGTTTGCTACGAACGACTCCTAACAACGATCGAGAGCGAAGTCACTGCGAGTCCCCGGCAGGGTCCGCGGTGTGCATAGTCAACACCCCAAACATCCCCAAGAGGCACAGATCCTCATGAGCCCCCTGCCTCTTGGAAATGTTTGGAGTGTTGTCTACGCTCATGGTACAAGTTGGCTATCCGGCATGATTTCGCTCTCGTTCGTTGCAGGCAGTCGGTCGTTGCGAGAGAAATTTCACTGGTCCCGCTCTCACATCACGGACATTGTGCAACGCTTGCACAAAGGGACGTTTGGGTTTCCTTTTCAAAAGCGGAAAGCAAACCCACGCTAATCTCCTAGGCGTAGAAGCACAGACACAGATGTGCCAAGGCTACGACGTATGCATAAGTCTGATAATAGTCAGTGTGCTATAACAAATAGTATTATTATTTACACAGAGTATCACCAAGAGAGCAATGCCTTGGTCCATGTAAAAACATTGACATTCCGGATGCTTTTGCGTCACTGTCGATGATTTTTTTCTTCCCCCTCAGGGGCTCATATATATTATTGAATAAAGTCTGGGTTTATAAAACCCAAACCAAACGGTGACTGCCAAGCGTGTAAGTTGCAGATGATAACCCAACAAAGAAAGGAGCTCGCTTAGAAAAGCCAGTTACGACACATTTTTTTAATATTTCGGGTTTTAACTGTAGAAATGCATTCTTGTTTGTTTGCTGAACAAACAAACAAGAATACACTTCTACAGTAAAAACCTGAAATATTAATAAATTGTGTTGCAACTGTCTTTTCTAAGCGTACTTCTTTCCTCGTTGGGTTATTCTCTCGGTTTATAAAGAAACTTTCCATAACTTCTGAAACATACAAGCTGACATTCAACACAATTAAGATTATCGTATACAAACCAAGGGGAATCACTCAGCGCTGGACAGACAAACAGTTAGATCTATACCTGCGTATTTCTCTGTGGGCTAGCAAATGGGTGCCTGATAGGCGGGGGCAGGGGATCTAACTGTTTGTCTGTCCGCGCTGAGTGATTCCCCTTGGTTTGTATACAATTCTGCCAGCGCTAGCCTCACCTATCTGGTTTGTGAGTATCTAGAACTCGAGGCAAATTTGTATCGTTACATTGTTGTGTAATGTTTTGTGTAATGTTATGTGCATCTACTGTGGAAAATCAGGGTATTTACCCGACCACATATAGTAATGCACCTTCGTGTTTGTGTATCTATGTTTCTCCTGCCTACTTCCTAAGTTCCGGAGAAAGACATGGGTTATAAGCGAGACCTGATGCATCCTTTTTTAGGGCTGTAGATGATCGTCTTGTTCTATACCTGCGTATTTCTCTGTGGGCTGGCGAATGGGTGCCTGATAGGCGGGGGCAGGGGATCTAACTGTTTGTCTGTCCAGCGCTGAGTGATTCCCCTTGGTTTGTATACAATTCTGCCAGCGCTAGCCTCACCTATCTGGTTTGTGAGTAAGATTATCGTAGTATACTTCTAATTTTTTTTATTTGATTGATGAGCTAATTCTAACTCACCGATATGAAGAGATGCAAAGCTGATTAACGAACTCATTCAATGTCATTTTCGAAGAAAGCTAAATATTAAATTCCAAGTGATTATAACAATAAGAAAGGCACAGCCTTTATGACTCACGTGGATGACCGATCCACATGTGTGACCTTTATGACTTTGACCTTTCTGACATGCCACGGAAATGAGCAAGTGTTCATATGTCTTAAAACAAGAAAGGCAAAGCCATCACGGCTCACGTGTATGACCGATCTCTACATGTGTGACCTTTGTGACAATAAGGGATGGCTTCTGCACCAGCGAAATCCATGTTTTCTCAAAATGTAATCAGTTTTCACACATCTGTCAAACCCTTGTGACCCTTGACCTTTGCGATGAGTCGACTAAATTGGTATACATTGGACTGTCTTATCATCAGCTACCTTTGTCCCAAAGTTGATTGAAAAGTTTGCACAACTGTTAATAACTACAATTCTATCAAAAATTGGCATTTTACACACATTTGCCGACCTCTTGTGACCCTTGGCCTTTCCGAGGGTTTATCCAAATTAGTATGCATAGATAGGTCTTACCATCAGGTATCTCTGTACCAAGTTTGGGTTTGAAGTTGAGATTAGTATTTGAGAAAAAAAACAAACATCTTTTGTCAAAATATGGCTATTTGTTTTAAGCCTCTTTTTTTTTATAAGAGACTTTTTAGGACGGGACGCGGTGGGGCGATTTTAAAAGAACAAACACATCATACTCATAGGCGGGCTAGACGAAAACTCTGACAGTGAAATAAGAAGATAAAAATTATGTCATGTCTAGTTACGCAAACCTCGCTGTAGAACGTACTTTGGGCGCGAAAGTGTGTGTGTGTGTGTGTGTGTGTGTGTGTGTGTGTGTGTGTGCGCGCGCGCCGCTCACACAAACACCCACACACACAAACACGAGCACACACACACACACACACACACACACACACACACACACACACACACACACAAACCATCTTATGAAATACATGAGGTAAGGAAATATTACAGTACCTGAGAAGTACTAAGTTTGACTCATCAGGTAATCAGAAAGTTTTTTTTTTTAACTTCCTGGTGAGGTAATAGTTTTCAAATGTGCAGGGATTGAATTCCAAGCAAACGGACCAGAGAATGACATACTAGTTTTAAAAAGGTCGATTCTTGGCAGTGGTAAAGGGTAAGGTATTGTTTCTGAGGTCCGTTCACGTTCTTGATGAGATATAAATTTAGTGATTAGATACTGGGGTGTCATATTATTCAGTATCTTATACATAAAGACGCATTTATTTAAAGTAAGTTGCTGACGCAGACCGAGAATGTTTAAATGTCTAAATTTGTCTGTGGTAGGGATGGGGCGTCTGTCTATCATTTTTACAGCTCTTTTGCATATGGAGTTTAACCTCTTCACGTGGAAATCACAGCAGCCGTCCCACTCTGTGGAGACATAATCAACGTGGGACTTTATATGAGCATGAAAAAAACAATTTACGGGTATTTGTATCCGTTACATGTCTAAGCTGGGACAATAAGAAAGTGTTTTTAGCAATGGTCTTACAAACAGCATTTATATGGGTCTCCCAGCACAGTTGTTCATCAACATGTATTTGTAAGAATTTACGCTCAGTGACTTGTTCAACAGGTTCAGCGTTTAATTGTAATTGTAATGGCTGTAGTCGGCGTTGATGTTTTTGTCGCGTGGCGATTAAGATACTCTTTGTTTTAGCTGGTTGAAGAATCATATGGTTCTGTCTACACCAGTCAGATACCTCATTGAGACTGCATTGTAAACTATGGCTAATGTCCGTCGTTTTTTTTAAAACCAGAAACATGAAGACTCGTATCTCAGCAAATAGATTACAATTAACGTCAGAATTAGTGATATGCAACGGTAGATCATTGATAAATAGTATGAATAAGAGAGGTCCCAAAATAGATCCCTGGGGGACGCCGTATTTTACATTTCCTTCCATGGAGTATCTTCCATGGGCGTACACCATTTGTTTTCTGTCTTCGAGATATGATCGGAAGAATGCTATGGCGGTTGCGTTCAAGTGATAAACTGTTCGCTTATTTAGGAGAATGTCATGGTCCACAAGGTCAAACGCCTTTTTAAGGTCTAAGAAAACTGCTCCTGACATCAGGCTTTTATTGATTGATTCCAGCCAGCTGTCTACAATATGTGTCAGTGCTGACTGACAAGAATGTTTCGGTCTAAAACCAGACTGGTGAATACTGTGTTTTTTTTTGCGATTTTTGATGATTTTGACTGTTTTGGGTTTGTTGTGAAAATGTAATCTACATTCATTCATCTACCACTCTGTCCCATCCATTTCTGAAATAAAATGATAAAAATATGATGTTATTTGTGAAAACGTTTCCCTACCTGGTTTCTAAATGTGTAAACAAAGGCCTAATTATTTATGCACAAAGTCCTGGGGTACATAACTTCACTTCTACTCGTCGTATTGACAAGGGGTAAACGGCAAACTGATCGTCTTCGCAAAAGCCGTCTGCTCTGTATCAAGACCTAGTAATGGTGTAAGAAGCATTTTCATTGGTCAATTCTAAGCGACCTTTGAAGGTATGTGGGATTTCAGCCAATCACAGCGCTTGTCTTGAATCGCCTAGGCTAACGCGTAGCGGAAAGGCATGGCGGCCTCCTGTTACACGCTAGCTAGCTCCGAAGTGATGACTGCATTTTTCTACCATGGGGAAGAGAAAAACAACTTATCGATGAAATAAAAGGCATTTTGTGGCAATAAGTATATGAAGATGGAAACAGAAAGTACAGTGAGTGCCGAACATAGTGACAATGACAGCTGCTGTGGTGAAAGCGTGTGTCGAGGCCGAGTGTTCGAACGAATCCGACTGTGGGGACTGCAAGACCTGAAGTTGTTCTGCTGAATGTACGGTCATTTGATAAACTTTCGAAGCCGATTTCTCCATTTCGCGTTTCGGCATGTGCATCTCACCGTTTTCAAAATATCTCAGGACCTAACCCACAGAAATACATAAAAATTGGCAGGATGTCTTATGATACTATAATCTATCACATGAAGTAAAATCAGCATCATATCTTGTCAGTTAAAATTTTTATAAAACTCTCAATTTTGACCAAAATTTGGTCTTCAAAAGCAACATTTAGGTGCAACGATTACATGTTACATTACTTGATATTGTTTTTTGATACCTAATCAACATATCTGCCAATTTGTATGCTTATTTCTCTAAAACTGCTAAGTTTATAATGTCAACCCCATCCATACTATAAAACGCATCTCAAATTTGTTTACTTTTGTAAAATTCAGTTTACATAAAGTTGAGAAAACACAGCAACATATGGATTATATCAGTGTGTTAAGTAGACATTCTGCTACCTCTGAACCAAATTTCTTGCAAAAATATTGATATTTAGACAACAAACCACAAACAGTATTTGGGAAGAAAAATCGCAAAAATCAAGGTAGAAGCTGGCCTTAAGTAATTTACCTTTTTCCAGAAAGTCAAGGAGATGTTTTTGAATGTGTTTTTCAAGGGGTTTTGACAAAGCTGACAAAAGGGAGATTGGACGATAATTATTGATATCTTCAAGATCGTTAGATTTAGGGATTGGGATTACCTTTGCTTTTTTAAGAATGGTTGAAAATGTACTTTGCTTTATGCAGAGGTTGAAAATATATGTTAGTGATTCTACTGTATACGGTAATGAGATTTTTAGGGTTTCATTATCAATACCATCAATGCCAGCAGACTTTTTGTTCGGCATGCTAGAGATATATCTGCCGACTTCCGCAGCTGTAATATTAGGGATGGTGAGAGTATTTGATATAGTTGTTTTTTTTTAAGTGTTCTCTGAGAAAACTCGGCACTTCATATGGTTTACTGTTATTTGCAGCTGACAATGCCAGTATTTCGGCTGTCGTTAAAAAATGGTTATTTAATATATCAGCTGACATATGGGATGGGATTTCGGGTGCTGATTTACCCTTCGTTGTGACGTTCAGAACTTTCCAAGCAGATGCCGTGTCCTTTTTGTCTCGAATCATTTGTTGGAAAAAAGACTTCTTAGACGCTCTAACTAAATATTTGACAAGATTGCGTTGTTTTTTGTATTCTTCGTACTTTTGCTCTTTTTTAAGTTTGTCTCTAAATGACATGGCCTGCTTGGTATCCGCTGTTAACGAGGGTGGTATGGTGGAATGTTTAACTCGTTTTTCACGTATGGGCGCATGTTTATTAAGGACACTAAGAAAGAGATCCATCCAGCATGACAAGGCACTCTCTGGTGATTGGTGATCATAAACCTCAGTAATTGGAGCATTGTGCAGGTCCACCGAAATTCGTCTTTATTAAAGTGTTTAAAGGAGCGATATTTTATAGTTTTATGTATTTTAGTTTTATTCTTGTCTAGTTTCATGGAGACGTTACAGCATACTGGATTTGATATTGTATCGTCATTTGTCACGTAAATGTGATCAATTAAGGTTGAAGATGTAGATGTGGTTCTAGTGGGGTTTTTAACTACTTGTTTTAAACCGAATAAGGCTGTTGTGGATGCCCATGCAGCATGGTACCCTTTGGGCTTAAGTAGGTCAATGTTAAAGTCGCCCAGAAGAACAATGTTATCTTTACTTTGATTAACTTTATCCATCATTTCTACGAAGTCATCATACCAGTCCCAGTTGGCTGCTGGATTTCTATAAATAAAGCCAATCAGGACTGAGGGGGGGGGGGGGATTTAGATGTTTTCACCTCGACCCATAAACTTTCAACTTCGGCTGACTCTAGGTCCCGTCGTCGTTTAACGTTACTAATTATCGAATCATGTATATATACTGCTAGTCCAGTGTGCTGGGGACTTGAGGCATCTCTGCGTAGTACTGAGAAGTTTGGGACTGAGATGGAATTATCCCTGATATTGTTTTTGAGCCTCGACTCTGATACACCAAAAACATGAAAATGTGTGGGCGTGTTCAAGAACACAGACAAATCTGGCACCTTATTAACTAAATGGTAAATGTTGAGGTGGCCAATTCTCAACTCATCAGTTCGTTGTGGGACAGTTTTTACATTATATTTTGGCATGTCGGTAACAGAACAAACCTAGCAATACTAATCCCAAAAATAAAATAAAAATAATGTCAATGTGTATAAATAAATAAGAAAACGACAAGAAAAAGTTGGAAAAACAACAGCAACAACAATAAAGCAAAATTAAAATGTTTTTGACTCTCTTGGTCAGAGTCCAGCTGCGAGTTCGACTTGCACAATGGAACTTTGGCAAGGCTGCGAGAAAACTACTAAAAAACAAACAAAAACTGTCTGAAATACACGCTGTCAAATAAGAAGGGTGTGTCCTTTGAGTGTCTAACACAAGCTGTCAATCTAGGGACGCGTGTCCTAATGTCCGGCGCGTGGTCTGAATTTCTGCAGCAGTCACTTTTACTAAGCTGGGGCACTCCTGGGGGCGGGGGTAGTGGGGGATAGGAAAATACGGAGGGATTAGAGTACGGGTACATCGGTCGGCCGTCACCTACGAAGAAGGGAGGGGGGAGGGGGGGCATGGGAGATGTGGAGTAACCGTAGGTGGGCCGCTGTGACTTCTGTTCCGGAGCAGATCCGGCCTTTGATTCACCGCTACGTTGAGTGACTAGCGGTGTGCAGTCGGCTTGACTGCAGTCTTTTACCACAGCATGCTCCTGTCGGAATCGGGGTGCAAGGCTTGAACTGACTGGGCGCTGAGAGCGTCGGTCTCTTTGAGGCTCTTTGTCTCTGGCACCAGGCTTGCCGTGTGTCACCGTGCCCTGGCAGCTGTTCATGGCGGCGAGACTTTGGGTGATTTGGTTCTGGCCGGGCTGCGTTGTTGGACGTGCGGTCAGAGTACGAACTCTTGATGTTGACAGCAAGAGCACTGGTGCCCCGCTTGTTGGGATGGATGGCGTCTCTGGACCAGCCGCTCTTTGACCTCGCCGGTTCTTGTACAGAAGGCGTAGTCATTGTCACGTAAAGTTGACCTTGAGGGATGCGCACGTTTCCCTGAGGCAGAGGTTGGTGTCAGTGATGGCTGCTGGAGAGAGAGGGAGAGGGGGAGGGGGAGGGGCGAGAGGGGGGCGGGCGAGAGGGGGGCGGGCGCGAGGGGGGCGGGCGCGAGGGGGGCGGGCGCTAGCGCGCGAGGGCGCGAGAGGGAGGGCGCGAGAGGGAGCGCGCGAGGGCGCGAGAGGGAGCGCGCGGGGGCGCGAGAGAGAGCGCTCGAGAGAGAGCGCGCGAGAGAGAGCGCGCGAGAGAGAGAGCGCGCGAGAGAGAGCGGGAGAGCGCGAGCGCGAGAGAGCGCGAGAGGGAGAACGCGCGAGCGCGAGAGAGAGAGCGCGAGCGCGCGAGAGAGAGCGCGCGAGCGCGAGAGAGGGTGCGCGCGAGCGCTAGAGAGAGGGAGTGCGCGAGAGAGGGCGCGCGAGCGCGAGAGAGGGTGCGAGCGAGCGCTAGAGAGAGGGAGTGCGCGAGAGGGGCGCGCGAGCGCGCGAGAGGGGGCGCGCGAGCGCGCGAGAGGGGGCGCGCGAGCGCGCGAGAGGGGGCGCGCGAGCGCGCGAGAGGGGGCGCGCGAGCGCGCGAGAGAGGGCGCGCGGGCGCGCGAGTTGAGAGCGCGAGCGCGGGAGGGAGAGAGCGCGAGAGGAAGAGAGCGCGAGCGCGACAGGGGAGGAGCGCGAGCGCGAAAGGGAGAGAGCGCGAGAGGGAGAGCGCGCGAGCGCGAGAGGGAGAGCGCGCGAGCCCGAGAGAGAGAGCGCGCGAGCGCGAGAGAGAGAGCGCGCGAGCGCTCTCGAGAGAGAGCGCGCGAGAGAGAGCGAGCGAGAGAGAGCGCTCGAGAGAGAGCGCGCGAGAGAGAGCGCGCGAGAGAGAGCGGGAGAGCGCGAGCGCGAGAGGGAGAGAGCGCGAGCGCGAGAGGGAGAACGCGCGAGCGCGAGAGAGAGAGCGCGCGAGCGCGCGAGAGGGTGCGCGCGAGCGCTAGAGAGAGGGAGCGCGCGAGCGCTAGAGAGAGGGAGTGCGCGAGCGCGCGAGAGAGGGGCGCGCGAGCGCGCGAGAGAGGGAGCGCGCGAGCGCGAGAGAGGGTGCGCGCGAGCGCTAGAGAGAGGGAGCGCGCGAGCGCGCTAGAGGGTGCGCGCGAGCGCGCGAGAGGGGGCGCGCGGAGCGCGCGAGAGAGAGCGCGCGGGCGCGCGAGAGAGCGCGCGGGCGCGCGAGAGAGCGCGCGGGCGCGCGAGTTGAGAGCGCGAGCGCGGGAGGGAGAGGGCGCGAGCGCGAGAGGAAGAGAGCGCGACCGCGACAGGGGGGGGAGCGCGAGCGCGAGAGGGAGAGCGCGCGAGCCCGAGAGAGAGAGCGCGCGAGCGCGACAGGGGGGGGGGGGGAGCGCGCGAGCGCGAAAGGGGAGGGGCGGGGGGAGAGCGCGCGAGCCCGAGAGAGAGCGCGCGAGAGAGAGAGAGCGCGCGAGCGCGGCGGAGAGAGAGAGAGCGCGCGAGAGAGAGCGCGAGAGGGAGAGAGCGCGAGCGTGAGAGAGGGAGCGCGCGAGCGCGAGAGGGAGAGCGCGCGAGCGCGAGAGGCAGAGCGCGCGAGCGCTAGAGAGAGAGAGCGCGAGCGCTAGAGAGAGAGAGCGCGCGAGAGAGAGCGCGCGAGCGCGCGCGAGAGAGAGAGAGAGTGTGTGTGTGTGTGTGTGTGTGTGTGTGTGTGTGTGTGTGTGTGTGTGTGTGTGTGTGTGTGTGTGTGTGTGTGTGTGTGTGTGTGTGTGTGTGTGTGTGTGTGCATGTGCGTGAGCTGCAGCAGGCACGAGTGAATGCGAATGTATGCAGTGACGTGTATGTATATAGACGTAAAATTTGTGCTACGTGTTTTGTGCATGTGTATTTACGTCATTATGTGTCTGTGGGTGTTGTTTTTTATTTTTTTTATTTTTTTTACGTCATTCTAAATTCTCTCTATACAGGATGACGTCTTTTCTTTCTGTCGTGTTCTTTTCTGTTCTACGTTTGTTTCCATGTCACCTGAAGAAGGATCTTTGATCCGAAACGTCGTTATTTGTTTCTATTTTAAAGGGTTTTCTACCACTATCTTCTGTTTTTCTTTCACATGAAACCCTAGCGGCAACAGATTTACTACATATAAATACTGTATATACATTCTATATACATTCTAAATAAACAGTGGGACGGGTGGATCATGTCTGGCGTTTGTTTGCATCATTAAAAGTCTGGACAGCGGTTTGGGTAAAAACTGTTTTTAAAACGACTCGTGCGTGTAATGATCGCTGTGTAGAGGAACCCTGATGACAACATCTCAAACAACTGATGGGCTGGGTGGGAATCATCTCGGAGGATGGATCTAGCCTCTCTTTTTTAGCATTCTGTCGTGGAGGAGGGATCCATAGAGGGCAAATCAGAGCCTATGATTATGGGTGCAGAAAGCATTACTAGAACGATGACAATACCGAAGACAATGTCCTTTGGGCTCCTGCATTATTATTATTATTATTTTATTTTTTTAAATTAATTAATTTATTTTTTTATTTATTTATTTATTTAATTTTTTTATTTTATTTTATTTATTTTTATTTTTTATTTTATTTATTTATTTTATTTTATTTATTTATTATTATTATTATTATTTATTTTTTATTTATTTATTTATTTTATTTATTTTTTTTTTTGGGGGGGGTTGTTGTTGCTCTCAGTGCTAATGACCGTAAACAAAATTTGAGCGAACAAGTGTTATCCCTTTCAGCGCCAACACCCTACAGCAGGAGATTGGTTGTCCATGATAATTCATGGGTAGTGCCAGATTAGCTTGGCGCCTGAAGGCGCCAAGCTAATCTGGCACTACCCTTGAACTATCATGGTCAATGCGCCTCCTGCAAGTGGTACATAGTCGTTAAGTAGGACTTCCCAAATTCGGGAAATGCGCCTATGGCGCCATAAGGGTTAAGGCATGAGGCTGCATTTTCTGTGACGATGTATAGTCAAAACAAGTTCCTACGTGTTTGTGTTATCTGGTATTGTTTCATTTGCGAGATCAACCCTGTTCGTTTGAGTTCGCATTATTTGCAAGATTAGACTAGTTTGTTTGATTTCGCTTTGTCTTGTTTGCAAGATAAAGTCGTATGTTTCTTTGTTTTCTTCTGTCTGTCTCTGTTCATTGTCCAATGCTTCTTTCCCCTTTTCTCCGCTTTGTTATTATGCAATGAACCAGGAAACTGATACCAGAACCCAAAAATGCTATTCCACAAATGGTAGCAACGATGATAATTACCATGGGATCAATTCCAGGCTTTGGACATTCGCTTTCCAGCGTGATGTCCGATGAGTCCGCCAATTTGGTACCGACATACAAGTCACAACGGTAGGCGTCTTCAATTTGACATCGGGGCGATAAGATGATGTAGACCTTTAGTATGAGGTTGGCCCGCTTTACTACGGAGTTCTCCGTGCGTCTGTAGCTCCTCTGCGTGTCAAAAGTGGTTTTGCTTTTGGGAAACCAGTACAATTCGAGATTGTCGGGGCTGGGCACCCCGCTCCCTTCACACGTAAGCTCCATTTTGACGTACGACTGGTTGACAGAGGCGTTGTTCTCCATGCCTTCTATAGCTAGGTATCTCAAACGCGGTGTGCCCTCCCAGAGTAGGTAAATACTGTGCTGTATCGTCACATTGAATTGGGCGGCGTAGGAATTTGACACAACACACTCGACTGTCATTATGCGTCCTATCTCTACGTCGGGCGCAAATGTACAGATCCTGTAGCGCCTTCCTCTTTCACATTCCACCCCAGACCAATCAACATAGAAGTTGGCGGGATTCGTGTTGTTGGACCCGCAGGTCATGTTCGTGGTCCTGTAGCCTTGGGTGAGGAAATATTTGGGTCCATGAATATAGGAGTCTTTGTAAGTAGGGCCATACGCCACGTTTATTTTGTACTGCAGATTCTGTATGATCGTCTTATCCTGACCCGGTACTGTCCACAGTAACTCGCACTCCTGATTCTGGAAATGGTGTTCCCTCGAC
Organism: Semisulcospira habei; assembly: GCA_036245525.1. Taxonomy (NCBI): domain Eukaryota; kingdom Metazoa; phylum Mollusca; class Gastropoda; family Semisulcospiridae; genus Semisulcospira; species Semisulcospira habei. Next base: position 228,367,493 of record BTPG01000001.1, on the reverse strand, counting down.
ACATTAAACAATGTCAAATTAAATGATCTTTCTTTTTTACCCAACTTCCATCCACCTTGAAGCCAGGTCGATGGAAATTTGCGTTCTTGGCCAGTTCGACACATGCAATGTAAAGTACTAAACTCTGCCACTAGTCCGGGACAGTCATGGTAAGGTGTGGCCATATTATACTCACAAGTGAAACCAAAGCTCTTTCCAGAGCATTTACAAATGAATAAATTTAATTGTTCTCCTTCAACACAAGTTCCAACGCCCATACAGGGCGAGCTGTCACACTCGTTTATTTCTGTTTCACAGTAATCCCCTGTCGAGCCGACAGCACATTCACACTGAAAGTAATTGGCCTGTTTGTCACCTGAACACGTAGCGCCGTTCAAGCACGGTGTGCTATCACACTCGTTTACGTCTGTTTCACAGCGGTCCCCTGTCCAGCCAACCACACAGTCACAAAAAAAGTACTTGGCATATTTGTCATCTGAACACGTACCGCCGTTCATGCACGGTTGTCTCTGACACGCAGTTAATTCCATCTGACACCTCGTCCCAAAGTAACCTTCTAGACATATACATCTAACGTTTTCTTTAACTACCTGACATGATCCATTGTTGAAACACGGCGAAGGGTTGCATAGGTCCATGTCATTTGCCCAAAGCAGCAAACAACGCGTGGCTAGAAGTACATACGTGGTGATCAAAATCGACAGACAGTTGTTGTATCTCATGGTGATGATGACTGTGACCCACTCAAGGCCGACTTACAAAGGGTGAACAATATAGCAGTTGTCCCTAAGACAGACAAAAGAAGCTTCAATTTTACATGACGATTTCATATAATATTTGTTTATTAAGTGTTAGGCTTTGACAGTGATTCTTGTCGCCTCGAGGGTCTGATCAGGTCTGATCTGACACACGTAAATTTCGCCTTCCCAATTTCAAATGTAAACACGTGGCAGTCGTGCCTTCTCCCATCTTGGCCCCGCCACTTGGAACAGCCTCCCAGCCCCAGTCCGTAACTGTCAAACGCTCTCCTCATTTAAATCACTTCTCAAAATCCACATCTACAACGCTGCCTTTCACTAGTTCATTTCCCCAGCCATGCACAATTCATCACCACGGTCACGTGTGTGTGTGTGTGTGTGTGTGTGTGTGTGTGTGTGTGTGTGTGTGCGTGCGTGCGTATGTTGTGTGTGTGTGTGTGTGTGTGTGTGTGTGTGTGTGTGTGTGTGTGTGTGTGTATGTGTGCGTGTTAGCTGTTAGCCGTTTCATTGTATCAGCGCTTAGAGAGCTCTACTTTTATAATAAGCGCTTAACAAATCTCCTTTTATTATTATTATTATTATTATTATTATTATTAATATTATTATTATTATTATTATTATTATTATCGTCATTTACGTCGAATAAGAAGATGAGAATTTTATCACAAAGTCTACCGTATTGTTTTGAGCTCACGTGCGTTTTTCTTTTAGAGACATTCTGAGTTGTTCCTGTTTTTAATTCTGATTCATCTCGCTCCATTTTAGCTCTATCCCCCCCCCCACCCCACCCTCCCCCACCAACCCCAATCCGCACGGCAATGGCACACACAAACACAGACGGCAGACACACGGCGCTTCCTACCAGTTATACGTTCTGTGGGCTGACGTAGCCACAGCCATTTTGAAGGACAAGGTGGAATGGCCCATTCCCACATATCCTCTAATGCATGAGCTTGCATGAATGTTCCACCTTTTCCACAATACGTTCGCAAACATAACAAAAATAGAGAGACTGTCTTCCTAAAGCAAGGAAAGCATTGCGTCAGCTCCTACACAGGTAAACACTTACGTGATGGTGCTTTGCGTCAATTAGGAACATTGTATAGCACAGACGAGTTTACTGCTATTACGTCACCATCACTGTCTAGTTCTTCTGATGAAATCGAGGAGCCTGACATTTTAGGGGAGGAGCCTCTATAATGAAACAGTGCCTATTGTAAAACACCTTGCTCCCGGCGAAACGGAATAACTTTTCCAAATTCCGCCTGTGCAGTAATATAGAGCTACTTCAGTGAGCCTTATTTCCGGTACAAGAATGTCAGGTGTGATAAAAACGAAAACACGCCGAGAAAATGTGATTTTTGACCCTTCTGCATCTATTTTTTCGCCATTTTGAAACACCAACATACGCATCCAGTTTTGTGGTTTTCTTAAAATAACCACTCTTGTCATGAAGTGCAATCTTCGGACATCAGATAACCAGCGATACTCGTTTTGGTTCTCTTTTGTTGTTTTGGAGGCACGCATTTTCCTGGAGAGGTAGCGTAACTAGACATGACGTAATTTTATCTTGATACTTCAGTTGTCAGAGGTTGACGCCTTCCCGCAGATGACGTCATGGGCATGCCATTGAATTTGCTCCAGCGCGACCCCCATCCTAAAAAAGTATTTTCTATAAATAGAAGTACTTCAAAATGGACAACATGTTGACGTCTGTTGACGCCTTAACTGTAGAAACTGCCCGTAAGTGTGGACACTTCAATGTGCAAGCTTCTTGTTCCATTTGCGGGGTATTGGTCTGTCGTATCACATTATAATAGGTCTCTTGAATCTGAAACTCTATCAAAGACAATCAATTCCGCTCTCTGTGCGAACGATAGCGAATCTTACTAAAAAGGTACGTAATTCATAATCATGATAGCTCAAATAAATATCGGATCGTTTCCTATGATAAATACACACATGCTCCCACAGAACAACACAACCACAATCGTAACATTACCCCCCCCCCCCCCGCCCACCCCCCCCCCCCCGCCCACCCCCCCACCCCCTCTTTTTTTAGAATAAAATTTCACAGAATTTCTTCTCAAATCTCAAAATACAGATGTGCTGTGTTAACCTACACAAAACCACGAATAATAAGAATTTCACATCAAAATCAAATCAAATCAACCACTTTAAAATAATCGTCTCACAGTTCCTTTAAACTGTCCTGAGCGCAGTCACGTCCCTTTAAATTCTCATGGACACCATGTTTCTTTAAACTGTTTTGGTCACAGAAGTGTCCATTTAAACTGCTCTGCTCAGGTAATCCGCTCCAAAGTTCTGCGAACCCTTGATAGACTGTAATTTAACGTCAAAATTCTGGAAGAACATCGCCCTTGCTATGCTATGCTATTATTGAAGGGACAAGGACTTCCAGCTGGCGCTGATTTCGTCCGGGGGGGGGGGGGATGGGCCAAGGGGTGGGGGGGGGAGAAGGGAGTTTAGTTCTAGCTGTCTGTCGCTGGTGCTCGCGCATCGCTAGTTTTACAATCTTGCATCATGGCTGCCCGCGCCCTATGGGGGTCGAGTCGTAGGGGGGGGGGGGGGGGGCACACATCGCCCTTGTAAACTTTGCAGAGTTTATATAGTTCACAGGTTGATGGTCCGTTTGGAGAACAAATGGCACACCTAGAAGGTACAGTTCAAACCGCCTTACTCTCCAGATGACGGCTAGGCACTCCTTCTCGATGGTCGAGTAGTTTCTCTCAGCTCTGGTCAACTTTTTGCTGGCGTAGCTCACCGGGTGGAGTTTTCCATTATCCTCTTGCATTAAGACTGCACCGCGTCTGTTGTCAGGACGAAAGTTTTCAACGGGTCAGGGAGGTGTAGAACAGGCTTCTCGGTTAGGATGTCTCGAACTGCCTGGAATGCTCGCTCTTGGGCCTACTCCCACTTCACTACGTTAGGTTGTCTTTTCCTCAGCAAGTCAGTCAGGGGACCTGGCACTGCCGCAAAGTTTGGTATGAACTCCTGGTGGTAGTTCGCCAAGCCCATAAATGAGTGAACTTGCGTCTTGGTCGTAGGTCGTGGGGCATCCCTGATCTTCTGCACGTTGTCGTTGTGTAGTCCCTTTAAACCTTCGCTTAATTTGTGTCCAATGAAGTCTATGTTGTCGGCCCCAAGAATACACTTGCTTGGACCGATGGTGAAATTTGCATCTGACAGCCTTTGAAACAGCTCTCGGAGGGCTTTGAGGTGATCCCCCCAAGTTTTGGTATGGATCAAAATGTCATCCCAGTAAAAGACCACATTCTGCATATGTTCTAGGATTTTTTTTCAGTCCTCTCTTCAATGTGGCACCACTGTTCACCATACCAAAAGGCATCTTCAGGAACTCTCAATGACCGTCGGGTGTGACGAACGCTGTCTTGGGGATATCTTTTTCTGCAACCTTGATTTGCCAGTACCCTTTGTTTAGGTCAATTTTAGAGAAAAACCAGTCTCCACTGACCTTCTGGAACAGTTCTTCCGCTGTAGGCATTGGCTCTGGATCGAAGACTGTTAGTGTATTGAGTCTACGGTAGTCCACACACACTCGGTTGGATCCATCTGGTTTCTTCACGATGACAACTGGGGACGCATATAGTGACTTGGACTCCCTGATGACTCCCAGGTTCAGCATTTCCTTGATGTCCTTTTTCAGTTCTTCCTTCGTGTTATAAGGAAGACGATAAGGTTTGCTGCGAACTGGCTCATTTGATGTCAGATTAACCTCGTGCTGGATCGATGCTTGAACTCTTGAGTCAGAACTTGCAGTTCTTCTCGTTAAGTCTGGGTCCGATTCTGACTGAACTGGATGTCTTCTACATCCTCCTTGTGGCGGAGTTCATTAAGGTCAAACAGGTTCTCGTCGTCTAGTCTTTCGTCATCAGCAAGAAGCACCGATGCCGCCAGTTGTCGTTTGTCTTGACGACCTCTCTCGATATACTTCTTCAACAGATTAGCATGGTAACCTTGTTGTTGACCCTGACTCTGTAGTCGTTGATGCCAACCACTGTGTCGACAACGTACGGTCCCTTCCACTGCATTAGGAGTTTGTTGTTGTCGGTAGGAAGAAGAACCAACACCTGGTCACCTGGCTGGAATCGTCGAGGTTTTGATTTACGATCATAGTAATGCTTCCCCTTATTCTGCTCCTTCCCCGGTTCTTCTTGAGCCATCCTGAGGGTATCTTCCAGCTTCTCTCTCAGGTCGAAGACGTACTGGTAACTGATCTTCACCTCAGGCACGTCAATATCCTTGGTCCACAGCTCCTTCAGGATGTGCTTGGGCCCCCCCTTACAGTCCTGCCGTACAGTAATTCAAAAGGGGAAAACCCTGTCGAATCCTGAGGAACTTCACGGTATGTGAAGAGCAAGGCATTGATGTATCTATGCCACAACCTTGGCTGCTCAGCACACAGTTTCTTCAGCATAGCCTTCAATGTTCCATTAAGCTTTTAAACCAACCCGTTACACATGGGGTGGTAAGGGGTGGTAGTAAGGTGTTGGATGCTCAACAGCCGGTTGACTTCCTCCATGCAGTCGGAGACAAACTGGGTCCCTAGATCACAAAGGATCCCCTCAGGAATCCCCAAACGGCTGAACATGTCGACGAGCGCCTCTGCCACTGTTGGAGTGTCGATCTTCTTCAATGGTATGGCCTCAGGATAACGTGTAGCGTAGTTCACCAGGGTCAAAATGTATCGATGACCATCTTCACTTGGAGGGAATATTGGCCCCACCAGATCCTCAGCATATCGATCAGAAAGGCATATCGATCAGTGGCATTTTCTCTAGAGGAACCTTGGGCACCTTTCCTTTGGGGATTGTTTTCTGGCATATGTCGCACGACCTGCAGAATCGGGTGACGTCGCCTCCCATATCGGGCCAGTAGAAGACGGCTCGGATCCTATCAAGGGTCTTGTTGATTCCCAAGTGTCCTCCCAATATGGAGTCATGGGCCAATTTCATCACCTGCATCCTCGAAGGTTCAGGAACTACTTGACGCACAGGTTTATCTCCATTGCTGTCGAATATCCGGTACAGGATATTTCTTCTGGTCTCGAAAGTTATCTCCTTTCCCCTTTGCGTCATGGGATCGGCCTGACCTCGGAACTTGTCAAGCATGGGGTTGGCTCTCTGTAGCTCTACCAGCTTGTCCCTATTCACCACGGCTGCTTCCGTGTTGTCAGCCACTTTCAAAGGGATGGTAAAAGTTGGTGACTCTTCTCTGCGTGACTTCTCGTGGTAACAGCACATGTTTCAGGTCTCCACTTCGGATCTGGATCCTCTGCGTTTCTGACACCGTCAAAGTTTCCGATGATAAGTTCGTAGACTGGGGTCTTCACTCATAACACCTTCACCTCTCCTGTCAGGTACGGGGTGTTGACACTGACCTTGGCAAGTGGGATAATCCTAACAGTTCCGTCGGCCAAAATGAGGGCTGTCCACTCCTGTAGCTTCTGATCTTTTGATACTAGGTCTTCTCTCACGATGACGCAGCTACAACCGGTGTCTCTCAGCACCCTCACTGGTGTGTTTCCGACGAATCCTGACACCACCGGCATGTTCAGCACTTCATTCTCAGGCAGCGCAATGTTTGAGACTGGTAAGAATGTAGCCCCACCTCCTAATGGGATGCGTCCATTCTTTCTGAAAGATTTAATCAGCTCTGGTGTCACTCGCCTTTCTCCAGATTCAAAGTCACTGGATGACGTCACATCATTGGCTAGTACAGCGTCGGCTCTGTATTGAGACGTGGTACTGCTTCTGCCTGCTATCCCGCGATCTTGGTTGGGTCTTCTGGTGTTATCACCTCGGGGAACATTCTTGGAAAGACATCGTATTGCCTTGTGACCTTTTTTCCACAAAGAAAACATGTCAGGCTCTCCATCCGCATGTGTTTTGGGATGTCTCTGACGTTGTGGGTTTCCTCTGCTCGTGTAGATCCGTGCTGCGGCTTACTGGGCCCGAATTTCATGTTGTGGGCGTCCAGGTATCTTTGAGCAAAGTCTGCCAGGGCCTTTAGGGACTGGTCTTTTTGCTCCCCGAGGTGGGCGGTCAGGTCCTTTGAACGTGCGTTGAGCACAGGTCCTGGTACTCCTAGTTTAAACCAGTCAGCTCTATCCATTTCTCCAGGTAACTCCTGATTTTTTCAATGAATAGGCCAGGTGTTTCTCCTTCTTCAGGCTTGCAATTCCGAAATCGTCGCCTGTAACCCTCTTCAGTGAAGTCGTACTGTCTCAGCAGGGCGGCTCTCAACTGTGTATAATTTTCAGCTTCTTCTCTTGACAAGCGGGCGTAAAATCCAAGTGCTTTGCCAGTTAGAAGTGCGCTCAGTTTGATAGCCCAAGTCTCCTGTCTCCAGTTATTGCTGCTTGCGAGCGCTCGAATCGTTCCAGATAAGCGTCCATCTTATCTGAATTTTCAACAAAAGGGGGATGTTTTGGCGCACGGGCTGTTTGCTCTGGCTCTGTGCCTCTATCTCCATCTGCTTTAAATGAATTTCATGTTGACGCTGTTTCTCTGCCTCTTCTGCTTGAATTTCGAGTTTTCTGATTTCAAGCATTTTAGCTCTTTTTTCTCTCTTCTCTCTCTCTCCAGTCTCTCCTTTTCTTCTCTCTCTCGTCTCTTTTCTTCTCTCTCCAGTCTCTCCTTCTCTCTCTCCTTTACAAACTCGAGGAGTTGAGCTCCTTTGAGTCCACATTCCTTTCCAATTTTCAGGAATGTCTCCATTTCTGATGTCGCCATCTCTGCGTTTCACTGCTGGCTGTTTTCTCCGGCTACCCTTTCCACTGAGCCAACTGAAGAAGTCCCGTCGCGGGTGCCAAAATGTTACGTGTTGAGTCGTAGTCGTAGTATGATATCACACCAGACGTACGCATGTAAGATTCTTTTAAAAAAAACTTCACTCAGCTGCAACCCGTCACACGTGGCTTAAGGATGTAGACCACATTGGCGTAACAGTTCCAACAATATTTTATTGCAGCGATGCGATCTCCAAACAATGAATTCACAAATGCACCAACACTGATACAATGTCTCCTCTACAATGTATTCACGCTTTTGACACACTGTGGTTATCATACAATGTAAACACTATACACTGCATAACTCCATCACTGACAATATCTGACAATGTACAAACGCGCTTCCCAGCACAATCTTTTATAGTATAATAGCTTTCCAGAATAATCTAGCAAATTTATACAACACAACCAATCAGAACAGAACACGTAAGTGAAACTCATAAATATTGATGAAAAGGAACTTTCTAGAATAGACTACAATAGACAAAATTCGACTGCTAACTTCACTCCCAACTTTGGGAAATCCCGGCGCGCTATGACTTCACACAAGAGCATGTTAGACAGGTCACGACCTTGCCCGAATTCTCCGGAAATTTCAAGACTCCGCCTAATACATACTGGCTGTTAACTTCACGCTCACAGGAAACAACGGAGATTATTCGAGCGGTTTCTAGACTCTTCGGGATTCAACTCCGTATATCAAAAGACAATCAATTCCTCTCTCTGTGCGAACGATAGCGAATCTTACTAAAAAGGTACGTAATTCGTAATCATGATAACTCAAATAAATATCGGATCGTTTCCTACGATAAATACACACATGCTCCCACAGAACAACACAACCACAATCGTAACATTCCATGACCCCCGATTTTTCTTTTCTTTTTATATTCGGCACAGGCTTTTGAGCACTCTTTTAACTTGTGGAATATGAACAAAATCTGTTCTTTAATGCGAGCTAGGACACTTCCAATGTGCAAAAATCTGCAAAGTGGAGTGTTTTGTGTTTTCCGGATTTTCTGCAAGTTCTGAGTGTCCTGTATATGAAAACATACTGTTTTTTCATCAGAGCCTTTATCGAACACCCATAAATGTGAAATAAACAAGTACCCGGAGTTTGTGTACATTTGTTTCCCCTCAAAATATGTGCATTTTGCCTGCCTTCGAACCTGGTCAAAGTGCACATTCTTCATAACGCATTGAAAAGAAAATTATGTCGTTTGAAAGCCACTTCTCTCCCTTGCAGTAATTTGTCCTTCACCCTAGCCTAAACAATCAACAAAAAACCTCCTGAAGGAAACCTAGGAATCTGTCCATAACTTCCAAATTTGGTCTTGTGACGATTTCGATCATGAGCATCTCTGATTGGTTCAAATGTATTTCCGAGTCTGTTCGGCTAACTTTGTGTCTGATACAATGCGTACCCTGCAAGTATGTTTTTAGACGGATTACAAGCTAAAGCGCGCTGTTCAGAGAAATCCGGAGAGGAATTTAGTCAACATGACAGACAGTGACACTGAAAAACGTGTATAATCGTAATATACAGGAAAACGTAACTGCCCCTGTCCAGAATTAGGCACAAACATCGTCTGCAGCTGCGAGTCGTTTCGAAACGACCTGCAGATTTTCGCAGGTATATGCTGTAACTATTTGGCAAACCACAATGTGCAAAAATCAACGATACAAAGGGCGATATCGAAGATGTTATAATTTGTTTGTCAACTGCTTGACCTTGGAGCACAAGTGGGCATTTATAGAATTAAGAAATTCTGCATTCAGCGCTCAATAGAGGACTGTAGATCTGAACGATTTAGATTCAGAAATCTCACGTCTTTCGTCTGTTGTAACATCTGAATATTTCGGTCTTCTCAGAAACATATTTACATTCATTGTGAGACGCTATGAACACTACTGACGAAACGTATGCATACGTGAGAGGAATTTGCCAGCTGAAGGAAACACAGTGATAACGACAATGAACATTGTGCACAGATCCGTTCGTAGCGAGAAAGTGTTAGGATTTCGGCAGTACCACGTCCCGCATAAATGTCACCCAAAACTCGTGTTTGCAGTAATGATAGTCCAACATCATATGCACAAGCAAACACTTAAATACATGATTTTCCATCGTACAAAGATCAATGTACATCATACACGTATTTGTTTCCCTTGGCCAAAGAGGCTACGAAGTGCACTTTGAAGTTCTGAACTCAAGCAAGATGCAGCTGTCATTGTGGGTGTAGGTGTGATACTGCAGTAAAGCAATACGGTCCATATTATAAAATGCAGCCTCATTAGTATGGTATGTGTTGTACATGGTATGTGTTGTACATGGTATGTGTTGTACATCTTCCACAGCAATCACTAGGAGCATGGGAAATGGGTGTGTATGAGGTATGCTATTTGTAAGCTGTATGTGCGTGTCATGAACTAACCGATTTATATTTGATATTGTCAGACATACAAGCTGTTTAAATACTTTATTGTGGTAAATCATGATGTTTTCATTACAAATTCAGTCTCTCCGATTTTAAGTAATCTAAAAACTGGCTACGGCCTGCGTATGCAATGCACACAGTGCAGAGGTATGTAACAAACCTGATTGCAGCTTCTGATACTTTAGGATCAGCACTACTCCTCAAAGCTGACAGATCTCTAAACCAATTTTCCGTCTTCAACATAATATATTTAGCATTAGCAGTTTGTGTAAACTGCACGGATGTACAAATGCTTGTGTATATGCTGAAACACAAGAAAGCCATAAATGTAAACTCGTGTGAGACAATCGTTCATGTATATTTACCCTTGGCTTACCCTTCCGACTTTTAGAAATGTTGAACAATGATAGAATTGGAATTTGTTTCCATGGTGAGAAAGCCCAACGTCATCTGCTGCCACGTTAAACACACACAGATACTCTTATAACAACAAAACAGCCCGGACAGTGAGTCACACTTTTACAAGTGCAACTACATCTAAGTTAGGAACCTATGGTTGTGACTGTGAGCATGGACCCTGACAAATATTGCCAATTACTGTACCAACCGCCTGCTTACATCTACCATACATTCTGTCTGAATACCAGTTGTCTGCGAGAAGCGTATACAGTGGAAAACAAACAGGCACTGGGTACTTCAATAGTGCATCATTGTGTCCACACGAGGTAACGTTGATTCACAATACCTAATCCACTGGGGTTTGCTTGGTGATCCTAGCAATTTAGAATGTTGTTAAAATGGTTTACTGTCACCAAGCAGTTGTGACATTAGTGCTTATTAACAAACTGGACGCAATAAGTGTGCAGGATGAGTACAACAAGTAATACTAAGCATGCAAAACTAAACTTCGGGGTGTAGGTCATAATGCACACTAAGGGTTTCTGGAAAGTCTGCATGTATACACTGCATGAAGGTTTCATCGTGTGAAAAACATCATAAGCCAACGATTTCAGATGACATGTTAGAGCTGTGTATGATGGGGGGAAAACGGCACATTGCTGAAACTTGTTTTTGCGGTTTTCTCAAAATTGTATTTTTCGGGGTGGTACATACTGGGGGAAACAAATATCTGAAAATGCACTTGACAGATGATAGTGAAATTTTACATGCAAGTTCACAAATGGGTTTATTATAATTATAGACTGTCAATGTCCAGTGTTTAATGTCAACTTAGTTGGCAAGCTATGAATAGCTTCCTTTGGCTAACATACTAAAACAAATGACCAAAAGTAGAACAGTCATATTGAAATAGTGTTTTCTTCAAAACCAGGTAAAATATTCAAATCAGCACTGACATTCCGTAATGATGATATCATTTGATATTTTGACGAAATTTGGCTTTTCAGAAGCATCAATGGTAGCTGAAATTTACTTTAGCAACCTGGTGTAACATTCACGTAGTGTTCGTTGCCATGGCAACGGTGAGCATGCCTGACAAAATGAACACGTCGGAGAGATTAGGAGTGACAAACACACAATCTAAGGATATACACTAAAGCATATGTCCATAAACCAAACAAATCGCCTGAAGTGTCCTAGCTCGCCTTAATTCCAAGTGTATTCCAATTCTTTAACTGAGGTAGTGGAAACAGGTGTGGAGGCAGCCAGACTTTTTATAGCGAGTGTTTATCACAGTGATTCCTATGATGACCGGTCATAATTATCATCACAAACTAAGTTACTTTGTTTAAATTAGTATCGGCCTACTTCATTTACACATACATGGCTTGTTTTGCCAGCAGCAGGCTGTTGCTGCTGGAATATGCTAAAGTGAAAAAGGAACAAAATGAAGAAACATGGGCCATATTCCTACTGTTCTTATTATTTTACATTTGTTAACAACAACAAACTATGCGATTCCTGTTTAGGTCCTCCGTCTTCCACCAAACCCATCCCCCTAATCCCACCCCAAAACAGTGCCCTATTTAAATGAGGGGTGTCTGGGGTAATGTTAAAAATAAAGCAAGGCGTTCTTCGCATTTAAAAATACCTAAATACCTTCCTGCGGGGAGGGGGGGTGCGATGGGGTGGGGGTCTTAGATTTTAGCAAGGTGCTGCTGGTTTCCGAGGACGTCTCTTACGATGAAGGGTCATTTCCTTGTTTTTGAATTCACTCTGCATGCTTCTAAAATACAGTTTAACACAGATCAATCCCAAAGTCAAGTACGTATACTAATAATTACTGGGTTACACTTTCTTCTGGCCAAAAAATGCTATTGACATTTGTAAATAAGCTACACCTCATTATTTGCAGTGTGCAATAGAAATGTTTACTGACTATGCGGGACAAGATCTATTGTAGGCAGGTTTCTGTTTAATATTGGTTATATGTCTTGTCACATTGTTTACAGACACCCCGCAAACGTGACAGAGCACCGAAACTGAGCGACACACAGTATGATCAGCTGCTGGATCTTCAAGGAAGGCATGTACCTCGCCACAGCTGCACTGCAACACAGCAGACTTTATATGACAAAATACAGACTATCGCATCAATAAACGGTTCAGCCGCTTATAGTATACGATGTTCGCAACCAAAATTTAAGAGCCGTTGGGTTTGTGTGTATGGGCATGTTTTGATTTTTTAACCAAACTTTTAGTGGACGGGTTGCTTTTCTCTCTCTCTCTCTCTCTCTCTCTCTCTCTCTCTCTCTCTCTCTCTCTCTCTCTCTCTCTCTCTCTCTCTCTCTCTCTCTCTCTCTCTCTCTCTCTCTCTCTCTCTCTCTCTCTCTCTCTCTCTCTCTCTCTCTCTCTCTCTCTCTCTCTCTCTCTCTGACCTTCTTAAGCCCAAAGGGTACCATGCTGCATGGGCATCAACAACATCCTTATTCGGTTTAAAACAATTAGTTAAAAGCCCCACTAAGAACCACATCTACATCTTCAACCTTAATTGATCACATTTACGTGACAAATGACGATAAAATATCAAATGTGCAGGTTCCCTCTTTAGCTGTCAGCGATCATAACCCAGTAGTTTGTAACGTCTCCATGAATCTAGACAAGAAAAAAACTAAAAGACATAAAACTATAAAATATCGCTCCTTTAAACACTTTAATAAAGACGAATTTCTGTGGGACCTGCACAATGCTCCGTTTACTGAGGTTTATGATCACCAATCTCCTGACAGTGCCTTGTCGTGCTGGATGGATCTGTTTCTCAGTGTCCTCAATAAACATGCGCCAATACGTGAAAAACAAGTTAAACATTTCACTATACCACCCTGGTTAACAGCAGCGGATATCAAGCAGGCGATGTCATTTAGAGACAAACTTAAAAAAGAGCAAAAGTACGAAGAATAAAAAAAAAAAACGCAATCGTGTCAAATATTAGTTAGAGCGTCTAATAAGTCTTTTTTCCAACAAATGATTCGAGACAAAAAGGACACGGCATCTGTTTGGAAAGCTCTGAACGTCATAACGAAGGGTAAATCAGCACCCGAAATCCCATCTCATATGTCAGCTGATATATTAAATAACCATTTCTTAACGACAGCCGAAATACTGGCATTGTCAGCTGCAAATAACAGTAAACCATATGAAGTGCCGAGTTTTCTCAGAGAACGCTTAAAAAAAAAAAACAATTATAGCAAACACTTTCACCATCCCTAATATTACACCTGCGGAAGTCGGCAGATATATTTCTAGCATGCCGAACAAAACGTCTGCTGGCATTGATGGTATTGATAATGAAACCCTAAAAATCTCATTACCGTATACAGTAGAATCACTACATATTTTCAACCTCTGCATAAAGCACCATTTCCAACCATTCTTAAAGAAGCAAAGGTAATGCCAATCCCTAAATCTAAAGATCTTGAAGATATCAATAATTATCGTCCAATCTCCCTTCTGTCAGCTTTGTCAAAACCCCTTGAAAAACACATTCAAAAACATCTTGATTTTCTGGAAAAAGGTAAATTACTTAATATTCACCAGTCTGGTTTTAGACCGAAACATTCTTGTCAGTCAGCACTGACACATATTGTAGACGCTGGAATCAATCAATAAAAGCCTGATGTCAGGAACAGTTTTCTTAGACCTTAAAAAGGCGTTTGACCTTGTGGACCATGACATTCTCCTAAATAAACTAACAGTTTATCACTTGAACGCAACCGCTATAGCATTCTTCCGATCATATCTCGAAGACAGAAAACAAATGGTGTACGCCCATGGAAGATACTCTAAGCAAGGAAATGTAAAATACGGCGTCCCCCGGGGATCTATGTTGGGACCTCTTTTATTCATACTATTTATTAATGATCTACCGTTGCATATCACAAATTCTGACATTAATTGTAATCTATTTGCTGACGATACGAGTCTTCATGTTTCTGTAAAAAAAAAAAAAAAAAAAAAAAACGACGGACATTAGCCATAGTTTACAATGCAGTCTCAATGAGGTATCTGACTGGTGTAGACAGAACCATATGGTTCTTCACCCAGCTAAGACAAAGAGTATCTTAATCGCCACGCGACAAAAACATCAACGCCGACTACAGCCATTACAATTACAATTAAACGCTGAACCTGTTGAACAAGTCACTGAGCGTAAATTCTTACAAATACATGTTGATGAACAACTGTGCTGGGAGACCCATATAAATGCTGTTTGTAAGACCATTGCTAAAAACACTTTCTTATTGTCCCAGCTTAGACATGTAAAGGATACAAATACCCGTAAATTGTTTTTTCATGCTCAAAGTCCCACGTTGATTATGCCTCCACAGTGTTGGACGGCTGCAGTGATGTCCACATGAAGAGGTTAAACTCCATATACAAAAGAGCTGTAAAAATGATAGATAGACGCCCCATCCCTACCACAGACAAATTTAGACATTTAAACATTCTCTGTCTGCGTCAGCAACTTACTTTAAACAAATGCGTCTTTATGCATAAGATACTGAATAATATGACACCCCAGTATCTAATCACTAAATTTATATCTCACCAAGAACGTGAACGGACATCAGGAAACAATACCTTAACTTTACCACTGCCAAGAATCGACCTTTTTAAAACTAGTATGTCATTCTCTGGTCCGTTTGCTTGGAATTCAATCCCTGCACATTTGAAAACTATTACCTCACCAGGAAGTTTTAAAACAAAACTTTCTGATTACCTGATGAGTCAAACCTAGTACTTCTCAGGTACTGTAATATTTCCTTACTTCATGTATTTCATAAGATGGCTTTTGTGTGTGTGTGTGTGTGTGTGTGTGTGTGTGTGTGTGTGTGTGTGTGTGTGTGTGCGTGCGTGCGTGCGTGTGTGTGTGTGTGTGTGTGTGTGTGTGTGTGTGTGTGTGTGTGTGTGTGTGTGCTCGTGTTTGTTTATATGTGTGGATGTATGTGTGAGCGGCGCGGGTGCGTGCGTGCCTGTGTGCCTGTGTGCATGTGTGTGTGATGAGTGTTATTTTTTTTTCTCTGTATATAGGATGCTATTGGGCTTTATATGTAAATATATTTTTATAGTTTCCCCTTTTGTATGCTGTAGATGTTAGCAACGGCAAGTTTGTAAAATGACGATTTGTTTTCTGTCAAAACGTTTTACCGTTGAAAAATAAAGTTTCATCATCATCATCATCATCTCTCTCTCTCTCTCTCTCTCTCTCTCTCTCTCTCTCTCTCTCTCTCTCTCTCTCTCTCTCTCTCTAATATTCAAATCAGCACTGACATACCTTAATGATGTTATCAGTTTATATTTTGATCAGATTTGGCTTTTCAGTAGCATAAACGGTACATGAAATGTGTTTCTTTAACAACCAGGTGTAACGGTCGCTTAGTGTTCGTTGCGATGGCAACCGTGAGCATACCTTACAAAATGAGCACGTCGGAGCGTTCAGGAGAGACAAATACTGATTCTAATGGTGTACACTAAAGATAAACCAAACAAATCGCGCTGAAGTGTCCTAGCTCGCCTTATTTCCAAGTGTATCATAACCTCTTAAACCGAGGTAGTGGCAACAGGTTTGGCGGAAGCCAGACTTTTTATAGTGAGTGTTTATCGTAGTTCCTATAATGAACTACCATAATTATCATCAAAAACGAAGTTACTTTGTTCAAAATATTATAAGCCTACTTCATTTATACAAACATGGCTTGTTTTACCAGAAGCAGTCTGTTGCTGCTGGAATATGCTAAAGTGAAAGAAAGGAACAAAGAGGAGAAACATGGGCCATATTCCTACTGTTATTATTAGTTTACTTTTTTAACAGCAAACTATGCGATTCATGTTTAGGTCCTCCAGCTCCCACCAAACCCACAAACTTAATCGCACCCCAAAACAGTGCTCTATTTAAATGAGGGGTGTCTGGGGTAATGTTAAAAATAACACAAGGCGTCCTTTGCATTTAAAAATACCTAAATGCCTTCCTGCGGGGAGGTTGGTGGAGAGGGGGGGGGGGGGAATCTTAGATTTTATAAAGATGCTGATGCTGCTGGTTTCCGAAGACGTCTCTTACGATGGAGGATCATGTCCTTGTTTGTAAATTCACTCTGCGTGTGTCTAAAATACGGTTTAACACAGATCAATCCCAAAGTCAAGGACGAATACTTAATAATTACTGGGTTACACTTTCTTCTGGCAAAAAAATACTATTGACATTTGTAAATCAGCTACGATCATTATTTGTAGTATGCAATAGAAATGTTTTACTAACTATGCGGGTAAAGATCTATTGTAGGCAGGTTTCTGTTTAATATTGGTTATATGTCTTGACACATTGTTTGCAGACACCCCGCAAACGTGACAGAGCACCGATACTGAGCGACACACAGTATGATCAGCTGCTGGATCTTCAAGGAAGGCATGTACCTCGCCACAGCTGCACTGCAACACAGCACACTTTATATGACAAGGTACAGACTATCGCATCAATAAACGGTTAAGCCGCTTATACGATCTTCGCAACCAAACTTTAAAAGACGTTGGGTTTGTGTGTGTGGGTATTTGTAAAAAAATATTTTATATTATTGTTTTTAGTGAACGGTTTTGCTACTCTCTCTCTCTCTCTCTCTCTCTCTCTCTCTCTCTCTCTCTCTCTCTCTCTCTCTCTCTCTCTCTCTCTCTCTCTCTCTCTCTCACTCACTAAGCTGATCGCTCTCAAGATCTGTTACGGCGACCCTCCCCGCGGCCCCTACCACCAACAGAGTGACGCCGGGGGGCACAGTCAACAGAGCGGGTCCAACCCAACCCGCTTATCAGCCGTAACGGGTCACGTGGCGAGAGCGGGCAGCAAGGCGACTCACGTCATAATAATAATAATAATAATTACGGTATTTATAATGCGCTTATCTTATAATAATTATAACTCTAAGCGCGCACTCACAACTCGCACACGCATGCGCACGCTTTAGACAATGACTCACAGCCGGTGGCGGATGGCAGCCCTTAATGTCTTCCGCCCCGGGCCGCCTGCAATCTCCGCCAACCACACGCCAAACGTCGACCAGCCAGCTTAGCCAACCGCCATCGAGCAACGTGTTGGGGCGACAAAATCTCCAAGTTCCCCAGCTCCTCTCTTCAGAATTCCCGCTACTAGTGCCAGCAGGAACTCCAGTGGTCACACCTCCCACCCACGCCTGGTTTCAGAGTCAGGGAGCGGAGACCAAGACGGCCCTGGATCCCCAACTGACACCTACTCCAGTTGCTGGCGCAGTTTCCTAGGCCGTTTGTCTGAAGGACACCCCGCTACCTCTTTTACTTCCAGGGCCAAGCTGCACAGACTTTAGAATGTCATCCCTGCACTGTGTACACACGAAGAGTGATGGATGGACGTTTACTGCTCTAAGGTTTTGTCTGATCGGTTTTCGCCCTGCAGGGCGCACATCTGGTCGGGAATTGCCTTTCTGCTTTCAGGGTCAATCAGTCGCTGCTACCGACTTGGCGCTGGAAGTAAAAAGGGTATTGTGTACAAACCCGTGGGTCGTGTGCGTGCATGTGTGTGTGTGTGTGTGTGTGTGTGTGTGTGTGTGTGTGTGTGTGTGTGTGTGAGAGAGAGAGAGAGAGAGAGAGAGAGAGAGAGATAGAAGGAAGTACTTTACAAAGACTCCAGATTCTCAGGAGCCAAACTGATGCCCTAAAAGTGTTTATTTTTAATCTCTCTCACTCACTACTCCCTCAACGCTATAATAATTTCCACCTCACTGGCAACAAAACCATATTTTGAAACAAACACTGACTCATGAGAATCATCATCTGTATTGACGAGTAAAATAATGACCCAATTACCCATTGTCTTAAGTTGACCTTAATTAATTAACTAATTACGGTCATTAACATCCACACTGCCGTTTCTCTCAAATCAAACCAAAATCTTGACAGCGCACTCTGTAATAAACTAATGACTTTTTACACACCCCAATAATTAGAAAATTACTCTCCATTGTCTCTCAATACTGCCAGAGTCGATTTCCGAAAAACTCACATGCTCTGTCCCACACATAACATTTCAGTTCACGCATGACAAGACTCAATGACAAGCCCTCTTTCAATGAGGTGGGGAAAAGCTTTCACGGCGTTCATTCACAGGCCACCTTGAAAAGATCCTTAGAAACGTGTACAGCGGCCCGGTGTGACTGAATAGAGCTTCACCAACATAAAGGCTTGTACTGAGTAAATAGAGTCACATGAGCCCCGCTTTACAACATTTTCAGTTATTTGTAGTGTTTGATTTCTCATTATGAGTAGGTTTGAGAGGCTTGTTTAACACTGAGTTACTGGTACATGTTAAGGTTTCTGTTTGCTTGAGTAGGAATACACACGCACTAGCACACACACACATGGGAGGCTTGTTTAACTGTTAAGATTCTGTTTGCTTGAGTACACACACACACACACGCATACACACACATAAATACACATACCAACACACATACACACATACCAACACACACGCACATGCACACGCACGTATGTACATACTAACATAAACATGCATACATTGACTTGAATAAATCAGTGCAAACAGGTACACGGCTCTTTGAATCGGCCCATGCGTGGACAAAAGCCTTTCTCAAGCATAATGGCTTGTTATGATAAAGCCATATTGACTGCGTTATTCACTTAAACAGGACTGTGAGTTAAATTTCTGAGCATTACACCACGTTGCATACACACACACTAACACGTACACGCACTGACACACACACACACACACACACACACATACAGACACATGAATAAACACACACACACACACACATACATACACACACACACACACACATACACACACACAAGACACACATAACTACAGACAGACACGCATGCAAACACACACACCTCCCTCCCCCCTCATAGACAAAACACCCAGTCAAACCAGTGCTGGTAACCCCGGAGCGATCACATACACAAACACCTCATGTCTAAGCTTGACTGGTTCTGAAAGACCTCCACCTCCATTCAGGTATGTTATGAATAGACTTGTTCTGAAAAGAAAAAATTCAAAGGGCCTACAATTATTCACATTTTTCATTTCTGACTAGCTTGCCTTTTGAAACCGGGATCAAATTCTTTTCAATCAGATCGGTACGCACCACACCTGACACGTTATTCATAAGAAATTTTTATCTGACATGATATTCAGGAAGGAATTTTTAATTTTTTTCAATTATGTGTACACCCTCCATTAAATGTAAATGGCTAACACCTGCACACACAGTCAATCCCCCCCCCCCCCCCCCATTAGCTATAAGAAACATTGTTAGCGAGTGTGTGCATGCACTTGTAAAAACATTTAAGCAGGTGTTAAAGTGACAAAAGTAATTACAAAATAATGTATAATTTGGTCTTTTTTGAAAATAAATCACTCATTGTTTTAACAAAATCAAATAACAACATCTTTATTCTATTATCTATTGTAATTATTTGCTCTTCTTGTTATTTACCTTTTGACAAAAAGTGTACTTTAGTCAAGAATTAAAGCATAATTTAATAAGCAAGGGAAGTAACTTTTTTGTCTTGCTGAAATTTTTACAAAATTACTTCCCTTGTATAAACCTGTACTCAAACAAAGGAAAAAGTAATCTGAAAATTTTGTTATTGAACAGGGGTGATTCCTTCCTTTTTCTGGTGCTCAAGCCATGGGTAAAATTATCAAGTTACTGTCTATGTTACTGTCTAGATGTTTTATTTGGCTCTCACTTGACCAGAGTGTGATTTATAATTTACTGCAAAGCCAATAATCGCCAATACTGTGTCAGGTATGTTTACTTTAAAGGACAGGGTTATTGTACATGACACCACAATTGAAATCTGTGAAGCATGTTATTGATAAGCTCACTGAGAGAGATTATAGTACAGGGCAAATCTTGTCTGGGGTAAACTCAAAAACTATTGGCAATATTGCTGGAGTGGTGCAAACGTATAAAGTTACTGTTCAGTGTAACTTCCTAGAAAAACATGATTTTGCTTGATAACAATTTTAAAGTTGCCTGCAATTTTGATTTTATATAAAAAAATTAATTACATTATAAATGAATTCAGACGAATTACTTCTATTGAATGATATCAATGCTGTAGAAAACAAAGACTTAGACTCGAAAAAACAGCGCCTTCTTTCTGTAATTGTGTCAGGCAAATCAAAGGCTTATCTCGGGAAACAATACATGACAGAGGATATTGAATCTCTTACGGCTGACGAGCTATTTAAACTTCATTCAAAATATGAAAACCACATCGCTTCACTAATGACTCGTGATTTAAGTTGATCACTTGTATGCCTATACACAAAAGCAGTGAGTCACTTTCTACCTGTGGATAGTGACAGTCTATCACACGACCTTGAAAGCAATCCTATTGTTTCAAGTTCAATTGGTAAATTAGCATGCATCATGTTTTACAAGTTTGGAAATTACATTGCACCTGTGGTAACCTTACTTGTTACCGGGAGTCATATTGATTTTTCAAAATTAAATTTTACTGCAGGAGAAAATGGACGAAACCCAGATGACTCCACAACCGAACCCCAGTCCGGTCTTGACGCAGGTTCAAACTGTGACTAAGGCTAAAAGTCCCGGAAGGGTAGAGGCAGGAAAAAGATTAGCCGAATGGAACAAGCAGAAAAAATTACAGCTTCAAACACAAACAGAAAAGGTTCATGTAACTAACCAGGTGTCAGGACCGTCAATACCGTCACTCCCTCATCAAAGTGAGAGACAAACAACCCAGTCTAACCCTGACCCCGAACCTCAATCAACAAAATATATAATTGCCGGATTTGTTGCCGGATTTGGTTACATAGGGTATCAATTATACAAAAAATACAAACCACAGACTCGTACAGTGACCAAAAAATCAGACACTCCAAAAACAAAACCAGAAGTCGCCACATTACCAGTAACACCCAAAGCCGTTGACCCATTTTATATGCAGTAAATAAAAATATTATTTTAATTTTTCTTGTATTAGAAAATGAGCGACACAAAGAACTTAATGAACCTTGTCTATCACTCTGCCGTAATCAGCGGACTAGCAGTAGCTTATTCTATGCTGGGAAAAAATCTACTCAAAATGAAATCAGCAGACCTGAGTAGATTAGATTTTGAAGACAGTGCTAAGCTAATTGTAGTTGTCACAGCGTCGATTGTGACAAAAGACTTTCTTGTCAAGCAGGGAATTATTCCAGAAAATATATCTATGTAAATAAAAATAATATGGCGACTTTGGCAGTAATAATTGGAGGAGCGATGGTCAACGCCCTGGCATTTAGTGGCTCAAACTATCTCTTTTCAAAAGTAGGTAGAGAAGAATCAGCAGAAGAAATGAAAAGACATAATGAGGCATCAGAAAAAAACTTGCTCAAGCCCAGCAGGATTATGAAAAGAATAGAATTAAGAAACTTGATTTCATTAATGAAAGATTGAGGCTAGAAGGCCACGCACAACATACGTTTTCAAATACAGACGAAGCAATCAGGGAATATTTTCTTGTCACGGGTGAAGACATGTCTATCCCAAAACCGAAACTAAGTGACTACTATCAACCGAGTACACAACAAAGAAACGGGGAGATAATCTTTGTTCTAGTGGGAATGACATTTATATTTTTTACTGGTCTTTATATTGCTAGAAAAAATGGCAGCCGAAAATAAACTATCAAAAATATATTACTCCCCATCAGGGTATTGGAAAGGAGCAACCGCTATTCAGAAATTACATGCCGCTGTGGGCGGAGATATATCACTCAATCAAGTCAAACAATGGTTACAGAGACAGGCAATTTGGTAGATATATCTTCCTGCTCCAAGAAAGATATCTAGACCCCATTTTGTAAACACTACCCCCAATGACACACATCAAATGGACCTCCTGTTCCTACCACATGATACAATAAGAAAGAAACGATACAAGTATGCACTGACTGTTGTAGACATTGCTTCAAGATATAAAGACGCTGAACCCATATCTGACAAAACAGCCAGTTCAGTTGCTACAGCATTAACAAAAATATATGGTCGAGGCCCTTTAAGATACCCCAGACTTGTACAAGTTGATGACGGATCAGAATTCAAAGGTGCAGTTAATCAGTTATTTGCAAAGCATGGCGTAATAGTCAGATGAGGCATTCCAGGTGTACACAGATCACAGGCAATTGTAGAGAATTTTAACAAACAGTTATCAGAGAGACTTTTCAGTTACCAGTATTCAAAGGAACTCATGCATGACACCCGGAACACTGAGTGGGTTAAGAGATTACCCACGGCTGTTCAAGGCATCCCATTTAGTTTTGAGGCGCGCGCGCGTGCCGGCGCTGTAAGATAAGGAGCCACGCAGCGTGTCGCCTCTGTTAATACCGCCGGCTGGCAGCACAGAGCTGAGCGCAATCTGTTACGGCTGTGCAACTATAGTCGCGCTATTATTGTCACTGTTTTACGCGAGCACGCTCTCTGTGTACACGCTGAGCGCTGACCGTGTGCCACGCGGGATACATTTTAATGGTACCGGTCATTTACGGCGTGTTGTTTAAGCTGTACTGAACGTATCTTGTATTTAAGACATACACTTAAAAGCTAAGAAAATAAGCTTTCTGTAGACACTAGACATGCTTAGGAAAATTAAGATGAGCAATGCATGCAACGGACTAGAAGACAGGCAACCGGCGCGCAGTTTACCGTGAAGACAACGCAAATCTGTTGCAAATGACACGTCTTTCAACAGTTCTAACTCATGCAAAGTACTTTTGCGAAAATTATGGTTCAGGCCACTGATCATCGTATACAGCCACTACGCTATGCACTACTCAAAATGTCAGATAGATTTACCTTGCGATCTCAGTGGGTCCTGAAATGGGATGATGCGTCATTGGTAATCCAGTGTTAGACAGACGGAAAGTTCTTGGGTTAACGTAATCTCCAAACGTAGTTGATTTCGGAGGCAGTGAAAATGTTCCAAATAATTCACAGTTCATATGCAGGGTTAGCGGCAGTGTCAGTTGCACACTTTGTATAGGTGATGTTGTCTTTAGCATTCCACTAAATCTTATAACTGAAATCGGAAGAGCAATCCAGCCACTTTACTAAAATCTTACAAATCGGATGGGACACCCACAGTGAAAATAATAAACACTCTTAATGGTGATCAAATAGCTATTTTGATAGGCATAAATTAGATAAACACAGAACAGCCGGTGCAGGCTAAAATGTATCAGTCTCAAGACAATTTATTTCACAGAGAGACTGAGTCCTGCGTGTACTTGTTACCGGCGGCTCTCTACACATTCCCTTCAGATGTTTGTCTTCTTCATCTGTACATACGTCAATATCATGAAAAGCAGAAAGATCGTCTACATAATCAACACACAGTTTAAAGTGTTATAGTCCGTCTTTCCTTTGCCTTTTACTCGCTCTGCACTGCAAATCCTGCACAAACTACTCAATCGTTCCATGTGGTTTGAATAGGAATATTGTGTGTCAGACTCCATTGTAAATGTCGGCGAAATACACTCACATGCTGGTCTATAAAACGTTCTATAAATAATCACAGGTAAATCTATCCAGTAAAAGAAAAGCACGTACTTGTAGAACTATGTTACACTAACACATATCACTCATTGAAAATCCAAACAAAAGTATTTTGAAAGCACAGTCAAGGTTTAAAGCCTGCACAAATTTGGCACTCTGCCCACATAAAATAGTAAGCGTAAAGAAGGCCTACTATCAGGCGGCACCAGACGCCCATCGGAATGCGAGTAACTAGGTCAGCTCGCCACTTGATATGCTAGCGCGGCACTCGCAACTAAATGTGTCGGTTTGTAGAAGAACTGAACAGCCGTGTACCACATGTGATAAAAGCAATGAACAATGAAGGCCACCCAAAACCTGCTGATGCTATTAAATTGAAAACAATTATGGAGCCAAAAACAGGACCAACCCCAGCACCAGACACAAGTTTATTTACTAAACAGGTGAGATATTTATATCAACCAGGGGAGGCCGAGAACGACGACAGACGCAAGGCAACAGACCCCATCTGGTCAACGTCTGTACACAATATAAAAAAAATAATTCCCGGTCCTGATGCAACAATATATTACCTGTATGACCCTGCACCCCAGAGGGCATTTGTCAGAGAAGAATTACAGATTATTCCCCCAGACACCGTTACTCATTTCAGTAATTAACTCATTAATTAATTCATCAACCAGTTCATCGGCTATTTCTTCAGATAACTTGAGCCTGTAATGGCCTGGTGCATAAGCTTTTTCTTTACTAAAAAACACACGTTTCGTGTCCCCAACTGCAAGTGACTTCTTATGTGTTTGAATCATTTCAAGATTATGTTTGTTTGATCTCAGTGACTTGTTTGGATAATCAGGCATCAATGCACCATCTAACACTTGCTTGTAATGTTCATGACGAATGTCTTTATTTTTTATTGCTGTTTTTTTAATTCCTTTGGCTTTTGACTGACTACCTTTCTGGTGCAGTATAGAATACATTTTCGATCTCAGTCCAACGTACTCAACTATTGGCACACCATTTAGTTCATCCTTAAACTTTCCAGGCACGTTCTTCTTTTGTGTGCTGTACAGTGGGTGATCCTTAGGGTAGTCAGATGTGTCATACATGTGTAACTCTGTTTTCATGTCTTCATAAAAGTCTTCAGTACACACATCAATGATCATAGAGTCAGTGTCAGTGTATAACAGACGACATTCAGGATACTTCGGTTTGACGTAATCATAATAAAATTCAAGCATCAGCAGTTTTGACAACTCAAGAATTGCCATACCAATGAATACTGGCTTGTCCAGTTTGACAATCTTTTTTTTGAGTGACACTGCATACAATGATGAATGAAACTCTTTGTACCCCGTGTACTGTGGCTTACCTGTAAGTTTAATAGCACCCAATTCAGTTGTTACTAATCTCACATCTTTTCTGTGATGAGGATTTTCCATAGTCTTTCCAAAACAGGCATTGTTCATAAGCTTAAAGAAGTCTTCGTCAAATGCAGTGTTGCCGTCTCTGGCACGCAATGTTGTGTTCTTCATTATGTAATCTTTCATGAAAGCACTCTGATCAAATTGAATTCCTCTGTGAACTTTCTTTAGTACTAACCCGTGTCTGATGTAAAACTGTAACAAGCGATAGTGGCAAATGTAATTGAATTTGTCATTCAAATTTGGTACAAGTTTGGTGTCTTCTTTTTTCCCAGTCATACTCATTTTCTCAACTGCTAAGGGATAATCATTGTGATAATCATGTAGATGGTGTGGGTACTCCAAGTCTACTTCAAAGATCCAACCCTTTGCATCGTTTTGGTCATGTGCCATAATATTGTTTGTTATGTCTGTTATGTCATACTGTGACAAATCATACAGACAAAAGTTTTTCAAGGGCAATAACTCACACATTGCGAACCCATACAAATTGTTCATGTCAAGGTACGTAATAAATGACCTTGACCTTGAGGGGTCAAACCCCGGGCCGTCCAGATATTTGTTGTTGGCTTTGGCATAATTGTTCGCTGCAATACTAATGCCACCCCTCAATCCACATTCCACCATTTCACCCATCGTACGATCAGACAACAGGTCTATAGATATCTTACTGGATTTCAAAAATGCATCCCATGTCATGCCAGGACTAGTTATGTAACAAGCCGGGTCAAGCTTGTAGTGTAACAAACCCTTTTCACGGTAACTTTCAAATACGTCTGCTAGCAAACAAACGTCAGCTTTCAAGTACTGGTCATGATAGTCACCAATAGTCTGACACCCTAACTTCCCCCACGCATCAAGTGCGTGTTGGTATTCAGAGTCAGAAATGCCTTTTCCATTAAGTGTAGAATAAAATTTCTCTTTTGGTGGCAGTCTTGTTTCCTCAAACACAACCCAGTGATCAATGTACTCATATGGATAAACACCTTTTTTAATCAAGTCTGGCTCAAAATATTTACTTGTTATTGGATACTCAGTCAAACCTTCTGCCAAACTAGCATGACCTAAAGACAAATGTTGCATGGAGTCATAAAATGCTAATTTATCCAACCTAAAAGTCAAATATTTTTCAGTTGTCTGGGCAATACAACTAATTTTTTTGTAAGACTCATCTACAGCCTGCATGATAATGTGTGAATCATATCCTTTGAGATTGTGAAAAAAGATTGGTAACTTATATGTCTTAGGATCTGTTTTTAATAATAAGTTACAATTGTTATGTGCAGCGCCTCTGTAACACCCAGTTATGTGATCATGGTCACGAACTTTATCACCCTGGAGGGATTGTTCACAAATCCAACACGTCACAGCTGTATCAAATTTTAATTTGTCTTCTTCTGTCATCATCAAAGGCATCTGGCATGTTGTGAGATACTGTACTACCTGACTATATAGATGTCTCATTTATGTTAAAAACAGACATGCTGCATTTTCACCTCTATAGATAACAGGCTCTGAATGAAGACCGTCTGACCTAACAAGAATATATCCGAAAGAACACACCACTTGGTCACTTAGTTTTATAGTCTTTGGTAATGACTCTGGAACAGGACCTTCATATGGTACTACCAGTGATTCAAAATCAGCATACACTACAAACGGCAGCTTTTGTTGATTCCCATAGTTCTTAAAATAAACTTGACTACCCGGTTCTGGATACTTAAGTACAGTTTGTATGTCATCAGCTGACCTACAGTGTAAAACATGTTTATGTGCTACTGCAATAGAAGAAAATCTTTGTAAACATTTCTTACACACTTCCTGTTTCCTACCATATTTTGATACATGATTATGAATTAGACGTGACATACTCCTGATAATTGTGTAGTGAAAGTTATTATCATCACCGATTAGCAACATGTCAACATGCCTATCTTCTGACTGCCCATAGGTTGGAGCAAGTGGTGATACTCTAATGGGTTGTAACTTATCGACAGACTCATTATCCCACACAAACACATTTACAGATATACCAGAATTTAGTTTTTCAAACAAATCTATGTCCTCTATTTTAACAGGGAACTCAATGCCACTAAAATCGAGTTCATTTACAAATTTGGTGTAGTTAGATACACGTTCAGGTTTTGACTTTATAAAGTGTAGTTTAGCAAGCACACACCACATGAAACAATAGTTGTCATTGTTCTGTATATTAACAACAGCCTTTTTGTTTGCAACCTCTGTTGGCAGTGGTATCCATGATTTGCCTAGTATAGGATGATACCTTGACTGTTTTAGTTGTAGTTCATGTACATGACCTTCGTGCCAACCAGACCCCTTCATTTTTGCACTGTCAATTGCCTGGAGGAAGTCAGGTAATAGTCTGTCCCTAAACACGTTCTCCAATTCCCTTCTTGTGTTAACTGTGTGTTGTCTTGTTGAGATATACGATACAATCACTTCACCGTCTACTCTAGTAAATTCTATTTTGGCAACAATCTGAATCTTCACACTGCCTGTAAGAAGATTATCTTGTATGACAAAAAAAGAGTTTTCTATTGATTCATAGACATTGTTAGTATTGGATATAGGCAAGTCTGTTGTGTGAAACACGTTTCTTAAACTTGACGCGCCTGATGGACTTTGAGAATTGTCCGTCATTTTTATTTGTCCGACAAAATAATAAATGAAAAAATATTACCGCTGGCTCACCCTGTGTAATACCACTTTATTAACTGTAACATTGTTAATATAAACATTTAGTTTACGTAGTTGTTTAAATATGCTATAACAAACATCCCCTAACCAACCATAGTTGGTATCATCAACTTTAAAAGTAGGTGTCTTTAAATCAACTGTCATGCACTCCACATCTGGAAGCTCATCGACATAATCCAAAGTCACACTATATGTAGCATATATTTTGGATGGTGCTGAAAGGCTTATGTTAGTCTGTTTGGGTGATGTTATTAGGTCAGTAAAGTGCATAACATCTTTGAAGCAGTGTGAGATATCAAGCACTTGTATGATTTGTCCGTCTGTCAGTTTTTATTGGACAAACAAATGTATAAATTAATTTACTAACCCATACCCTGTGGGCTGATCTGTCTTTAAAATGAGCTTTAGATGCTTAGTTGATTTCAGGTTATTTTTTACATCATCACGTTCATGTTTATTTGGTATGACATCATTTTCTCTGAGACAGTCTTCAAAGCTGTCACGATCCTTACAGTAAAACAAACAGATAAACTTTAACTGTTCTCGAAAATCTTTCAGTACTGCATTATATTTCTGAGTGAGAATCCATACACTGACGTTTGCATGTCTACCACTGAAAGCAAGTTCTGCTAGAGTGTTTCTCTTTTTGACAATGTCTTTCTCTGCTGAACAGTCATCAACAATAAACAATGTTGACTGTCCTTCAAATTGCTTGTAAAAATATTGTAGGTAGTCATTCAGTTTTTTCTCAGGGTCGACTAAGTAAATGTTGTTGTCAGTCCAAATGAATAAACGGTTGTGATAAGCTTTGTTGTGTTTAATAGTAGGACAAAATATTACAATGTTTTCAAAGTGGTGTATGTATCTTGTTTGTAATAGGTTAAGAACAAATTCAGTTTTCCCACACCCTGTGGCACCACAAAACAATCCACAGTGTGGGTCAAGGGTCATCAAGTTCATTTTAATACACAATATAATTTTAATATATGTGACCACTCAGTCTACTGTCTTGTATATTGAGTTGTGCATCATATATCAGGTACAAATATATGTTTATTGCTGCAGCAGTTTCAACCTTCTTTTGTATCTGAATTGTTATTCCATCACTGCCGTTCTCAACAGTTCGACCTGACCCATGAAGGTAATCATCATCTGTACTACGAAGGTCTAACCAAAGAGCATACTTATTTGTAAGGTATTGACCAATCCTTACGTCATACAGATGTAGATCTTTGCACGCAATGTTTGCGGGTTTATCTCTAATCCTTCCACCCGCAAAATACTTTGTGATCTCATCGTAGTGTTGATAAGGTAACAAACCTGAAGCATACACTTGATTAGGACTGCCTTCGATTGTACAAGACAAATGTGTAATCTTTGGATTATAGAATTTTTCTGAATCTCTTTTGTATGGACTCACCGGTTCAACAAAAAACATAAGTATACCTTTCAGTGACCTGGCAGGTGTGTTCAAGTTTATGTTCCACATTGGGTCACTCTTGTCTTTATTGATTAAACTATGTCTAATCACTCGTTCATAATAAATTGGAAGTCTTGACTGGTACTGATTTTGAATGAGTCTGGCTAGTTCAGTATGTGTGACAATTTCATATTCCAAAGAAATGTTAGAGATCTTATATGTTGCACTGAGATCAGATGATTTTATAACTTTGGAGTAGTCATTGAAAGTTAGTTCAAAGCTCAGACGGTCATTCAGTGCCCCTTGATAATAAGGCAAATGAGCTGTTAGGATTTCAAACTCAAGTGGAATGTAAAATCTGGTTCCATATGTTTCTGCTATAATAACTTCCTTGGCTACCCCAGTAGTTACCTTATCTCCGGCATTGTTTCGAAGTTTACCAACATTATCAGACTGTATGCCTTGGTAAATATGATCTTCTCGTTCTTCTCTTGTGAGCCACAAATCTTTGTAACAGTAGAACACATCTGAGTCATCAAGACTAAACACTTCCTGTCCTTCAAGTTTTACTTTAATAGTTCTAACAATTGCTCTGCCAAGATTGTCAACCAGTGTTCTGTTTACATCTGCGTCTGATGATAGTTCAATATTAAATGCTAGGCGTGCAGTGCCAGGAACAATAACGTCACTGGGGCCTAGGTTTGGAAACTTGACTGTAAGTGTTTGGTTCTGGTCTATGGTACTTGGATTGTTTGTGATGACGATTGATTGTCTAACGCCCTTAACACCCAGAGGCTCACGTAGTTTTCTGTATGGGTCTAACTTTGATCCGTAAGACTGTGTCATTTTTATTATGCACAATAAAAAATAATAAATTAATAAAACAATGGCAGCAGGAGAATTTAATCATGAAGATTTTGAAATGGATGGCATGTATGATTTTGGTAATACAACAGATATGACAGATATGACAGATATGACTGGTACAAGAAATATTTACAGTTTACGTCACGAACTTTTAGAAACCAAAGTGAACTCATTTTATGATCATGTTGGTGGCTGCCCAGACAACGTAGATCCTAATCAGTTTGAACTTGATGGCAAGGGTCATTTATATTTAAATACTGTTGACAAAGGAAAAGTACTATTGACTAACAAAAAAGACCCTGGTAAGTTTAGGGCTTTAAGTACAATAAAAAATGAAGGCGGTGTTGGTGCCTTGTGTCAACTTGGTATTGGTGGGTCTCCTGTCACGCCGCGTCTTGTTAGTGTTCTTCACGACATGCAAACAAAGTTACCAACAGGGCAAGAGATTGAAATGGCACCAGTAACAAGCCTACCAGAAATAGCGAACACAGTGATACAAGAAACCTCGTTTACTGAAGGACAAATAAATGATGCTATGAAAACAATAGAAGACCCACCTTTGTCAATGAGGGAGATTATGGGATTGGATAAATCACTGCAGACAATAAGAGGTGAGATGGTAAACAATGTTGCCAAACTAGGTGAGCTTGATAAACACATAGAACGTGAAAAAGAGAAACTGGCTACCGCAGACAATGGGAATCTTGACACAGAAATGAAAGAAAGAATCCAACACAGATTAAATGATTTGCAGATAGAAAGATCTGGACGATTAGAAGTGATTAGTATTGGGAGACAAAAACTGAAAACACAGGTCAACAGGAGTAGGGAAACTATTCAGAAAATACTTCACGAAGACACTACTCTGGCTGAGAGACTTAAAACACTTTTCAGAGAACAGGGTATCACAATTGCTAGTTTAATTACTGCTCTTGGATTTATTATTAGTACTGTTGTGTTAGCTGTCTCTGGTGCTGGGGGTGGTGGGGGTCCAACCCCGGCACTGCCAACCCCGGGTCCCCCGGCCCCAACAGACCCAAAAGATTTACAGTCATGGGTAAAGAAACAACTATCTCACATATCAGACTTGCTTAAGAAATTGGCTCTGAAAGCAATGGACGCTTTGCCTGGTATTATAGGCACAGTTGTTAGTTGGCTTATCACTACTACAGCAAAGGTAGTTGGTTTTATGGCGGAGCATGTGTGGATCTTTCTGGTTACAGTAGGAGGGTTGATGGTGGGTTATTTAATGAAACAGATAAAGAAGTAAAACCCCTAACCCCGTTAGGCCTATTACCAATGCAGTTCTCTCTGACTCATGTGTGTCAAGGGTTGGTGTTTGTGTAGGGGTTACCGCTTGTATGTGTGCCGGTGTTGGGGCCGGGGCCGGGGCCGGGGGTGTTACCGTCTGTAATGATTTTAATGACTGTACATGTGTGGTTGTTCCTCCTAAGTTTACAGATTGATTGAGTCCTAATTTTTGATCACGACCTGCAACAATGATTTCATTATTATAATTTGTTATTGTACCCATTTGGAGTTGAAGGTCAGATGGTAACATGTATAACCCGATGCCAACTACAAAGTCAACTTTTGATCTGGCATATCTTAGAACGTCTTGGTAGCATTGTATGCTTGATGGGAGATCAACCACTGAATTAATTGAATCTTCAAGATTTGCAAGAAACTGTTTTTGTGCTTCAAATTTACTACTTCCATTTAAAATGTTCGATTTTGTTAGTGATTGTGCACCTAGTATACACCAGACATATGTTCTGATAGACTCATTTACGCGCTCGACTCCTGCTTGAGTAAACCCGTCACTCCTGTCTAAAATAAATGTGGTCCAGGCGTTAGACTGTCTCTGTTCAATTGATCCTAACCAGACTTGTGATTTAGATGAGAATGAAGTGTAACCAGGGTAATAATCTTGATGGTATTGTCTGTGACTCATAGCGTAATATAATGTACCTATGCCGTTGTGATCATCAAGTTTTTGTGTGAAGTCATACCGGGGGCTTATGTTAAATTCATTACAAATCCATTCAAATGCTTTCATATCCATGGGGTTATTAAACCTGTTGAAACTGGATTCAGTGGGCAGTGGTGTATGAAGTTCTGACAGAATACGTCTAAGCTGGTAATAAACATGGAAACGATACACAGACCTAATCAGTTTGTTTGAGTGATTCAAATGGTCTGTGAATGAAACACCACAGCCTGTAGTAGAACACAGTATGGCAAAGTTAAGCTGGTTTTGAAACATCTGTAGTGGACTTGAGGACCACTTTCTTGCAGTAGCGTCATCTGTTATTGGAGGGTTTAGGTAATGATCAAAGGGGTTGGGTACTTTCACTTGAAACAAATCTTGTTCAGACACAGCAATATCAAGTTGATTTAGTTGAATTATTTTCTGTTCATAAGTAGGTGCAACATTATATTTGGCATTCACATTAAATTGAAATGCATTTGTAGTAACGCTTGTTGGTGATTTAAATTCCATCCTTTTTTATATGAGATAATAAAAATGTTTATTACCTTAACAAATTTTGACACAAGCAAACCAGTGTGGTTAACTAATGGGATTGATAATCGTGGTGGTAGCAAGGCTGTAGCTATCCATGAAATGTTTTATAGTGTAAAATGGTTTAATGTAACAGATGATATAAATTATTATGTATCTGTTAGTAATGAATCCTCTCCTATTGAGAACCATAAAATAACATCTGGGTATTATGACTTTTGTACATTAGCCAACTGGTTTCAAAGTAAAATAAAAATTAAAGCAACTTTAAATCCAGCTAACTTACTTGTTACATTAGAATTTTCTTCTGAGCGTAGGATAACATTTTCAGATGATCTTCTATTATTACTTGGTTTAATAAATGAAACTGAAGCTAAAACAAAGCTTTGGAAAATAGAGATGATTGATGGAAAATTGACTGGAAAATATCCTGTTCATTTGTCAGTACACACAATGCTAAATGTTTATTTGAAAGAACTGAACACAACTGAGAATGTACACAGTGGAAAGCCTTCGACTTTGTTGAGATGTGTGCCAACTGGAACTGCACCCTATTGCGAAAGTGTGGTTGTTAGATTTCCTGCGCAGTTTAAGAAATTAGGTTCTAGTTTCTTTGAGTCACTGAGTATATCTGTAACTAATCAGGATGATAAACCAGTTGTTATGCATGATTTTAATGTTGTGTTGGAAATTAAATAATTTTATTTTTGTTTATAAAAATGAGTGGTGGTCCAAAGCCGAGAATCATACCAGTTGCATGTCCAGTAACAGAATTGAAAGATTTGGCAGATGTACAGGATTTTGAGAAGGAGGGAGAGGTAGGGGAGGTGTATGATTTTGAACTTGATTCGACTGGTATGTACAAAAGAAAAGTAATTGATGACATGAAAGAAGGAACAGAGAGACCGATTCCTAAACTTGGTCAGCTACGTGATGTTACTGTACCTACTACGCCTGTAAATAATGCGCCCTACAACTTAATACATGTGGGAAATAAGTGGGTTGTTTCACCTGTGCCGGCACCAGCACCTGTAATTGACTGGGACATAAAGTTGGAATTTATTAGTCCTTATGTATACACTGATGATGAAGGCGCCTTAGTGTTTAGGAAGGTTGTTAACTCTGGGCCGCTTATTGTAAGCCTTGTTCCAAGTTTTGCCCCAGACAACAATAGCAGAGATAAACTGAAAGTTGGAAATTATGAGAGACGGCAGTATCTTCTTACAACTAGAAAGGGTAGATCAGATACTTCTGTTGTGTTTATGCCAGCAAGCTTAGTCGTGGCTAGAGAAGCGACAATAGTATTTGAAATTATCATGAAATCTGTAACTTCTGCAAAAGAGGCAAATATTGCACAGGGAATAAAACTTACATGGGATGAAACAGTATCAGAATCAACAAAGGTTTTTATTGCTATTAGAAAAAATGTAGATGTTTTTGAAGTTTCGAGCAGTGTTCCAGCTGTCAAGATATTAGTCGACAAAACAACTTTTGTTCGTCTAAGTTACATAAACCTTGAACACATTGATCTTGTTTCATTTTATTATGCCAGCAAATTATATACTTTTGAAGAGTTGCAAAATGTAATTGATGATTAAATAAAAAATATTTGTCAATAAAAAAAATGGTAAAATTCTATCCAATACTACCGAAGCTTGAGCCGACTGAATCAATTGCGATGACTAAAACAACGCTTGCGCCTGATCCGCATGCGACAGCTGTGCCAATTGCATCAGATAAAACATTACAGGCAGACGCATTTCGTTTAATGAATATTACAGAAGCAATTAAATATTTGGAAAGTGAAGAGGCGAGGTACTCCAGTTGTAAGAGACGGTATAAGACCGTTTTCAATTCTGTTCAAAACACTTCTATGGCTATTGGTGCAGTTTCAGCTGGATGTTCTGTAGGAGGTATTGTTCTGTTTGCCACGGGAATTGGAAGTTTGGCTGGAATAGCAGTTGAGGGTATTAGCGTTGCTACATGCCTGGCTTGCTTTGGTTTGGAGGCCTTGAACAAGAGGTTTCACACGAAATTACAGAAACATGAAGCATTGAGTACGCTTGCTAGTGCAAAGCTGAGCAGTATGAAACTTATTATCAGTAAGGCATTGAATGATAATTTTATTGATGACGAAGAATTTAAGCGAGTCCAGGATGATTTAAATAATTACAAAAAACAGAAGTCTGAAATACAGAATAAGATGCGTAGTCAATCTCCTGTGAATGTTGAAGAGCTAAAAGCCAGTTTTTTAGAGATGGGAAAACAGATCGGTGTTCAGGAAACCACAGAAAAACTACACAATCTTTTAAACAAATAAAAATCAGATTTGGTAATCAATCAATATTTTTGTCATATGCTTCGCAGAGAGATGACACGTCATTTACACAGTTTAGGCCTGATTATTTAACCCCATCTGCACCACCGCCAGAGTACTACTGAGAAAAAAAAGTTTTTTTATTGTCCTTGTATCTTGTCAAATCTGACCGAGTAAGTTGTGACTTAAGTCAAGTTGTTGTAAGAACTTTTAAGAACTTACAGTAAGTAATTAATAAGTTCTTATGATAAGTAATTAATAAGTTCTTATGATAACTAACTTAAAGGTTACCTCTGCAGGTTCCTAAAAGTTAGTTGTAACTTGTAAGTATAAAGTTTTACTTGAGAAAATCGTGTTCCTCAGAAATAGACTCTGACAGGTGGGGGGGGGGGGGGTGTGTAAAAAGTCATTAGTTTATTACAGAGTGCGCTGTCAAGATTTTGGTTTCATTTGAGAGAAACGGCAGTGTGGACGTTAATGACCGTAATTAGTTAATTAATTAAGGTCAACTTAAGACAATGGGTAATTGGGTCATTATTTTACTCGTCAATACAGATGATGATTCTCATGAGTCAGTGTTTGTTTCAAAATATGGTTTTGTTGCCAGTGAGGTGGAAATTATTATAGCGTTGAGGGAGTAGTGAGTGAGAGAGATTAAAAATAAACTCTTTTAGGGCATCAGTTTGGCTCCTGAGAATCTGGAGTCTTTGTAAAGTACTTCCTTCTATCTCTGTGTGTGTGTGTGTGTGTGTGTGTGATGGTATGAGTTTGCATAAAGGTGTCATCAACCTCGCTTGTTAAATTACATAAACTCAGCGACGACTTACTCAGGATAGCTGCTGATGGTTGTCATAGTTACTATGGATTAACCAATTTTTTTGTGACAGAGACACATGAACGATGACCACATCTGATGACAGAGACACATGGACGATGACCACATCTGATCATTAGTGCACTACTGCGCTGTGAAACAGTGTTCTAGTACTGTGAACAAACTGTAAACTATAATTTGTTATTAATGACCGGAATCCGATTTGTCGGACAGTCGGAACACCCGACTCACAGTGCACGATCATTGCGTGAATTCTTTTGACTAGTAACCTTACTTAAGGTCTTAGGTGACTGAGATTATTGTCTGTCTTACATTTTCAATGAAAAGCGAGTGTGTTGCTACAACATATGGACTTCGTTACACACGAACTCTGACATAAACGCTTTCTTTATAGTGGTCTTTTCTCAGATAGTATACTTGTCATTTCTTACTCTTTACTGCAAGTTTTTGTTTTTGTGCTCTTTGCGTGTGCTGTAATACAGGTTTCTGGCGTGAACCGCCGTTCAGCTGACGAAAAGTCGACTTAGTCTTTATTTGTTTCATTTGATATTTTACTTGTACATGTTATTTCTTTCCTGGTTTAACTGTGTAACCTTCTACTATTTGTATCCTG
Source organism: Semisulcospira habei (assembly GCA_036245525.1). NCBI lineage: Eukaryota > Metazoa > Mollusca > Gastropoda > Semisulcospiridae > Semisulcospira > Semisulcospira habei. Next base: position 228,330,730 of record BTPG01000001.1, on the reverse strand, counting down.
TACCTTAGTTTTGTTCCCTGGTTCTTTACCTTATTATCTGAACATGATTTATATAACTATGAACAGACCCTCGAAAAAAAAATCCAAACATTTCGTATCGGTCACCTAAATGTCTACCACCTGGCAAACAAAGTTCAGGATGTCTGTGTTTATGTTAATGCCCCAAATTATTTCCATCTATTTGGTTTAACTGAGACTCGTTTGGCCGCCCACATCAGTGATGAAGCCATCGCCATCCCGAATTATTCTATTATCAGGAGAGACACGTCAGTACAGGGTGAGACAGGTTTAGCGGTATACATCCATCAATCCATTCTACACATAACCCGCAGGCGACAAGACCTAGAAAATGGTGATGTAGAATGTATTTGGGTAGAAATCAAAAACTCTAAATCCCCGCCCTTACTTGTCGGGTTTCTGTATCGAAACCCCGCAGCCACCTTTGAGTGGTACGATAGCTTTTTACACATGATCGATAAAACAGACATTCACAACAAAGACGTTCTCCTTGGAGATTTTAATATTGACTTTCTTAAACCCCATCCATCATGGGAATGTACTACTACCCTAGTCGGTCTCCATCAATTGGTAACATCACCCACCAGAATTACGCCATCATCAACCACTATTATAGACCATATTTATACCAAAAAACCTCAAGCAGTTAGCAACACTCAAGTTAATAGTCTTAGTGTAAGCGACCACTATCCGGTTAGCTGCACATGGCTGTCAAAACTTCCAAAGCTAAAAAAGCAAGTCCACACTTGCATAACTTACAGACCGTTTAAAAACTTTAATGAAAGTGTATTCTTGGCTGATTTAGCCACAACACGATTCATCGACGTGTATAACAATAGTGTCCCAAATAAAGCATTAGATATCTGGTACCGGGGTTTGTTTTTTTTTTTGGTGTGCTGAACAAACACGCGCCTCTGAGACAAAAAAGAGTGAAATACGTTACCGTTCCACCATGGCTGACTGCGGATCTGATTGAGGTAATGGAACATAGAGACCAGCTGAGAAAAGAGAAGCGGTTTACTGAATACAAAACACAGCGTAATCGTGTCAAATAATATATGGTTTTAAATGCAAAGAGATCACTTTTCGATAAAGTAGTTAAACAAAGCAAAGACTCATCTACTGCATGGCGTGCTATTAATTTAGTAACTAGAGGTACAAATAAAAATAGTGCACCTTTATCACCCCACCTCACAGCAAATAGGTTTAACGACCACTTTACCTCTATAGCGGAATCGTTAATCCCAACAGGAAATAACTCATGTGAGTATGTTTGTCCAAACGCGCTAGTACACCACTGTAACTTGAAAAATACGGACAAAGAACAATTCACGATACCGCCTATAGCAGTCCACGAAGTGGGTAAATTAATTTCCTCGATGGAAAATAAAAAGTCATCAGGGCCTGATGAGATCAGCTCAAAATACTCAAGATATCTCTTCCATATATCGTCGAAAGTATTACAATTATTTACAATCTCTGTATAAACCAAAACTCTTTTCCGGACGCATTTAAAGACGCAAAAGTGATACCCCTACCAAAATCAAAAGATATGAGTAAAATCAATAGCTTTCGCCCCATATCACTATTACCTGTTTTGTCGAAGCCTTTAGAGCGGCACATCCATAAGCATCTTTCTGAATATTTAGAAAACCAAAATCTCATCCATTCACTGCAGTCAGGCTTCAGACCGAACCATTCCTGTCACACTGCCTTGATAAGGATGGCAGATACCTGGTTATCATCTATTAATGATTCCAAACTAACAGGTGTAGTGTTCTTAGACTTTCGTAAAGCCTTTGATATGGTGAACCATGACATACTTATAAAGAAAATATCCTTATATACTAAAAGCGCAGCCGTGTTTTTCAAATCCTACCTAGAAAACAGAAGACAAAAAGTTCTTCTTAATGGTACATATTCTAGTCACTGCAAAGTAAAGCATGGCGTGCCCCATGGCTCTATTTTAGCCCTCTTTTAGTCTGTTTGTTCATTAACGATCTTCCACTCGCAATTAGTGATGATAGTGTTGCATGCGATATGTTCGCTGATGATGCTGCGATACACACTCCCGATAAGGATTTGTCAGTAATTGACACGCGCCTACAAAACACATTACAGGACATTAACAGCTGATGCAGTAACAATTCCATGATCGTAAACCCTGCAAAGACTGAATGTATTGTTGTAAGTACCCGCCAAAAGCACCAGCTCGGCTCTCTCCCACTCAGCTTGTCCCTTCAAGGCAAATCTATCAGCCAGGTAACGGAACATCGTCTTCTCGGCGTTACTGTAGATAACCTGTTTAAGTGGCAATGCCATCTTAGTAATATATGTAAGACAATATCAAAGAAACTGTTTATTTTACCCAAGTTAAAACATATAGCTAATGTAGAAACACGAAAACTGTTCTTCAACGCCCACATCAGGTCACATATAGATTATGCTTCTATGGTGTGGGATAGCGCAAGTGAGGTCCAGTTAAAGAGGCTGAACTCTCTTCATCATAGAGCCGCGAAGCTTATCCTTTCAGACCCTAACTCAACAATAGATTTAATAAACTGAAAACCTTAGAAATTCTCCCCTTGAAAAACCATTTATTATACAATAAGGGAATAACGGGGTGAGTATAGAGTGAGTATAGATTGCTTTACGTCCCGCAAGCGACAAAAGCCTTCTCAGGACGTGCCTGCGCTAAATGAAGAAAAGAACTGCAAGAAGTGCAGACAGGAGGGAGAATTTCAAAAGAAAAATACAGATGAATGGACCAGAAAGACAGAAATACAAACCCCCAAAAGAGTAGAACCCACCTTGCAGGGGTTAGACAAGGTGACCCTAGGAACTAAAAAGTAGACAACCCCACCAAGGTCCCCTAGGGCAGACCCGGTGGGGGAGTAAGGGAATAACGATGTTCAAAGTATTGAATAACAGACTCCCCGAGTATATTAAAAAATTGTTTTCCCACCCGGCATCAACATACTCCAGATCAAGGCAGTCCATTACTGTGCCACGACCTAGAATCGATCTCTATAAGACAAGTTTAGCGTTCTCAGGTGCTAGCATGTGGAACACATTGCCCAAAATTTAATGTTACAACATCAACAACGCTTTCGTCATTTAAAACAGGTCTCTTCAAATTCCTCACCTCATCATCGTAAGATTTTCACAGCAACCTGCACTTGCAGTGTACGATTTTCCCCTCTCTAACTCTTCAATTCAGTTATATCTTCAGTTAATACAAGATGCTAATGCTGCACGTATTGTGTGTGTGTGTGTGTGTGTGTGTGTGTGCGTGTGCGTGCGTGCGCGCGCGCGCGTGTGTGTGTGTGTGTTTTGTGTTTGTGCTTGTGTCTATGAATGTATGTATGGATATGTACACCTTTACAACTGTGTGTATGTGTGAGATTTTCTATGTTTATTTCCACTTCTTTAATGATTTCTTTTGTAAAACTTTATATTTCAATTTTTCGTTTGTTATATATTTATTTTTTTTTCCAATTTAAAGATAGTATTTCGTGATTTGCGCATTATATGTAAGTAGATTAGCAAAGGCAAGTTCGAAAAAATGGTTTCACCAAAACTTTCACCGTTGTAAAATAAAGATTCATTGTCATCATTGTCATTGTCACTCTCTCTCTCTCTCTCTCTCTCTCTCTCTCTCTCTCTCTCTCTCTCTCTCTCTCTCTCTCTCTCTCTCTCTCCTCTCTCTCTCTCCTCTCTCTCTCTCTCTCGCTCGCTCGCTCGCTCGCACGCACGCACGCACGCACGCACGCACACGCACACACACACACACACACACACACACACACACACACACACACACACACACACACAACCAGACCGGTTGATGACATGTGACCATTGGTTTGCATAGTTTATTGATACATGATATTATCCTCGATAATTGTTCTGTTTTCAGGCTACGAGATACAAGCTGCACACAATACCTATTATGGATCCATACCTTGGTAAAAGAGTGGACCGTCTGGTGAGGAACAACGTAATCCTACTGAGAAGCACAGAGATTGACGAGTGCATGAAGCATTTCTACAAGCTAACAAAAGAAAACGGTGCAGAAAAGCTGTGGTACCTTATAAAAAAAAAAGAAAAAAATAAAAACATTATTTTGGTATCAGTAAATGTCGTATCTAGTTATTCCTCAACAACATTCCAGAGCATACCAAAAGCAACCCACGTTTAAAAAACAAACCATCTCTAAAGCCTGTCAGAAGCAACAATGTGATGGAAAGACATCAAGTAGACTTAGTGGGCATGCGAAAACTGCCTGTTAACAGTAACAGAAAGATTTATCAGTTTGGCAGTGATTGATTGGTACAGTAGATTTCTATGGCTTCGTCCAGTTACGGACAAATATTCAGAAACCATTGCCAATGAACTAGAAAATCTGTACATGACATTTGGTCCACCTAGAATCTTGCAAAGCGACAGAGGTGGTGAATTCAGAGGAGCCGTTTGTAAACTTGCAGAGCAATTCAAGGTCAAAATTATTAACAGTACACCTCGGCATCCTCAGTCTCAAGATAAGGTAGAAAGATCCCACTCAACATGGAAGAAGAAAATCAGTGTTACGATTGTGGTTGTGTTATCCTGTGAGAGCGTGCGTGTGTTGATCGTAGGTAACGATCCGATGTTTATTTGAGCTATCACGGTTACGATTCACGTGCCTTTTTAGTAAGATGTCCTTTTGTTCGTGAGTAGAGCCGTTTTCGTTTTGTTAAGTTTAGTCCGGAACGTTCTAGAAAGGTCGCACTGTCTGGTGGCCTCGTACGTGTCACGTCGGTTAGTTGGCTACACTTCGCCACATTTTCGCTACTTTTTGTTATTCTGTGCGTGTGGATTGAGCAGCCTTTATTTTGTTTTGGGAATGTTCTCGTACCTTCTAGAGCTACCAGGTGATAGGGATACCATACTTTTATGTAACTTAATTATACGCTAGAATTTAGAGCTGAAGTGAGCAGCCGAGTTTTTGTAGCCTGTTATAGTTTTTCTGGAAAGTTTATTTTAATGAGTTTCGGCTGCGTGTTTTGTTCTGTTTGGTTGCGTTGTATGATTTCCGTAGACGTTTCTAGAATTTGATAGTATATATAAGGAGGGCGCTGGGAAAGCCCGTTGGTACATTGTCTTGCTTTGTCAGTTGTAGAGAAACGTAGTTTATTGGGAGAGACGCTGTGTATGAGAAACTTTGTGTCGCAGTGTGGACATTGCAGAAGAGACTTTGTATCAGTAGTTTGTGCATTTGAAAGTGTATTATTGTGTGGATATCGCATCGCTGAATTAAATATTGTTGGAACTGCTACTCCAGTATTGTCTACATCCTTAAGCCACGTGTGACGGATTGCAGCTGAACGAGGTTTATTTTAAAGAACTCTACCTGTGTGTGTTTAGTGTGTTTATCATACTTCGACTAAAATTCCACCACGTAACATTTTGGCGACCCCGACGAGACCTCTTCAGTTGGTTCAGTGGAAAGGGTAGCAGGAGAAAACAGCCAGCAGTGAAAAGCAGAGATCGCGACATCGGAGATGGAGACATTCCTGAAAATTGGAAAGGAATGTGGACTCGAAGGAGCTCAACTCCTCGAGTTTGTAAAAGAGAGAGAGAAGGAGAGACTAGAGAGAGAAGAAAAGGAGAAACTGGAGAGAGAGGAGAAAGAAGAAAAGAGACGAGAGAGAGAAGAAAAGGAGAGACTGGAGAGAGAGGAGAAAGAAGAAAAGAGACGAGAGAAAGAAGAAAAAGAGAGATTGGAAAGAGAAGAAAGAGCCAAAGAGCGTGAAATTAGGAAACTCGAAATTCAAGCAGAAGAGGCGGAGAGGCAGCGACAACATGAAATTCATCTGAAGCAGATGGAGATAGAGGCACAGAGCCAGAGAACTAATGAAGCAACAGCATTAGCGAGCAGAGAACAAACAGCCCGTGCTCCAAAACTTCCACCTTTCATTGAAAATTCAGATAAGATGGACGCTTATCTGGAGCGATTCGAGCGCTTCGCAAATAGCAACAATTGGAAACAAGAGACTTGGGCTATTAAACTGAGCGCACTTATAACTGGCAAAGCGCTTGAATTTTACACCCGCTTACCAAGAGAAGAAGCCGAAGATTATACACAGTTGAAAGCCGCCCTGTTGAGACAGTACGACTTCACTGAAGAGGGTTACAGGCGAAGATTTCGGAACTGCAAGCCTGAAAAAGGAGAAACACCCGGCCTATTCATTGAAAGAATTAGAAGCTACCTGGAGAAATGGATAGAGCTGGCTGGTTTAAACAGAGAGTACCAGGACTTGTGTGACCTCATCATCAAAGAACAAGTTTTCAGCGCATGTGCTAAAGACCTGGCCGCCCACCTCAGAAAGCAAAAAGACCAGTCACTAAAGGTCCTGGCCGACTTCGCTCAAAGATACCTTGACGCTCACAACATGAAGTTCGGGTCCAGTAAGCCACAGCGTGTGTCTGCACCAGCAGAGGAAATCCACAATATCAGAGACACCCCGAGATACAAGCCGGTGGAGAACCTGACATGTTTTCTCTGTGGAAAGAAAGGTCACAAAGCGATACGGTGTCCGTCTAAAGATGTTCCCCGAGGTGACAACATCAGAAGATCCAACCAAGATCATGGGATAGCAGGCAGAAGCAGTACCACGTCTCAACACAGAGCTGCCGCTGTATTAGCCAATGATGTGATGTCATCCAATGACTTTGAATCCAGAGAAAAGCGAGTTACATCAGAGCTGATCGAATCTTTCAGAAAGAATGGACGCATCCCAGTAGGAGATGAGACTACATTTTTACCAGTCTCAAACATCGCGCTGCCTGAGAATGAAGTGCCGAACATGCCGGTGGTGTCAGGATTCGTCGTCGACACACCAGTGAGAGTGTTGAGAGACACTGGTTGTAGCTGCATCATCGTGAGAGAGGACCTAGTAGCTGAAGACCAGAAGCTACAGGAGTGGACCACCCTCATTTTGGCTGACGGAACTGTAAGGATTATCCCCCTTGCCAAAGTCAGTGTCGACACCCCATACTTGACAGGAGAGGTGAAGGCGTTGTGCATGAAGACGCCAGTCTGCGACCTCATCATCGGAAACATTGATGGTGCCAGAAACGCAGAGGATCCAGATCCAGAGTGGAGACCTGAAATATGTTCTGTTACCACGAGAAGTCAAGCAAAGAAGAGTCATCAGACCATCCCTCTTAAAGTGGCGGACAACACGAAAGCAGCTGTCGTGAATAGGGACAGGCTGGTGCAGCTACAGAGAGGTCAAGACAAACCAAAATTGGCGGAATCGGTGCGTCTTGCTGATGACCAAAGACTAGACGACGAGAACCTGTTTGACCTTAATGAACTCCGACACAAAGAGGATGTAGAAGATATCCAATTCGGTCAGAATCTGACCCAGACTCAACGTGAAGAACTGCGCGTCCTGACTCAAGAGTTCGAGCATCGGTTTACACCCGACCCAGGGACAACAGACACCATCCAACACGAGGTAAACCTGACGTCAAACGAGCCAGTTTGCAGCAAACCTTATCGTCTTCCTTATAACACTAGGGAAGAATTGAAAAAAAGATATCAAGGAAATGCTGAGTCTGAATGTCATCAGAGAGTCCAAGTCACCATATGCGTCCCCTGTTGTCATCGTGAAGAAACCAGATGGATCCAACCGAGTGTGTGTGGACTATCGCAGACTCAATAAACTAACAATCTTTGATCCAGAGCCTATGCCCACAGCGGAAGAACTGTTCCAGAAGGTCAGTGGAGACCGATTTTTCTCCAAAATTGACCTAAGCAAAGGGTATTGGCAAATCAAGGTTGCAAAAAAAGATATCCCCAAGACAGCGTTCGTCACACCCGACGGTCATTGGGAGTTCCTGAAGATGCCTTTTGGTATGGTGAACAGTGGTGCCACATTGAAGAGAGGACTAAAAAAGATCCTAGAAGATATGCAAAATGTGGTCTTTTACTGGGACGACATTTTGATACATACCATAACTTGGGGGGACCACCTCAAAGCCCTCCGAGAACTGTTCCAAAGACTCAGATGCGAATTTCACCATCCGTCCAAGCAAGTGTATTCTTGGGGCTGACAACATATACTTCATTGGACATTAAATTGAGCGAAGGTTTAAAGGGGCTACACGACGCCAACGTGCAGAAGATCAGGAATGCCTCGCGACCTACGACCAAGACGCAAGTCTGCTCATTTATGGGCTTGGCGAACTACTACCGGGAGTTCATACCAAACTTCGCGGCAGTCACAACACCCTTGACTGATTTGCTGAGGAAAGGACAACCTAACATAGTGAAGTGGGAGGATGCCCAAGAGCGAGCATTCCAGGCGGTTCGAGACATCCTAACCGAGAAGCCTGTTCTACACCTTCCTGACCGGTTGAAAACGTTCTTCCTGAGAACAGACGCCTCCAACGAAGGAGTAGGTGCAGTCTTGATGCAAGACGATAACGGAAAACTCCACCCAGTGAGCTACGCCAGCAAAAAGGTGACCAGAGCTGAGAGAAACTACTCGACCATCGAGAAGGAGTGCCTAGCCATCATCTGGGGAGTAAGGCGATTCGAACTGTACCTTCTGGGAGTGCCATTTGTTCTCCAAACAGACCATCAACCCTTGAACTATCTAAACTCTGCAAAATTTACAAATTCTCGTATTATGAGATGGGCGATGTTCTTGCAGAATTTGACATTAAACTACAGTCTATCAAGGGTTCGCAGAATTTTGGAGCAGATTACCTGAGCAGAGCAGTTTAAATGAACATTTCTGTGTCCAGAACATTTTGTATGAAACATTTCGATGCTCAGGACTGTTTACAGGAACTGTGAGACGTTTATTTTAATTTGATTTTTGATGTGAAATTATATTTGTTTAGGGTCTTGTGTAGGTTTACACAGCCACAACCGTATTTTTGAAATTTGAGAAGAAATTTTTGTGAAATTTTATTCTTAAGAGGGGGGTAATGTTACGATTGTGGCTGTGTTATCCTGTGAGAGCGTGCGTGTGTTGATCGTAGGTAACGATCCGATGTTTATTTGAGCTATCACGGTTACGATTCACGTGCCTTTTTAGTAAGATGTCCTTTTGTTCGTGAGTAGAGCCGTTTTCGTTTTGTTAAGTTTAGTCCGGAACGTTCTAGAAAGGTCGCACTGTCTGGTGGCCTCGTACGTGTCACGTCGGTTAGTTGGCTACACTACGCGACATTTTCGCTACTTTTTGTTATTCTGTGCGCGTGGATTGAGCAGCCTTTATTTTGTTTTGGGAATGTTCTCGTACCTTCTAGAGCTACCAGGTGATAGGGATACCATACTTTTATGTGACTTAATTATACGCTAGAATTTAGAGCTGAAGTGAGCAGCCGAGTTTTTGTAGCCTGTTATAGTTTTTCTGGAAAGTTTATTTTAATGAGTTTCGGCTGCGTGTTTCGTTCTGTTTGGTTGCGTTGTATGATTTCCGTAGACGTTTCTAGAATTTGATAGTATATATAAGGAGGGCGCTGGGAAAGCCCGTTGGTACATTGTCTTGCTTTGTCAGTTGTAGAGAAACGTAGTTTATTGGGAGAGACGCTGTGTATGAGAAACTTTGTGTCGCAGTGTGGACATTGCAAAAGAGACTTTGTATCAGTAGTTTGTGCATTTGAAAGTGTATTATTGTGTTGATATCGCATCGCTGAATTAAATATTGTTGGAACTGTTACTCCAGTATTGTCTACATCCTTAAGTCACGTGTGACGGATTGCAGCTGAACGAGGTTTATTTTAAAGAACTCTACGTGTGTGTGTCTAGTGTGTTTATCATACTTCGACTAAAATTCCACCACGTAACAGTCAGGAAAGACATATACCATTCAGTGTGCTCAGAGAAAAATTGGATGAAAAGTCTACCAGATATTGTAAACATTTATAATACTGGTCTTCACCGTGCTCTTAAAATGAGTCCATATGAATGTCTTTTCGAGGTGAAATCCAACTTTGTAGCACAAGCACTTCACGGAGGTCTTTGTGAGGATGCTGAAGACGATGATGTGGACGACCATCTAAATACCGAAATTGAAATCTCAAGACACGAAGACAATGAAGAAGAGAACGAAGAGAAACAAGTACACACTCAAAATTATGACAAACATCCTTACAACCGAGTAGACTCCCAACATGCACCAAAACCACCAGTACACAACACTGTCACTCCAAATAAATCCAGAAGAACTACTCTTAAGAGCGTTCGTTTGCAAGCAGCTGAATGCACGGAAACCTACGATTAAACACCATGTAGCTAAACATCCACCCATTGTATATAAAGCTGGGGATTTAGTATGGATAAAGCATGAGGGGCTTGACAAAGGCGTAAAAAGAGGAGGTTTGTCTTTAAAGAAACCTACAGTGTAGTGTGGCGAATGCACGGAAACCTACGATTAAACACCATGTAGCTAAACATCCACCCATTGTATATAAAGCTGGGGATTTAGTATGGATAAAGCATGAGGGGCTTGACAAAGGCGTAAAAAGAGGAGGTTTGTCTTTAAAGAAACCTACAGTGTAGTGTGGCGTTATACGTCACCGGAATGGATTCAAATATACTGTCACCATTCTGTCCCCAATAAGGGCTGGAGAAACCGTAGAAGTAAATGTTGACAAAATAACATCTTTCACTCAGCACGAAGAAGCTACGAGACGTTTACAGCAGTCATCAAAGAAAGTAGACACTAATAATTTATCAGCCCTGAAAGTATAAAATTTTGCCCTCCAGCCTTTGGCTAGTGACTTCAAAGTTTTGCTAGCCAAACTGAAAATGTTACTAGCCAAACGGAAAATTTTACTAGTACTGAAAATAGCCCAACGCAACAATATAATGTACCACAAGTGTTTGACGCCCAATGTAAGAGTGTTTTCTGCCATCATACTGTACAGTACCTTTCATTTCATCATGAAAGGATGTGACCACCTTCAGAAGCTTGGGGGGGGGGGGGGGGACATCCGATCCTGTGTAATAGGGTGAAGAGACCTCTTCTGCTGACCAAGTCGAACTGCTGAGTTTTCTCTATTTATAGCTCCCTTTTTTGCTTGTTTGTCACAAATTTCATTCCAATAAATTCCACAGTGTGAGGGTATCCAAAGAAAATCGATCCCTATTCCTTTGGACATAATACAGCTCATAATATATTTTATTTCATATACTAAGTCTTTTCTAGTGTTACAATCCCAGCTTTTTAGACTATAGGACAGATTTAGAATCGACACAAATCAAAATGTTAAATATATCATAAGGTAGAAGATGAATAAAATTTAGTGCCATGAGAATCGCATACAGTTCAGACGTAAATATAGAAAATCCTTTACACAGATAAAAAGATTTCTTCACTTTGAGATCTGTAATAACAAAGCCTGCACCACAATCTAAAGAATCTAAGACAGACCGATCTGTAAAAATGTTCAAATGTTTAAAATATGTTGTCTGTAATTTTTCTTTCACTAAATTTGCTAAAACGTTCACATCCTCATCTCTTTTCAAATCTGTGTAATCTATATCGAAAGTAGCATTAATATGTTCCCATGGAGGTATAGCAGGAGTTACTGGTAAAACGGGAATAGACTTGATATCTATATTGCAGTTTTCTATAGCATCTTTGACATAATTACGTATATTTAAAAGATACGGGATTGTTTGCGCTCTTTTCGGGAAATCCAAATCTGCGTCTAAAATTATGTCTTCTCGTACTGAAATTTTGACGGACAGGCTTCGGACAATGTATTTTGCAGTTGCTAATTTACGTTGGTCAGATAAAGACAGAATACCTGCTTCTTTGTAGGTTTTTACAGTATTAGTATGAACTGGCACTCCAAGGGCTAATTTAACTGCTTTACTGTCAATGCTTTGCAGCTTCTGTAGAAGTGTAGCTGAGGCAGTAAAGTAGACTTCTCGACCATAGATAAGTGTTGATCGAACTAAAGATGTACCAAGGTGTAAAACAGTTTTAATGTCCTGACTCCATGGTTGTGAGTTTATAATTTTTAACAAGTTAAGTCTTTGTCTTGCCTTATTTAATATGGCTTTAATATGAATTCTCCAAGATAATTTTGATGTAAAACGTACACCTAAAAACTTTACACAATGTTGGTAGTTTAAAGGCGTCCCATTTAGGGATAATTTAGGCAATGTTTTAGCACTTTCCCCATTATTAAAAAGCAGTAGACATGTTTTTCCCCAGATAGTTCTAGACCATTTTCTTTCATATAGTTTGATAATTTGTCCAATTCAATCTGATAAATTTTTTTTAACGTAATCTACGATTCTTTTTGGGGTACGTTTTCTGAGAGTAGTGTTTATCCATATAGCAATATCATCTGCATATTGTACCACAGTTGTGTCTTGTGAGAAAGATTTTGGGAGGTCGTAAATTAACACAGTGAATAAAAATGGTGAAATTATTGATCCCTGTGGAATACCCATATCTATTTTCTTTAAGGTTGAATAACTTTTACCAACTTTGGTGCAGACAAACCTTTCAGACAAAAAGCTTTTAATGTACTCATACATAAACCTGGTTATGCCAATCTGTTTTATTTTGTATAATAATCTAGCATGCCAAACACTATCATAAGCCTTTTTTACATCAAAAAAGGTTGCTAATATACTTTTTCGTCTAGAAATTTGTTTTTTAATGTTATTTATGAGTTTAACTAAATGGTCTGTCGTACATCTACCTTTCCGAAAACCAGCTTGATGAACTGGAATTATATCCTGTTTTTCACAGTAATGAAATAGCCGATTTAAAATAATCTTTTCCATTACTTTGCAAGCTTTTGAGTTAGCGCAATAGGTCTATAACTACTAATCAATGTACGTGTTTTACCCGATTTGAGTACTGGAACTACTACTGACTGCTTCCATATAGTAGGAAGAGATCCATTAAATCAACATTTTTGGTAAAATTTATATAGTAGTTTTTCCTATGACTCGGGTAAATGATAAAGTAGTTTGTAAGATATTCCATCATTTCTAAGAAAATGCACTAGAGGTATTTGCAAACGATTGTAAAACGTCTAGGAATTCATTATATTGAATTGGAGCATTGATATACTGAGAATGATTAGAAACTGGATCTTGATAATCTGCTTTGACTTCTTCTTGTTTTCTGAGGTTTATGTTTGGTAAACTAAGACTTAACTTGAGACTACTTCCTGCAACATATTAACAAAGGCCTCCGCTTTATCTACTGCACTAGGAAATGTGTTACCTTTTACTGCGATTGGATACACTTGTAATTTGTATCTATTTTGTAATTCTGATTTTTTTTTCCAAACCTTATATGTATCTTTTGATTCAGACACCTCATTTTTACAGAACTCAGCCCAGTGAATCTTTTTGGCTCTCGCCACAATTTTGTTACAGTGTATTATAGTTTTCTTCATTCCCCTAAAGTTCTCTTCAGATTTGTTTCTTATCCATTTTTTAAAGAGTTCCTTCTTAATATTTACTGCTAGTTCACATTCCTTATTCCACCAAACATTACCTGAATATTTACCTTTTGATTTTCCTTTGCATTTTGGTATTGACTTCTCACGCAGCAGAAAGAACAGCTTTTGTAATATTTCCGTAAAATGTATCTATACTTTCATGTTCTATACTTGCAATGTTATGGGACATCAAGATTGTCTCATACAGTTCCCAATTAGCATTGACATACTGAAACTTTGGAATTCTGTCCTCAATATTGCAATATTCATCTTTATCTTTAACGTTTAATTGTATAATGATTGGAAGATGATCACTTCCCAAACAATCTTCCTCAGTGATCCAAGTGCAATTTGTTGCCAGGGTTGGGCTTACTAGTGATATATCAAGAGCAGATGCTTTATAGGTATATACATCTGGGATTCTAGTGATTCTACCATCATTTAAAATGATTAACTTAGAGTCTGAAATAGTTTCTACTAGACGATTGGCTGTAACTATTGTACATCCAGACTCCCAGAACTCATTTGGCTGAAGCCATCTGAATGGTGACACTTTTTGCCGCGTGCCATTGTTGCTTATGAAAGGCTTTAGATATTGTCTGTTTTTTAAATGTGGGTTGCAACACAATGGTGATTGCTTTGACATTGTGCATTTGAGGTGACGATGTATATCTTACAGTATTATATCGTATTTCCTACTATGCCTTGGAGATGCTTGTCATGACAGACCAACATTGGGTTGTCGTAAGCAAGTTGAATGTTGATATTTTAACGACAGATGCCATCTTAAAAGGATGTTTGCCTACGACATTTTTTTACTCATTGTGGAGTTTCTCCTGTGTGTGTTATACTGTGTGCTGGAGATACCTGCCATTTGAAACGGGTGATTGCTTATTCTTTCTTTTTTACTTTCATGGATTTTCTTTCATCCTTAATGTTTTATGCTTTTGTTTTGAGTTTGCTATGGTGTATATCCTAATGTGTCTTGGAGGTGCCTGGTATGAAAGACCAACATTCAATTGGTTTTATGGCATCTGACTAGTGGTACTTTAAAGCAGGTGTCAGCTTAACTCATTCTACCCCAACACGGAAATCCGCAAATTTTTCCCTTGTCCTCTGAAGACTGCATTGCAGTGCAAGACACAGATACTTATCTTGCTGTGGTGTGTCTGGGGTAGAATGAGTTAAAAGAATGATTGCTTTCTCATTTGTGAAGCTGATTTGGAGTATTTACCTGTGTCTGGGGGATACCAGAGTATTGGGCATTACGATCATTTTGTTCAATGGATGTATAGTATAAGAAGTATACTCCTGTCATAATTGGCTCACGTGTGAAGCCAATGTCAGTATGTTTTGGGCCATTGGTCGTCCGTCCTTCGTCTGTCGTCCGTTGTCCGTCCGCAGACGTCCGTGGTAAACTTTAACTTTGGCATTTTCTCAAAGACTATTCAAGCCACAGTCTTCAAACTTGGCCCAATGATACTTTGTGGCAAGACCTATCTAAACACACCGATTTGGGTGACTTCTCACAAAGGTCAAAGTCACAGCGGATCAGGAAATAGGACCAAAATAGATATATATTTACATATTCTCAAAATTGTATTAACAACTTCAAACCTTCATTTGGTACACAGATACCTGATAGTAAGATCTATCTATGCAAACTAATTTGGATGATCCCTCAAAAAGGTCAAGGGTCACAAGAGCTCAGGAAATAGATCCAAAATAGCCATATTTTGACAAAAGTTGTTTTTTCTCAAATACTATTCACAACTTCAATCCCGAATTTGATACAGAGATACATGATGGTAAAACCTATCTATGCATAGTAATTTGTATGACCCCTCGGAAAGGTCAAGGGTCACAAGAGGCCGGCAAATGTGTGTAATATTAAATTTTTAAAATATAAATTTAGGTATTATCAACATTTTTGAAAATGTTTCAATCAAATTTGGCAGAGAGGTAGCTGATGATAAGACCTTTTATGCATTCTAATATAGTTAACTCATCGCAAAGGTCATGGGCCGGGGTTGACAGATTTGTGAAAAACGCTTACATTTTGAGAAAACATGGATTTTGCTGGTGCAGAAACCAGCCGTTTACTTATTGTCACAGAGGTCGCATATATGTAAATGGGTCATACACATGAGCTATAATGGCTTTGCTTTAATTGTTTGTGCTTTTGATTTGCCAGAAGGCACATTTACCTTGCTTGAAAGCTGAGCAGTAATAAAAGAGTGTTACGAAATTTGTGTTGCGAATTTTTTGGTAATGTAGTATTTTAACCTATGTTCAATTGGCTTGGACCCTCTTTGGTGTGCGATAATACAAACACGCACACGCACATGCTGGACATACAGAGAGAGAGAGAGAGAGAGAGGGGGGGGGGGTCGGTGGAATCGTCGACCGACTGTGGTGGGGATGGGGGGGGGGGGGAAACCAATCGACAAACAAGACGTTCGGTGCCGTCCGGTCAAAACATATTTTTTATTATAGTGACTACGGTAACGAGTCAGCACTGAGCGGGAATTTCCCTCAGAGGGAACTTCATTAAACTCCGTATTCTGCATCAGCGTCTACAGATAAGGGCATTCTACAGATAAGACGTCAACTCTGGATTCCGACAAGTCTCTTCTCATCAGAGGCCACTCACTCGTTGGACAGTTTGTTGAGATACCGTTAAGGACAATCAAGGGTTGTCTTTCGTGATGACGACTCTGCATTGTCATTGTTACAGCGTCACACGGGCAACCTATTAGGCATAAAGAACGTAGGACTAACAAGAAACATAAATCCCCCTGAACCCCGCGACCGCGGGGGCTCATGATGGTTTTTGTCTCTTGCAGATGGATACCCCTCGCTACCTTCCCCCCGAACCTCAGAATGTATGACAGTTTTTGTCACGCGTCACGGCGGATATCGTTTTTGGACGCAAAGACATTGCAAGCCATTTTTTTCAGAGTGTAGGTCGATATTCGTCTTTAGTGTGGTAGAAGCTGACTAAAAGAAAGAGAATGTATGTCTCTTGTTAGTCCTGCGTTGTTTTTACACTGTAACAATTACAATGCATAGTCGTCATGAATGTATTAACCAATTCATATCTGACACACTACATCAGGAGATGGGTCGACCATGATAATTCAAGGGTAGTGCCAGATTAGCCTGGCGCCTATCGGCGCCAAACTAATCTGGCACTGGCCTTGAATTATCATGGTCGATCCAGGTCCTGCAACTGATGCATAGTCATTAAATGACGCCTCCAAAATTGGGAAAATACGGCCGTCGGGCTGAATGAGTTAATATTTCAAAATAGGCATACAAACAGGTAGGACCTACACAATTTTAAACTTATTTGTTCATGATGGGAAGGTGCATCGCAAGATCAGTTGCATCATCCCATCACGAAAAGCTATGTTGCAAATTGAGCAATTTCTATTTAGAAAAGACAGTTACAACACAAGTTTTGATATTTCGGATTAACCCGAAATATTAACTCATTTAGCCTGGCGCACGTATTTCCCAAATTTTGGAGGGTCATCTAACGACTATGCACCTGTTGCAGAAGATGGATCGTGCATGATAATTCAAGGGCAGTGTCAGATTAGCTTGGCTCCGACAGGCGCCAAGCTAATCTGGCACTACCCTTGAATTATCATGGTCGACCCATCTCCTGCTGTAGTGCGTGAGGGCTGAATGGGTTAAATGTCTTATCCGCAGTCCGTCCCAGTCATCTTCTAATTCGTCAGGCCCTTCATCCTAAATTCATCAGGCTCCTAAGGGACACCACCACCTATTAACTGCACCTCCATGAACTTGACTGCGTACCAACCCTACACCCAAGTGTAGCCAAAACTAGTACGCACATTAAAATCACCACCAGCCGGGAAACTCACACTAACCCCATAAAAAAACTGATTAACCCATTCAGCGCTGTAACTGTCTTTTCTAAGCGTGTTTCTTTCTTCGTAGGTTATTCTCTGCCTTTGCTCGAAGAAAGCGCTTTCAACCACAAAACACAAGTAAGATGATAATACATGGGAGAGGCCGTTTACATTTGCACATCAACTCGGGTTGAACCCCAGTACAAACCGGGTTGGAGCGTTTACACTTGACCGAACAAGGGTTGGAGCAGGTTAGAGTTC
The DNA here is from genome assembly GCA_036245525.1 of Semisulcospira habei. Taxonomy (NCBI): domain Eukaryota; kingdom Metazoa; phylum Mollusca; class Gastropoda; family Semisulcospiridae; genus Semisulcospira; species Semisulcospira habei. The sequence continues at coordinate 228,313,094 of BTPG01000001.1, read as the reverse complement.
AACCCTGGTCCAAAGCAGGGTTGAACCGGGATTGTATTCCATTCCGCGTGATAACTGTGCATGTTGTGAAAAATCGTTGACGTGACGTCACTGACAGGAATTTCAGTACCGTTGACACAACAGATTTTGACGTCGAATGTGCACATCGACAGTGAACATGAGATGTCTCTACAGCTTCTCACCCACGTCTGGGCTGAAGGTGCTCATTATACTTTTCAGTGCTGCACGATTTGACTCCAGCAGTCTTGCGACTGGCAGAGAGAGAGAGAAAAAAAAACCGCTTTTGATAATACAATAAGTGCTTGTCGAACTGACAATGTAAGACCGCTGTTGAAACAACGTTGTTATAAATGTAATTGAAAACGTTCTCTGTAAGAAAAACATTTTGTTGTTGTTGTTGTTGCAAACTTTGCTGTACGAGTAGCTTGAATCTCGTGTTCGAGATCACCTCTTTCTATGCCGCAAGAAATAATGAATTAAAAATAATAAAAATAAAAACAAAGACTGGTCACAGTCCAACTGCAAGGGCCAAAGAACACCATGAGCCACGTACGTGTTGTCTCGTGGAGGCGTCATGATGCATTCCTATGATGTGCTGTGTCACGTCATGTGGGCGCGTCAAAACGGAAACGATTCCAAATGCACGTGTAAACGCACCAACCCCAGTTTAACCCGGGTTCAACTCTACTCAGGTTCAACCCGGGTTGCAAGTGTTAACAGCCTCCTGTTTTATCGTTTTGATCTAGCCCAGAAATAACTCATGACTTTTTTTTCAATAATTTCCTTAGGAAGACAATTTTGATAGACTTCTTCGAGAAAAAGAGAAGTGTTTACTTACGCTTGTACCCGACTAAATTCACAAAAATGAATATTGTTTACCCGGTTGTTTACCCGGCTGTTTTTGCCCGGCTCAGGTAAGAGAAGCAAAATCGGAGATTTTCGACATTTATCATAACCCAGATGGTTCCTCTCTAAAGTGATTTTAAAGTAGTGGTAAAACAAAGTTTTTCTCCTCAGCACGTTCACACTTTCATAGGAGACACAAACACTAAGTGACCTACGATACGTCATTTTTGTGAGATGAAATTCATTCATCGTAATCTTACAATTGTGCGTATGAGAGGATCAGAAAAAAAGGTGTTGCATCTTCCAAAACGAGAAGATAAGTTGCAAATAGTAGAATTGTTTGTATGTCTATTTTGAAAAAAAAAAAGAAGGTTTTAACCCGAAATATTAATAAACTGTGTTGTAACTGTATTTTCTGAGTGTTGAGATGTTCAATGCATTTTACACGCTTAGCGATCACCTCTTCGGTCATGATTTCAAAACTGTGTTTTGTCAGCTGATTTCCATAGGCCTACTTTGTGTTTGAAACTTGTTAGCCAACTATTTGACCTACTCCTACTCGAGAGCCGGGACGAAAAGCTGGCTTTCGTAGGCATTTTTATTAACTCATTCGCTGGCCGCGAATGAATCAACGAAACAATCAGTCGGATAAAAATGAGAAAATTCTCTTTATATATAATTTTTAAAAAATTAATAATTTTCAGTGTTTAAAAAAAGCAAACATGCGCAACAAGCTCTGTTTATGAGCTTTGCAAAACACAGAGACCAGTTGCCTAATGAAATCGTCCAGTTCTCTGTGCCTTGGCACTGACCTGTGGCATGTAGTCTCTTTGATCACAATCCGAGAGATAGCATGTCAGCGTTTTGCCGCCCTGCTCACTGTCAGTTTCCTTCGATAACTTTCGCTTCTTCTAAGTCATTTGAAACTTGAACAGACCCTGTGAGTATGAATCTATCAGTATTTTTTTTTTAAATTTCAGTTTCATGACGTCAAACGTCTATTACGCTGTGTACCACGCACTGATCTAATTTTGGGTCTGTGTGATTGTATAGTGCGTTTGAGGTGTTGGACAGCATTGTAACCCGTTTTGCTCTCCTTAGAAGTCTTGACGTAAAACAAGTTCAAAAGTTTCTCTGTGCCGCGTGCGTATTTGCAGGTAGGACACAGCGGTCTGCGTCATTTAGTCAGATAAGCGTCATTCATTGTAGTACTTCAATTTTACGTCAGTCAGCCAGTTCCCAATACGCCGACCTTTCTAATAGTCCTGCGGCAAGTGAAAGATATTTTCCTTGTTTGGCCCGAGCCCATGCCCTTTTTGTCCCAAGCCCGTTCTGCAAGGTAAAATTCTGCCTTTCCCTGCAATAACTACTTTAGCATACTCGACATGCCCAAAATTACTGGATCAGTAGTGGCAGGGCTAATAATGAAATATTTATATATTTATAGTTCACATAAACCTGCAATAATGAAGATAAATGTGTTGATTTGGCCTATAATACATCCGTCAAAACTTAGGCTTCACGTAATTTACAACATAATGCTATTGAGAACAAATTTACGTAATCTGCACCTAAAGGCGATTGAAAAAAACTGATGTAATTTCAAACAAAAAGCCAACAGAACATTGATCACATGCAAATATGAAAATGACGTGTCACACTGCAAACAAAATGAATAGCAGTCGTCAGTAGAAACTGTTGTAAGTCATTGGCGGATCCATGGGGGTTGGGGGGAGAGACTTGGCGGGCACATGCCCCACCCCCACCCCTATCCATCCCACCCTGCGCCAGGCCTGACAAAAAAATTGTTGTCTGGGCGGGGGGAGGGGGGGATGCTTGGTTGTGGAAGCTGGCTTTGTGTGGTGAAATATCCTCGTTCGTCACTGCTGACCTGGGCCGTAATTCATGGGCAGACGATAGGGTCCTTTACCGACCCGGTAATGATACCGGCTCGGTAAGTTTACAAAAACTTGGTATTCATGGACTGCAGGTAGCCTTACTGGCTGGTAGTTTACCAGTCCAATCTTACCGGCTCGGCTTTGATAACGACACGGTAAGGATTTTATCGCGTAGCGATTCTACCGGCCCGATAACTCTACCGGCCCGACAAGTCGACACATTTGGCATTCATGGAACGACAGTAGGCTTACCTATTGCTAGGGGAAGGGTCACATTTCTACAGGAGGGGGACAGGTATTGTAACTTTAGGGGCAGCAAGCCAGAAAGGACCAAAGTAGTTATAAATCAGATGAAATACTTACTGTGGAACAGATTTCTGTTTCTACTCTTAAAATCTAGATTAATTGCCACTTCTGAATTAACCCCGTCTGGAGCCTCAGTTATATTTTATTTTATTTATTTATTTTTTGCTCTAGAACCGAGGCCGCTGAAAATCAGTGGCGCATTAACTTACCGGATGATTTGACGGTGGCGCATAAGATATTTTGTATCCTAACGATTTCCAAACGACTAAGTTACCTTCAGATATCATGGCGCACACTTGAATTGGAGCGGATCCGTTGCTTAGGGTAGGTTGTTTTCGTCCTTAGACGGGAAAAAATCTCCATTTTTGAACATGTGATGCTTTTATCTCCGCCGCAGTTTTGTCTTCGTAAAAGTATTAGCTGGTGGTGCAGAATTACTTAGTATTTTTCTTTTTCTTCAAATAAAGAGCTTTCTCAAAGCGAACAGTGTTTTCATGTGTGTGTCAAAAAACAACCCACTCGGATTTATGCCAAGAAAAAGGTGAGTAAAAAATAGATTCTTACATCGGTGTTTTGGTGATACTGAGGCTCTCATTCTCGTAGTCTGAAAACGTTATCCTACTCGCTTTCGCTCGTAGGATAAGGTTTTAAAACCACTCGAGTGAGATTCTCATTATCACCGAAACACCGATGTAAGAATCTATATTTACTTCCATACAGTGTTAGCAGCCATATACGTGCTTGAATTATGTGCACGGTATTTGCAGTTGTATAAATGTTTTGTGACCTTTAGGTTTTGAACAAGTTCGTGATGATCAACAAGTATAATCACTAGCCCTGCTGTCATGACATTGATCGCCTGTACCGTTAATAACTTTGTGTTAAAGTACCAACATTTCACTATTTAGCTATCTGGGCTCAACGCCGAGCAGGCTGCTAAGAGCATCTCACAGAGGGAATTAAAAAAGTTAAAAAGGAGAGTTTTGGATGTGACCTTGATATGTGACCTCGGTCATTCATGCCGTTTATATCTGAGTCAGTGTGGTTAATGTTTGCATTATAAACTGGCTGTCTGCAAATTTGCATCAATAGCTCTTTGGAGTCTGAATGATACATTTACCTTTCATTGTATGAAATAGTTTATGCATCTTGTGACTCTGACCTACATAAAGCGACTGATAAAAACATACCAAAACACAGTATCGCTACCAAATGGTTAAGTTTGTACTAAGTATATGTAAAAAGAACACAGTAGGGCAAAATATGCATATTTTTACACAAATCATTGGCCTTTGGCCTTTTGTGATCTTTACCTTTATCAACGACCATTCAGCTAGGTATTTCCAGAAAGGTCACCCAGCTGTCAATAAAGTTTTTAAGTTTAAAGATTATGGGTTTGGTAGTCACAGAGCTAGATGCGACATAACGAGTAGGTGGGGCTGCCCTATTAAAGTTACCATCTAAACATAGAAAGTGTCACGTGACGCGACCTAGAAGGTCCTAACACCTGTGCGCACCCCTTCCAGAATGGCGGAGTATGACCTGATGAAGTACCGCAGAAAGTTTGGTATTTTTGTCCAGCGTGTCCCGATCAACTTGTTAAGGCACCTCGCTATATTACTATTATAGTAATAGAATTATGCGTTAAAGTGCCATTACTCGTAAATTTGAAGACACATTTCAGCACCAGTTGTGTTTGTTATGCCTTGTCGACACACCTAATGAACTTTAACAGTAGTTGGGACACGCAGCAAAAACCACGCGTAATCACACTCATTTATTCCGCGCTGCCGTTTGCGTGTCAAACTATTTTTAGCTGTTTCTCGTACTAATAGCGTTATATTTCTAGAACGGAGTGGAGTCATTGTCCGGTTACTCAATAAAAAAGACGACGTGTGCTGAACTGGATTGTCCTGTGTCTAATGAACCATAGCTAGACCTGTGTGTATCGTTTCGTAACCATCTGTTGCAGAAGTGTATCTTTGAACAGTTGCGGCAGTAATGGGCCTTTAATGCATAACAGTAATCCAGGTCACTTTAGCATCGAAAGGTTCATAGTTCCACCCGAATATTTGGTGACGAAGCCTTCTTTTCTTATGTAGTACACTTTGAAGCATCAACACCAGCAGGTATTTATTTAAAAGCATTTTGTTGCAACACGGGGCATTGTTTAAAATCTTTCCGGCCTAATTGTGGTTCGGCGGGAATCACCACTCAAGGGACGTAATCAGAAAAGGAGAGGCAACGTATAGACAGAGTTTGCTGTGCTTATTTACAAGACATTTGAAAAAATGCCTATTTTGCTTATTTGTTTCTAGTTTTACGTTTTTGAACAACATGTTTAAATACTTTTTTTTACACATAGCTGAAAATAAAAATCATTCGCTTCCCGTGATGCAACATTTCTTGACTTCTTGAACCAAGCTGAGCCATCTGCACAGACCTAGCCCATTTCCTGCCCGTGCCTAGGTGAGCACTAATGTAAATCTTACAATTTCATGCATAAGTTAAAAAGATATGGTTGTTAATTGGTAGTATGTAAACTAGATGCAACTTTATCTAGTGAATAACGTTTAATACGGATGCGTTTTTGAGGAATGCGTGTAGCATTCCTTATCTGTTCGTTGTTATTTTTTTTAGGATTTTCCGTGACTTACTGTCTGTTGAGAATTTCATTGAATAAAAGTGTTGTGTTTTGTGATCACATCTTATTGGACTTCAGCTATATATAACTGATTTCAGTTGTTCGGTCATCGATTGCTATAGTTTCCTTGATTGAGCAGGTCACATGTAATGATGGCGGGAACATTGTAGATCTAATCTGAAAGTTCTGTATTCAAGACTCAATAAGGCCTTTCATCATTAAAATACCGGCAGCTTGTGGAACAGGGGTCCGTGAAATAGCTGTGTGTGGTTCTGTGTCGCTCATTACGATCAGTCGCCTGATCTAAAATGTTCAGCTATAAATGTGAAAATTACTGTCAAGCACATGTTAATATGATGTCGTCTGCTAGCAATTAATGATGAAAAGGCCTCATGATATGCTTTCCTATGGACCTCTTTATATATATATATATATATATATATATATACTTAAAATGTGAAGAAAGGATTCACTGTTGCTTGGATATATATATATATATATATATATATATATATATATATATATATATATATATATATATATATATATATATATATATATATATATATATATATATATATATATATATAGAAAACAAGCATCTCTCTCTCTCTCTCTCTCTCTCTCTCTCTCTCTCTCTCTCTCTCTCTCTCTCTCAGTCCGTCTGCCTGTCTCTGTCTCTCTCCCTTAACTCTATGCGGAGCTCAGACTCTATTCGGTGCCCCGTCTTTGAAATCACCCTCAAGGTGGACAACGACTTTAGGGCCGCCCTAATCGTTTAACGCTTTCTTCAGTCTATGCATTATATTTCTAGGCTGACGAAGGCGAGTGGTATCTTTGCACATATGAAACAAATTGATTTCAGGTTTGGAAATCTTTGTTCAGAGGACATGGAGACCAACACCCGAGGGCTTGAGGCAATCATCAAAACAGAACCTGGCACTGAAATCGACCAGCAGAACACATCCGCCACTCTTATGACAGTTCATGTACCAACACATGTCCGAGGAGAAGGCTCTTGGTGCGATGAAAACGGCTCCAAAAGATCACACGCTGAGGGCAGTGGGCAATCCTCCAGTCTGTCTACCGAGAAGCCGGTCATCGTGAGAATCCAGTCCGGCTTAACACATGAAGTCCCATGCAAAAACCTTTCAGGCGCAGTGTCTATGGAAAACGAACTCTGTAGAAAAGTATGTGCGGATAATCCAGCCGCAACGATAGAGCAGAGAGAAAAGAATCAGTCGGGAAAGGGGTCAACCAAAGGGTCCAGCACGGAACCCCATCCTTCAACGTACCGAGTGTTGGATAAGTCTATCTCTGTGATGAAGTTTGCCTCTGGTAGCAAGGGCTGTGTTCGCGGAGGAGAAAACAGCACCGACACTGAGGGAGACAGTCCGGCAACGGACAGAATGTCCGCTCCCGAACTGTCCCCCTCAGTGTACGAGGGCCACACCATCACGCTTGTGGACGACGAGAACCACGAAGGTACATTCAAGATAGCGGGTGTCGGTGATGACAGCAGAGTAACTGTCATCTCAGACGACCGCATCGTGGTATTTGAGCAGGACCCCCATGCTTCCACACACGCTGACAAAGACCCGGCCGCTTTCATCAACGACAGCAGTGCAGGCGAAACCGAACACGAAGAATCCACATCGTCCTTCATCAGACGATCCATCAACACGCTCAACAACGACAGGTGTGATGAGGTCACTGAGAGCTACGCCAGGGAAGGAAATGACGTCACGGGTCCTGATGTCAATGGCTTGGAAGGAGACAACTCTCAGGAGAGCTACACGATGCGGGGTGAGCGAGGGGAGGGGGGTTACGCCAGTACCAGAAGTGTGGGTGGGAGGGGCGCGGAGGGGCAGCAGTCTGTTCCAAGTTTCGCCAATACAAGCATCATGCGGCCGCTACAACACGAGGGCGCCTACACCTCGCAGCAGTTTACCTCGGGCAGGAGCGGCACCTCGTCTTCATATCCCTCCACCGTGGCAGGTTGGTTGCATTCGCGCGACAGTAATACCCACTATAACATTTGAAATTGATGTTCACTTTTTGGCTCACGTGCGAAGCAAAAGTGAGTCTATGTTTTGGGCCAGTGGTCGCCCGTCCGTCGTCCGTCCGCCGACGTCCGTGGTAAACTTTAACGTTGGCATTTTCTCGGAAACTATTCAAGCCACATTCTTCAAACTTGGCCCAAGGATACTTTGTGGTAAGACCTTTCTCAACATGCCAATTTGAGTAACCTCTCACTAAGGTCAAGGTCACATGGATCAGAAAATAGATCAAAATAGCTATATTTTGACATAATTTATTTTCTCTCAAATACTATTCACAACTTCAAACCCAAACTTGGTACAAAGATACCTGATAGAGAAGACCTTTCTATGCACACTAATTTGGTTGATCCCTCCGAAAGGTCAAGGGTCACAAAAGCTCAGGAAATAGGTGAAAAAGCCATATTTTGACAAGGGTGTTTTTTTCTCAAATACTATTCACAACTTCAAACCCAAACATGGTACAGAGATACCTGATGGTAAGACCTATCTAGGCATACTAATGTGGATGACCCCTCAGAAAGGTCAAGGGTCACAAAGGCTCAGAAAATAGGTCCGCAATAGCCATATTTTGACAAAAGATGTTTTTTTTCTCAAATACTATTCACAACTTTAAACCCAAACTTGCTACAGCGATACCTGATAGAGAAGACCTTTCTATGCACACTAATTTGGTTGATCCCACGGAAAGGTCAAGGGTCACGAGAGCTCAGGAAATAGGTCTAAAATAGCCATATTTTGACAAAAGATGTTTTTTTCTAAAATGCTATTCACAACTTCAAACCCAAGTTTGGTACAGAGATACCTGCTGGTAAGACCTATCTATGCATACTAATTTAGATGACCCTTGGAAAGGTCAAGGGTCACAAGAGGCTGGCAAATGTGTGTAAAATACTAATTGTATAACATTGTATGTATTCCCAAATTTTTCAACCAAATTTGATACAAAGATAGCTGATAAGACCTTCCTATGCATACTAATTTAGTCGACTCATCACAAAGGTCAAGGGTCACGGGGGGTTGACAGATGTGTGAAAAATGCTTACATTTTCAGAAAACATGGATTTTGCTGCTGCAGAAGCCAACCCTGGTCACAAAGGTCACACATGTAAATCGGTCATACACGTGAGATAATAATAATAATAAGCGCATTAAATAGGCGCTTTATCCCAATTGAAAATCGGCTCAAAGCGCCGCCGCGAACTGAACCCAACAAGCACGCTCACGTGAATCACGCGCATTCACTCACACACTGTACATAAACACAGAACATTCACGTGGTGCTAAGGGCAAGCTCAAGCGAGCTACTGAAGTTTTTGGAAATTCAAAATCATATTTGAAATTTGATTAAGTGGGCTGAAACTGATACCAAAGTCGTGGGGGAGGAAGAGCCGGTGTACCCGGAAAAAGAACCCCCGACGGTCCGTCCGAATTAACGGTGACACTTACTAGAGGAGAAAAATCCGACGCCGGAACCCGTAATCGAACCTCGCACCTTTAGCATTGGTGGCAGGCGCCTTAACCACTGCGCCACGGACCGCCCCCTATAATATATAAGATATAATGGTTTTGCCTTTCTTGTCCTGTATTGGCTCACGTGCTAATCAAAAGTGAGTCTATTTTCTGGGCCAGTGGTCGTCCGCCCCTTGTCTGTCGTCCGTCCGTCGTCGTCCGTCGCTCGTGGTAAACTTTAACGTTGGCATTTTCTCGGAGACTATTAAAGCCACAGTCTTCCACCTTGGCCCAAGGGTACTTTGTGGCAAGACCTTTCTAAATATAACAATTTGAGTGACCTACCTTATAGATCAAGGTAACAAGAAATCAGGACATAGGTCTCAAAATGTCATATTCTGACAATATTGTTATTTTCTCAAATACTATTCACAACTTCAAACCCAAAATTGGTATAAAGATACTTGATGGTAAGACCTTTCTGTGCATACTAATTTGGTTGACGCTTCAAAAAGGTCATGGGTAACAAGAGCTCAGGAAATAGGTAAAAATAGCCATATTTTGACAAAAGATGTTTGTTTTTTGTTTTTTTTAATTTCCAAATACTATTCAAAACTTCAAAACCAAATTTGGTACAGAGATACCTGATAGACCTTCCTATGCATACTCATTTGGATGACCTCTCGAAAAGGGGAACGGTCACAAGAAAGGGGTCATCCAAATGAGTATGCATAGGAAAGTCTCACTATCAGGTATCTCTGCCCAAGCAGGCACACACATGTGACCTCGCGACTGCTTGGGCTCATTAGGGTCTTTGCCTAGTTAGGAGGTTATTAATTAACCCCTTCCATGCCAACGGACACACATTTTGTTTCTGAAATCTGCATTCACTGAACGACCAAAAGCCACAACTGTCCAAAGAACATAGACACAAAGTGGTCTCAGCAAGAAGCATAGATCCTCATGAGCCCACGCAGTCGCGGGTACTCATGAGGATCTAATGCGCTCCGTATCCTATAGCACGCAACCGAGGGTCAGATACGCAAGTTTCAACTCTGACGGACAGTTTTCAAACGTTTGCATCATGCTGACACACATATTTTGAAATCTTTGGCTATCGCAAAAAAAAAAAAAAAAAAAAAAAAAAAAAAGACCTAGTGAGGCTTTTTACACTATCAACCTGGGCTGAACCCGAGTAGAGTTCAACCCGGATTGAACCGGGGTTGGTGCGTTTACACTTGCATTTGGAACCGGGGTTGACACGCCCACATGACGCGACAATGCGTCTTAGGACTGCATCATGGCCACCCCCCTCCCCCCCCCCCCCCCTCTATCTCCCCCGCCCACGAGACAACGCGAGTCTTGTGGTGTTCTTTGGCTCCTGCGTTTGGATGGTGACCAGTCTTTCTTTTTATTTCCATTATTTTTATGTAATATTTCTTGCGGCATACAAAGAGACAATCTCGAACACGAGAATCAAGCTACTCGTACAGCAAAGTCTTGAGGGAAAAAAATGTTTTTGTCTACCGTATTGAAAATACGGTAGACCTTGAAATGGGGGCTGGTCGGAGCGCATTCCGGAGCATGCTCATGACGTTTTTGGCGTGCGGGGCAGAAATTCTGGCAAAGAAGTAAAAAGATAACAATGATGTCATGTCTAGTTACGCAAGCCTTTCCAGAGAACGTCTTTTTGGCGCCAAAGCGCCGAGCGTGTGTGTGTGTGTGTGTGTGTGTGTGTGTGTGTGTGTGTGTGTGTGTGTGTGTGTGTGTGTGTGTGTGTGTGTAGACGAAAGAGCTCAAATGGGTGACTGTCTTTACCATCCTTATGGACAATCATCATCATCATCATCAGTCCCTTGCCCGAACTGGGCGTTGGGGGGACTGAAAGGCAGCAGCAACAGACAGTGCTCTCCACTGAGTTCTATTTTGGGCGGTGGCAAGCAAGTCTGACATCTCGAGTTCGGTCCATTCTTTTATGTTTGCGACCCAACTCTTTCTCTGACGACCTCGCCGACGACTTCCTTCGAGAGTGCCTTGGAGGATAGTCTTGGACAAGGTGTTGTGTCGGGTCACGTGGCCAAACCAAGCAAGCTTGCGCCGTTTCACGGTTGCCAGAAGGGGTTCATGTGGGCCCACCAGGGAAGTGACGATGCTCCGTACATATTCGTTGGTCTTGTGCTCGCGGTACGAGATGCGGAGCAACTTCCTCAGGCACTTGTTCTCAAAGGCCTGGATTTTCTTTTCTGAGTCTGCAAGCAGTGTCCAAGTCTCACAGCCGTAGAGTAGAATAGACACTATGAGGGACTTGTAAAGCCTGTTCTTGATGGTGAAGCTGATGGAGTTACTTCGCCATATCCTGTCCAGCCTGGCCATTGCGGATGTTGCTGTACCTATCCTGATACGGATCTCTGCTATGCAACTACCGTCTTTGGACAGGGTGGCTCCCAAGTACTTGAAGCTATTGACCTCTTCTAGCTTTTGGCCATTCATGTGAATGTTGCTGCTGCTGTCGCTTATGGTGTTGATCATCACTTTGCTTTTATCCGTACTGATCTCCATGCCATAAGACCCTGCGCTACTTGAAAGTTTGTCTGTCAGGTTTTGGAGCTCACTATTGCTGCCTGCCATGAGGTCAATGTCGTCTGCGAATCGAAGATTGCACAGGGATCTGCCACCAATAGAGATTGAAGTATGGTGGTCGTGGAGGGTTTCCTGCATGATCTTCTCCAGGAATATGTTGAAAAGGACAGGAGAGAGCAGGCATCCTTGACGGACACCGATCGTCGTCCTGAAGAACTCGCCTGACTGATTGTTAAGTAGAACCGCGCTGCAGGCGTTCTTGTAAAGCGCTTCTATCATTTGGATCAGTCCCTCCTCTATGTTGAACGATCTCATGACTTGCCAGAGTCCGTCGTGCCAGACGCGATCAAATGCTTTCCTGAAATCAATGAAGTTGTGGTAGAGTTCGCGCTCATGCTGCAGATGTTTCTCGATCAGGACGCGGCAGTTGAAAATCTGCTCTACAGTGCTTCTTCCAACTCTGAAGCCAGCCTGTTCTTCTGCCAGCAGTTCCTCGGCGAAAGTTTTGAGGCGGTTGAGAATGATTCTAAGCATTACTTTGCTAGGGTGACTTATCAGACTGATAGTTCTGTAGTTCTGGCACTGTTTCAGGTTTCCTTTCTTGGGGAGCGGGATCACTAGAGACTGTGTCCATTCTACTGGCCATTTCTTTTGCTCCCAGATCTTTTGACAGAGTGTAGTGAGGACCTTCGTTGTTACTTCTCCTCCATGTTTCAACAGTTCAGCAGGTACGTTGTCTACACCTGGAGACTTTCCTCCCTTCAGGCCGCGTACGGCTGCTTCCACCTCTTCAGCTAACACTGGCAGGTCTTCAGCCTTCCTGGCCCCAGCCTGGTTGTTTTGGAGGATGCTGGTGTCTGGCTCAGCCTTGTAGTTATACAAGTCTCGGCAGTACTCAGTCCATCTGTTTAGTACAGCAGTGTTTTCCGTAAGGAGTTGGCCGCTGCTGTCTTCGATGACTGTGGCTGTTCGCTGTTGAGTCTTGGTGAGGGTCCTTAGCGTTTCATAAGCCTTCTTGCTGTTGCCATTTGCCATGCCCTCTTCCACGCTACAACACTGGTCTTCAATCCAATCTTCTTTGGCTTCTTTCATCCTCTTCCTGATCTTCTTGTTGACAAGTCTGTACTTGTTTGCTGATGTGAGGTCTTGGCCTCTCTTTTTCTTCCAGGCTCTCCTCTCATCACAGAGATCGAGGATGTCATCGGTGACCCAGGGCTGTTTGCGCTTCCTCTGCTTCCCCAGCACTTCTTCTGCTGTAGAAAGTAACACCTCTTTTATATTTCCAGCAAGGGTGTCTACGTCGCAGTCCAAAGTAGCCAAGACTGCAAATCTGCCTCCCACCTGGGCTTGGAAGAGCTCTTCTACTTCCGGGTCTTTTAGCTTCTGGAGGTCGAATCTGATGCGAGGGTTCTTGCTATCTCGTTTCAATGCCAGCTTCAACTTGAGGCTAGTAAGGACGAGGTTGTGGTCGCTGCCAATATCAGCGCCAGGAAAGGACCTCGTTTGTGCTTTGTTAACGCTGGATTTGAATCGTCGAGGCAGCAAGATGAAGTCAATCTGGTTATGGACCAGGCCTCCTGGCGATTGCCATGTCACTGTTCTTGACTTCTTGTGTGGATGGAGGGTATTAGCAACGGTGAGACGGTGACTCTCTGCGAACTCTAAAAGTCGCAGGCCTCTGTCATTTGTTTCTCCAAGGCCAAACTTGCCAGCTGTTCCTGCCCATTGTTGGTAGGCGTCAGGGCCGATCTTTGCATTCCAGTCACCGAGGACAGTCAGAATGTCTTTCTTAGGTGTTTTCTTGATGATGTTGTCCAGTTGTTCGTAAAATTCTTCTAATTCTTCATCATCATGGTCTGCTGTTGGAGCGTATACTTGTATGATAGTGATGTTGTGCGGTCGGGCGGAGATGCGGATGGAGATTAGTCTGCTTGACACGGGGGTGTACAATGGGTGTGTGTAAAATTCTGGGTGACCAAGTCAGACACCCATTTTCTCTGAGGGTTGTTTCTGCATTGTCATGCTTTAAGAAGTTATAAAAGATTAAAAAAAAATCAGTTTTTCCCACTTTGAGGTTATTACACACACTTTTGTGTTTAAAATACACTGTGGTAGTGTGTTTGAACTTGCCCAGCAGTGTGTGTGTGTTTGCATAAACCGGTAAAATGGGCGAGTATGTGTGACATCACCCTTCTCAGCTACCTGATCGGTGGTTGACTGCGTCGGTGAGCCGAAGTGAAACGGAGAGATACGAAAGGTAGTGGGGCGGGGGGGGGGGGGGGGGTGTTGTATTGTATTTGTGTGAGGGAGGAAATTGTTTGCAGCAAAATGAAGTTTGTTATTTGAGGGTGTGGTTGTTTTGTAAAAAAAAAAAATGTTATAAATGCTTCCGGGGTGATGTTGTCGGAGGTCATGTCTAGTGTTAAATTTGAGACTTAGCATATGTATTCTCGTGCGCCGGTTGCTATGAAGTGAAGTGATTGTATGAGTGCGCATTGTAAGAGAGGACGTATAGACTTTGGGTGAGGCTGCTGTTGTCTTTTGTCCTGCCCGACCTTTTGGTTGAACCTGTTGCTTTATTTTGTAGGTTTGTCGATGTTATCAATGCCGCATCTCCTTTTGGATTGTATGCACAAATTGATTGAATGGAAATGACGTCACAGAGTCAGCGTCGTTACATGCGTCGTCTGCTACAGTCAGTCGTTTAGTGCAGTTAAAAGAGTGCAGGCTTGGATGGGCCATTTTCGGATGTAATAGTAAAGTATTATTTGTGTGAATGCTGTCCGTTTGAAGGAAGGTTGATTGATTGTACATTGCTTAACGTCCCGACAGCAACAAGACTTTCTCAGGACGTGCCTGCACTGCTAGTGACAAAAACTAAACAGAACTGATATTGAATGTATGTCGCCAGCCGGTCCAATACGTTAAATAAAACCTACGACATGGGGCCTAAATAAATCTAAGACCATTTAGCAACACACATCCAATATCAAGAGCCACAGGCAGCGCAGACAGTAGGGAGAGTTTAAAAAAGGAAAATGCAGGTGAATGGACCAAGGGTAGACAGAAACACATGCCCCCAGAATATAGAGAAAACCCCACCCTGTGGGGCTGACCAGGGTGACCCTGGGAACTAAAAAGTATCCAACCCCACCCAAGTCCCCCAGGGCAGACCCGGTTGGAGGTGTTTGAAGGAAGGACTGGAAAGTCGAGTGTTGAGGGCAGACCGGTTGGGGGTGTTTGAGGGAAGGACTGGAAAGTCGAGTGTTGAGCGAAGAGAGAAGGCGAGGATGGGAAACATATCCAGCACTATACGTTGGAATAGATGCATAACAGTTACGACACGCTTGTAAATTAAAACACTTTTAACCCCACCCGGGTCTGCCCTGGGGGACTTGGGTGGGGTTAACTACTTTTTATTTCCCAGGGGCACCCTGGTCAGCCCCACAGGGTGGGTTTTTCTCTCTATTCTGGGGCATGTGTCTCTGTCGGCCCTTTGTCCATTCACCTGTATTTGCCTTTTTAAAACTCTCCCTACTGTCTGCACTGCCTGTAGCTCTTGATATTGAATGTGTGTTGCTAAATGGTCTTAGCTTTATTTAGGCCCCATGTGTTAGGTTTATTTAATGTATTTGACCGGCTGGCGACATACATTCAATGTTCTGTTTAGTTGTTATTGTTTTTTCACAAGCAGTGCAGGCACGTCCTGAGAAAGCCTTGTTGCTGTCGGGACGTTAAGCAATGTACAATAAAACACTTTTAACATTAAGAAAAGTTGAGTTAAAAGAGGTTTTAAAACAGTTTTGATAAAAACTTTTGCCCGACACGCTTCTAAAAACAACATTTTCTTAGTTTTAAACCTTGTACCGCGCCATAAACGCCGCGATTGCTTTTCAGTCTTAGCTGTCCTATAGTGTGGAATGTGGGACTTTGCCAACTGGATCCATCTGGTGCACTCCAAATGAGTATTTGTGAGTGGTTCGACTGCAACTCAGTGCGCGCTTCTGAAATGACCTACTGATTCCACTGATAATGAAAATCTTTCATTCATAAGAGCGCATTGAGCAGCTCTATAAACCAAAAGTGATGACCCCCCTCCCCCCCCCCCCCTTTCCCCCCGCCCCCCCCCCCCCAACCCCTCACAACCCCACCCAAATAATCATAATAATAAAATCAACCAAAGTTATCTTTAGTGAGGTATTTTCACTGTAATGCCAGTTTTGTGTGAGACTGAGAGGCACCCACTTTTTGGGTAGAAACCCATTTTTTCTCCATCCAGTGGCTCTGTTTCTAGAAAATGTCTATTTTATTTTAAGGTGTAGAGCTTAGTTATAAGGTGAGTTCTAAACATTTGCATCAACTCCAGAGCCCTAGAATAAATAGAAATATGGGAACCCATTTTCACATAAAATGGTAGGTAACCCACTCTGAGGGTTTTGTGTCCATGTGTGTGTGTGTGTGTGTGTGTGTGTGTGTGTGTGTGTGTGTGTGTGTGTGTGTGTGTGTGTGTGACAGCGACTAGAGCCCGCGTTTGAGGACAGACAAGCTTGAAATTTTAGGATATTGTCCCTAAAAGAATTATCTCTAGACCTTTATTTCGATTTTTTTTTTTATTAAGATGCTCATTGGCGAGAAAATGTCCGTTTCACAAAAACCGGTTGATCCACACTGGAGTCCGCACGACTTTCTTCTTTTTACTAAATATTTTGCATGTAGCTAGATAAAATGGAGATATTGAATGAGTTCGTTAACCAACATTGTACCTCTAGAACTTTTGAGTGATCATTTTTTTTTTAAAAATATATATATATTTTTTTCACGAATTATATGGGTTAATCTTAAAACAATTGAATATTTCTTTTTACGAAAAAAGCCCATTCTTCTCAATAATAATCGCATGATTTTTCGTATGCGGTATTTACATAAGCCAACAGTTTGTCTCGGCTGTCGGGTACGATTATGTCAATTGTGACCTGTATGCCCTAGGTGTGAAAAGCAGACAATTTTCTGTACCACTTTTTCGGAGTCATTTGTAAAACAGCTAACATAACTTTACTTTTTCTTTTTCGAAAAAAAAAGTATTTTCTCATTAATACCCGCATGATTTTTCATAAACAGTGTTTCCATAAGCCTGCTGTTTGTCCCGGCCCTGGGGTAGGATTAGGTCAAAATTGTGATCTGTAAGCCCTAGGCGTGAAAATCATAATAATAATAATAATACATAGCATTTATATGGCGCATTTCTCATATTTATAATATAACTCAAAATCAGCAAGACAATTGCAAAGTTGATTTTCTGATACGTCATATGTTAGTACTGCGATGAGTGACATATAGCACCGAGACGTCACTGTGAACACGGCGTGGTGGGCTAATGATGCCATGACGTGAAGCTTGAAGTGACGTCATTTTGCTTCTCGTGCTATTATTCTTCTTCAGAATAGCTATGCTACGCCAGACCACAGAGCTTACGAATGGCTGGTATCACCGTGTGTCCGTTTTTTATTTCTGTGCCAGTGTGTGTGGATCAAAGGGTGGGTTAGAGTAGAAGGAGATGGATTCCTGTCGCTACACGAGCCCACAGAGCGTACTAATGGCGGGAAGCACCGTGTGTCCGTCTTTATTTGTGTGCACCGACGTGTGTGTTGATCAGAGGTTGGCTTACAGAGAAGGGAAATGGATCAGCATAATAAGCCTAAAAATATATACAACACTGAATATTCCTAAAAGATAAACGCACCTGCGCTCCAAACAATACGGTATGAAATCCTCATCTTGTTTTTTCTTACAGATCGTGACCTTTGTGGCACAATTGATTAACAGCGTTCTTACAGTGTCAGTTCGGCAACCATTTTTTTTTCATCTAGAAGTGTTTGTTCTCTGCCATGGTCTGAAGACTGCTGGAGGCAAATCGTGCTGCAAACTTATATAATGAGCTTCTTCAGCCCAGCCATGGATGCGAAGCCGTAGAAATGTCTCACGTTCACTGTCGATATGCACAATCGGCTTAGTCTTCACCGTGCTTCTTGGGTCCTGCAGAACCCAGAAGGCTGTTTAATTGCAAATATTTCATTAACTACTGGGAATATTTCAGTGAAATTTTTAAAATGCTCCAAAGCTCATAAAAGATATTTTACCAAAATATGTTAATAATTGATGAAGAAATAAACAATGTCTGAATTTTTACTACACACAAACAATGGTGTGGGTCGTGCAGGATCCATACTTTTTAATGAGTGAGTAAGGTGAGTATTCCTGTCCGGATGATGTTGGTACTCAGTTTGTGACGAGTCAAAGATGAGACAATTGCATCTCACCCAAATTTTTGCTTTGTTTGTTTGTTTTTTGTTTTAATTTTGAAGGGTGTCAAAGTCCATGCAAAATCGACCAGTTTCAGTTCTGTTTCTTGCAAATGGTGAACTTTCACCTGTAGTTTCTTGGGGAAAAAGAGACGTTTTAGACCGTTTTCTCTCCGCCATGATGCCTCAAAGTACAAGGATGCTTCCCGTGATGTGTACTATAGTGTAAAAAGTATGGGTCATGTAGGACCCACATCATCGGGATAGGGATAACCATTTAAATCACTCTTTGCAAAAATGGGGGTCCTGTAGGACCCGACCCACATTATCGGGAAAGGGATAACCAGTTAAATCGCGCTTTGAAAAATATGGGTCCTGTAGGACCCACGCCATCGGGACAGGGAAAACCAGCTAAATCGCTCTTTGAAAATGTGGGTCCTGTATGACCCACATCATCGTGTGTGTAGTCCAAATAATGATCCGGTGAAGGTTAAAGGCTATGAAGTCTGTTGTGCCAACGGAACTAGAATTCCTGCCAGTCACGTCACTTCCCCGATATTTTTTGTCAACATGCATAGCGATGACACGGAATGAAATGCGGTTTAGATCCAAACCGGTTCAACCCTGCTTTGGGACTAGGGTTTCAACTCTACCTAGCTCCAATCTGGGTTGGGCTAAGTATAAACGCTCCAGCCCAGGTTGTTCTCCGGTTAAACCCGGGTTGATGTGCAAGTGTAAAGGGCCTCAGTATCTCTGGGTATCGATAGGCCTTTTTGTCGAGGCGATTCAACAAAACAATAAAAGCAAAATATTTTCCGCCAGCCAAGAGGTTAATGTCGCTTAACTCATTGGAGACGCGCCGCATCCGGATACGCAACATAAGCCGCATATCCGGATGCGGCGTGTCTCCAATGTGTTAAAATTTCTGTCGGGAATACTGTAGCTTCTTGTGTAATATCCATGAAGCAGGATCGCAGTCCAGAGCGTGGAACTACCCATCCTCAGAGCGCGACAGCGCAGCCCCCCTGCCCCACCACAGTTCCGCCCACAGCTCTTCTACCCCTGGGTACACGCCACTGCCCGGGGTTTCCAACGCCGGCCCCACCCCGACCCCCTCCACCCAGCACCACGCCTACCCTGGGTATACCATGGCCACTGCGGCACCAAGCACCACCGCGCACCAGAACACCTATCCAGAACTGGGCATCGCCTACCCGGGGTATCTGAGTCAGATGAACGCTTGGCCGGGAGGGGCAGGTCAGTGTGCCCTGTTATATTACAGTCTACTCCGCTTATAACAAGGTCGGATATAACAGAAGTCGGATTTAACTCATTCTACCCCAGACACGCCACAGCAAGATAAGGATCGACCATGATAGTTCAAGGGTGATGCCAGAATAGCTTGGCGCCTATGGGCGCCAAGCTATTCTGGCATCACCCTTGAACTATCATGGTTGATCTGTGTCCTGCACTGCAATGCAGTCTTCAGGGGACAACGGCAAAAGTTAAGGATTTCGGTGATGGGTTAGAATGAGATAACAGCACTTTTTATTTTAGGTGAGGACAGCTATCTTTCTGAGTAAATTTCTTCGCTTATAACAAACTTCGGGTATAAGAAGAAGTAAACTGGGTCCCCTGGCGATGTGTTATATCCGGAGTTTACTATACACCTCTTCACTTCCAGAGATCGCGGATTCCTTGTGTTTCTGAAAATAGTTGCAAATTCTGCGCCGAAGTTGGCATAGCGCCCGGCTGGAGAAACGCATTTAACCCCAAGGCCGCATTTCCCAAATTTTGGAGGTGTCACTTTACGACTATGTACCAGTTGCAGGGAGACAGACCGACAATGATAATTCAAGGGTAGTGCCAGATTAGCTTGGCGCCTGATGGCACCAAGCTAATCTGGCACTACCCTTGAATTATCATGGCCGGCCCATCGCCTGCTGTAGTGCGTCGGGGCTGATCTGAAAGAGTAATGTAAGATTCTGAAGCGTATTATATATACGCCAGTCTTGTACGTTTATGGCACTCTTGCAGGTGGAGGGACGGCCGTGAGTCATCTGGACAGCATGGTGGCCTACGCAATGTCAGACGCGGAGAAGATCGGGCTGGGGTATGGACACCCGCACGCTGCCGCCTATAGTTCCACTTTCAGCCCCACCTACCTGCCGCCATCTGTCGCTGGCGGATACCTTGGCTACGGGGTGGATGGGCGCTCCTGGCATGGCGCAGGTGAGTTCTGAGAGAATGAGAAATAGGTAGAGAGAGAGAGAGATGGTTGGTTGGTTACATTGACAGCAACAATACTTTCACGGGGCGTGCTTGAGCTGCTTGTGAAAAAAAAAAAAAAAAAAAAAAAAAACTAAACACAATATTGTGGGGCGCCAGGCGGTATGATATGCTACATAAACCTATGACATGCTAGGGAATTCGAAGCTGCATCTTCATGCTAATTTATCGTGCCAAAGTCCTCAACCCCCTACCCCCCCCCCCCCCCCCCCCCCCATAAAAAGGTGTGACAAATCATTACATTCAATTACAAAATATTGCTGGGAAATGATACACAAAAACTGCATTAATCGCAAGCACATAACTTACCATCTCCTAGGTGCAGCAGACCATTTAGCAACACACGTCCGATATCAAGGACTACAGGCAGCACAGACAGTAGCGAGAGTGTGAAAAGGAACAATATGGGTGAATGGACCAAGGGCAGAAAGAAACATGCCCCAGAAAAACGAGAGAAAAACCCACCCTGTGGGGCTGACCAGGATGACCCTGCGATCTAAAAAGTAGTTAACCCCACACAAGTCCCCCAAGGCAGATCCCGGTGAGGAGAAAGAGAGAGAGAGGGGGGGGGGGATTGAATTGAATTAAAACTTTATTTTCTAAGGATAAAGACAGTAGGCACGCAGGTCTTTTTACATGTCTGTCTTTGAATAACATTTTAAATAAATATGACAGCAGAAACGGTAACATGACAAATAAATAAAATAAAAAGAAGAGATAATAATAATAATAATAATAAATATTTCGCGCGCACGCACGCACACACACACACACACACACACACACACACACACACACACACACACACCCCACACACATACACGATCAGATGTAAGGCAGCACAAGGGTAACGCATTTTTTGGTGCCTATTACTCAAGTGATGCGTTACAATCACGCACGCACCCACACATACAGACGCACACGTGCGCATACATTAGATTTAAATAAACCTAAAAGTGATCATAGATTATTATATATGAAAGAATATTAACTCTAAGATTTCAACTAAAAACTGAAAGAGTAAAGTTAAAACTTCAAAAGTAAACTATTGAACACTAACCGTCAACTGTAACTATTAAGTAATTAAAAATATCACATACACACACACAGACACACACACATACTGACACACGCACATGCGCACACGTGTGCTAGTTGTAAGCCGGGCAGCACAAGAATAAAGTAAAACACTCATTACTCGAGTGATGCGTTACACACACGCGCGCGCGCGCCCGCGCGCGCACACACACACACACACACACACACACACACACACACACACACACACACACACACACACACACACACACACACACACACACACACACACAAACACACACATTGTCAGATGTAAGGCAGCACAAGGGTAACGCATAGTGCCTGTTACTCAAGTGATGCGTTACAATCACGCACGCACGCACGCACGCACACACACACACACACACACACACACACACACACACACACACACACACACACACGCACACATACTCACACGGGAGTGGCCTCCCCTTAGACCAGCTAGCAGTACCCGCATTTTAGGTCTCGGAATTTTTCGAGAAATATCCTGAAAATGCCAGTCGTCGGGCTTCCCAACGCTGTGGAGGTATTGCTAAGCACCCTGCTAGCTGACCATTCCATTAAATCGTGGAAAATCGCCGGGGAAGGTGAGGACATGACTTTCGTGCGCAGGCTGTGTACGGCAGCAGAGCAGACTGGGACCGCCATCACTACACGCAAGGGACAGTGGCGACGTAAACCCCCAAGCCAGATGCGGCGTGACAAGAGGAGGGCCGAGCAACATCGGGCGAGACTGGACAACAACACCCATGCCCAAGGTACACAAGAATCACAGAATGATGACAACAACAACACAGAAACAAAGGCAAGAGACGATGACAAACACTTCAGTTTATTTGTGTCAACACCAGATACTGACCTACATTTCAACACGGTCACAGCGGCAACAGAGGACACATCACGCTCCCCACGTGCTGTTCACGGTATTGACAATGACTTGACACAGTGGAATGCTGTGCAGGGGGCGTGTGCTACAGGTGTGTCAAATATTGAAAACCTAGACAGGACTGTGGACTATTTCAGTTTTTTCCACTCCAGCATCTCAACATGATGATGTGTTTGACATCGAACAAGAAGGAGAAGCAGCGGGTTAGGATGTTCACGCTACTAAACTGTATGTGGCGGGAATCACAGGGAGGCTGACACAAAAACTGCTACGAAAACCAACCAGAAACACAAAGTTCAAGAATATTGTGTTTGTCAGTGGGCCCTCACAAGCTCAGCAGTTACTGCTGGGAGAGAGTGATGACATTATTATTGTGTATGACTGTCAGCAGCAGACCGTGTTGAACTGGTTCATCAAGCACGCAACAACAACACAGACAGAACGTTACTATTTGGACAGGTTACGTCAAGGTGGGTCTGTGGACAGACAGACACACCGTGATGACTTCGACATCATGGAGACAGACCTACATCTCCTGGCAACTTTGGTGCGACATCTCCTTGGATAACACTGCTTGGATAACTCCGATCAACTCTTTCTTGACTCTGACACCCTCTGTGCTTCCCTCTGACCACCTCGCCATTTTCGTCTCCCTCAACCTACCTCCCCCGAAAAAAACCCAAGCTCCTTGTCTCTCGTCGCAAACTAAAATCTGTGAACCGAGAGAGCTTCTTCGATGAAGCTGTCGACCTTCTCTTGGACCCCGCCTCCTCTCCTGATCTTGCATCCCATTTCGACTCCTCCCTACGAAAACTTCTAGACACCCATGCACCTGTCACCACCTGCTCCATACCCAACCGACCCCCCCCCCCCCCCCCCCCCCTCTGGCTCACTGACGACATAGCTGAGGCCAAGCGCGAGCGCCGACAAGCGGAACGCCGCTGGTGCTCATCTGACCTCACCGTTCACAGGCAGATCTTTCTTGACTCTGACACCTCTGTGCTTCCCTCAGACCACCTCGCCATTCTCGTCTCCCTCAACCTACCTCCCCCGAAAAAAATCCAAGCTCCTTGTCTCTCGTCGCAAACTAAAATCTGTGAACCGAGAGAGCTTCTTCGATGAAGCTGTCGACCTTCTCTTGGACCCCGCTTCCTCTCCTGATCTTGCATCCCATTTCGACTCCTCCCTTCGAAAACTTCTAGACACCCATGCACCGGTCACCACCTGCTCCATACCCAACCGACCCCCCCCCCCCCCCCCCGGCTCACTGACGACATAGCTGAGGCCAAGCGCGAGCGCCGACAAGCGGAACGCCGCTGGCGCTCATCTGACCTCACCGTTCACAGGCAGATCTTTCAAACAACTAGATCCAAAGTCTGCAGAATGATCTCCGACTACAAACGTAAACACCTACAAAACAAAATCCTGGAATCCACTTCTTCCAAAACCCTCTACGCTACCATGAACACACTCCTAGACACTTCTAAAGACTCTCCTCTCCCCAACACACACAGCAAAGAAGAACTCCCGTCCGCTTTTTCCACCTATTTTTTCCGACAAAATTCAAACTCTGCGCAACACACTCGACACTCTGCCTTATCCGCCTTGCCCTCCCGACACCGCTTTTTCCGGCACCCCCCTCTCGTCCTTCCGCCCCGTCTCTCAGGACGAAGTCCTCAAGACCATAAAGTCCATGCCTCTCAAAACCTGCGAACTAGACCCCCTCCCAGCTTCTCTCTATCGGGACGGCCTTCCAAAACTTCTGCCCTTCATTACCGACATCATCAACACATCTCTGGAGAACGGTTCCGTCCCTGATATCTTCAAGTCCGCCATCGTCCGTCCTCTCCTCAAAAACACAACCTCGACCCAAACGAACTCAAAAATTATCGCCCAGTCTCCAATCTCTCTTTCCTGTCCAAGCTTCTTGAGAAGGTTGTTCTCAGCCAGCTCAACCTCCACCTCGCCGACAACAACATCCTCAGTCCCTTCCAGTCTGCCTATCGCAAACATCACAGCACTGAAACAGCCCTTCTATATGTCATAAATGACCTGCTTCTCTCCACCGACTCGGGGCAACATCTCCCTTCTTACGCTACTCGACCTCTCTGCCGCCTTCGACACTATAGACCACACTATCCTCCTCCACCACCTTCACCACTCCTTTGGCATCACTGACTCTGCTCACTCCTGGTTTCTCTCCTACGTCTCCGACAGACAGCAGTCCGTCACCATCGACGGCGTCTCCTCCAACCCAGTCAGGCTCTCCTGCGGAGTTCCACAAGGGTCCGTCCTAGGCCCGGTCCTTTTCACACTCTACACCTCTCCCCTGTCCAACATCATCCAGTCTCACCACATACACCACCACCTCTACGCTGACGACTCACAACTACTAGACAAAGACAAACTCGACAACACTTAGTCACTACTGACTCGCACGGCTAACTGCTACGAAGACGTGAAAAACTGGATGACGGCAAACAAGCTTAAACTGAACGACGACAAAACGGAAGCCATGCTGGTAGGCACTCGCCAGAAACTTTCCCAGCTCCCTCCCTCTCTCCACCTTCAACTCGACAGCACCCCCATCTCCCTCAATGACTCGGCCAAAAACCTCGGCGTTATCCTCGATTCCTCTCTTACCATGACCAGCTTCGTCTCCGCCACGGCCCAGGCATGTTATTCCACCTCCGCCGCATCAGTCAGATCAGAAAATACCTCACTACCGAAGCTGCCACCAAACTTGCTGTCTCTCTCATCCTATCTCGCATCGACTACTGCAACTCTCTCCTTTCCGGCCTCCCTCACTCCACCACTTTCACTCTCCAGCGCGTCCAGAACAATGCTGCCCGCCTCGTCCTCAGAAAGAAAAAATCCGATCACATCACTCCCCTGCTCAAACTCCTTCACTGGCATCCCATCACACATCCAATACAAGATTTTGTCTCTCTGCTACAAATCGCTAAACAACTGCGCTCCTGCCTATCTCTCCAACTTACTTCACCCCTACACTCCTTCCCGCTCCCTCCGCTCCGCCTCCGACCCCCTCCGCCTTTACATCCCCCGCACCAAACTCAGCACTTTCGGCCCCCGCTTCTTCTCAGTATACGGTCCATCCACCTGGAACACTCTCCCACTCTCTCTCCGTCAGAAACACTCTCTCTCCTCCTTCCAGTCCGCCCTCAAAACTCACCTCTTTCAACAGTTCTAGCACTATATCACCACACTCCCCACCCCAAGCTGACTGTCGTAATGTATTTCACTATCTGGGGTACGTGAGTCGTCTAAAGCGTGCGCGTGCGTGCGCGAGTTCTGAGTGCGCGCTTAGAGTTATAATTATTATAAGATAAGCGCATTATAAATACCGTAATTATTACTATTAGAGGCTAATGGGCTGTAGTACGAGTGGCGCTTGATAATGAATTGGGAGGCTCCTTATCTGAAGGAAGTCTTCAAATGCAGTCCGTAGTAAATATCCCGGTCCGTGGCGCCGTGGTAAAGGGTCTGCCACCAATGCTGAAGGTGCGAGGTTCGAATTTTGAAGCTTTCTCCGATAGTAAGTGTCATCGTTATTTCAGGAGGACCGTAGATGGTTCTTTCTCCGGGTACTTCTGCTCTGCCCTCACCCTAGTAAGTGTCTCCCCCCCCCCTCCCCCCTCCACTTTGGTACCGGTTTCAGGCCACATTACAATGTCAAAGACAAGCAATCAAAATTTCAGTAGCTGAGCTGACCGTTCATAAATTCTTCTGTGTTTGTTTTGTACTGTGTTTTTCTTCAGAGTGAATGCATGTGTTTCATATGAGCGTGAGTGTTGGGTTCATTTCGCGGCGCTCTAAGCCGATTCGCACAGATTGGGTTAGCACAAGTCTGCGGTTATATTGCAAAGGTCAGTATGTCGAACAGCAAAGGTACTACCTCTATCCAGAGTATATATATATATATATATATATATATATATATATATATATATATATATATATATATATATATATATATATATATATATATATATATATATATATATATATATACACTGACTTCCATTAAAAACGCGAAAAGTGTCTGTAAGTGTACCCACAAACAAAGAGCCACCCTGGCAGCAAAACAAGAAAATTTTATTTGTTGCTTACTTCAGATGTTCATCCTACTGTCTGAGCTGCCTTCACACAAAAATTGGACGAGTTATCACCCATGGCTACCTTAAAGGGCACATGGTTTCATTAGTGGTGTAAATAAGCAAAACTGGACACACTCTGTGAGCAAGTTTCCTGTGATATGTTTTAACACAGAAGTTGTGTGGATTGCTTATGAAATTTGACTCGGAAAAATTCATTAGAGAACCAGAACTTCCGGTGCACATCATTTTCTTAATAAATCTTATTTGATTTAATGTGAATTACTTTCAAACAATTATCTAAAATGCTCCAGTGACTGACACAGAGATAAAGAACACACCCATATCCATTTGATGACATAAATTATGGCCGCTGACAAAAAAATAAAGAACTTGTTGATTTTCATGTTAGTAGGTCATGTTGATTATTTAGGTGCCTTTGACAAACGAAAAGTAGGTCAAGACCAAACAGGCCGGATTTTCATGCACACGGACCCTAGTGACACTGCACATTGGTTGGCTTTCAACCGTGTCCTCTGCAGATGCTCCCCATTTTACTTTCAATATCACTGATGACGTCAGAAATCATCGAAGTGCGATTTTTAAGACTAAACATTTTATTTGCACACACATAAAACACTCTTCATAACATTTTTTAATAAATGACGTCCAAATAACCCGGATTAAAGCATATTCACGAAGAAAAGCCCTATGGTTAAAAATTCACGTTTTTCGTGGAAGTCAGTATAATAAATATATATATATATATATATATATATATATATATATATATATATATATATATATATATATATATATATATATATATATATATATATATATATAGGGGGTGAAGGGGGCTCTGGATAGAGGTAGTACCTTTGCTGTTTGGCAGCTGCGTCCTACATAGGACGGACGGGCATCACTGGTCCTCATCCATCTCCTTAATCTCTCACGTGCTGGCTCCAAGCGCCACACCCTGGCAAACCACCTCAGCTGGTGGGCTATACCACGTGAGGGGGTGGTGTTCACATTGCACCACTAGGCGGATGAGCTGTTTCTGACAGCCAACGGCTAGAGGACGGAGGAGATCAGGTTGGATTGAACGGCCAAATGTGGGGGGAGTAAACCCTTCAAATCAGGGGTGGAGCCCCGAAGGCAGACAGCTGCCTGTATTAACGCACTGTTCTGGCAGGTCCTGCAGCCGGACTGGTGCCAAACGTACTGCTTTGCATTTCTTTGGACTACATCAGCGAGGCCACTGAAGAGGGGGATCGTGACGACTGGGCATCCCAGGATCTCCATTACACTTCGCCCAGGCTTGCGCTCTGGAGAGGTCACTCCAGTGACTGACCCAGCAAGCGCATACATTTATTGTATAACAATGGAACTGTGGCTTCCGCCTTACAAGGTGCCAAGCTAATCTGGCACTACCCTTGAATTATCATGGTCCATCAATCTCCTGCTGTAAGGACTCCGGGCTAAATGGGTTAAGGGGTGATGCCGGAACAATATGGCGCTTCTTGGCGCCGAGCTAATCTGGCCTCACAGTTGAACTATCATGGTCGATCGGTTTCTACGAGGCACACGGGTCTCAAATCGTTTCCAGTAAAAGTTGTACATTCCTTGGCGCTGTTCACAGGAAAGCCGTCAGGAGATGCTGCCCAGCTACCAGCAGCAGGTGGCCGCGATGGCATCGCCTTTCCACATCAGCCGCATAAATCTGCCGCCAACGTCATCCACCTGCTCCCAACCCCTATCTCCCACCCCTTCTCTTTCGTCAACCCTTCCTGGGACAACCCCACTACACAAGGAGCGTCACAGCGCCACACTCGTTTAGCTACATCCGGCAGGGGACGAGCTCACGCCAAGAACGGGAGCAGTGAGTCGGTTTCAATTGTCATTGTTACTTGTTACTGTTAATGTGTTATTTAACTGATACTAGTTCATCGTACCTCATCTCAGATCGGTTGTCTCCCTTGAATCGCTACCGCTTATCAGTGGTAGCGAATCAAATGAGATAACCATTATGATCTTATACTTTGTCCTACCCTCAGAGTCCAAGTCCAGCAGTTTCGTGCCTCAGGGGGTCAACACCAGACCTGACGATGGGTCAGTTAGTGGGAGTGGAGGTAGTGGCGGTGGTGCTCCTGCTGTGGGCAGACCCCGCAAGCGTCCAGTTAACAACGACGTCACCGTCATTGAGAAACCCGCAGGCCAAACAAACAAGGTGCGTGATAAATCCGAGTATTCTGTCAACAAGGAGCAGTTGTCTTGAAGTGCCTACCGCGATACACTGAGGCTTGACTTCTATTCGGATTACAGGGATGCATCTAAGCGGCGGACATCAGTCATAGTCCGGATTGCAAGGTTAACATGTCCGATTAGTGTATGTGCCAGTCGGTCAGATGTCACATTATGATTGCCTCGAAACCGCTTGTGTCCGGTCCAGTTTCTGGTGCCTTGGACTGTGACTTGGCTATTTGACATAGCTTATTAGCAGTCTAAGTCGGCATTGCAGGCAGTGACCACTCAAGAAACACTGTCTTACACGTCCATGTATTATTACCGCTATTGCTGACCCTTTTTTGTCAGCCATTCTTTGCCCTTTCCGTCGTTCTGCGCGCAACACTTGCGTCTTGTTTAATTCTGGATCCACGATATTACATGAATACACGAATGCTATGATGACTTACTATACTGACGAGCAAAAGAAATGCGACATCATTCGAGTCATCGGAAACACTGAAGTGTTTCCGATGACTCGAATGATGTCGCATTTCTTTTGCTCGACGGTATGACAATTCTATATGCTGGACTAAGATGGCCTGTTCGTGTTGGCGAACCCAGCACATTTTGACCCATCTGCGAAAATGTCTAGTCGAATCCCTGCGGATTTTCTCCGCAGGCTCACAACAACGCCGCAACATTCCCAGCCTCCAAAGAGCAGCCAGCCCGCAAACGGGCGAGAGAGGTCTACCCCAGCGCCCTGCTCGCCTATCCCGCCGTGTCTAACGTGCACACGCTGAAGCCGGGCCACATCATAGCCTGGTACATCGACTACCTGATTCACGAGAACGAGGACCGCACGCAGATCTCACGCGCCTTCACGCTGCCTGTCAACCTCTTCCATACAGACGACTTCTATTTTTTGGATTCTCTTCGTAAGAAGGTTGGCGGTGCCGTGTGGATTTCATTTTTCACAAATTCCCGCACCATATTTTAAACTTTATTTTCATGGATGCACGTTCAAGAAGTGCCGTTTACGAATACGCGGCAAGAAGCCGGTTTTTTTGGGGCTCACATGCGAAGCAAATGTGAGTCGATGTTCTGGGCCAGTGGTCGTCCATCGTCTGTCGTCCGTGGTAAACTTTAACGTTGGCATTTTCTCGGAGGCTATTCAAGCTACAGTCTTCAAACTTGGCCCAAGGATACTTTGTGGCAAGTCCTTTCTAAGCACACCAGTTTCCGTGACCTCTCATAAAGGTCAAGGTCACAGGGGAACAGTAAATGTATCAAAAATAGCTATTTTTGGACATAATTTATTTTTTCTCAAATACTATTCACACCTTCAAACCCAAACGTGGTACAAAGATACCTGATGGTAAGACCTTTATATGCGCACTAATTTGGTTGATCCCACGGAAAGGTCAAGGGTCACAAGGGCTCAGGAAATAGGTCTAAAATAGCCGTATTTTGACAAAAGTTGTTTTTGGCTCACGTGCGAATCAAAACTGAGTCTATGTTTTGGGCCAGGGGTCGTCCTTCCGTGGTCCGTGGTAAACTTTAACGTTGGCATTTTCTCGGAGACTATTCAAGCCACATTCTTCAAACTTGGCACAAGGATACTTTGTGGTAAGACCTTTCTAAACATACCAATTTGAGCGACCTCTCACAAAGGTCAAGGTCACAGGGGATCAGGAAATAAGTAAAAAATAACTATTTTCACATAATTTATTTTTTCTCAAATACTATTCACAACTTTAAACCCAAACTTGGTACAAAGACCTTTCTATACGTACTAATTTGGTTGATCCCTCGGAAAGGTCAAGGGTCACAAGAGCTCAGGAAATAGGTGAAAAATAGCCATATTTTGACAAAAAGATGTTTTTTCTCAAGTACTACTCAAAACTTCAAACCCAAACTTGGTAAAGAGATACCTGAAGGTAAGACCTATCTATGCATACTAATTTGGATGAGCGCTGGGAAAGCTCAAGGGTCACAAGAAGTCAGCAAATGTGTGTAAAATGCCAATTTTTGGGATAGAATTGTAGTTATTATCAACAGTTTTGCAAGCTTTTCAATCGAATGTAGCACAAAGGTAGCTGATGATGATAAGACCTTCTATGCATACTAATTTAGTTGACTCATCGCAAAGGTCGGGGTCACGGGGTGTGACAGATGTGTGAAAACCGATTAAATTTTGAGAAAAACATGGGTTTTGCTGGTGCAGAAGCCAGCCCTTTACTTATTGCCACAAAGGTCACACATGTAGATCGGTAATGCAAGTGAGCAATAAGGGCTTTGCCTTTCTTGTTCCTACTCACTTGGTAGTTTCTTCTAAATCACAAGCACTGGCAGTCAACCCCTCTGGTCTCGTTCGTCATTCTTCAGGTTCGCTTTCCAAGTCCCAAGTTCCTGGCGTGGATGCAACGCCACCTGCCGTCTCTCAACGCCCACGCTATCGATTTCCGGGAAGGGCGACCATCCGCTGGGGATTCGAACCCTAACCCTTTGGACTCCTCGGGCGCACCTGTGTGGAGCGCCGATTTGTCATGGCACAACAAAACCAAGAGAGACATCATTCACGATGTCTTTTTTTTCTTTCAGCACCGCAAGGTAATTAACCCATTTAACCCCAACGCCTTACAACAGGAGAGGGGTCGACCATGACAATTCAAGAGTAGTGCCAGATTAGCTTGGTGCCTGTCGGCGCCAAGCTAATCTGGCATTACCCTTGAATTATAATGGTCGATCCATCTCCTGAAACTACATAGTTTGTTCGATGACATTGCCAACATTTGGGATATGTTGTGGGGTTAAACAGGTTACTGAAGACTTGTGTGTAAGCCATGTCGCTATAAAATATCCTGTCAATGATAGTATTGAGAAACACACACACATAAACACGCGCGCACACACACACACTCACTCGCTCACTGAGGCCTAAAATCGACTAACCAAACTAAATGTCGTGACCTGTTCCTCTCTTACAGGCAGCCGATGGGGAAACGAACCAGTTCGTGGCCAGACCCAACGTTGCTGCCATCGTTTCGTGATCAGCTCAATATCTGTAGTGTACCCCACTTCATGCCGGGTCAAGGGTAGTACTCGATTAGCTTAACGCCGCAGAAGGCCTGTCAGGGCCCGGCATCCTGTTTCCCACAGGCATACGATGATCGGGTCACCTCCAGTAATAGTAATCGGGTCACCTCCACACGGGTAATAGTAAGTAGCCCCGCCGCTGCGGTATTTAGGCCTATTTCCTACTGCCCGTGTCAGGAGGCGACCAGTTACGCAACGATCATCCGATGCCTGTGCTGTTTCAGTCCTACGCTCATGGGCCCAGTTGCATGAGTGAGCTTAGTCCTGCGCCAGCCACTAAGCAAGGTGCTCCGCTATAGCGGAGCACCTTGCTTAGTGGCTGGCGCAGGACTAAGCTCACTCATACAACTGAGCTCTGGCCAGAGTCTGTCTTTGGTGTAGTCACACAATCAGAGTCTGATCCTTTGTGCATGCAGACACCGGTACTGCATGCAGTGGGTCAGTGGCTGCATGCACAACGGGGGATACGTCAGTGACGCCTCGACTGCAACTGACGGATACCGCTCAGCTGAACAGACAGACCACGCGTCCTTTCCAGGCGAACGGTATCGCCACTAGCAGTCAAGGGGTTAAGGTGATCGGTTCTGGATGGATTCAGTGCGCTTGGGTCACAGAATTGAGTTTGGTTTTTAGCTTACTAAGGATGATGATTTAACCCCTTCCGCTGCCAAGAATTGTGCGGCCGCGTCTGACACGGTCGCACACCGCACTGAGACGTGTCATTCGCCGGAACACAATGTAACTGGGACAAAACAGATAGACATAAAGAACATATTGGGCTGACAAGCGACATAAACCCTCATGAGCCCCCAGTTTATATCTCTTGCAGCTGGGTAGCGTTCGCCTTGCCATCCGGCACTTAACTGGGGTGGAGGGTGTGTGTGTGGGTGCAGGGGGGGGGGTGGGGGGGGGGGGGTAGCACAGCAACCATCAAGTGGTACTGAAACAAACTGATCACGTGTACCGGAAGCACACTGATTTCAAGCCGTATTTTCGTACGTGTATGGAGTAATTTCTTTCCTCGGCATTTCTTGACCAAAACTGCTGAATTAATAGATACATAGTATATGTCTGCCGTTATATTTTAATGGCCAGTCAGTCTATTTTTTTGCGAATGATCAAACATGGACATGCTGGATTAATCTGGCTTACAACGGCAGTGGTTGTGCTCACAAATCTTTGGTATATTTTGCATTCCAGTTGAAATATTGGCGTATCATTTAACCCATTTAATAATAATAATTTACTTCCGAGTCCCTACAGCAGGAGACTGATTGACCATGATAATTCAAGGGTAGTGCCAGATTAGCTTGGCGCCAAGCTAATCTGGCACTACCCTTGAATTATCATGGTCAATCTACCTTCTGCAACTGTTACATGGTCGTTAAGTAACACACAATTTTGAAAAAGCGCCCGTGGGGCTAAAAGGGTTAAACCCTAGTTCTAATGACACTTGCGGCATTGGAAATGCGCGATCAGCATGTAGTAGGGTGTTCAGCATGTGGTGCCAAAACTCACTGATAAGCGTATTTCTGTCTTAATAGAGACTTATAATATATATTAACATATTTATGTCCCTTTCAATCATGGTATATCCACTTTCCGTGGATGGATGAGCGTGATCGAAATTTTCCAGCTTTGTGCACTCAGCAGTTGATGGGTAAAGGCTGGTCATGAATAATTGAAAACAGTCCACTTTTCTTTAGTCTTTAAGTCTTTTCTTCATGAGAACTGTATTAGACGTACGACGCAGAATTTATCTTAAATAAAGAAACGCAATATTTGAAGAAAAAAAAAAAAACCAACCCACTGTGTTTTTCTTCGATAGGCGAGACATCCTTAACTCATTCAAGGCGCCATGCTTCAGTAACTGCGCAAGTGTCGTATAGCTTTGCCGGAGGCAACGTTGTACATTTGCGCAGATATTGATGCGGCGTGCCTTGAACGAGTGAAATGCAAGTGATGTTTAACCCATAAAATACTGAGTCTAAAAGTTTCAAATTTGTACTGCCATATATGCAAGCTACATTACAGTACTTACAGATAAGGATACAGACCAATGGCTTTAGTTCAAGGGCCGTGGTGCCAGAATAGCTTGGCGCCTAAGCTATTCTGGCACTACCCTTAAACTATTTTAGTCAAACTAATTTCACACACTCGTGTATTCCGAATGATAATGGTTAAAAATCCGCTGGCAGGGAAGGGGTTGATGTTTGTTTCGATTGACAGCGGACTGTACTATTATCAAAGATTATTAGCAACTGTTCGGAGACTGGTGGTTTATTATGCTCATTAGTTGTGCGACAGCTAGCGAGACTGACGTTTTGTGAATTCTCGACCATTTGTTCTTGTTCAGGCTGTTACGTCACAGTTCATGAAAAGTTGTTGTTTTATTTTTTTACTGTTATTGTTGAGACTTGCATGAATTTGCGAGATGCAGCATTACAACAATTTGCGAGATGCAGCATTGTGCCATACGTTTCACGATCTTAAAAAAAATATCTACTTGTACAATCTATCGTTATTTTCACACATTCATCGAAAACAGAGATGGCCGTCCGAGGCAACACAAGTCACGTCAACATGTTTTGGTCGGCATGGCATTTCAGGCGACCAAGTTTACTTGATCCTTTTTCAGTTGCGTGTAAGTTCACTCTCTGGGGTTTCTTCTTCGTCTTTTCTCATCTCAGGTGCCATACCAAAGTCGCGAAAAGACGGTCCATCATCAACATAACTGCAAGGTCATCCGCTCTTCCTTCGTCAGTCTGCACACTGGTTGTCTGCCTCGATTCGCTGCCACCGATAGGTGGCAGCAAATCGAGGGAGACAACCAGTGTTGCCAGTCTGTCGTAAACGTTAACAGTAGCATTTTATCAAGTAAGCTAAGGTCGGCATTTCTTTTTCTCAGAGACTCATTGACATCAATTATACTAATAGGAGTGGCCGCGAGACATATGGCTTTAGTCGTCTACTAGGCGATTAAACCCAAACAACTAAATAACCTATTTTGAAGAGGCGTTTGTTTTCTCAGATACAGCTACGATTCAAACTTTCAAACGGGGTAGCATGCACCTGCCGACGATAATTGCACAGCTGCTTGGTTGAAACCTCTGATCTCTGAATCATACAATAAATCTTAACGAGTCCGTGATGGCACCATCCCTAACCCGGCAACACCCCCCCCCCCTTCTACCCCCTTCCCCCCCCCCCACCTCCTTCCCCCCGACACACTGATTACGGCCCCTCCTTGTCAAAGGTCACTGAAGGTCGTGGGGAGGTCACGTATGGAGAAAATGTAATAAGGAATTCGAAAATCATGAGTTAGTATCAAGATACCTTTTTCAGTTCGCCGCATTGGTTGGTAATTATATCAAGATGTACTCATTTGAGTGACCTTTGCTACAGGCCAAGGTCACAGCCAGCGGAAGGGCTTTGTCATTCTTGTTTGTTTCTTTACTGGCATGTCAGTGACATTTACATCAGTGCAGATGTGCCCCACACATTAAGTGTGCAGAGGTATTTTGTTGTAGATCTCCTACAAGATGTTGAGGTGTATGTATAGGCGATGAATTGTTTTGGTGATTCAGAAGACGGATCGTGCATTTTCTTGTGCTTTTGCACATGACCAGGTTATAAGTTCACGTTGAAACGTTCAGAATAAAGAATAAGAAGTTGACAAGAGTGTGTGTTTGTGTGTGGATGCAAAGAGGCTTAACTCATTATGCCCGAGGTTCGAAATACCCACATTTTGGAGTTATCCACCGAGGACTGCATTACAGTTCAGGAGACGGATCGACTATGATAGTTCGAGTGGTGACAGAATAGCTTGGCGCCTTTCAGCGCCAAGCTATTCTGCCGCCACCATTGAACTATCATGGTTGAGCCATATCTTGCTGTGGTGTGTCGCGGGCAGAGTGAGTTAAGTGAATCCTGTTTTAGCAACCTGTTTAAGTACCACCTCCCCCCCCCCCCCCCCACACAC
Source organism: Semisulcospira habei (assembly GCA_036245525.1). NCBI lineage: Eukaryota > Metazoa > Mollusca > Gastropoda > Semisulcospiridae > Semisulcospira > Semisulcospira habei. Next base: position 228,277,332 of record BTPG01000001.1, on the reverse strand, counting down.
ACACCCGAAAAAAAAAGTCTATAGAATGGAAGTCATTTAGTTGTGCAAGTTTAAGAATTAAAGACAGCTTCTCTCTCAAGAAAACTAGGGCAAAAAATATGGTAGACCGTTCAATTTATAACTGATTAATTCATCCAAGGGCAATATATTTAATGCTAGGACTAAATAATTTATCATAGACAAATTAGATTTACTCCTAGGATAAATTCGATTTAATCCTAGGATAAATTACAAAATTCCAACCAATCAGCCATGCTGACCTGGGCAAAATCGTCCAATGAATGAATGTACTTTCCATCAATCACTGTGCTTCATGTCACGTGGGGTGATTACTGCTGTCCAATTGGAATTAGCCCTAGAATTAATTATTTCATCCTAGGATTAAATTGAATTTGTTCTAGGATAAATCATTTAGTCCTAGCATTAAATATTTTGTGTCCTAGGATGAAATGATCAGTTATAAGTAGAACAGTTATAAGCAGGCCATTCCACTAGGACAAAATATGTAATCCTAAAACAAAATAATTTATCCTAAGAATAAATAAATATGCATGGGGCTAATTCCAACCAATAAGACAACAGGAATCATCCCAGATGACATGACGCTTTGTGATTAGTGGCACAAATGTTCATTTATTGGACGATTTCGCCCAAGGCATCTTGGCTGATTGGTTTGATCAGTAATCTGTCCTAGGATTAATCGAATTTGTCCTAGATGTAAATCAAATTTGTCCTTGGATTAAATCGAATTTGTCCTAGGGTAAATTATTTAGTCCTAGCACTATGTTTGTTGTCCTAGGATGAATTTTATCAGTAAAAAGTGGAACGCCTTGCCATAACAAAAGTGTTGTATATCTTTAAAGAATATTATGTAGATGGCGGTACCGCCATCTAAATGATGGTCCTTAACCCATTACATCCTGAAGCAGATTTTAAAAAAATTCCTTATTGTCCTATGAAAGCTACATTACAGATCTGGAGACAGATCCAATGTTTTAGTTCATGGGTGGTGCCAGAATAGCTTGGCACGACACTTAAACTGTGATGGTCCTATTTATTTCAAGTAATAATATGGGTATATCAGAATGAAAAGGGATAAAGACAAGTTATCTATTTTTATAAGGAAGGTCGCTCAAATCAGAATCTGATGTAACAGTAGAGATGGTGTGCAATACTCTGTTATTTTTTAGTCACAGAAACAAGTGACATGCTCCCAAGCAGCACATACAACACACTGCGCAAGAGTCCACCAGGCTGAAGCCTGCTGTTGTTTCTATGTGCGGGCCAGAAGTGGCTGACTTCAGCCCTGTAGCCTTTTGCACACTGAGAACACACACACGGAAGAGACGGACAAAAAAAATGAGCAATCCTTTAATTGACATTACGTGGACAATCGCAAGTGAAATATATCTGCAGTACTGTTTTTTTTAACCCTTTTCATCCCGATACACCCATTGCTTAAAATAAATTTGACTGATATTTCAAGGGTGGCCAGGAGCCAAGCTGTTCTGGCACCACCTTTGAACTAAAACAGCTGATCTATCTCCTAATCTGTAATGCAGTTTTCATAGGACAAGAAGCAAATTTTACAAAATCATCCTCAGGATGTAATGGGTGGAACTGTGATTCAAAAAGATCACTTGAGTACTGGACTTAGAAACTTGCAGCTATAAGACATAAGGTCCAAAATCACAGACCACCACATGGTCCTTCTAAGAAAATGCATCTTACTCTGGGCACTGGCGCTCAGCCGCAAGCCTGTAACTTTCACACCCTGCATGCCTTTGTGTATATGTATATGTATACATATACACAAATGAATGAACTCCTCTTATGCAAAAATAAACTGTCTGTGCTCTGTTAAACCACTCTGACTCAGTTCAACTGACGAACTGTGCTTTGAGTGATTTATTCTGCATACGGGGAGACCTGGCATAAATTTATGTATATGATTGTTTGAAAGAGCTTAAACCCAGAACCAACTCTATTTTTTTCCTTTTTTTTTCCTTTTTTTTCTTTTTCTTTTTTTTTTTTCTTTTTTTTTTTTTTTTTTTTTTTTTGGGGGGGGGGGGGGGGGGGTGAGGGGGAGTGGAGGGGTGCTACAGATGGGTCACTCTTACTTTACCATGCCTGAATTACTATTATCAGTCGGTGGCATTACTTGCATTATCAGCACAGATAGTAGAGACAGCCTAATTGTAGCACATGCTCTAGAAAAACGTGCAATTTGTATAAAGATAAGTTGTGGAATTGCTGTTGGACTTTTTTTTTTTTTTTTTTTTAGGACTTAAAAACATTACAAAATTTTGTAATACACATCTTTTCTAGAGCTTGCTGAGAGCATACTGGGGAAAACTACAACAAAAAAAGAAACTGACATTTTGTTTATTTTCTTCTTCTTCTTTATTGAATCCTTCTAACTTTGACTGTCAGTAGCCATTTTTGTTGCACAGATTGCTGCAGGAATTGTCATAACAAAAACCATTACCGACAGCCAAAGGGTTAGACAGGTTACTTCCGAAATACATTTTAGTTCTGATAAAGTAGCCATTTAATTAAACCAATTTAAATTTTAATAAGGGATGTAGATGATCGTCTTGTTCTATACCTGCGTATTTCTCTGTGGGCTGGCGAATGGGTGCCTGATAGGCGGGGGCAGGGGATCTAACTGTTCTGTCCAGCGCTGAGTAATTCCCCTTGGTTTGTTCATACAATTTAAATGGAATTTTTGCAAATCTACAGCTATTTCTAAAAGTTATTTGTATTGCAGAGAAGAACCCAACGGAGAAAGTAACACGCTTAGAAATGACAGTTACAACACAACTGTGTTGCAACTGTCATTTCTAAATAAGCTTATTAATAATAATAATAATATAATTGCGGTATTTATAATGCGCTTATCTTATAATAATTATAACTCTATTCGCGCACTCACAACCCGCGCACGCATGTGCACGCTTTTGACAATGACTCACGTACCACAAATACAGTCAGCTTTGGATGGGGAGTGTGGTGTCGTTAAAGTGTTACAACTGTTGAAAGAGGTGAGTTTTAAGGGCAGACTGGAAGGAGGAGAGAGAGGGTTTCTGACGGAGAGAGAGTGGGAGAGTGTTCCAGGTGGATGGACCGCAGTCAGAGAAGGAGCGGGATCCGAAGGTGCTGATTTTGGTGCGGGGGGTGTGGAGGCGGAGAGGGTCAAAGGCAGAGCGGAGGGATTGGGAAGGATAGGGGTGAAGTAAGTTGGAGAGATAGGCAGGATCATAGTTGTTAAGGGATTTGTAGCAGAGAGACAGAGTCTTGTATTGAATGCGTTGGGGGATGGGGAGCCAGTGAAGGAGTTTGAGCAGGGGAGTGATGTGGTCAGATTTCTTCTTTCTAAGGACGAGGTGGGCAGGATTGTTCTGGACGCGCTGGGGAGTGAAAGTGGTGGAGCGAGGAAGGCCAGAAAGGAGAGAGTTGCATTAGTCGATGTGAGATAAGTTGAGAGAGACAGCAAGTTTGGTAGCAGCTTCGGTGGTGAGGTATTTTCTGATCTGACTGATGCGGCAGAGGTGGAAATAGCATGCCCGGGCCGTGGCAGAGACAAAGCTGGTCATGGAGAGAGAGGAGTCGAGGATAACGCCGAGGTTTTTGGGCGATTCAGAGAGGGGGATGGGGGTGCTGTCGAGTTGAAGATGATGAGAGGGAGGGAGCTGGGAAAGTTTCTGGCGAGTGCCTACCAGCATAGATTCCGTTTTGTCGCTATTCAGTTTAAGGTTGTTTGCTGTCATCCAGTTTTTCACGTCTTCGTAGCAGTCAGCCGTATGAGTCAAGAGTGACTGAGTGTTGTCGGGTTTGTCTTTGTCTAGTAGTTGCGAGTCGTCAGCATAGAGGTGATGGTGTATGTGATGAGACTGGATGATGTTGGACAGAGGAGAAGTGTAGAGTGTGAAGAGGACCGGATCCAGGATGGACCCTTGTGGAACCCCGCAAGGAGAGCCTGACTGGGCGAGAGGAGATTGATTGATTGATTGTACATTGCTTAACGTCCCGACAGCAACAAGGCTTTCTCAGGACGTGCCTGCACTGCTTGTGAAAAAAAAAATAAACAGAACATTGAATGTATGTCGCCAGCCGGTCAAATACCTTAAATAAACCTAACACATGGGGCCTAAATAAAGCTAAGACCATTTAGCAACACACATCCAATATCAAGAGCTACAGGCAGTGCAGACAGTAGGGAGAGTTTTAAAAAGGCAAATACAGGTGAATGGACAAAGGGTAGACAGAAACACATGCCCCAGAATAGAGAGAAAAACCCACCCTGTGGGGCTGACCAGGGTGACCCTGGGAACTAAAAAATACCTAACCCCACCCATGTCCCCCAGGGCAGACCCGGGTGGGGGTGGGCGAGAGGAGACGCCGTCAATGTTGACGGACTGCCATCTGTCGGAGAGGTAGGAGAGAAACCAGGAGTGAGCTGAGTCGGTGCTATTTTGAACGACCACCCATTAAAGATCATTTTGGTGGCTGCAACTACCTAAATAATCGTCATATTGACAAATTCTGCCCTAAAAGACATTTTTTGAGAGCACTCCTACAAAAAATAGAGGTTGTACATTGAATACCCCAGTACATTTGCTTTCAAATCATTGAAAACTAGGTAGCAAATCTGTGCAACCTGCAAAGTTTTGGGTACAATTTTAATGTATATTACTTCTAGTCAGCTAACTGAATAAATATAGAGTATGTACACACACAAGTGTACACAGTTTTATTATTGTATACACGTGACCATGAATCAAAACCCCAACAAGTGAACACTCAGCAATGTTGGTTCACATCTCACCACATCATATCCATTATAGTCATCTAAATCAAATTCTGACATTATATGACTAAACCCAGTACAAGTATGTCCCTTTTGGAGAACCAAGCTCTTCATTGTTATACCATAAAAATCTCGCTGTTCTAAAAAATTAACATTCTGGCTTTCGCCACATTATGGCAGAAATCTTGTGCACATATACTCATGTGCACATGCGGCCAAGACAGCAAGCATTGGCCATTAGAACAACATGGACCTGATGACTTTTGGCACCAACACACCGTACTTTCACATTTACCACTCTAACACCCAACACTGAAAAATGAATCAACCATGGTTGTTCAAAGCTTGCGTCCGACTCTTGGCATCTCCAGCACCAAGGGAATCGCACATAATTCCAGCACCAAGCAAATCAGACATGACTTGAACTATTACGATAGAATTGCTCCCAGGAACTGGTTTGTATCACAAGAAGATATGTAACTTTCACAGTATGTTGCTCTACGCAAGGCAAATAAAACTATATACATGATGTGTACAAACTGCTTCATTACACATACCTGCCTATGTATATATGCACTGTCTTATTCATACATGAAAAATAAAAGAATTAAAAACTCATTCAAGACGTGCTGCCTACATATACGCGGCGTTAAAGCAAGGTATCTGAAAGCAGCATGTCTTGAATACGCTGAAGTAAACATGATTGATTGTACATTGCTTAACGTCCCGACAGCAACAAGGCTTTCTCAGGACGTGCCTGCACTGCTTGTGAAAAAAACCAAAAAAACAGAACATTGAATGTATGTCGCCAGCCGGTCAAATACATTAAATAAACCTAACACATGGGGCCTAAATAAAGCTAAGACCATTTAGCAACACATATCCAATATCAAGAGCTACAGGCAGTGCAGACAGTAGGGAGAGTTTTAAAAGGCAAATACAGGTGAATGGACAAAGGGTAGACAGAAACATGCCCCAGAATAGAGAGAAAAACCCACCCTGTGGGGCTGACCAGGGTGACCCTGGGAACTAAAAAATACCTAACCCCACCCAAGTCCCCCAGGGCAGACCCGGGTGGGGTACTGAAGTAAACAAAACAGATGAGACAGTCAGATCATTTAACAACCAATTTATCACAGACAGCAACTCTTTCCATACATTATTAACAACTCACTGAAACCTAATGTTGAAATTCCCACCATTTTAGGGAGTCCCTCTCTGGACACTCCTCGCGCTGGGACCATACGGCGTTGAGGCGCGTCCCCTGGGTGGTGGATAGGGGGTCCCTCGTGAGAGGGGTGCACCGAATGAAATAAGGTGCCGTGAACCAACATGGTCTAAGGGAAGGTGACCCCGACAGAAAACCCCTGGTCCTCCTAGTAAGGGGGTTGGGCGTGGGGGTAGCTTCCCCACCCTGCAAAAAAGGAAATAGCTACAAAAACGCCGACGAAAAGACTAACAGTAATTCCTTTCCTGGAGGAGGAAGGTTCTTCTACTAGAAGACTTATGACGTCCTGTGGTGAAAGCCGGAAGTCTTCGGAAGCCACAGGACCGAGCCGCCTCTCTCTATCCAGGGATACAACCATGGGCACATGGAACGTCAAGACCATGTACCAGAGCGGCAAGGCCGCCCAGATAGCAGCGGAAATGCAAAAGTACAACCTTTCCCTGCTAGGCATCAGTGAAGCCAGATGGACGCAGTCTGGCCAGAAAAGGCTGTTAAGTGGGGAGATGATTCTGTATTCAGGTCATGAAGAGGAGAATGCCCCCCATACAGAAGGAGTAGCACTCATGCTGTCACCAGTGGCACAGAGAGCGCTGATGGGCTGGGAACCTCTTGGGCCAAGAATTATAACAGCAGCCTTTAGAACCAAGAAAAAGCTCAAGCTGAACGTCATCCAGTGTTATGCGCCCACCAATGACAGTGACGAGGAAGAGAAACAAGAGTTCTACGACCGACTCCAGAGTGCCGTGGACAATATGTGCGGAGCGAGACATCACCATCGTCATGGGCGATTTTAATGCCAAAATAGGGGAGGACAACACCGGATACGAAGAGGTGATGGGGAGACAGGGACTAGGCTCGGAGATGAGTGAGAACGGGGAGAGGTTTGTAGACTTTTGTGCTCTAAACCGACTTGTCATTGGAGGCAGCATCTTCCCACAAAGAAGAATACACAAAGCAACTTGGGTCTCACCTGACCATACAACAGAGAACCAAATAGACCATATCTGCATTAGCAAGAAATTTAGAAGATCCCTTCAAGATGTTCGAGTGAGGAGGGGAGCAGATGTCGCCTCAGACCACCATCTGCTTACCTTAAGAATGAAGCTCAAGCTAAAGAAAAGCCGCACAGAGACAACAATTAGACAGCGCTATAATGTAGGCCTCCTGAGAGAAACTGGAGTTAGAGAAGAGTTCAAACTGGTGCTGTCCAACCGGTTTCAAGCGCTACAGGAGCTAGTAAATGAAGAGGAGGCGGTCACCACAGAGCAGCAGTGGAAGGCAGTTAGAGAGGCGCTGAACTCAACCTGCAAAGACACTGTAGGGTTCAGGAAACACCACCACAAGGACTGGCTGTCAGCACAGACCTTGAAGAAGATAGAAGGGAGGAAGCAGAAGAAAGCAGCGGTCAACAACAGTCGCACGAGAGCAGCCAAAGTAAGGGCACAGGGGGAATACTCAGAAGCCAACCGCGAGGTGAAGAGGAGTATCAGGGCAGACAAGAGGGCCTACACAGACAGCCTGGCAGCAGAGGCAGAAAAGGCAGCAGGCAGCGGCAACATGAAACAGCTCTACGACATTACCAGAAGATTGTCGGATAAGTATGGCCATACAGAAATACCAGTAAAAGACAAAGAAGGCAAGCCTATTGCAGACAGAGCAGACCAACTCGACAGATGGGCCGAGTATTTTGAAGAGTTACTGAACAGACCTAGCCCACCCGACCCCCCCCCCCCCCCCCCCCCCGACATCCAGCCGGCAGAGACCGACCTACCCATCAGCTGTGACAGACCCAGCCGGGAAGAGATCAGAAAAGCAGTGGCATTTTTGAAGAATGGCAAAGCAGCAGGGCCAGATGGCATCCCAGCGGAGTCTCTGAAAGCAGACCTAGAGACAACAGTTGAGATGCTGTACCCACTGTTTGGAAAGATCTGGGAAGAGGAGGTGATGCCAGCTGACTGGAAGGAGGGGTACCTAATCAAGCTTCCCAAGAAAGGCGACCTCAGCAAGTGTTCCAACTACAGAGGAATCACCTTGCTGTCAGTACCAGGAAAGGTCTTCAACAGGATCATCCTAGAGAGAATGAAGAGCTCCAATGACCCCCAGCTGAGAGACCAGCAAGCAGGATTCAGGAAGAACCGATCATGTACAGACCAGATCGCCACTCTCCGCATCATCGTGGAACAGTCTCTGGAGTGGAGCTCCCCGCTGTACGTCAACTTTCTGGATTATGAGAAAGCATTTGACAGCGTGGACCGAGAGACTCTGTGGAAACTCCTACGACACTACGGTGTACCCACAAAGCTCGTCCGCCTGATCAAGAGCAGCTATGATGGCATGACATGTCGCGTGATCCACGAAGGGCAGTTCACCAGAGAGCTCCAGGTCAGAACTGGTGTCAGGCAGGGGTGTCTGCTGTCTCCGTTCCACTTCCTACTGGCCATAGACTGGGTCATGAAGATGACCACAGAGCACAGACGAAGTGGAATACAGTGGACACTGTGGACACAGCTTGACGACCTCGATTTTGCAGACGACTTGGCATTACTGTCCCACACTCATCAACAAATGCAGGACAAGACCACGAGGCTTGCTGACATCTCGGCCCAAGTGGGCCTCACCATTCACAAACAGAAAACAAAGACAATGAGGCTAAACGCAACCAGGGAAGAACCAGTCTTGCTTGCTGGCACCCCGTTGGAGGAGGTGGAGTCCTTCACCTATCTTGGGAGCATCATAGACAAAAAAGGCGGCACTGATGCAGATGTCAGAGCACGAATCGGTAAAGCCAGAGCAGCCTTTCTCCAGTTGAAAAAAGTGTGGAGTTCCAGAGAGCTGTCACAACACACCAAAGTCCGGATTTTCAACTCCAATGTAAAAGCAGTTCTCCTATATGGAGCAGAGACATGGAGATTGACAAAAACCACAGTCAACAGAGTACAGACCTTCATGAACAGTTGCCTTAGAAGAATTTTGAAAATCCACTGGCCAGAGAAGATCAGCAATGTCAGACTCTGGGAGAGAACAGAGCAGATAACAGCAGAGAATGAAATTGGGCGAAGAAGATGGGGATGGATCGGTCACAGTCTGAGAAAGCCAGCTTCCAGTATCACTAGGCAGGCATTGTCATGGAACCCCCAGGGAAAGAGGAAAAGAGGTAGGCCGAGAAACTCCTGGCGTCGAGACCTCCAAGCAGACATCAAGAGACTGGGAACCACCTGGAGTAGAATCGAAGGAGAAGCACAGGACAGGAGTTGCTGGAGGTCTCTCGTCGACGGCCTATACCCGGGTAGGGGTGACAGGCGTAAGTAAGTAAGTCTCTGGACACTATATTACAGCTGGGGAGACAGATCGACTGATCTCTTGGCTAGACTTCGCGAACGAAGATTCTATAGGGCTTGCCCACGTCGTCTGCAGGCATTTTCGTGGCTGCGGAGGCCAATCCGGGACAGGCAGGTTCGACCGCAGTGGCTGCAGGGGAAGGTCTGGTCAGGGTTCTGAGTTATGACAACTCTGTTTTTTCTCCTGAGGCGCTTGTCCTTAAGGTTAGCTCTGCGAGAGTCCTCAAAGGAGACGGCTGCCTTGTAAATGGTGGAGCGCCAGGTGTCACGGTCCGCAGCAAGGGAAGACCACGGGCGGTGGTCGATTTGACAGGCACTAAGTGACTTCTTGAGACCGTCTTTGTATCTCTTCTTTGGTGCCCCTCTGTCTCGGTGTCCAGTGGCGAGCTCGCCGAACAGTGATCTTGGGTAGGTGATGATCCTCCATCCTGGAGACGTGCCCCGCCCAGCGAAGCTGTGTACGCAGCAGCAAAGCCTCGATGCTCACAGTTTCCGCCTGTTCAAGGACCTCGACGTTGGTGACATAGTCACTCCAGTGAATGCCCAGGATGGTATGCAGGCAGCGCTGGTGGAAGCGTTCGAGGAGTCGTAGTTGGCTGCAGTAGAGGGCCCAGGACTCAGAACCGTACAGCAGGGTGGTGAGGACGACAGCTCTGTACACGCTGATCTTGGTGCCTTTTTTCAGCTGTTGATTGTGCCACACCCGCTTGAATAGTCGCCCGAAAGCACTGTTTGCTTTTGCCAGCCTGTTGTCCAGCTCCTTGTCCAGCTTGGCGTCTGACGTGATGATGCAGCCAAGGTAGGTGAACTGGTGTACGGACTTCAGTTCAGACTCGTCGATGGTGATGTGGGGAGGGCGATGCTCTTCCTTGGGTGCCGGCTAATGAAGGACCTCTGTCTTTTTCAGACTGACCTCAAGACCAAAGAGCTGGGCAGCATCTGCGAAGCAGGACGTGATGCGCTGCAAGGCTCTCTCTGTGTGTGCAACGAGGGCAGCGTCATCAGCAAAGAGCAGCTCACGAATCAGTCGGTCTAGGGTTTTGGTGTGGGCCTGCAGTCGTCTGAGGTTGAACAGGCTGCCATCGAGACGATACCTGATGTACACTGCGTCGTCATCGTCGAGGTCCACTGTGGCCTGCTTCAACATCATGCTAAAGAAAATGGTGAAGAGGGTCGGTGCCAGCCCTGCTTCATGCCGTTGAGAATGGGGAATGGTTCTGAGAGGTCACTGTTGAGTCTGACCTGGCCTTGTTGGTCCTCATGGAGCTGGACGATCATGCTGAGGACCTTTGGGGGACAGCCTAGTCGCTCCAGAATCTGCCACATGCCTTGCCTGCTCACCGTGTCGACGCTTTTGTTAGGTCGACAAACGTTACGTACAGCCCTTTGTTCTGCTCGCGGCACTTCTCCTGAAGCTGTCTCAGCACAAAGACCATGTTGGTGGTACTCCTGTTGGCTCTGAAGCCACACTGGCCCTCTGGGAGGTGGTCTTCAGCGATGGCAGGTACCAGCCGATTCAGGAGCAGCCTTGCGAGAATTTTCCCAGCAACGGACAGCAGAGTAATTCCACAATAATTAGAGCAGGCAGACTTCTCTCCTTTGTTCTTGTACAGGGTGATGATGACTGCATCACGGAGATCCTTTGGTAGTGTTCCTTTCTCCCAGCAGCAGAGAAAGAGGTCATGGAGCTTGTTGTGCAGTGCTGGGCCTCCATGTTTCCAGATCTCTGGTGGGATTCTGTCAATGCCTGCTGCTTTGCCACTCTTGAGCTGGTGGATGGCTGCGAGGGTCTCTTCGGCGGTGGGCGGTTCGTCCAATTCAACCTTTAGTGGGAGGTGTGGGATTTGGAGGATGACTGTTTTTTTAACAGTGCGCTCAGCGCCGAAGAGGTCCTGAAAATATTCCGACCAGCGGTTCAAGATGGAGGTATTATCTGTCCATCAGCGCTTCGCAGAGGACTTTGTACCAGGTGCCTAGGGCCATACACTGCTTTCAGTGCTTCGTAGAAGCCCCTGTAGTCACCGTTGTCAGCGCAAAGCTGGGTCCTCTGTGCGAGTCTGGACCACCACTCGTTTTGGAGCTCTCTAAGCTTGAGCTGGAGACTGCTGCAGATGAGGTGGAAGGCAGACTTCTTTACAGGGCAGGAAGGCTGGGCTAGGTGGGCCTATTCCACGATCCTATATTACAGCTGGGGAGACAGATCGACTGATAGTTCAAGGGCAAATGCCAAGCTACCCTGGCACTGTCCTTGAACTATCATAGCTGACTCGTTTCCTCTTGGAGTATGTCAGGGCTCAGCTTGTTAAAGAAAAAATATTTGGACATGGCTAATGCTTCACGGATGAAACAACAATAAAAGAGTACAAAATACCAGACATGGTTTATGCTTGTAAAAACAAAAATTAAAAAAAGATTTGGCCACAACGCTGTGCAGAGAAAAGAGTACTGGGGTCCACCGCATATCATCGCCCTGAAGTGAAAACAAAATGCCGCTAAGGTTCCATATAAATGAAATTCTGCTCTACGACTATTCACTTTGTTTCATTTTCACCTGATAGCAGATAACAGCAGGTTCTTATTAATTCTTTAATGAGGGATTTCTCTACAATGCAAAATTTTCTTTCATTATCACCATCTAGTCGCCATCTTGGAAGTTTCAAGCATGTACTTTAGTACAAAAGGAAATAGACTATTTCTCAGAGACCTGTAACTAAGGAATTGCAATTCTCTATGAAGTGTTAGAATTGGTGGTCTTTTAGATTATAGTTCAAATAATGTGTAAAACTATTTGGTTTCAGAAAATTAACCTTTATTTGGCACAAGGCTTGTGAAATAGACCATACTTGTTAAACATTATCACAGCTGAAAGTATGGAGATGACTTACACAAACAGTATAATTATGGAATACATGTAGTAATACTTCAGCAGTTATTTGAAATTCAACACGGTAAAGGCACACACTGTTAAACGTACAGGTGCAAAGTTATACAAATATGTGTACAAAAAAAAAGAAGATAATATACATAGGTGTGAATAAATATTTGGCACCATATGAATCTACTGGTCATTAATGCTGAAACAGCACATACACGTACAAAAGAAAATTGGAGAAAAAAGCAGGTTGACACGGAAAAGGTATGCCGGTCTCCGACTTTGCACCTATGAGCTCAAGAGCAGTCCACCGTCACCTCAACTCTGCCCTTATATGCCAAAAGCCAGGATGTCCATTTTTGATAATAGCGAGATTTTTTATTGTACAACAATTAAAATGTCGCTTTTCTCAAAAATGGACTTGACAGTTTTTACCATTAAACGGCAGAAATGTAGCAGGAAAAATAAAGTATGTTAGTCCGTGATTTTGACCAACAGCTCTCAGCCATAGGGTCCAAAGTCAAAGACCAGTACACTCTGCATACACTTAAGGCCGTTCTTAATTGGACGAACCTACCCGTACAATTGTTCGCCAACTCCGACGATCTAGAGTTCGCGATCTCGGGCGAACCAGGTTGGTTCTTAATTGGACGATCCAAAGATATGGCGAACCTAGTTCGAAGTAGTTCGCGAACCTCGGCAAACCATAGTTTGCTGTCGGAAAAAGATCGCATGACATGTTGAGCAATCCAAGGCGATTCTTTTCTTGGATTGGTCAAAACTTTTACCCTCTTCTGCGTTGGAGATAAGAAGATAGTCACCGATCCAACAACCATGGCAGACGGCGATATTTCACTTTCGTGTGAAGAACAAGGTCTATTTTATTCAATGATTTGTTGGAGGCGCAACGCTGTTTGTGGGATCCTTCCTGCAAGGAGTACAAAAACCAAAATCTTCCAAATCGCGAAGGGCCTTCACAGACCTACTTCTGCCGAATCAAGCACTTCAATTAAGAAAGAGAACCATGGCGAACCTAGTTTGCTCAAGTTCGCCTAGGTAAGTTCAGGTTCGTTCAACCTCAGTTAAGAAACAAACCAAAAGATCGCCGATCTTCTCCGATCTAGGTTTGTCGATCAAAGGTTCGTCCAATTAAAAACGGGCTTAAGCTTAAAAAATCCCACAGCAGAATCTGTCTTGAGCGACCACCCAATGTGAGGTCGCTTGTCAGTAAGGACTGTCTTTTAACTCATGGAGCCCTGACAACGCTACTGGGGACAGGTTGACCATGATAGTTCAAGGGTGGTGCCATAATAGCTTGGCACCTTGAACTGTCATGGTCAAACTGCCTCGTACTACTTCAGCAGTTGCTGTCCATATTTAGGATTGTCAACCCTAGGGCTCAATGTCTTAATGACGCTTTTTGCCCTTCAAAATTCCTTTCCCTGCAAAAAAAGGTGGTAGCTTAAAATAGGCTCTGCTGTATCACTACAAAATGAACACCACTTTATGCAAAATGGAAGCACAGCTTTGGTTCTTTGTCATCATAAATTTATACAAAATGTGTGCTCTTCAGTGAGTTTCCACCTTGCCGCTTTGCGCCATGAGGCCCAAAATCGCACACCAGGACATGAATATAGTCAAACTCTTAGCATTGTGAGACAGGCTGGTTCAAGTACACTATTTAAGAGGAAAAACTGAGAAAGACAAAATGAACAGTAACAAATACAATAAAACAGAATACTGATAATACAGTAACTTGAAAAGTTGAAATATTCAGAAGAAACTTCATTCCTGCACCTCCCTTCACCTGTCGCAATCAATCCATCTTTTACTGTAGTTGTCGGGAAGGGAGAAGAGAACGGACCGGATGGGTGAAAACTGTCTTGCACTTCTACCCAGTAAGCAAATGACCCTTAGGGGCGATGTTGGCCGCAGTTGGCTGGTGCACAGCTGTGAACCGGTCAACTAAGTACCTTTTGCTTAATGGGCCATTCAAAATCACGCTCCAATTTCTTTCGGGGTTCTTTACAGCATCGTCAGTAAACTGTTACACCCATAGCAATCCCTCTGTGGGTCTGGATTTGGCCTCGTTGATTTTCCCTCTGGATTTTCCAGTGTAAACAATCAAGGAAGACTGCATGTTGCTGGCAGAAATTTGTTCTGTTGGAGAAGTGTTGAGCTAACAAAGCACTACCCTTCAAGTCATCATGGTCAATACATGTCCTTCAATTTGAGGGTAATAATCCGTAATTTTGCGTAGTTTCTGACATTTGCCGGGAGAGCCATGGGGGAAAAAAAGGATCACCTCGTACAGTAGTGTATGTTTCGAGAAACCACCTTTTCTTGCAAGAAGACTTATAAACTTTTCTTGCAAGAAGACTTATAAACTTTTCTTGCAAGAAGACTTATAAACTTTTCTTGCAAGAAGACATAAACTTTTCTTGCAAGAAGACTTATAAACTTTTCTTACAAGAAGACTTATAAACTTTTCTTGCAAGAAGACTTATAAACTTTTCTTGCAAGAAGACTTATAAGACAGGGGCTCTCTAAAGAAAAGTCTACAAAAGGCAAAAGTGTCACCTGTCATTAAAGACCATCATTTAGGTGGCTACAGCCACAGCTACAGCTACAGCCACTCAAATGATGGTCTTCAATGACAGCTGATTATCTCATAAGGTGGTCACTCAAAACAGGTACTGCTGTAATGGCTCTGTCTGATTCTACTGCTCGGAAGTTCAGCCTTGTCATTAATTCTGATAGATTCAGGAAACAGATCGACTATGATAGTTCAAGAGTGGTGGCAGAATAGCTTGGCGCCTATAGGCGCCAATCTATTCTGCCTCCACCCTTGAACTATCGTGGTCAAGCCATATCTTGCTGTGGTGTGTGGCGGGCAGAGTGAGTTAAGTGTAATTCTGCATAGATTCTGAAGTTCGTCGTTGGCCACTGACAGGCACTGGAAGAAAGGATCGGGGCATAGTGGGGCTGTCGCTCCGAGTCTCCATGTTCAGTGCCCTCTGTGGACGTCGGTTGCCCGAGAGTCGCTGTTGAAGCTGGGTGCGGGATGAACACAGGCTGCACCAGGCTGTAAACACCTAAAAACCCAAAGATAATTAACCTTTAGTGTACGCAGTGAGTGAAAAGCAACTGAATTTTAACAAATTCTAAATCTAGCTACTAATTTCATGTGCTTAGAACTGTAAAAATAAACTACAATGTGATTTTTTTTTTTAAAAGTACATCTTCATAGATTAAAATGCATTTTTCTTTAAAAGGTATTTTTTCGAAAAATACTTACCGATGACATGACCTTATGGGAGTGTCTACTACTTACTCAATTCTAGCCTAAGTACTCGTTGTGTTAACACACAACCCGGGAGGCACTCGGGGAACCCCGAGGGGGCCAAGAGTTGTCTCCCGATACTCCCCATCCGGAACAGAGTACCCATAATTCCTCAGTCAGGATACTTAGCTTACCAGCGGCAAGCGGGGCCGGTGGGAGGGTCGTCCGAGTCATGTCATCGGTAAGTATTTTTCGAAAAAATACCTTTTAAAGAAAAATGCATTTATTTCATCAAAAACATTACCGATGACATGACCTTATGGGAGAATCACGAATAGGAGGAGGGTGCCGCGCACTAGCACACCTTGGGGCCCCAAGGGCCGTCCTCCCAAACGCAAATTCCCGACGACCTTGGGGAGGTGTAACCTACGGCGCTGAAGCGCCAGGAGGAAGAGGAGCCCCGGAGCAGTTCCCCCACCAGAGCGAGTAGCCCCGCTGGACTGGGAAACTCTGTGAGCGAGAGAACATGCCCGCGAGCCCTACAGTAGCCACGAAGTGGAAGACAGCACAGTTCCTGACGACTGTGACGTTCGTGGCCCTGTACGTAGCTGATAGGACTTAATTAGCCTCTAAGCTCGCTGCGGGAGGGATCCTGGAATCGGATCGCATGACTGAGCGTCGTCAGGAAGATCATCTGACTTGTAGCTTCAGGGCTGTTATTCCTAGTGACGAGGAGAAGCTCGATCCTTGTTACGCTCGCGAGGGAGAGCGAGGGTGGCGGTCCGACTTCGAGCGAAGAGAGGATCCCGAAACGTGTCGTGACGTGGTGTGCGTGTGAGAATGTCTCCGCGAGCCGGACTCTGTGGCGAGGCGGGTTCGCAGCGGCCGAGGAGGATCCAAGGCCTTCCTAGGAGACGAGTGGGGACCGGTTGACCATGGAGGCGCGAAGCACGCCTCTCCGAACCGAGCTCTGTAGCGAGATGGGTTCTCTGCCTGGCATAAGGCTTGGTCCAAGCGCGTTCCCTCCTGGGAACCCGCGCCTCGAACTCCCGACTCCGCACACTACCTTGCTGTGTCCAACGTTGAGGCCTGCCGCCACCGACGAAGGCGAAGGAGGAGGGGCCCCATCAAAGCGAAACAGCGAGCATCGCGGCTGCAGGAGCACCTTGCAGAAGCGGGAAGCAGTAGCGGGGGTCCGCGGCGAGGAGAGGTGTAAGAGGTACAGGACCGGAACCCAGGAACGGGGTGACGAACAGGAAGAGCGGAGCAACCGTCCCAGGCTAGGCCAGAGCGTCGATGTCTCGTCCAGGCGGGCGAATCCACAAAGGCAGGGCGAATCCTCAAGCACGGGGCACGCCAGTGAACCCACCTAGTGTCGAACAGGTCCGCGAAGCCATCTCGCCAGTGCGCCGGTCCTCCGAAGGCATCCTGGTGCAAACTGCGTGTAGCAACTGGATCCATCGGGGAAACAGGTTGGCGCAGCCGTCCCACGAGAAGGTGACATACTAGTCTGCGTCAGCTCCAAGCCGTTCGCGCTCTTGACCGCGAGGTCCGAAGGCCAGGCTGGAGTTGGAGAAGAACCACGGTAGTAGGAGGCGTAGCAGAAGCAGCTGGGCTTAGAGACGACCAAAGGAGAGGAGATCCGACTTCCGAGTAGTGGCTGGGCCGTCCAACCGCCAGCACAGCTGCAGCAGTACCACGTGTTCGAAGCCCGGTGCCCTCCTGGGTGCCCAAGGGGAAGTCGAGTTGGTTAGACACCAGGGAGACGGAGCTGTGCCATGGTCCTACAGCGTAAGCGAAGCGAAGGTTCTAGAAGCCTCCACCATTCTGCTCCCCGTAGCGAAGTCCAGGAACCCCCCAAGAAACTGCCTTGGTCGAGTCGTCAGCACAGAGGTTCCGTCAGCATCACACCGCCCCGCTCGGCGCCAGGAGTCGTCGACCTGGAGAACGAAGGATAGGGTAAGGAGCTCTACCATCTCACGACACGAAGGGAGGTACGTACGAGAGGGGTCGTCTAGTCCCAAGGAGAGGCAAGAGCGGATCCACCGCTGGAAGGGGAGGCAACTCCTGTGACCTCCCGAGCACCGTTCCGACCGAGGGAAGCCAACAGCCGGCAACTCCATGGGGGTGAAGAAGATCCGTGAACCGAGAGAAGAAGCGCAGGGTAGTCGAAGCGCCTGGCACGAAGTCCGGAAGCCGCTGCCAGCTCCGAGCTGCATCCGAGAGGGCACCAGGGGAGACAGAAGCCGACGCACTCGCAGACCCGTTTACCACCCGTGCGAAGTCAGAGTACTTCCACTAAGTCAATGGAACTCACGCGTAAGGCCACCAGCTAGTGAGTCGTCAGATCTCCAAGGAGTATTAGTGCACAACTGGGTCGAACCGAGTACTGTAACCGCAGGAGGAGGTAAACAAGTCCGAGCAAGGCGAAGGAACGACAGCATCCTCCCCGAGAACCACCGGAGGGGGTCGGATGTCCAGAAGAGGAGCGACTGCAGCCAGGCCGGAGCACGAAGAAGGGGAAGGGCTGAGTGCGGGGGAGAGGAAAGGGACGAACGGCAGCCGGGCGTGAAAGGGATCGACGAGCGAGGCAGGAGAGAATCCCTGGAGCGACGTGAAGAACGGCAACTCCTAAGCACGCCCGCAGCGGAGAGAAGCGGAGTGTAGACCTAGAGTGCCGGAAGGTTGACTCCAACGAGGGAAATTCGTAGATGGACGGGCATCCAAGGTGCAGAGTGGTCCCTCCTCGCGCGCAGGAGAGCAAGAGCGGAGATCCGATCCTGAGGGAAGTGGATTCCCAGTCGTGCCGCCTCTTCCTGCCCATACGACAGGGCAAGACTGATATCCCAGCCCAGACGATCTCCTCCTTGGCTGCGCTGGGTAATACGAACTGCATACATGGATCTCTCCAGACGGGTAGCGCAGAGACTGAAGATCCGCGCAGATGAAGTACGCGCCATGGCCACGAGCATCGCATACGACCGGAACTGCGCTGTCAAGGACATCGTGGCCGCTGTGGGCTGGTGAGCAGAATCTACCGTCGCTCGTTTCTACCGTCGGGAACTGGCGGGACAGCGTGACTCTGCGAACCGGGCACTGTATCGAGGTGGGTCTCCGCCTGACCGCAGGCTATGTCCAGGCGCGTACCCTCCTGTAACGCCCGCGTCGAGAACCCCTCTCCGCGCAGTAACTGAAGCGGTCCGCGTAGCCATCCCTCCACAAGATCGTCAAGGACTCGGGCGGTAAGGAACGGAGACAGGCACCTCCGCCCTGCTGGCTGGCCACCAACAGTACCCTGCAACCACTAGCAGCCGGCCCGAGTTCGATCGAAGAGCAGATCCCGAACAAGTCGAGACGTGGTGTGCGTGTGAGATTGTCTCCGCGAGCCGGACTCTATGGCGAGGCGGGTTCGCAGCGGCCGAGGAGGATCCAAGGCCTTCCTAGGAGACGAGTGGGGATCGGTTGACCATGGACGGCACGAAGCACGTCTCTCCGAACCGAACTCTGTAGCAAGAAGGGTTCTCTGCCTGGCATAAGGCTTGGTCCAAGCGTGTTCCCTCCTGGGAATCAACGCCTCGAGCTCCCGACTCCGCACACTACCAAGCCGTGTCCGACGTGTCGATCCCCCGATGCTAGGGCCGTCGGAACTTGAGAGGCTGGAGAACCGGAACAGCTGGTACTTCCTCAGGACTGGAACAGTCACCGGTGTCAGGCGTTCGCGCCGGAAACCCCAAGTTGGTACCAGTGTGCTCTGTAGGGAGGCCGGTTGTCTGTCAGAAGGCTTTTTCCAAGCGCACTTCCTCCTGCACACTATACTGACGCGTCCGGCATGGTGATCTCACAGTCCACTCGTCGGAACTCGAGCAGTCGGAGTACCGGGAATATCCGCCGGTATCTCAGCAGGTCTGTAACCAGTCACAGGCGTCGGGCGCTCTCGCCGATAGAAGCTCCAAGGTGAGCCCAGCGCCGTCCAGGTCATGTGGCGCAGGCGTCACACCAAGGTTCGGAGGCACATGGTAGACAGACCTTGTATGAGTCCGACGGTCACTGTAACGTCCGCGCTGTGTGCAGGTCATCTAAGGCCCCTGCAACATACCAAAATCCGAAGGCACGCGGGCGTGGGCCTGAGGGACCCTGTCCTGGTAAGGTGAACTTCCGCAAGACAACGGTACAACCAGCGAGGAACCACCTGTCAGCAAGCGCGCGGACCTGCAATACATCCCCGCAAGGTAGAGAGTGCAGCCAGTAGGGTCCCGGTTAACCCCAGGTAAGCACCCCACCTGTGTGACCTACCTTCTGCGAAGAAGAGGAGTCGCGGCTAACGGCACTGTCTGTCCATCCTGCCAAGGCAACTCCCCCAACCACCAAGGTGTGTACCTGTCTTCCCAGCGTATACGTCCTACGCCGGGCACCTCCCGGCCCCTACAGGTGTGGAAGCCACCCTTGGTCTGGGAGGACCGCCAGGCTAAGTTGAGCCTACAACACATCCTGCACAACAAACTCAAGCATGTCATGACAAGTATAAGCCTGAAGCAAGCGGCAGGCCCAGAACCTTTGTCGGAGCGGAGCCCCCGCGACACACCGGAGCTGTACTATAGCGACGGCCTCCAGGTGCAGCTTTGATCATTGTCTTAAGTTGCCAGCAGGCAATTACCTTTCAACAGTAAAACGTTACTGTCGGCCATGTTAACTTGTATTCTTATGCATGTTGTTCATGTTAACTGGTAGTCACATGCCCAAGTAGGAATATAACCAAAGAGCAGAAACCAGTGCGTCCAGGAGACATAGGGCTGTCTGAGCCCTGTGGGTTTTTTTTTTTTTTTTTTTTTTTTTTTTTTTTTTTTTTTTTTCCTTTTCCCAGGGAGGTTCGGGCCGGGAGACGGTCACTGGCGCCTGCCATGAGATGCGTTGGCGACGGGCTCACCCGTACCAATCACCGTCCATCTGCAGCCTGTCATTGTAATATGTGGAATGAGCAAGTGAGGGTATGTGAGTAGCACCTGTGGTGGCAAGAGAAGTTATTGCAGCTTATGACCTTCCCCCATGACAGCAACAATAAGTCATCTAGGTGCCGTCAGTGTCCCCTCAACTGACGAATACTCTGCATCTCCCATGTATCTAATACGCCCCCGTATGTGGTAAACAGGTCTGCAGTATGCATAACAAAACAGGCATGACGGGACCGACTCAGTACCGAAGTAAGCGTCGGTTCTCGCCACATTCACCAACGTAATGCGTCAAGGGATGGCTGGAGCATACCACATTCCCCGAACCCAACCAGGGACAAGAGCATAGGTGAGGAAAAAGTGAGTAGGTAAGCGCCAGAAATAAGGTTAGACTTAGCTTCACCGATCTTGCACACCATTCCCCTTCCAGTAAAGGTTTTAACCGTGAGGAACACGGAGCTCTGCATCGTTAGACGCCATCTTGGAAAACGAAGCTGACCACCTGCGGATCTGCGCCGTTTAAGAATGACCGTTCCAGACTACAACGTCTCATTTCTTCCCTCACGCGTAAATGCCTTCCGTTAAAGCGCGGAACTTTCAACAACCACGCTGCTAACCACAGCGAAAAAAGGGAGACTTGACCCTGTCAATAACAATACCACACCAACACGGAAGGAGAGGGGGAACGGGCGCGAGACCCGCCAAGCAAAAGTCAAGAATCTTGGCGCAAGCAACAACGCAAATGAAGACCGCGTTCGCGCCTTCTCAACCAGTGCCCAGCCCGGGAACCAGCCGAGGGCCAACCCAGTCACCTTACCTTTTCCCGGAGCGGGACCGGGGAAGGGGGGGGGGGGGGGGGAGAATCCAAACCAAGGCACGCGCGGCGAAGTCCCAGCGAAGTTCACAGCGTAGCCCAGGCACTTCAGGGAGCCAAGCGGGCAGCTGCCAACGAAGAAGGGATACCAGAGCCACCCGGTACAGGGGGGCCCGACGAAGAACAAGTCAAGAGAAGAACTAAGTCCGTCGAAGACCGGTGAACCGGTCGAAATCCCCAAAATCCGTAGGCTAGAGCAACACGTCTGAACAGCGTAAGCCTAAGTAGACTGACTGAGGAATTATGGGTACTCTGTTCCGGATGGGGAGTATCGGGAGACAACTCTTGGCCCCCTCGGGGTTCCCCGAGTGCCTCCCGGGTTGTGTGTTAACAACGAGTACTTAGGCTAGAATTGAGTAAGTAGTAGACACTCCCATAAGGTCATGTCATCGGTAATGTTTTTGATGAAATAAAAAAAAATGTCTTCATGGCTAACACTCCTGCATAATCAACATGCTATTAACAAAATACACATAGAAAAAACAATACAATCATTAAAACCATAAGACTCATTCTCAGCGTCAGTATGGGTTTGCGAGTAGCAAACTGGCTTTCGTATCAATGCACATTCAGTCCTAGGGGCATGAGGGCTTGTCCACAGAGCGCAGCATTACAGTTATGAAGACAGATCGATCATGAACGTTCGTCGTTTGTGGACTGGAAGGTGGCCCCAAGAAGAGGGCACACAGAGGCACCATTCAAAAACTATCAGGGTTGAACGGCGCCTTTTTGCTGAGTAAGACCTACTGGGAAGAATTGTGTATGTCCATTCACGCTCAGCACTGTTTCTGAAACTGGAAATGCGAGGAGCAAACTGACCAGTATTAACCCATTTAGCCCCAAGACCCTACTGCAGCCTGACAGCGCCAAGCCAATCTGGCACTACCCTTGAAATATCACAGTCCATCCATCTCCTGCAACTGGTACATAGTTGTCAGGTGACAACTCCAAAGTCTGGGAAATGGGGCCTTGGGGTTAAGAGGCTTAACTCCCTTTAGCATGCAGCCAAGATAGTTGAGTGCAAACAGTACCGGTGGCCATATGCACAGGAGAAATAACACACTGAGCAATAGGGTCCCAGTCCCAAAACTGAAAGTTGTCCTCTAAAGACTGCATGACGGTTCAGGAGACCATGGTAGTTCAAGGGTGGTGCCAGGATACCGCCCTTGAACTATCATGGTCGATTCACACCTTGTAGTGTGTGCAGGCTGAACGAGTTAAAAGTGTGACAAAGGTTGTGGTCTAAGTATATGTAGTAAAACTGTTGCCGCTAGGGTTTCATGTGAAAGAAAAACAGAAGATAGTGGTGGAAAACCCTTTAAAATAGAAACAAGGAACGACGTTTCGGATCAAAGATCCTTCTTCAGGTGACATGGAAACAAATGTAGAACAGAAAAGAACACGATAGAAGAAAAGATGTCATCCTGTATAGAGAGAATTTAGAATGATGTAAAAAAAACAACAAAAAAAAAACAACAGAAAGAAGCAAAGACACAAGCACAAAACAAGTAGCACAAAAGTTATGTCTACATACATACACGTCACTGCATACATTCGCATTCACTCGTGCTTGCTGCCGCACACGTACATGCACACACATACACACACACTCAACGGTATCATCCAGTATCAACAGTGAGGTCAAGTCTGGCACCAACTACCCATCAGGCCGAGCATACATCCCTAGGGGCGAATGTTCAAGCCGCGCGGATGGCAAGTGCCAAGCCTGTCCACGAAAAAGGATTTTGTCATTTTGCGCCGGATGAAATGGGATGTATTTTGCCAAAGGATGCGTATGCTGAAATGTGTTAGGCTATGACGAGGTTCATTGAAATGACGTCCAACCTGGTTGTTGTATCTGAGGCGGATCGAACGAACATGCTCCGCGCAGCATTCTGGGAGTGTACGGTATGTCTCCCCCACATACAACATCTTTGGGCAGTGAAAACATGAGATGACATAGATAATATCCGATGACTGGCATGTGAATGATCGGTGGACATTGAAAGATGACAGGGGTCCGGTGATGACGGGGGATGTGTTGATGTACGGACATGCTTTGCAGTGTGGTTGCTGACAAGGGTGTGTGCCAGGTGGTAAGGTGTTAGATGCGCAAAGTAAACTGTGAACAAGATGATCGCATAGGTTAGTGTCACGTTTGTAAGCGACCAGTGGTCTAAGGCTGGTACCTGTGAGAGAATCTGGCGTCTGTCCAAGGCCTCCTCGCGATGCAAGGCTTTTTGTCTCACCCAAGCCAGTCTCCATGCGTGCCAGTACTTTGCGTACACTTTCTCTGCATCCTGCACACAACAAATAAGATAAGATAATAAAGATAAGAATGCTTTATTGATCCCGCCTCCTGGAAACTTCAGGTCTGCACTTATACACCATAGACTGAATACAATATAAACCTCCCACATACAAGATTACACAAATTTCTAAACAAGAAAGCCAATGCCCTCATGGCTCACATGTATGACCAATCCAAATAATAAGTGTGGGCTTGACCTTTCACTGAAAGTGCTGAAGTGTCTAAGCATAAGTAAAGGGTTGGCTTTTGTACCAGCGAAATCCAAGTTTTCTCAAAATGTACACATTTTTCACAAATTTGTCGACCCTCCACGACCCTTAACCTTTGTGAGGGACCAACTGAATTGGCCCCCTCAACCTGCCAAGCTAATCTGGCACTACCCTTGAAGTATGATGGTTGATCCATTTCCTGCTGTAGTACGCTGGGTCTAAATGGGTAAAGACAGCTGCTTTCTCACAAGATGTCTTGATGGGCAAAAAGTGTCACCTGTTGTTAACTCATTCGAGACGTGCCGCTTCCGGATACATGGCTTGTGCCGCGTATCTGCAAACAGCACGTCTCGAATGAGTTAAAGACCATCATTTAGGTGACTACAGCACACGGATGAAAATAATCCAAACACCCACCATGATGCGAGCTGTCACTGCCATGTCTGTGACGTGTTTCCAGTTCAGTGCACATCTGTACGCCAGGCGCAGACGTCGTCTTTGTAACTGTCGTCTCACTATCACCTCTCTTCTCAGAGCGTCGAGCGCCATTGAACTGCAACACAAAGCCAGACAATGATTACAGTCATATTGCTCTTGACCTGTGCATAATCTTGGCATGTACAGTCAAACATGCATTTAGCCGTCACCTGAGGGATGGGACAGGTGTGGCCACTGTAGACAAGCGACCGTTTAATGAGGGGTCCTTGTTGGGGAGATTATACTTTGTGGCAGCTTTCTCAGGATCTTATTAACCAATTCAGCCCTGATGCTATACAGCAGGAGATGGGTTGACTATGATAATTTAAGGGTAGTGCCAGATTAGCTTGGTGCCTGTCGGTGCCAAGCTAATCTGGCACTGCCCTTGAATTATCATGGTCAATCCATCTCCTGCAACTGTTGCATAGTCATTAGATGACGCCTCCAAAATTTGGGAAACACGGCCGTCGGGCTGAATGAGATAAGAAGGATCCACGCCGGTTATACTGGGTCTAGCACTACAACTGTACCCGTCTTGAGTGACCACCCTTATGAGAGATCACCTGTCATTAAAGACCATCATTCAGGTGGCCACCTAAATGATGGTCTTTAATGACAGGTGACACTTCTTGCCTTTGAAGACTTGCACACAGTTGCGGGGGCTCATGAGGATCTATGCCTCTTGTTCAAACCTCCTTGTGACCACGTTCCTCTGATGCCTGGGGCTCTCTGACGTGGCATTTACGATTTAAAACAACACGATTGCGTCCACAGCCGGTGAAGAGGTTAATATTGACATAGTTTTTAAAGCGAAGAAAACAAAAAAGGTCCTGACCAGATATGTCTGCTGTGGTGTGCGATGGCTCTCTGCCACTGCTGGGCCTCATGTTCACGCTGAGTCTTGACACGCACAACGTAGCTGCGCCATTTGTTGGCCGTGCGCACAGACAGAAGGTGGGTGTAGAAGCTGGCGGCCAGCCTATGGTCAAACCGCTCCTGTGAATCATATGTTTGACACACGATGTGATCAAAATTCAATTTCCCCCTTTTTAAAGTACAGCAAACGTCGCTCATCACAAGGGTTGGATACGAAACGACGCACAAGGTTGGATATGACGAACGCTGGGTATAACAACGCTCTTTTTCAAGAATCAACAAGACAAAAAGCGCTATTGACAGCCAATGGGTTAAAAGACCACTTTATTCTTGCGAAAGAAGTGGCTGCTTAAAACAGGCTCTATTCTAAAACCACATAAACATGGCTCTCAATGCATGATGTGTCTGTTAACCCCATCATGCATGCCACTACTGGCACTATTTACAGTACTGGTGACTGCAAGCGCATGAGGTTTAAAAAGAAGTTTTAACTCCTGGAGGAATAACATTAACCCTTTGTGTGTCGGTAGTGGCTTTAGTCGCGACGATTCCTGTAGGAATCATCGCGACTAAAACCGCTACCGACACGCAAAGGGCTAAGACACACACAAAGAAAACAAGACACGCATTAACCTTCCAGCGTCTGAGGGTCTGATGGGCAAGCGCTTTTTCCTTGTCCGCACACACTTTGTCTGCAGCCTCTTGCAGGCCCAGGCAGTAATCAAAGCGACAGCGCAGGATCATGAATGTCGAAGCCAAATGCCGGTGCTGATGAAGGGCCGAGAACTTTTCTCCCATTCTTCGCTGACTGCAGCGTCGTCGGACTGTGTAACGCCACGCTTGGAAAATCCTGCCAGGAAACAAACGTATTTCATTCCTTCATGAAACATTGAAAGGCCCTGCCCCTTCCCCCCCCCCCCCCCCCCCCCCCCCCCACCAAGCCCCATCCTCCTTGACAATCGAACTACTGTATTTAATGCCACACTTGAGAAAAAAATCCTAGGTTATAGAAATAAAATAATACATAATTCTTAAAGAGCGACGTTCTCCACAAAACAATGAACTCACTGTGCTAAATAAATAAAAATTTAAATTACAGCAAACTTCATACACACAAGCATACACTACTTGAAACCACACCATCCTGCCCCCACAACTTCCAATCCACTGTTACAAAAAAATGTCAGGTATGAACACTTTGTTTTATTTGTTTTGTGATTTATTGAAGAGCAGAGATAAAAAAATTAAAGATTGAAAATTTTGTTCAATTGTCTCTATTCGGGTATGGAGTAACCAGGCATGCAAAAGGTCATCGGGTCCTTGCAGTTATCATGGTCATTCCATCTCCTGCATATGGTACAGAGCCGATAGGTCGCACCTAAAAAATTTGGGAAATTCTGCCTTGAAGTTAAATGGGTTAACCCATTCTATTCCAGGACCGAAATCCCCAAATTTTGAATCTGCCCTCTGAAAGATTGTATTACAATTCTAGAGACAGACTGAGCATGATAGTTCAAGGGTGGTGCCAGAATAGCTTGGTGCCTATGGGCGCCAAGCTATTCTGGCACCACCCTTTAACTATCATGCTCAAGCCATGTCTTGCTGTGGTCTGTTGGGGCTGAATGAGTTAACAAACCACAATACCTAAGCTGCAGCCGGACCTCGACGTTGTTCTGCAGGGAGCGCACTCTGTTGGCCAGGTCTCGCCAGTAGAGGAAGTAGAAGCGCAGATTGTGTTCCTGTATTGCCTTCTGTAAGGCCAGCCCTCGAATGCGACGCTCTCGGGATGCTGACAGGGGAAAGGATATGAGGTATAAGGTGATGGCTGAGTGTAGCTTATTACTTTAGTTTTATGTATAGTCTTCTTAGTTATCAGTCTGTGTAGCTGTGATACTTTCCATGACTCATGCTATAACTTTACAACTTTACACTTGTAATTTTTAGTCGTCTAGTCTTAGTCTATTTTTTATTATGTGTGCAACTGTAAGTGAGTTTAGGTGTTTTGGGTGTTTATATGTATGTGGAAAGGCATGGAGACGGATTGGGGGGGGGGGGGGATGCTGCAGATGACGTGAACATGTAATATTTTTTATTCTTGTCTCTCGGGGACAAAAAAAGTATTATTGTATTGTATGCCAAGTAAGCAAATGGTCCTCCCCCGCGACACAAATGTGTGGTCTGACAATGACGTCAAGTGCTGCCCCAAGGACTGTTGTTTGCTTGGTGGTATAATCACGGATAGAAACCCAGTAAGCAAAGGACCCTCGGGCCAACATGGACCGCACTCAGCCCGCACAGTGTGTGGGCCCACGAACCTCTGCCTACTGGGAAGACACCAACCAAGGCAACACACACACTCACACACGCCCATGCCAAGTAATAGTCCCAACAAACACAGTACCAGTGTTCATGCGAGGCAAAATTTCAGAACTTTAGGGGTATTGATTAATTTTGACTTGAACCCAGGGTCCACTTCAGGTTTGCATATTTTTCTAAATTTTACTGGTTTTGAAAATGTTTACATAAAGCTCTGAAATAGCTCTAGAGTAAAAGACAAGATCAGTATGATTATGAACATTATGTCATATTATGGACATAATATTGGTATTTCTAAGCAAACTCTGCAGTCAACAAAACTCTATTACCATGTGCCTGCAATCGCCATGCACCCAAGACAGTAGCCAGGAGCCTGTGTGTGAAGTTTTGTCTCACGACGGCCGACTGCAGCCTCTGATGCCACTCCACCAGGTACTGTCGTAACAATGCCTTGTCCTTCTCTGCAATATACGCCTCCAGTTGGACTTTTAGCTCCATAACTCGCACCAGAGCAGAGCGCCAGTGTGAGAACATCTGAGACAGCTGCAATGTGAGCAAGAGAAAACGTTTATCAGCACTGTGGAGGGACACTGAAACAATGGATTGGCCTCGACCATTCAAAAGTAGGCACCAATCTGCTAGACTGGTGCCACTACCCTTGAACTACCATGGCTGATCAATCTCCCTCAGCTGGCAGGCTTTATAGATGCCACCACCAAACTGCAAGAGGCATATATCCTCATGAGCCCCCGCATTTGTGGGGGCTCATGAGGATCTGTGCCTTTTGCTGAAAACACTTTGTATCCATGCTCCTTTTGCCACTGGGGATCTATGACATTGAATTTTCTTGATTTTAAAAACACAATGTACGTCCACTGGCCGTGAAGGGACTAACATCAGCTATGAACGTCTTCTCACAAACCAGACAGGTGAGGCTAGCGCTGGTAGAGGGGAACACATACCATGGGGAATTACTCAGAGCTGGACATGTTAGATCCCCTGCACCCTCCTATGAACGTCTTTCCCAGAAACGTTTTAAAACCCTCTTCACCTCGTCACACACTATCTGTGGTGTGGACAGCTACGCAAATGTGTCCTCCACAAATAACTGTGTGCTGATCAGTGATTTTGACCTTACGGCTCCACGCCGCAGGGTCAGAAATCACAGACCTCTGCGCATAATGCATCTCTTATTGGATGATAAACTCCAAGGGACCAATATGTTTTTGCTGTTTTCTCTGGCATTTGTTACGAGTGAAGTAACTGACATAGAACAGACATGGGTGACAGTGCAAAAAAAAAAAATGAGATGACTGACAATGGTCAATGCCCCAAGATCCAAGGCCAGCAAGAGACAAATTCTCATGAGCCCCTGTGGATGCAGAGGCTCATGAGAATTTATGCCTCTTGCTAATGGAGCAGGCTGGCTGATCGACCGTTCCGTCTGAACCCAAGAGCTGAAATTCAGCTTTCTGGCAATTTGAAAAAGCAGCATCTGTCTCCAGGACTGAAGACTGTCGCCCAAGAGAGCAGCTGTAGCCTATACAAAGTATATTTGTTACTGACTACATGCGGATCGGAAAAATTAATTTTTCTCTAAAATGTATTTTTTCGAAAAATACTTACCGATGTCATTACTACCATGGAACAACCTATAGCTAACGTAATTTTAGCCCAAAAACTTACGATGTGTACCTTTAGGGCCAGGGGAGGCCACCAGGGGTGCCGTGACCTGGTACCCCGGTAGCCTCACCTCCCACCCGTTACGGGTAACAGCCCGAGCAGCCAAGCCACACCAGTTCTTTCGTTTAGCTGGCGAACGGCAAGCGGGGCAGGTGGGAGGGCCATCCGAGTAATGACATCGGTAAGTATTTTTCGAAAAAATAATTTTTTTTTTCTAAAATGTATTTTTTTGAAAAATACTTACCGATGGCTTTACTATGTAGAATACACTCTATAGCCTAACGATTTCAGCCCAAAGTTGTGTCCTCTACACAACCGGGGAGGAGACACCGGGGATCCAAGTACAGGAGCCCGGGTGGCCTCCCCCTATCACCCTATCCCGGCATGCGCGGGGCGACAGTTCACCAGTTTGCACACTTAGCCAATCATATAGTCAGGGAGGCAAGCGGGGCAGGTGGGAGGGCCGTCCGAGTAATGCCATCGGTAAGTATTTTTCAAAAAAATACATTTTAGAAAAAAAAAATTCATTTGTTTTTTCAAAATACATTACCGATGGCATTACTATGTGGAAGAATGGCAAATAGGAGGTGGGTGCCGACACAAAACCCCCTCTAACATAACGCCCCCCCCCCCCCCCCCCCAAAGGCCCACTAAGGAGCACTCCCGACGATTTCAGCAAAGACGTACCTACGGCGCCAGAGTCGCGCGGAGGGAGTGCTGGGCCGCGGAGATGTCGCCCACCATGGCCAGGAGTCACGCTGGCCAGATAGGTCTCGGAGGTAGAAGCGGGCGAAGGTGGAGTCTGTCCGCCAGCCTACCGCCGTAACAATGTCTTTAACTGAGCAGTTGCGTTCAAGTGCCACGCTGGTGGCCACTGCTCGAACCTCATGCGCTCGGATCTGCAAAAGTCTATCCCCGTCAGGGGAGAGGTCCTGGTATGCTGACCGAATCACCCACCGCAGCCAGGACGAAACTGTCTGGGCCGATATATCTGGCCTGCCTGGAGCCAGCGGCAGGAAGAGGCGGGAGCGCCCGAGCCGGCGTGGCTTTGAGCGACGCAGGTAAATCTTCAGTGCCCGGACCGGGTCCTGTTGACGTGCGGCGCAGGATTGGTCCGTTCCTCTTAGTGGACACACGGTCAGTATCTGGGGTGCGGCCGATGGAAGCCTGTTCTTTGCTAGAAAGGCCGGGTCAGTGAGTAGCTGTGCTGAGCCATCCGCTCGAAACTGCAAGCACGCGGGTCGTGCCGAAAGTGCGTGAAGCTCACTCACGCGAGAAGCCGTGGCAAGGGCCAGGAGGAAAACCGTTTTCCGGGTCAGGTCGGCGAACCGTGCCAAGGGCAGGGGTTCGAAACGGTCCGTATTTAGCCATGTCAGTACCCAGGCGAGGTCCCACCGAGGTATGAGCGAACGGGAGACTGGGCGTCGGAGGTCAAAATGAGCCAACAGGTCCATAAGGTCTTTGCAAGTCCCCGGATCCGGGAGGCCGAGGTGGCGTTAAGTGTCTGCGATCATGGAGCGATAGCCTTTGATGGTAATGGGAGCTAGGCCTTGATCTTCGAAGAGCCAGAGGAAAAAATTCGCCAGTTGGGGGGTCGTCAGATTCGTGGAGGGGAGCTGGTGGGCGGAGCACCACGACTGGAAGACCCTCCACTTGCCTTCGTACACATTTCTGGTGGACAGTCTGCGGGCTCCTGCAATCGCCGCCACTGCCGCATCCGAGAAACCTCTAGCGGCGAGGGCTTGCCGGACAACCTCCAGGCATGAAGGAGGAGGCGCTCCGGGCACGGGTGGAAGAGAGCCTGGCGGGGCTGCTTGAGCATCGTGGGTGGGGAGGGGAGCTCCAGGGGCGGATCCGTAGCTAGTGCGAGCAGGTCCGTGGTCCAGCTCTTGTTCCAATTGAAGGGGGCCACCAATAAGAGAATCGCTGAGCATCCCAGGAGCTTCCGCAGGATCTTCGGCACCAGCACCGACGGAGGGTAAGCATAAGCGATCAGACCGTCCCAAGGGATGGAGAGTGCGTCCACCGCCCAAGCGAGGGGATATGGGACTGGAGAGACGTAAACCGGCAGCTGGTTGTTCCATCTGGTGGCAAACAGGTCGACCAGCGGCGTCTCCCACCGTGAGCAGATCGGTTGAAAGATGTCCGGGCGAAGGTGTGGAGAAGCTGTTCTCGGCGGGAAAGAGCATCTGCTATCACGTTCAGGTGGCCCGGGATGTGGCGGGCCCGAAGGGTAATGCCCCGATCCCTGCACCAGAGGAGTAGATGGTAAAGGAGAATGCACAGGGAGGGGGAGCGAGTGCCACCCTGGTTCTGGATATAGGCCACCACCGTCGAGTTGTCCGAAAGAACGAGGACCTCCTGATTGGTCAGAGTCTCCTGCCAAGTGTCGAGGGCCATCCCAATCGCCTTCAACTCCAGCCAGTTGATGTGTTTGTCCGCAAAGGTCCGAGGCCAAAGGCCCGAGGCCGAGACAAAGTCCGGTAACAGGTGAGCCCCCCAACCGGAAAGGCTCGCGTCGGTGCAGAGTGACCAAGGGGCGAAGGGGTGTGCAGGGGCACGCCCGTCGCCAGCCACGCTAGATCCGCCCACCTCTGCAAGTGTGGGAGGACCAGCGGGGTAACCGGAACCGAATCCGTCAGGACGCCCGTCGAAGGGCGCCAGTGAAGGAGGAGGTGTAGTTGCAGCGGCCGAGAGTAGAGCCTGCCGAGGGGCAACAAATCCGCTGCGGAGCTGAGTAGACCCAGGAGCTGAAGCCAGACCCTGGCCACGAAGGAGACCCCACTCACCATCTGACGAGCAAGGTCAGCTATCTTCTGCCTCCGCGCCAAAGGTAGGCGGACCAGGTTGAGGTCGGTCAGGAATTCCATCCCTAAGTGCAGGAATCGGCGCGAGGGGGTGAGGTCTGACTTGCCCGGGTTGACCAAGAACCCGAGGCGGTGAAGAAGAGAAAGTAGGACGTCTCTGTCGACTACGAGGGTCGAGGCGACCAAGTTGCGCAGTAGCAAATCGTCCAAATAGTTGGAGGCCGGACTCAGCGACCGCCGGCGAAAGTTGGCCATCACCGCGTCGAGAAGCCTCGTGAAAACCCATGGACTTATGTTGAGGCCGAAGGGAAGGGCTCTGAACTGGTATACGATTCCGTCGAAAGCGAAACGAAGATAACGGCGAGAGGACGGGTGAATCGGCACATGAAGATAAGCGTCGGAAAGATCGAGACTGACAGCGAAGTCCATCGGCCGGACGGCCGCTCGGAGAGTCCTGGCTGATTCCATCCGAAAGTGGTGCGCCGAAATGTACTTGTTCAGCGCCGAAAAGTCGATGACCGGACGCCACTTGCCCCCTGGCTTGGGTACGAGAAACAGACGGCTGTAGAACGCCGGCGTATATTGACAGGAGACCACTTCTGTCGCAGCTTTGCTGAGCAAAGCTAAAACTTCTCCGTGCAGAGCTTCTACCTTCTTCAGAGCCGATCGTTTGGAGCTTGGGTCCACACGGGGGACCTGCGCAAAGGTGGAGGGGACTGGAAGGAAAGCTGCAGGCCTGCGGAAACGGTCGAGATGATCCATGGGTCGTCCTGGAACAGAGCACTCCACTGGTCGCTGTACAGGGCCAGCCGCCCACCGACTGGCGAATCCAGAGCAGTCAGCGGGGGCAGAGGGTAGGTTAAGTCATCGGGCCCGACCGCGCCCCGACTTACGGGCGCCGCGGGACCAGGAGGGGCGGGAGACGGGGAAGGATTGCGGGGCTTGACGGGGGCGAGCTCTACCGCGGGCACCGCCGACTGGAAGCGAAGAGGGTCTGGGCAACCGCAGGGCACGACCCCCGGCCGAGCGGTTAGCGCGAAAGCGAGAAGACGAGGGGGTAGAGGTCGGACGGGGCCACAGGTCCTTAGAGGCCTCCTTCACGTTCTGCCAAGTTTCTCCAAACAGTTGCGAACCTCCAAGTGGTGCCTGGCGAAGCTGAGTCTTCACCGACTTGGGGAGATCCGAGCAGAGACGCAGCAGATTGTCCCGTCGTCAGAGGTCACAATTGGCAGCCGCCGCCATGGCATTAGTCGAGGAATGGTAGGCGGCCCGGTTAGCCGCGATCAGGATGGCTTGGACGTCGCGAAGCGGGGAGGAGGACTCCAGGTCCCAAGTGTCTTCCAGACATCGCAGAACAGCCTGTGTCGCTAACTCCAGGAAGCCGGAACAAGCCAGAGAGTTTGGTACCAAGGAAGCGATCCTGTCTAGTGGGCGAGGCCAAGAGTTCAAGACAATCCTGCGACCGCCCGCCTGGTTGATGGCAGCTGCGTCCACTGTAGGCAGAGGAATGGCGAAGGCTTGGGAGTGCCCAGCGTACCATGCCTGACGGAAGCTCATGTTGATACCCGCCGGCCAACGAGAATCGGAGAAAAAAGCGTTGTCGCCGGAAGAGTCTTGACGAAGCTGTGACGAAACGCGTCTGCTAGGTCCTGGAAGCCGGACGGCTGAGGAAGAGACTTGCGGCGCTTAGAAGGCCTAAGCGCGTCCACCATGGCCGAAGCTTGTCTCTTCGCGGGAGGCGAAGGCGGACAGAAGTCAGGCGGTAGGAAGGAGTAGATTAGACGGGAGGCCTCTCCCAGGGACCGGAGCGTGTCGATCAGAGGGACGTCTTCACCCGAAGCGGATACCTGCAAACCATCAGGGGCGGGGGAGTCGTATGGCGAATCCTCCGAAAAAGCCAAAACCGAGTCCGCTGGATGTAAACTGAGAATGTCAGGATCTAAGTCGACAGCCCATCTATCACGTGAAACCACATGGAGGGGCGAACGGCTGTGCGAGAGCCAGTCTGTCGGAGGCGAATGGTCCCGGCATGAGGGAGGAAACGGAGCAGCCGCCCGCGAGGCCTGAAGGGAAGGGCGTCATGGGGAAGAAGAGGGGCTGTCCGAATCCTCTAAGTCGCGCCGCCGAGTAGTAGATTGCGGGAGCCTAGAACCCCGCCCGAAAGGCACAAGGGGAGGCGGAAGGGAATCCCTGGCTTCCCTGACCCGCTCGGGAGGAAGCGAGCAGGGGGGAAGAGGGTCCGCGACCCGGCGAATCCGTTCCTGCGAGGAAAAAAGAAAGTCCGCCCGGGCCCGCTTAGAAAGTTTCTGGCGGGGCGGGGAAACGAAGCGAGGAGGGAGCATTAGTGGGACACGCGACCCCTGCTCCGAAAAAACGGAGCGAGGGGGGCGCGAGTCTAAGTCTCGCCCAGCTCGCCTGGTCTGCACGGGGGGGGAGGGGGGGGGGGGGGCGTCCATGTGGCACGCCGGGTCCGCTCAGAAAAATCGGAGCGGGGCAGCGGCCCGTGCCTAGAGCTCGGATCCCGCTCAGAAGACCCGGAGCATGAGGGAGAGTCTCTCCGTTCACTCTTTTTCACCCTCTTTTTGTGTTTGCGCTCGTCGCGCCGAGACCGCTCAAAAGAAAGGGAGCGGGGCGGCGTGTAAGAACGCTCGGCTCGCCTGGCCCGCCCAGACAAGGCAGAGCGGGAGGGGGGGGGGGGGGGGGGGGGGGAGAGCAAACTCAAAGTGCTCAAGCCACGCTCAGAAGAAACGGAGCGTGGGGAGTGTGGGGGGGGGGGGGGGAGTTCCTGGGTGGTTATGGTACAAGAAGGGAACTTACTTGCGGGCCAGACGGCCTGCACGACAGAGCGAAGAGGGGTCCGAAGAGCCGATGGAACGACGCCCACCTGCGGAGAAGTCCGAGTATCCTGTAGGGGACGGGTCGGCCGGTCGCGTCTGTAAAAGTCCCATAGTTGAGACCAACGGTCCTCACGCCAATCAGCACAGACGACACAGGTCCTATCTGAAGAGCATTCTGAGCAAGGGAGGCAGGCGTCGTGAGCGTCAGAGGGCCACTGAAACTCCCCACACCGAAGGCAAGACTTCAAAGAAGCCGCCATAGCGTCCGCCGCCCAAAGCACACAGGTAAAGTTCACCCAAGCGCCGAAAGAAAAACACTTCACACGAGGCACAAAGTCACGAAGGAGTCAAAGTTATTAGCAGCGTCCACGAAAGTGCACAGAGTCCAAACCGTAAGGCGCTAAGAGCATAAGCTCTAAGAACAGACTGTCATGGTCCCAGCTGGAAGGAACACGAAGCGCCGAAAACTCAATCCCTTAGGCACAGTCACGAGTTAGAGTTAGAGACACAGTCACTAGCCGCTTCCGGCAAACCGGTCGGCCCTAAGTCCAAGATAAATTCACTGAACACAATTCAGGATACTATAAAACGCAAGCAGAGCACTAGGCCCTAGTCCACTCGGCAAAGCCAGGCTAATTTATCTTGCACTGAAGCTATTTTACGAAGACTGAAGACACCGGTCAAAACGCAGAAACAAGGCCAAAACCAAGTAAAGTTCGTCACACGGAGCATAGGCTAACACCCGACCGAATCGGTCGAGCAAAGAGTGCAAACTGGTGAACTGTCGCCCCGCGCATGCCAGGATAGGGTGATAGGGTGAGGCCACCCGGGCTCCTGTACTTGGATCCCCAGTGTCTCCTCCCCGGTTGTGTAGAGGACACAACTTTGGGCTGAAATCGTTAGGCTATAGAGTGTATTCCACATAGTAATGCCATCGGTAATGTATTTTGAAAAAACAAATACATTTTAGAGAAAAATTAATTTGTTTCCTCAAAAACAT
Organism: Semisulcospira habei; assembly: GCA_036245525.1. Lineage (NCBI taxonomy): Eukaryota > Metazoa > Mollusca > Gastropoda > Semisulcospiridae > Semisulcospira > Semisulcospira habei. Next base: position 228,241,465 of record BTPG01000001.1, on the reverse strand, counting down.
TACCGATGTCATTACTACCATGGAGAATCGCGAAGAGGAGGAGGGTGCCGCATAACCCAGTGCCTGAGTGAGCCAGCCAGCCCCCTCCTCCCCGGCGCCACTTCCGGATAATTTTAGCTAAAGGGTTACCAACGGCACCGAAGGTGCCGGGAGGGAGTGTTGCGCCGCCGCGATGTCCCCCACCAGGGCCAGGTTGTCTCGCTGGCCAACCAGGTTACGGAGGTAGAACAGGGTGAAGGTCGACTTGGTCCGCCAGCCTACGGCAGCCAGAGTGTCTCGGACAGCGCAGTAGCGGTCAACGTGACGCTAGCAGCCATGGCTCTGACCTCGTGGGCCCGGAAGTGTAGTTGCTTGGCAGCGTCGGGGCAGAGGTCCTGGTAGGCGGAGCGCATCGCCCATCTAGCCAGGAAGATCGTCTGGGCTGAGATGTCTTGTCTACCTGGGGACAGAGAAAACAAAAAGAGGCGGGTGCGTCCCTGGCGGAGCGGCTTGGTACAGCGTAGGTACACGCGTAAGGCTCTCACCGGGTCCTGTTGTCTGACTTCCTCGTAGGATCGGCGTAAGCGATCACACAGTGATCACCTGTGGGGCCGTCAGCGGGGAATGGTTCAGGGCCAAGAAGGCAGGGTCCGTTAGTAGCTGCACGGGGTCATCCGACCTGCACTACAGGCAGGCGGGGGCACGGAAGGCGCGGGCAGCTCACTCATTCTGGAGGCTGTGGCTACGGCGAGCAGAAGCAAGTCTTCGTGTAGCGTCGGCCACGCTTGCTAGGGGAAGCGGCTCGAAACGCTAGCGTTCATCCAGAAGAGTATCCAGGGTAAATCCCAGCGTGGGATCAGGGAGCGGAGGGCAGGTCGCTGTGTGCCGAAGAGGACCATAAGGTCAGCGAGGACCTTACACTGTCAGGTTCCGCTCGGCCCAGGTGCCGGTAAGCGTCGGCGATCATAGTGAGATAGCCCCTGAGGTGATCGGTGCCAAGTGCTGTTCGGCAAAAGCCAGGAAGAACTCAGCCAGCGGTGGGGAAGTCAGATCGGTAGTGGAGAGGCGACGGAGGTCGCACCAAGCTCCCAGTACTCTCCACCTTCCCTCGTAGACACGCAGGGTCGAGGGTCCACGGCCTGAAGCAATAGCTGTCACTGCCTCACTTGAGAACTCCAGCGGCGAGGGCTTGCCATCCAATCTCCAAGCGTGTAGCAGGAGTCTCCAGAGCACGGAAGTAGAGCGCCTGGCGCGGTAGCTAGGGCATCGTGCGAGGAGCGCGAAGCCGGAGTGAGGGGCCCGTGGCCAGGTTCAGAAGGTCGGTGGCGCAGAATCTGGTCCAGCAGAACGGCGCCCCCAGCAACAGGATCGCGTAGCATCCCTGCGCTAGAGAAGCACCTTGGGGACAAGGACTGAGGGAGGGTAAGCGGAAGCGCAGGGGCTGTCCCAGGGAAGGGGGAGCGCAAAGGCCGCCCAGGTTAGGGGCTCTGGGACGGGTGAGACGAGGAGGGGGGAGCTGAAGGTACCACCCTGTCGTGAAGAACGAAGAGGGGGGGGGGGGGGGGCGCACGTGGCGCAGATCATCCGGGTGACGTCCGGATGAAGCGCCTCTTCCTCTTTCTTCTCACTGGCGCGGAGACTCTGACCGTGCCAGGAAGGGGAGCCTGCAAGGACAAGCAGGTGGCCGTGAAGTATCTTTCTTGGGGAGAGACGCGGCGATCCTTGCACCAACGGAGGCGCTGGTAAGAAGAAGGCAGAGGAAGGGGAGCAGGTCCCGTCCTGCTTCTGTACGTAGGACACACCAGCGGATTCGTCGGAATGACGATCAGGTCCTGATGTCCGAGAGTCGGTTTCCAAGGGAGGGTAGCTGCCGTATCGCCTGTAACTCCAACCAGTTGAAGGCTTGACCGCAAGGACCGGTGGACAGCTGCCGGAAGCCGTGGCACGTCGGCAGCAGGTGTGCACCCCAGCCGGAAAGGCTGGCATCGACGCAAGGGACAACTGGGGGGGAGGCGAAGGAGAGGGACTCCAGGCGCAAGCCAGGCAGGGACCGCCTAGCGGCAGGGGAGTGGAACGAGCAAGGGAGGAGCCGGAAAGGGAGCCTCGATGTCTCCGGTCAAGGGCGCCAGCGAAGGAGATCCGCAGCGGTGCTCACTAGGCCAGAGAGCTGCAACCAGGGTCTAGCGGAGACTGTCTCCTGCTGTGCACCAAGACGAGCCAGGTTCGCCAACTTCCAGATCCTCAGTTCCGGGAGTCCCACCCAACGAGATCCGTCAGGAACTCCCACCACGGCGTGCAAAGTGGCGGGACAGAGCGAGATCCGAGTCGCCTAAAAGACTACGAAGCCGTGGGTGTCGAGGAGGCCAGAAGGCGTCTCGTCGCTGTTCCCGGGAGGTTGCCGACCAGAGGCGCCGGAGCAGATCGTCGACATAGTTCGAGGAGGGCTCGACGAAGTCCGCCTGGCTGTGGCGAAGACACCGACCAAGGGACGGGCGAAGACCCAGCGGAGGCTGCGGGCGACAGCGGAACGGTAAGGTCACCGTCGATGCAAAGCGCAGAAGCGTCTGGAAACCAGAAGCCCGGGAACGTGAGTGTAGGCGTCCGCTAGATCCCGGCTGACAATAAAGCCCAAGGGAGGAACCTCGGCACGAAGGCTCAGGCAGTCTCCAAGGAAGGGAGGCGCCGCTAGGAACTCGTGCCAAGCTGAAGGTCGAGGTCGGACACCGCCTGAGGCCGTGCAAGGCCAGGCGGGGGCAGAGGCGGGGTCGGGGGGCGGGCAGGTGCGGCGGGCGGCGGAGACGCGCGGGGGAGGGCAGCGACGCCGGTAGGGCGGGTGTTGGGCGGGTCCGGCGATCCGCAGGGCGCGACCCAGGACCTTGCGGGTGGCTGGAAGCGGGAGGAGGTGAGGCGGGCCGACTAAGAATCTCAAAGCGTCCTTCACCAACTGCCAGGACCGAAGAGGAGGGGATGCCGAGCGGAGTCTGTTGCAGCTGTCTCCGCAGGCAGCGGAAGGTAGGGGCGGACGACGAGCACAGCAGGGCGTGGCATCGGAGCATCGAAGACCTAAGCGTTGACACGCCGCTTGGAAGGCAGGACTTCTTCTCCACAGCCAGAGTGAGGAGGGGCCCTAACAGCAGCGAGAAGGAGAAGAGCCAGCTCCAGGTAGACGAGCGCTTGCTTGGCCAAGTCGAGGGATCCAGCACAGGCGACACGGCTGTGCAGAACGCTGGATTTTCCACTCTTTAGTTTAGCCAGCCAAATGCTTGCTGCAGCCGACTCCGGCAGCGCGCAGGCTTATGTAGGTCACAGTCTGATATCAGCTATTCCTTCTTTAATCTCTGTAACGGACTGCTGATGTGTGGTGGTTATGCCTGTGTTTAATGTTCTCAGCTCTATCTCCTCTTCCAAGATTTTCTACATAGAACCGTTTGACACACTTGTGTACTGTTTTGTGCTGGTTCCTGTGTTGGTGGTATTATTCCAGTTACGTTTTTTTTCAGAGTGCAATCCGAGGATAAAGACAGGTACCGTGTTTGTGTGTGACTAAACATGGCTGGTAAATTATCTGAGCCTCACAGTACCGAGTTGGTTTGAACATTCATTCTCTGTTCTGGTGTTAATATAAAGGAACCAGTGTGATGTGCTTAAGACCTGTTGTGTTAGTGGTTATGAATTTACTGTGTAAACCCAAGGGTACTGCATAAACACTGCTGTGATCAGCATGTTTGTTTTGATCGTCTTGATGGACCTAACGGATTACCAGCTTACCAGCTTCTCAGCAGTGGAGTGCTTTCTGACGCTAGTGTTGCTCTAGCAGGAAAGAAACAAGAATTCTAGTAAGTGATAACAGTAGAGGCTAGAATGCTGCGTAGATACATCAACTTTTCATCCCACAGAAAACTTAGATGCACAACAGATTGAGCTTGAAAGTTAGTGCTTTTTTTGTGTCAGTGCATGTTCATTGTATTGCAAATCTGAAATGTAACTGCTCTTGAAGGTGTACTGGTAGTAATCAGCATGGGCATGTTTAGTATGAAAAGAAAGCAAATTTTATCAGCTACAAATCTGCACTCATGTGATAATGACATTCTTGCGAAAAAAAAGCATTTTGTGAATGTTCAGTTACTAACACTTTTCAGCGTTTCCGCTGCCGAGCGCCGGAATGCAGCTGTCGGCACGTACACATAGCGTAGTGTAATGAAAGAGCACTCCTCTCTAGGACCATGAACAGCTCTGTCACTCTGCCTGAAGAGGCGCGCGCTAATGACTAGCCCGGCCTTGCCACAGATGGCTTATCTTGCACTCAGTGGCCCCCGGCCGCTCCTAACTAAAAGTGTGGTTCTGCACAGCCGTGGCGAGAGCACCGCGGAGGGGAACGCCGTCCGAATCCGACAGGGAGGAAGCAACGGCGCGAGGCGCGAAGTCCACCAGCTGCTGCTAAGCGGCAGGATCCACTGCGGGGAGGGCAGAAGCAAGGCCTGTGCATGTCCGGCATCCAGCTGCGCTGAAAGGCGATGTTCAATCCACCGGCCGGCGAATGACGGTGACGAAGAACCCGCGTCGGAGCCTGAATCCTGCTGCAGGGGCGAAGAAGGTGACACGAACCCTTGAACCTCAGGGGGTGGCAGGGACGAAACCTCTAGGGGGGAGAGCAACGTCCAAGCGGGCGACGGGGAAGGCGTTCGGGCTCGAGGAAGACGCGAGACAGTAGAGGCGCGGCGCGTCGAGCGAGGGAAGGGTCTCCCCGTCCTGGGCGTCCTGGACGCAGGGTCAAGGGCGTAGAAGAGAGCGCGCGGAGGTTGAACGGAAGGAGGGAGCCGAGTCGGAATCCGCCGGAGCGAGCCAAAGGCTGCTATCCACATCGATGGGCGGAGCAGGAGGCCGACGCACCAGGAGCTGGAGAGGCGGAAGCCGCCGTCAGACAGGGAGAGACCAGGGCGAGCGGCAGAGAAGGCGCGGGCGGCGAGACCGACGAGTGGAGCGTCCGTACGAAGGAGGGCGGAGCACGTGGCCGACGGTGCGAAGGGGAGGGGAGCGGGGAGGGTGGGGAAAGGGTGCCGGGGAAGGAGAGGGGGAAAGATGAGGCCGGAGGGCGAGCAGCACGGACGACCCAGTAGGACACCGACCGGAAGGGGCGGCGACTGTAAGAAGAACCAGCGAAGCCCGAGGGGAAGACCGACGAGGAGGGCGAGACGTCCGCGAAGCTGAAGCGGCGAGCGAAGAGGAGGCGAGAACCGAAGACGCAGGGCTGCGGGTCCGGAGCAGGATGCCGAAGTCCGAGGGGCGTACACAGGCGAGGGGCAAGGAGCTGAGTCCAGGCGGTCGCGAACCCGGAGTCGCAAGCGGAGAGAAGCGGCGTTCAGTTCTGCCAGAGGTCTTGTGAGGCTTGGGTTTCGCAAGGCGGGGCGAGCTAGCTCGCTGCGGACCTGGCTCGAGCGAGCTGGTGCGCAAGGGGGGATCAAGGCGTCCCCCAATGTAGAGTGTTGGGGTTTGTTTTCCGCAGAGCGGGGCGAGCGGACTCGCTGCAGACCTGACTCGAGAGAGTGGGTGCGCAAGAGGGGAGCTTTGTATGCCGTCCCCCAATGGCAGCGAAGTGTGTTCCTGCTGAATCCAGGGCCGAAGCATGCTTGCGGGGGCGGGCGGACTGTCACGCCATAGGCTCCGCAGCTGGGTGTCCCAAGGTCCTCTACCCAGAGCGCAGACATCACGGGAGGGTCCCGAAGCATAGCCAGCACCGGGGAGGTAGATCGCATGCTTGTAACTCGGCCACTGCAAGTCGCCACATGGTGTGCAGATGAGCACTGCAACATAGAGTGAAACAATGAAGCGACTGGTCCTAGTAGAAGACCACGTTCCCCGAAACTAGTTAGTTATTTGGGTTTAACGCCGAGCAGGCGACTAAGGCCATCTCACAGCGGTCCATGCATAAAAACCGCGCACAATTCCACCCGTCTCCACTATCCTGTTCTGAGCAATATCGCTTTCTTAATAACAAGCAACAATATAGCAAAGGATGCCGGCACACGCCGCCAGAGGCGCGGCGCTGGCAAACATCGAGACCTTACCTGGACATCTCGCAAGGGACAGGGGAAGGTAGCACCTGTAGTCGAAGAAGAAGAAGAAGCGCCCATGCGGCAGAGGCCCACAAGCATCCAGGAAGAGGAAGGCTTGGTCCGCGACGAAGGTCATGGCCGTCCAACCGGCGAACTTGACCGGCGAAGCCGACGTAAATCTCTCAAGCCGGAACCGGTGCAGGACAGCGCTCCCACGAGGGATGAAGGCCGGCCCCACGGCCCAGGGACCTATCTTCCGGCAGCGACGCAAGAAGCACCCGTGACACTCACTTCTAAAGTCACAGAAGGCGACGCACAGGCCGGGAACGAAGCCACGCTAACGAAGTCCAAGGGCTCCAAGAACCAACACAGCCGTTAGGTAGCACAGTAGAGGTCTAAGAAGATGACCCTACGCTACAACACGGACAGAAAAGTTCCAAGGCAAGGCGACAGCATAGGCCAGGAACGAGGTCCACTGACGAAAGACCAGTACTCTGAACCAACACAGCCGTCGGCACACACAAGGCCAGAAGTTCCAAGGCAAGGCGAAGCACCGGCCGGGAACGAAGTTCACTGTTGAAAGTCCAAAACTCTTGAACCATACACAGCCGTCGGTACACACAAGGCCAGAAAGTTCCAAGGCAAGGCGAAAGCACAGGCCGGGAACGAAGCTCACTGTCAAAAGTCCAAGTACTCTTGAACCATACACAGCCGACGGTACACACAAGGCCAGAAAGTTTCAAGGTAAGGTGAAGCACAGGCCGGGAACGAAGCTCACTGTCGAAAGTCCAAGTACTCTTGAACCATACCCAGCCGACGGTACACACAAGGCCAGAAAGTTCCAAGGCAAGGCGAAGCACAGGCCGGGAACGAAGCTCACTGTCGAAAGTCCAAGTACTCTTGAACCATACACAGCCGTCGGTACACACAAGGCCAGAAAGTTCCAAGGCAAGGCGAAAGCACAGGCCGGGAACGAATTCCATTGACAAAGATATTCAAGTACAGCTTGAACCATACACAGCCGTAGAAGCACAGCAGAGGGCTAAGCAAACATGTCTATACGCTGCAAGCTAAAGGAAAGAACTGGTGTGGCTTGGCTGCTCGGGCTGTTACCCGTAACGGGTTGGAGGGGAGGCTACCCGGGTACCAGGTCACGGCACCCCTGGTGGCCTCCCCTGGCCCTAAAGGTACACATCGTAAGTTTTTGGGCTAAAATTATGCTAGCTATAGGTTGTTCCATGGTAGTAATGACATCGGTAATGTTTTTGAGGAAACAATGGAATGATTCTATTTTAATTCCAGAATCTAGCTGTAAGCTTCAAGAGGCCATGATACTGTCCACTTACCCTGCTGTATTTGAAGACCACGATGAGCTTGCGTCCCCGTGTTTTCTGTGCTTTTCTCCGCCAAATGCGGCCGCAGTGGAGGGCGCTTTGTTCGGCCAGCTGTTGCCGCCTCTGCTGGATTCGCAGTCGGTTCTGGTAGTGCTTGCACCAGTGGTGGAAAAGTCTTCCCACCTGTGTCGACACACAAAACACACATTTTCAATCCACAAGATGACAAAGGGAAGCACAGTCAGCTTCGCTTGCACAGTTGCACCTGTACAGAGAAACCACCTTTTATGCAAGAAAAACAGGGTCTATGACTCTAGCAGGCCTCACTTTGTATGCATGTTCCTTGGACAGATGAGTTTTTTTATGCTGAAAATAACAAAGATTTCAGCGACACAATCTGTGGCCAGCCGCAGGGAAAATAAGGGTTAAATCATACTCCCTAAGTTGAGAAGTTTGCTGTACGTGTGAATGAATTCAATAGTCAGCCATTGTACATGAAAGTTGCAACATAGAGCTAGAATAAAAATGACAGGATTTCTCACTCCCAGCTTAGTCTCTGTCTTAACCCGTTCAGCCCTGACGCCCTACAGCAGATCATGGATCAACCATGATAATTCAAGGGTAGTGCCAGATTAGCTTGGCGCTGACAGGCGCCAAGCTAATCTGGCACTACCCTTGAATTATCATGGTCGATCTGTCTCCTGCAACTGGTACATAATGCGGTGATGGGGTTAAATGGGTTAACCCCTCATTCAGTGACTGGTACTGTTCACAGTACTGCAAGGGGGTTAAAGAATTACCTGCAACTAATTTTTATCGCTACTGTGCACAGTTCTTCTCACCTGCCGTGCAAGGGAGGTAGCCTGGAAGGACAGCGTGGCCTGGCGGATTTGCTTCCCTTCTTGCATCACCTGATGCCAGCTGGAGAAAACTCTAGAACAAAAAGAACAGAACTTACGGTAAAATTTGCAAGCATGCAAATGTGTGTACCCCCACCCTGACTTCCCTCACATAATATGCTTCTAAATATGAAAACAAAATCTCACATTCACCTTTTCCGTACACATCCGATGAACGTAAACACCTATTACTGCTCTCTGTGACACTGGACATTACAGACAACACATTTTGTCTACACACATGCACACTAAATAAACAAATACTCCAGCACCACATGACAAAAATCTCCTGTTCATCAAAAGAGAAAATACATTATGGTCTAACCTGCCAATCAGACGAGACTGGCACATAGTGCGTACTGCATGGGCACGCTCTGTAAGTTGACGCCATGTGGCAAAGTTGACTGCCAGACAGTTTCTGTTTCGTCGTCCTTCCAAAAAGTTTGTTGCCACACGATACTGTCTGCTCACTGAAGGAAAACAACATAAACATCATGGATCGTCAGCTATGTGTATCTTAATTAAATGCCCCAAACAGGTATGCTCTAAATGCTGCAACTCATCATCATAGCCACTGACTCAATGTGAGTAAACACAAGCTCTGCAAGTTGACAATGAAAATTATGTATGTGACGAAGATGACAACGCAGCTGGACCAATTCACATTGCTTGCCACCATATACCGATGAGCCAAAAAAATGCGACATTTTTGTAATTTTTCTGAAACACTTCAGTGTTTCCGATGATTACAAAAAAAAGCTCTCATTGCTTTTGCTTGTCAGCATACTAGTACACCCCCTGTTTTGGGAAATAAGTGCTTGCGAGCAAAGAATGCGCTCTAAGTGCTAGCATTCGCATGCTATAAAAACCCTATCTATAAAACGCCTCACTTTCTTCGAGCGCTCACAACTGTACAACGCGTACCATGTCTGTCTCAAAATATTGCGAATACCCGGCAGCTAGTCAGAACGCATTATTCACAATCACATTAACTCATTCGAGATGTACCACCTCCGGATACGTGGCTTTACGCTGCGTATCCGGAGGCAGCACGTCTGGAATGAGTTATTGTAATGCTGAATGTACACTGATTTGTGAAAAAAAAGCAAAAGTCTTTGGGCCTAGGACCATTTTGCTCACTGGGCATCCATGTGGGAGCCAGAGACCTATGTGTATTATATCCCACACAGCGGAACGCATAATAATGAAGCTAACCTGTTTTGCTATTCATATTGCTTGTCATTTTTCCAGCAGGACCGAAAGGGCAGAGTGAAAAGCCTTGAACCATTTGGCTCCAACGCCCTACAGCAGGAGATGGATCAACCATGATAATTCAAGAGTAGTGCCAGATTAGCTTGGCGCTATTAGGCGCCAAGCTAATCTGGCATTACCCTTGAATTATCATGGTCGATCCATCTCCTGCAACTGTCACACAGTAATTGGATGACGCCTCTAAAATTTTGGAAACATGGCCATGGGGTGAAATGGGTTAAACATGACAAACATCGACAAGTCTGCAAGGCTGCTCTAATTCTTTTACAATTTTTTTACATTATTTTCATTTTGTCTGTAAAATGTACCCACCAGCTGCCCACTCTCTCCAGCATTTGACGATGAGACGGGTGTAGCCCTGCCAGGCTGCATGGTATCTCACTTCCGTCTCCCTCTTCTGGTGCAGGCGCTCACACCAGGTCTTGAACACCTGAGGAGGAAAAGAATCCATCAAAGGCAATAAGATAAGATACAATACAATACAATAATAACTAATCCCTCTTGGAGAAATTCGCTGTCTGCCCATACAATACAATACAATACAATAATATTTAATTAATCCCTCATGGGACAGTGAGAAAAAGAGAAAAAAAATGGTGGATTCCCCCTGTGCTTCTGGTGTCAGCAATGTTGCAGTGAACTACTGAAAGGGCTAGTACTAAAGAACTGATGAATGTTGACAGACACTATCTACTGATATTTCCATGTCACCTGAAGAAGGATCTTTGATCCGAAACGTCGTTCCTTGTTTCTATTTTAAAGGGTTTTCCACCATTATCTTCTGTTTTTCTTTCACATGAAACCCTAGTGGCAACAGTTTTACTACATACTGATATTACTGTTGAAAAGGGTAACAGCCTGAGGGACAAAAGAGTTGGCATAACGTGATGTACTACTTTCGGGTACTTGAAGTCTGCCACTTCTTTCGATACGTCTGCTGTCAAATTCATATTAAGTGGATGTGTTTTGTCATCAAGAATGTCAGCCAGTTTGTTCATAATCCGTCTGTTGTACAGTGTGTCCAAATTATCCTGTGCCCTACCAATCACCCGGCCCCCTTTCCGGATTACTTTGTTAAGGCGATCTTGATCTCTTTTACATAAATTTCTACCCCAGCAGGTCAGTCCAAAAGTTAGAATGGTTACAATACTGGAGCAGTAAAACATCTGTAAAAGCCGAGTGCTTACATGAAATGATCTGAGCTTTCTCAAACAGTAAAGATGGGTATGCGTTTCTTTCACAATAGCATCTGTGTTTTGTTTCCAGTTGAGCATGTTGTCAAAAAGAACACCTAAATACTTGTAGGACTCTACACGCTCAACTTCTGTTTCCTTGATGACAACAGGACCGGGATGATGTTTGTTATTCCTGAAATCTATGACCATCTCTTTTGTTTTGCCAACATGTGATGCAAGATAGTTTCTATCGCACCACACTACAAAGTCGTTGATCTCCTGTCGATAGTGTCTGTCGTCCTCATCTGTAATCTGACCTGTCAGTGCCGTGTCGTCAGCATATTTGTCCATGACACAGTGGTCATGAGTAGCTCTACAGTCTGCTGTGTACAAAGAAAACAAAAAAGGTGACAGGACAGTCCCCTGTGGTGCACCGGTGTTGGTAAAAAGTACATCTGAGATTAGATCCGAACTAATTCTGACATACTGTGGGTGGTTAGTGAGATAGTCCAAAACCCAAAGAATGGTAGAGATGCATTTATGTTCATGTGAACTAGTTTGGAGGCGAGTATGTGTGGCTGAATGGTGTTAAAAGCAGACGAAAAATCATAGAACATCAGTCAAATGGAGGCTCCTTGTGGAGATAAGATAAGATAAAATTTATTGCCAGATGCATAACATTAGGAATTTTTTATGGCGTAACTGTCCATATTAAGATCAACACATAAAACATACATACATCACAATCAAGCAGACTCAAAAATACCAAACCGCACATATGTATAGCAGTTATTGTGCTAAGTATGCACACACATCTAAGTAAGTAAAATTTTAAAAAATCTATAGCCTAATAACCATATTATGACAACAAAAACTGCCAGGTGAGCTGCCGCGCAACGAAAACAGATTAACTAAATTCATATGTATTTGTAAAGTGACTGTATATCTTGTTTAAGAACAGGTTTAATAGAACATAAAAGAACTATAAACAACTAAGATGGGCTGTAGGTAATTCTAACTTAGGGACTTTGTGTCAATCTGCTGAGTTGTATCATATCGCAGCCACATTAGACAGGGCCTGAACAGCCAAGGGATAAAAGCTCTTCTGAAAACGAGTGGTTTTGGCCTTAATGGATCTAAAGCGTGAGCCAGATCAGTTCATAACTCAACGGACACAGAGATTACTCCGAACTGAGGTAGTCGCTACAGCTCCAAAAACACATGGCCCCACGAGCTCCTTAGCATCCGCGTTATCGCGGAATTGTTTATATTACAGCGGACGGCAGGCGAAGCCGTCCCGTTTCTCACTTTCCTTTTTTTGTCCCTTGTCTCCTTGACTGCGTGCGCAAAATAAGGTGAACTTGTGTGAACTCATTGAAAATTCACATCAACTTCATTTAAAAACAAATGAACTCTAGCATTTTTTAGTGCGTGTACGGGTTAGCGCATTTTTTGGGGAAACAATAGGCGCACAGGCCTCTTTTCGTGTTTGTCCTTGCTAAACTACAACATTCTTAGAGACAATGACAATGACAATGACAATGACAATGATGACAATGATTCTTTATTTTACAACGGTGAAAGTTTTGGTGAAACCATTTTTCGAACTTGCCGTTGCTAATCTACTTTACATATAATGCACAAATCACAAAAATACTATCATTAAATTGGGAAAAACTAAATATATAACTAATAAAAATTGAAATATAAAGTTTTTAAAAAAAGAAATCATTGAAAAGGTGAAAATAAACATAACAAATCTCACACATACACACAATTATAAAGGTATAAATCTTCATACATACATTCATAAACACAAGCACAAGCACAAAACACACACACACACACACACACACACACACACACACACACACACACACACACACACACACACACACACACACAATACATGCAGCATTAGCATCTTGTATTAACTGAAGATATAACTGAATTGAAGAGTTAGAAAGGGGAAAATCGTACACTGCAAGTGCAGGTTGCTGTGAAAATCTTACGATGCTGAGGTGAGGTACTTGAAGAGAGCGGTTTTAAAAGACGAAAGCGTTGTTGATGTTGTAACATGTTTGGGCAATGTATTCCACATGCTAGCACCTGAGAACGCTAAACTTGTCTTATAGAGATCGATTCTAGGTCGTGGCACAGTAATGGACTGCCTTGATCTGGAGTATGTTGATGCCGGGAGGAAAAACATTTTTTTTATATACTCGGGGAGTCTGTTATTCAATACTTTGAACATCGTTATTCCCTTATTGTATAATAAATGTTTTTTCAAGGGGAGAATTTCTAAGGTTTTCAGTTTATTATCCGTTGTTGAGTTAGGGTCTGAAAGGATAAGCTTCGCGGCTCTACGATGAAGAGAGTTTAGTCTCTTTAACTGGACCTCGCTTGCGCCATCCCACACCGTAGAAGCATAATCTATATGTGACCTGATGTGGGCGTTGAAGAACAGTTTTCGTGTTTCTACATTAGCTATATGTTTTAACTTGGATAAAATAAACAGTTTCTTTGATATTGTTTTACATATATTACTAAGATGGCATTGCCATTTAAACTGGTTATCTACAGTAACGCCGAGAAGACGATGTTCCGTTACCTGGCTGATAGATTTGCCTTGAAGGGACAAGCTGAGTGAGAGAGTGCCGAGCTGGTGCTTTTGGCGGGTACTTACAACCATACATTCAGTCTTTGCAGGGTTTAAGATCATGGAATTGTTACTGCACCAGCTGTTAATGTCCTGTAATGTGTTTTGTAGGCGCGTGTCAATTACTGACAAATCCTTATCGGGAGTGTGTATCGCAGCATCATCAGCGAACATATCGCATGCAACACTATCATCACTAATTGTGAGTGGAAGGTCGTTAATGAACAAACAGAATAAAAGAGGGCCTAAAATAGAGCCCTGGGGCACGCCATGCTTTACTTTGCAGTGACTAGAATATGTACCATTAAGGAGAACTTTTTGTCTTCTGTTTTCTAGGTAGGATTTGAAAAACCCGGCTGCGCTTTTAGTATATAAGGATATTTTTTTTATAAGTATGTCATGGTTCACCATGTCAAAGGCTTTCCGGAAGTCTAAGAAAACTACACCTGTTAGTTTGGAATCATTAATAGATGATAACCAGGTATCTGCCATCCTTATCAAGGCAGTGTGACAGGAATCGTTTGGTCTGAAGCCTGACTGCAGTGAATGGATGAGATTTTGGTTTTCTAAGTATTCAGATAGATGCTTATGGATGTGCCGCTCTAAAGGCTTCGACAAAACAGGTAATAGTGATATGGGGCGAAAGTTGTTGAGAGAGAGAAAGAGAGATGAAATGAAACTTTATTAAGAGAGAGAAAAAAAAACAAACAACAACAGCCTAGTGATAATAAAGTGTAAAAAATGGTTATAACTAAATAGTGTATACACGGTCTAAGTGAAGACACAGTCGTACTATCCGTGAACTGAAAAATTCGAAAAGCTTTTGGTCAGGCATGGAGCCGCAGGAGCCAAAGGGAGGGGAGGAAATACGGTCGCAGCGGGTTTGATATGTGCCAGGTATCTCTCACGACAGCTTGATGATAACTGACTCGCACCCACACTTGCCGGAATTCAGGGACCTTTTTTTCTCTGTCCGTTGAGTTATAGACTGAGATGGCAAGGGCTCGAACAGGCTATGTGCAGGATGGTGCTCATCAGGTATGATGGAGCCTGCTCTCTTGATGGTGCGTGCGTGCTACAGAGATTCCAGCGAGAGGAGATCGCTTCCAACAATATGAGATGCTGTTTTGATCACCCTATTTAATTTCTTGTGGGCTTCGTTGCTTGCGCTGCCATACCACACCGTCATTGAGAAGGTAAGAACGCTCTCAATGGTGGCGCGGTAAAACTGCACCATGATCTGCTGACTGACGCCAAAAGACTTCAACCGCCGAAGAAAAAACAGGCGCTGCTGGGCTTTCTTTACTAGCTGTTCAATATTCTTCTCTCACTTCAGATCGTGCAAAATGAGAGTACCCAGGAACGTGAACGTTTCAACAATTTCAATGTCTTTTCCTTGGATGGTTAAGGGAAGGGGGTCAGATTTTTTTTTCTGAAATCAATTATCATTTCCTTTGTCTCACCAACATGCAAATCCATATTGTTGTCAGAGCACCAGCCTACTAACATGTCTACCTCATCCCGATATGCACTCTCGTTATTGTTAATGTTATGTACAAAACCCTTCACTGTCGTATCATCCGCAAATTTCACTATGCGTGTGCTATCATAGTGGGATACACAGTCGTGTGTAAAATGAGAATACAACAATGGGGATAAAACACATCCTTGGGGAGCTCCCGTACTCAAGGTCAAAGACTGGGATACATGTCCACATTGACCAGGAGTAGGGAACTGACACAGCTGAACACAGTTCTGACCACACGAACTGATCCTGACAATCTGGGGTCTGTTTAACAAGAAATCCAGAAGTGAGAACCCAGTTACAGATGGACTGTGCAAAGCCAAGGTGCAGCAGCTTTTCATGCAGTTTGGACGGTATGATAGTGTTGAATGCAATGCTATAATCAACAGAAAGCAGCCTAACATACGCATGCGTAAGATTACAAGCATGTTTCTATGCGACGGCGGTGTGATATGTGACACGACAAAAAAAAAAAAACCTCAGCAAAAAAATGCTTCTTGTGTTTCCATATAGCAGCATGACAGGTGGAATCAAGCCCATATTTATTTTGAATTAAAAAAAACAAACTTTGTTGAATACTGAAGCCATGTTCTCTTCATTGCAGACTTGTATGGAATAGCCGGTTTATTGGTCCAAAGTGCAATAACATTTTGCCGCGTCACTACTGCCTGCCGCTCCACTTTCATGCTGCTGTCTCATCACACATACACAAATACACATTCTTTAATTTTCTATGTTCTTGATTTTTGTCGCCGTTACCAATGCATGTGTGTCGCTGTTGGGTTGTTATATAGAAACACACACAGAAGCCCTGCGGCTGAAATCTAAGAAAAGAATCCATTAACACATTCTGCCCCAGGACTGAAATCCCCCAATTTTGAAGTTGTCCTCTGAAAATGTATAACAATTCAAAAGTCAGATTGAGCATGATAGTTCAAGGGTGGTGCCAGAATAGCCTTGAACTATCATGCTCGATTCATGTCTTGCTGTGATGTGTCGGGGCTGAATAACCCTTATCATTCAGAATACACCAGAGTGTAAAATAAGTTTGACTAAAATAGTTCAAGGGTAGTGCCAGAATAGCTTGGCGCCTCTAGGGCACCACCCTTCAGGCACCACCCTTGAACTAAAGCCATTGGTCTATATCCTTATCTGTAAGTACTATAATGTAGCTTGCATATGGCAGTATACAAATTTGAAACGTTTAGCCTCAGTATGATATGGGTTAAACAAGATCCGGGATGAACTTATGATGCCTACACAAACTGCTGTGAATCCCAAATTCGTGCACATCTTTCATAGTTAAACTCTTTGATGACGTGTCAGCCATATATCCACAAAGCTGGCCAAACCGATGTCAACATATCAGTGCCACAATTGCGGAGAGTTTTGCTACGCAGACTTTGGTGTGAAGAAAGTAACCCTATATATTCTTATAACGCCTAAGCTGTCCTGATTTTAGAAATTACTTCCCTTTGTTTGGATCCGCACTCATTTACCTAGGTTTGTGGGAGGTTGGGATGTATATCTTATTAATCCATATCATACTGAGGCTAAAAGCTTCACATTTGTATACTGCTATATGCAAGCTACATTATAGTACTTACAGATAAGGATGTAGGCCAATGGCTTTAGTTCAAGGGTGGTGCCAGAAAAGCTATTCCAGCACTACCCTTGAACTATTTTAGTAAAACTTATTTCACACACTGGTGTATTCCAAATGATAAGGGTTAAGCGCCGGCTATGTTCTGTGACTAAAACCTTTCTGGAAAAAACATTTGCAGGTGTATTTCACTCAAAATATAAGGTAATATATTTGGATATTTCACTCAAAATACATGTATAAGGTATGATGTTTGTTTTGAATGCATTTCTTTTAAAATAGAGAAGAATACAGTTTGTAATGGTATGAAGTACTTGTCTGTATCTGAATTAATATTAAAAAAAATAAAAATTGTAAATTTCTTTTAGGAAATTACCCCCAAAATGTTTCACCAGCTGACACAGTAGAGCCAAAATGTTAGTCTTCAAAGCATTAAGACGCCGAGCATTTGAGCTTAACCCATATCATACTGAGGCTAAAAGCTTCAAATTTGTACACTGAAATATCCAAGCTACATTATAGTACTTACAGATAAGGATATAGACCAATGCCCTTAGTTCAAGGGTGGTGCCAGAATAGCTTGGCGCCTAGAGATGCCAAGCTATTCTGGCACTACCCTTAAACTATTTTAGTCAAACTTATTTCACACACTGGTGTATTCTGAATGATTAGGGTTAATAAGCAATCCTGAAGGCACAGAACATCTGTTTACTGATTACAACTAAAAGAATGAAAAAAAAATATATATAAAAACCCAAATCAGACAGTGTACTGAGTTAAATTACAATTTAAACTTTCTGCCTTAAAAACACACAAGAAAGGCAAAACCCTTATGGCTCACATGTATGACAGATTCACACATGTGACAATAACTGAATAAGTAAAGAGATGGCTTGTTCACCAACAAAATCCATTTTACACACATTTGCCGACCTCTTGTGACCCTTGACCTTTTCGAGGGGTCATCCAAATTAGTACGCATAGATAGGTCTTACCATCAGGTATCTCTGTACCAAGTTTAAGTTTGAAGTTGTGAATAGTATTTGAGAAAAAACATCTTTCCTCAAAATATGGCTATTTTGGACCTATTTCCTGCTTGCCACAAAGTATCCTTGGGCCAAGTTTGAAGACTGTGGCTTGAATAGTCTCCGAGAAAATGCCAACGTTAAAGTTTTTACTACAGACAACGGCGGACGGACGACGGATGGATGACCACTGGCCAAGAACATAGACTCACTTTTGCTTAGCACGTGAGCCAAAAGGGGATGAATCAACCATGACAGCTCAAGAGTGGTGCCAGAATAGCTTGGCGCCTACAGGCACCAAGCTATTCTGGCACCACCCTTGAACTGTCATGTTCGATCTGTCTTTTGAACTGTAATGTAGTCTTCAGAACGTAATACCAAAAATATAACCCCTTTCTGCAAATTTAGGAATTTTAACCAACAGCTCAATCAATGTGTTGATAATTTTTTGGCTGTCGACAGCACTTTTTGTCAAAAAGAATCCAGCAGGCATCATCGCAACAAAAAGCTCTAACCTCTACTGACAGTGAACAAGTTAAGATGTACTTACCAGGTTTTTCCTGCGTGCCTGCAGGAAGGTCTCTCCCTTGTTTCGGCGGCCCTGACGTTCTGATGCCCAGTCCTGCCATGCTGACACCACCCTGAAAAATGTCAAAATCAAAATCAAAGCCATACCAAAAAGTTGTCTGTTCATGAGTTGATAAACACTTTCCATTTCTTTTTTTTTCATTTACCGCTTTAGAGGTGTGCTAACTATCAACACATCCAAACACCTTTTACAGAGGCTAACCCGTTAATCTATAAAAGTCTGAGAACTGAGGGTTTAACCCCTCCTTGCCATTGGTCACAGATTGCCCTCCTGAAATCTTTAATTCAATGCCAAAGAACCTCCAAGGAACATGGATAAACAGGGCCAGCATGGGGGCATAAAACACCTGCGCCCCCACAACTGTGGGGGCTCATGACGTTCTATGCCCCTTGCGGCAGTGGTTTTCACGTTTTCTCAGCAGTGAAGGGGTTAAGATGGGCAGTGGTATTAAGGGTGCATTCAGTTCAAGAGTTCAACACAATGGATAGTGCGTGCTATGTGCTTACACCGCAGTCTTAGCTAACTCGACACAGATGACGTCCCTTTTTTTTTCAGAGACAGGTGCTCTCTAAAGAGAAGTCTTGAAGGGCACAAAGGTGCGACCTGTCATTAAAGACCATCATGTAGGTGGCTACAGCCACCTAAACGATGGTCTTTAATGACAGGTGATCTCTTATAAGGGTGATCCTTAAAACAGATTCTGCTGTGACTCCCAACCCAAAGCAGTTACGGGTACCAGAGTGAATCCAATTTGCCACTCTACAATACCCACCTGCCAAGCAGCTGTTTGTGATAGGTGTTTTTCAGCCGTGACAAGAACTGGAAACGCAGGTACCAGACTGACAGACATTCCCGCAGGCTGCGCTGTCGAATCTGCCGGCTCAGCGACAATTCCAATGGCAGGAGCTGGGTCTCCTCGGGCGTGGCCGTCGTCCACAGATGTAGGATGCTTCTCTCGTGTCGCTGCTCTTGAGCCTGCGAGATTGGGAGACAATAACCATACATGATTAACAATAACCATACATGATTAACAATGGCCACACAATTGTAATCCTGTGCCGCCTAAAGTGATTTTTCACCACCACTTACTCTTTCTCTAAACAAAGAAGAAAGCAATGAAGAGCATGTAGAATTACGTTGCAGAAGAAAATACACTAAGGCACACCTGACTCTAGGAGCCGCACATGCGCTGCCCAGGCCATCTACCCCCCCCCCCACCCCCCTCCCCTCCCCCCACCCCTCTCCCAATGCTATTTGCCCCTGAGGCCAATCGACCCCTGGCAAATGGCTCCAGGGGCTAAATGGCCAAGGGATGAAAGAACCCGGGGGAAAAAGGCCAGCGGTGAAGTGCCTGGGAGCAAAATGCTAGCTCCCACCAAAAAAAATAAAAGTTTCCCTTCTCTAGCATTTCTGTGACTTATGGCTGCAATGTGAACATTAAATCTTTTTTCTTTTTTTTCAAATTCTCATTACCATACTAAATTGGGTTCAGTTTGTGACAATACAGAAATTTCTGTACACAAGATTTTGAGTAGATGGATCTTTCACTCATGGTGATTCTTAGGAAAATAAATGCACCATAATTATTCAAGGGTAGTGCCCGATTAGCTTGGCACCAAGAGGATCTTTCACTCATGGTGATTCTGAGGAAAATAAACGCACCATGATTATTCAGGGGTAGTGCCCTATTAGCTTGGTGCCCGGAGGGGAGGGGCACCAAGCTAATCACGCACTATCCTTGAATAATCATTGTTAAACTATTACAACATGCTTAGAACAAAAACTAAAACGGGGAAAAGTTCCAACTTTAAAGAGAAAGGATCCTACCTTAGCCAGCCACATGGGGAAGACTTTGCTTAGAACATGTTTGACAAGGTGACCTCTGGCCCTCTCTGCCAACACGGACTTGGCCTTGCGTAGCTGGCTGTACTCGAACAATCCTAGCAGGCCGCTGCTGAGTAGCTTGGTGTTCTGAAACATTTTGATACCAATACACAATAATGAAATCTAAAACTACACAAATTAACCATTTTAACCCTTTCCCTGCCACTGGACGCATATTTTGTTTTGAAATCTTTGTTCATTCAATGACTAAAAGACACGGCTGTCAGAGAAACATGGAAGCAAATTGGTCTCGGCAAGAGGCATAGATCCTCATGAGCCCCCATGGTTGTGGGGGCTCATGAGGATCTATGCCTTGCAGCTGGATCATCTTCACTTTCTCTAGGCAGTGAAAGGGTTAAGCATGCAGCCTCTTGTAGTGTGAACAGCACTAAGGACTGCAGGAGCAAGGTGGTTTAATGTAAAAATACAACTATGCCTATGGCACAGCATTCAAGACTTTTGTGAGATGCTTCATTGTTTTTGCAAACTATAAAATTCCCCCAGATATAACTGTCCCAAACAGTAACTTCACCCAAACGTAACTGTTCCAAAACCATAAATTTCCCCATTGGTACAGATGAGTATAAAAGAGAAACAATACCATAAGTCCCTAAAACAGAAATTTCAATGTAAATTTACAGTGAGACAACAAAAAGTTTAGCAAAAACGGACAGAATGAATCATTGTTTTCTACTTACTCTGAAAGCAGTAGCTTTCTGGTTGTTGATGTGGTGTGCGCGCCAGAGCCTGAAGGTCATGGCCGAAGTCAGCGAGCTGTGAATGACCTTGACCTGCTCTGACAGCTGACGCAACTCTCGCTGACGCGCGGTGTACTCACACCAATGGCTGAAGGCCAGGCTGACAGGCCAGTGTGACAGTCGTGACACAAATGTCCAGGTTATCTCCTGCGACAACAGGACAGTTTATTTATGCCAGGAACTATGCGCTCTCTCAATTACAGTCATGAACTGTACTTTAAAAATGAATGAAAAAACATCATAAATGCAAAGCATAACAACCCCAGCTAATCGGCAAACATAGATAGAAAATGAGGGCAAGAGGCCTAGAACCTCATGAGCCCCTGTGACTGCAGGGGCTCATGAGGTTCTGTGCCTATGGCAGTCAGGTGATTTTGGCTCTGTCCCAGCAGTTAAAACAAGCGGTGTCCATGTGCTCTAAGGGAGATGACTCACCAGAAAATAAGATACACCAAAAATTAACCATAAAAAATGAATTTTTTTTCTAAAATGTATTTTTTGGAAAAATACTTACTGATGGCATTACTATCTGGAATACACTCAATTGCCTATAGATTTCAGCCAAAAAGTTGTGTAACCCACACAACTGGGGAGGAGACACCGGGGATCCACACACCGGGGCCCCGGGTGGCCTCCCCTTACTACCCTATCCCGGCATTCGTAGGGCGACCCTGTCAGTTTCACACATAGCGAAAAGAGGCAAGTGGGGACAGGCGGGAGGGCAGTCTGAGTAATGCCATCGTTAAGTATTTTTCCCAAAAATACATTTTAGAAAAAAAATTCATTTGTTTTTTCAAAATACATTACCGATGGCATTAGAACCGTCCGAGCGAAACTGCAAACAGGAGGGAAGTACCGAGAGAGCGCGAAGCTCGCTCACTCGGGACGCCGTGGCGAGAGCCAGCAGAAAACATGCCTTCCTGGTCAAATCTGAGAAACTAGCCAAATGCAGAGGTTCAAAGCGGTCCGTGTTCAGCCACGTTAGTACCCAGGCGAGATCCCACCGAGGTACTAGGGACGGAGAAACTGGTCGTCGGAGCTCAAAATGTGCCAGCAAGTCCGTCAGATCCTTGCAAGCGCCTGGGTCTGGCCGGCCCAGGTGGCGGTAAGTGTCCGCGATCATGGAGCGATAACCTTTGATGGTAACGGGTGCTAAGCCTTGTTCTTCAAAAAGCCACAGGAAGAACTCCGCCAGCTCCGGGGTGGCTAGACTTCTGGAGGCGCACCAGGCCTGAAGGACCCTCCACTTGCTCTCATATACCCGCCGTGTAGACCGTCTGCGGGCTGCTGCAATAGCCGCCACCGCCGCATCCGAGAAACCTCTAGCGGCGAGGGCTTGCCGGACAACCTCCAGGCGTGAAGGAGGAGGCGCTCCGGGCACGGATGGAAAAGCTGCTGGCAGGGCTGCTTGAGCATCGTAGGAGGTGTAGGAAGCTCCAGCAGCGGGTCCGTCGCTAGCTCTAGTAGGACCATGGTCCAGCTCTTGGCCCAGTTGAAGGGGGCCACCAGAAGGACTGCGGAGCAACCCAGAAGCTTCCACAGAACCTTCGGAACGAGGACTGACGGGGGGTAGGCGTAAGCGATCAGACTGTCCCAGGGGATGGAAAGCGCGTCTACCACCCAGGCGAGCGGGTCCGGGACTGGTGAGACATAGACCGGGAGCTGTTTGTTCCACCTGGTGGCAAACAAGTCCACTAAAGGAGTTTCCCACCGGGGAGCAGATCAGGCGAAAGATGTCGTAGGCGTAGGGACCACTCCGTGTGGAGCAGCTGTCCGCGGCGGGACAGGGCATCCGCTATCACGTTCAGGTGACTGGGAATGTGGCGAGCCCGTAGAGTAATGCCCCGGTCCCTGCACCAGAGGAGGAGATGGTAAAAGAGAATGCACAGGGAGGGCGAGTGAGTGCCCCCCTGGTTCTGTATGTAAGCCACCACCGTCGAGTTGTCTGAGAGAACGAGAACGTCCTGGTTGGTCAAGGTCTCCTGCCAGAAACTGAGGGCCAGCCAAACTGCCTTCAGCTCCAGCCAGTTGATGTGTTTGTCCTCCAAACCCCGCGGCCAAAGGCCCGAGGCCGAGACAAAGTCCGGTAACAGATGCGCGCCCCAGCCGGCCTGACTCGCGTCGGTGCAGAGAGACCACCGGGGCGGAGGTGAGTGAAGAGGCACGCCCGTAGCCAGCCAAGCGATGTCCGCCCACCTCTGGAGGTGTGGACGAGCCAGAGGAGTAACCGGTACAAGATCCGCAAGGGAACCCGACGAAGGACGCCAGTGTAGTAGGAGATGTAGCTGCAACGGGCGGGCATAAAGCCTGCCCAAGGGAAGCAAGTCCGCAGCCGCACTGAGCAGGCCCAGAAGTTGAAGCCAGACCCTGGCTGAGAAGAAGGACCATCGAAAGCGATAGATCGACGATCTTCTGCCGCCGAGCCAGAGGCAGGCAGACTAGATTGAGATCGGTCAGGAATTCCATCCCGAGATGTAGAAAACGCTGAGAGGGGGTAAGATCCGATTTGCCCAGATTGAGAAGAAACCCGAGACGACGCAGGAGGAAAAGCAAGGTGTCTCTGTCCTCTTGGAGCGACGAGGCTATCAGATTTCGCAGTAGTAGGTCGTCCAAGTAATTGGAGGCCGGGCTCAGGGATCGTTGGCGGAAGTAGAAACCCACGGACTGATGTTGAGGCCGAAGGGAAGGGCGCAGAACTGGTAAACGACTCTCCCAAAGGCAAACCGCAGGTACCAGCGAGACGACGGATAAATCGGGTCGTGAAGATAGGCGTCGGACAGATCGAGGCTGATCGCGAAGTCCATCGGTCGGACGGCCGCTCGGAGGATCCTGGCTGTCTCCATCCGGAACCGAGGGGCCGAAATGAACTTGTATAGCGCCGACAAGTCGATGACTGGGCGCCACTTGCCTCCTGGTTTGGGAACGAGAAAGAGGCGGCTGTAAAATGCTGGTGAGTCCTGACGCGATACCACCTCCGTCGCTGCTTTGTCGAGGAGAGCCGAAACTTCTCTGCGCAGAGCGTCCGTCTGAAAGGTGTCGAGTGGAGACTGGGTCCACGAGGGGGACCTGCGAAGAGGCGGAGGGGACCGGAAAGAAAGCTGGAGGCCTGTAGAAATCGTGGAAAGGATCCAGGGGTCGTCTGGGAACAGCGACCTCCAATGGTCGCTGTACAGAGACAGCCGCCCGCCGACTGGAGACCCGGGAACTGCCGACGGGGGCGAGAGAGGGGGCAAGTCAGCGGGCCTGGCAGCGCCCGGACTTACGGGCGCCGCGGGACCAAGAGGGGTGGGAGGAGGGGAAGGGCTGAGGGGCCTGAGGAGGGCGAGCCCTACCTCTGGCCGAACCGACTGGCAGCAAGGAGGGTCTAGAAGACGACCGGGCATGACCCCCGGCCGGGCGGGGACCGCGAAAGCGAGTCGCTGCAGGAGTGGAGACAGGTCTGGGCCACAGGTCCTTGGACGAGTCTTTAACTGACTGCCACGTGTCCCCGAAAAGCTGAGATCCACCTAGGGGGGGCCTGTCGAAGCTGGGTCTTCACTGACTTCAGGAGATCCGCGCAGAGATGCAGAAGGGTATCCCGTCGCCAAAGATCACAATTGGCGGCCGCCGCCATGGCATTGGTGGAGGAGTGGTAGGCGGCCCGGTTGGCCGCTATCAGGATGGACTGCACATCGCGGAGAGGGGACGGCACCTCCAGATCCCAAGTTTCCTCCAGGCACTGCAAAGCCGCCTGGGTAGCCAACTCCAGGAACCCTGAGCACGCCAGCGAATTTCGCACTAAGGAAGCGATCCTGTCGAGCGGACGAAGTCAAGCTTTCAAGACAATTCTGCGGCCGCCAGCCTGTACTAGGGCCGCCGTATCCACCACTGGGAGAGGGACGGCGAAGGCTTGTGAATGTCCCGCGTACCAGGCCTGGCGGAAGCTCAAGTTAATCCCTGCAGGCCACCGTGAATCGGAGAAGAATCCCGCGTCACCGAAGTTGTCTTGTCGTAACTGGTCGGAGAACGCATCTGTGAGGTCCCGGAAGCTGGCAGGTTGAGGAAGGGACTTGCGGTGCTTGACGTGCCTTTGTGCGTCGACCATAGCGGAAGCCTGTCTCTTCATCGGGGGTGAGGGAGGACAGAAGTCGGGCGGGAGAAACTTTGCAATAAGCCGGGAGGCCTCATCTAAAGCGCTGATAGTCTGCGATCCGAGCGAAGGGCCGACGACGTCCCAGGAGGAGGAGGCCGACGAGAACGCTGACAGGCGGGAAGGGGATCCCACCGCCGAATCCCGCAGGAAGATGGCCGAAGCCGAATCCATAGGATGAAGGCTGAGGACATCCGGTTCCGAAGAACTAGACCGTCCCTCTCGAGAATGCGCCGAAAGGGGCGACCGGCTCCGAGAGAGCCGCATCGCCGCGCGCGAGATAGACGGGGCCGCCCGCGACGCCCGCTGGGCGGAGCGTCGCGGGGACAGAGGGACCGCGAAGGAATGACGGTCAGCAGTGAAGCTAGATACCGCACGCTGGTGACGGAGACCACTCTCCGAACGAAACCGGTCTAGCGACGTAGCGGTCTGGTCACACCGGGCCCGCCTGGTCGGAACAGGGTGGGGGGGGGGGGGGGGTGGGGGGGGACCGTAACGAGTCACGCCTAGCCCGCTCAGGAAAAGCGGAGCAGGGAGGGGACAAAAAACGTGTAAGCGGCCCCCGCTCCAAGGTATCGGAGCATGGGGGACGCGCTGTGATGTCACACCGTGCCCGCCTGGTCGGAACGGGGCGGGGGGGGGGGGGGGGGGGGGGGGGGACATTCTAGAGTCACGCCAAGCCCGTTCAGGAAAAGCGAAGCGGGGAGGGAACAATTCATGAACACGCGGCCCCAGCTCAGGTGCCTCTGAGCGAGGGGGACGTGTGTCAGAGTCACACCGTGCCCGCCTGGTCGGAACGGGGTGGGGGGGGGGGGGGGGGACTGCCTATGGTCTCGCCAAGCCCGCTCAGGCGAAGCGAAGTGGGGAGGGGACAATTTCTGAGCACGCGACCCCCGCTCAGACGCCTCGGAGCGTGGGGGATGAGTGTCAACTTTACCCCTGGCCCGCCCAGACGAGACCGGGCGGGGGAGGGACGAAAGCGAAGATGGCCCAGCCCGCTCGGAATTAACCGAAGGAGGGGGCGGCACTGCTAAGGGCCTCAAGTCATGCTCCGACGCTTCGGAGCGTGAGAGAGAACCTCTCTTAGTACGTTTCCTCTCATTCTTACTACGCTTGCGTTCTTTCAACCGCACCCGCTCAGGAGACCCAGAGCGGGGGGTGGCTGACGAACACTCCGCTCGCCTAGACCGCTCGCTCGAAGCAGAGCGGGGGGTGAGTGAACCTGATGGGCTCAAGTCACGCGCTGCCAAAGCAGAGCGTGGGAAGCGCGACTTCGAAACTCGCCTACCCTGCTCCGAAGACTCGGAGTGGGGAGGGCGAACCTGTGAGGTAATAGTGCAAGAAGGGGCCGAACAGCCCGAACGACGGAGCGGAGCGGTGCCCAAGGAGCCAATGTAGCGACGACTACCTGTGGAGGATTCCGGGGAGACTGAAGCGGCCGGGAGGGCCGGTCGCGCCTGTAGAAGTCCCACATCTGCGACCACCGGTCTTCCATCCACTCGTCACACACGTCACACGTCCTGTCCGATGAACAGCCCGAGCACGGCAAGCAGGCGTCGTGGGCGTCGGAGGGCCACTGAAAGTCCACGCAAAAACGGCAAGACTTCAACACAGGAGTAGCCATAGCGTCACTGATAAACCCATACGAAGGCTAAAAGTCAAGTCGCACTCCTACCAAGTTCACAAAGTCATGTGCGGAAGCCAACCACAAGGTCACTGGCGAAGCTCACTGAAAGTCAAAGCCGGTCTGAACCGGACGGCGCTCAGTACAAACACAGTAGTCCCTTACAAACTACGAGTAGGAGAGAAGTCAACAAAGTAGAGAGTCCAAGGCTATGAAAAACCCTCAAGCGAAGGCCAAAAAACTATCAAACTCTGGTAGAAAAATGTTTCCGAACGGAGTAAGGCAAAAACTCGACCGTCCACGGTCGAGCTATGAGTGAAACTGACAGGGTCGCCCTACGAATGCCGGGATAGGGTAGTAAGGGGAGGCCACCCGGGGCCCCGGTGTGTGGATCCCCGGTGTCTCCTCCCCAGTTGTGTGGGTTACACAACTTTTTGGCTGAAATCTATAGGCAATTGAGTGTATTCCAGATAGTAATGCCATCGGTAATGTATTTTGAAAAAACAAACAGAAAGTGGTGACTGTTGAAAAAACTGGGCAATTAATTGAAAAATACCACAAAGTTGTAAAAGTTCAAAATAATGATATTTCCCACCTGCAGACGCTGGTTTTTCAGTCGTCGACTCTCCACTGTTTCGATCAGACCCATGTTGAGGAGAGACATGCGATCGAGGTCACCTTCCAGAAAACGCTCCGACTCTTGTGAAAACAGCCTGGAAAATGTGGCACTTTTAATAAGCAACATCGATGACATCTTCTTCATGTTCATTGATCACTCAAACACTATGAAAAAGTAGAGCTCTAAGCAACCACCTTTTCGCAAGAAAAAAGCGGTCACAAGAGACAGGTGTTGATAATAATAATAATATTGTCATTATACAGACGTTTTACCCAATTCTGTGAATCGGATCAAAGCACATTGAACTGAACTCAACATGCTTGCTCACGTGAAACACACACATTCACTCTGACGACACACTGTACAAGACAAACACACGTGATGCAATGGGTAAACTCAGCTATTGAAGTTTCAATGGTCCACCCGAATTAACGGTGATGAGAAAAGTCCGACTCCAGAATCGGGTATTGAACCTCGCACCTTAGCACTGGTGGCAGACACTTTACCACTGTGCTCTGGACCGACCCTGCATATCATGTTCTCTCAAGAGAAGTCCTGAATGGCAAAAAATGTCACCTGTCATTAAAGGCCATCATGTAGGTGGCTACAGCCACAGCTACAGCTACAGCCACCTAAATGATAACCTTTAATGACAGGTGATCCCTCATGAGGGTGGTCCTTCAAAACAGGTTCTGCTGTACATGTGCATTCACCTCTGGACGGAAGTGCTCAGTGACGTAGTAGATGTTGATCTAGGACTGTCAAACTGATCCAGGTCATCCAGCGCCAGCAGGTCACCGATGGAGTCTAAAAAAAAAAATGTATTTTTCTTTAAAATGAATTTTTTTTTTAAATACTTACCGATGGTATTACAACTAGGAATGGTTTCTTAGCTAGTCTAATTTTAGCCCAAAAATTGTTGTGTACGAGTATGGTCATGATGGCAGGAGAGGGGCGCCATAGCCTAGGCGGAAACCCGGGTAGCCTCCCTTCCGGTTCAACCACGCATGTGCTCAGTGCTAACTACTTCAGTCAGTTTCTTAGCGGAACAGTGGCAAGCGGGGCAGGTGCGAGGGACCTTCGAGTAATACCATCGGTAAGTATTTTTCAAAAAAATTCATTTTAAAGAAAAATACATTTGTTTTCTCAAAACACATTACCAATGGTATTAAAACTAGGAAGAATCCCGAATACGAGGCGGGTGCCGCTATAACGCCCCTACCCCCTGCCATCGAAGCTACTAGAGTCACCCTCCTCAAGCAACCTCCCTCTAATTTTAGCAAAGATACTTACGGCGCCTAGGGCGCCGGGAGGGAGTGTTGCGCCGCCACGATGTCCCCCACCAGCGAAAGGTTCTGGCGCTGGCCGGAGAGGTCCCTCAGGTAGAAGCGTGCGAAGGTGGTCTCCGCTCGCCAGCCCACGGCCGCCACAATGTCTTTGACAGCACAGTTGCGGTCGAATGCTAGGCTTGTAGCCATGGCTCTGATCTCGTGCCCTGATGTTCATGCGTTTGGCTGTATCAGAGGCGAGGTCTTGGTAGGCAGCTCGTATCACCCACCGAAGCCAGGAGGATATCGTATGGGCTGAGATGTCATTTCTACCTAGGGACAGAGGAAGGAATAGGCGGGTGCGTCCCCTGCGTAGCGGCTTGGTCCGGCGCAGGTACACACGTAAAGCTCACACCGGGTCCTGTTGTCTGGACTCACGGGTGGAGCCTGGGTCTCTTAATGGTTGAATGGTGACCAATTGAGGTGCAGCCAAAGGAGATCTGGTCTTGGCTAGGGAGGTCGGGTCGGGTAGCAGTTGAACCGAACCGTCCGTCCGGAACTGCAAACAGTCGAGGCGCGCCGAAAGGGCGTGCAGCTCGCTGACCGAGAGGCTGAGGCGAGGGCCATAAGGAAGCAAGTCTTCCGTGTCACGTCCGGTAGTCTCGCCAGCTGGATTGGCTCGAAGCGGGGCGAGTTGAGCCAGGTAAGCACCCAAGGCAGGTCCCATCGTGGCACCAGGGAGCACAGAGCGGGACGTTGTACACCGAAGTGGGCCATCAGGTCGGTGAGGTCTTTGGAGGAACCTGGGTCGGGTGGTCCCAAATGCCTGTGCGTGTCGGCGATCACGGCCAGGTAGCCACGGATGGTGATGGGCGCTAACCGCTGGTCGTTGAACAGCCAGAGGAAGAAATCCGTCAGTTGAGGGACTGTCAAATCGATGGGGGAGAGGCATCTGTCGTCACACCAGGAGCAGAGTACTCTCCACTTGCCTTCGTAGACTCATCTGGTCGAGGATCTGCGGGCTGTAGCGATCGCGTCCACTGCCGCACCTGAGAAGCCTCTAGCGAAGAGGGCTTGCTGGACAACCTCCAGGCGTGGAGGAGGAGACGCTCTGGGCACGGGTGGTACAGCGCCTGCCGTTGTTGCTTGAGCATCGTGCGCGGGGTGGGGAGCGGCAGCGGGGGGGGCCATGGTGAGGTTCAGGAGGTCGGTCCCGTCCACGACTTGGTCCAGCAGAATGGCGCCACCAGGAACAGGATCGCGTTGCACCCTCTGAGCTTGAGTAGTACCTTGGGGATGAGCACTGTCGGCGGGTAGGCGTAGGCTACCAGACCCTCCCAAGAAATGGAGAGGGCGTCCACTGCCCAGGCCAGGGGGTCTGGAATCGGCAAGACGAAAAGCGGGAGCTGTCGATTCCATCTCGTGGCAAAGAGGTCGATCATGGGCGTCTCCCAGGTTGCGCCGATCATCCGAAAAATGTCTGGACACAGCGACCACTCGGTATGGAGAAGCTGACCGCATCGGGAGAGGGAGTCGGCTAGCACATTCAGGTGACCGGGAATGTGACGCGCTCGGAGAGTGATGTCTCGATCCTCACACCACCGGAGCACCTGGTATAGGAGGATGCAGAGGGAGGGAGAGCGGGTCCCGCCTTGCTTCTGGATGTAGGCAACGACCATGGAGTTGTCTGACAGCACCAGAAGCTCCTGATGTAGAAGGCGAGGTTCCCAAGCAAGGAGGGCTTGCCAGACCGCCTACAGTTCCAACCAGTTGATGTGCCAGGAGAGCGAATCCAGGGGCCACAGGCCGGAGGCAGTCTCGAACGACGGAAGGAGGTGTGCTCCCCAACCGGAGAGGCTCGCATCGATGCAGAGGGAGAGGGTGGGAGGTGGCGAGAACAGCGGCACTCCCGTCGCGAGCCAGGTAGAATCTGCCCAGCGCAGAAGGTGAGGATGGAGCATAGTTGGGATCGGAACCAGAGCCTCGAGGTCGGAGGTCGTCGCCACCAGTGAACGAGGAGATGCAGCTGCAGCGGACGGGAGTAGAGACGCCCTAAAGACCTGCGGCACTCATCAGACCCAAGAGCTGAAGCCACTGCCTGGCAGAGATCGTAGTCAACTGGGACACCTGCCGAGCTAGATTCGCCAACTTCTGGATGCGGGGTTCCGGCAGCCGGACGATGTTGAGGTCAGTGCAGAACTCCATGCCTAGGTGCACGAAATGGTGCGAAGGAACAAGGTCGGACTTGCCGAAATTGACCAGGAAGCCCAGCGTCTCGAGGAGCTAAAGCATGGCATCTCGGTCTTCCTCCAAGGCGGACTCGGCCTGATTCTTCAACAGCAAGTCGTCGAGGTAGTTGGACGTGGGGCTTGTGGACGTTCGACAGGCTCTGGCTACCACGGCGTCCATGCTGCGAGTGAAGACCCACGGGCTGAGGTTGAGGCCGAAGGGGAGCATGCGGAACTGATAGACCACACCTTCGAAGGCGAAGCGTAGATACCGTCTGGAGGCTGGGTGCATGGGGACGTGAAGGTACGCATCCGAGAGGTCCAGGCTGACTGCGTAGTCCATGGGTTGCACTGCGGCCCGAAGGGCCCGAGCTGTCTCCATGCGGAAGTGTGGTGCTACGATAAACTTGTTGAGCGCCGACAGGTCGATAACAGGACGCCACTTGCCGCCCGGCTTGGGCACCACGAAGAGCCGGCTGTAGAACGCTGGGGAGTCGTGTCGCGTAACCACCTCCGTGGCAGACTTCTGAAGCAAGGTGGCTACTTCGGCGCGGAGGGCCTCGGCTCTGGACTGGTCTGAAGGTATCGACGTCCACACCGGCGTACGGCGCAGAGGGGGTGGGGACCGAAAAGAGATTAGGAGTCCCTCGGAGATCGTCGAGAGAATCCACGGGTCGTCCAGCAGCAGGACTCGCCAAACGTCGCTGCACAGCGCCAACCTCCCGCCGACAGGCGACCTGGAAGCGGTCGGCGGGGGACGAAGAGGAAGGTAGTCACTGGGCCCTACCCCGCCCGGGGCGATGGGCAGGCTTGGGCCAGGTCCGAGCGGGGAGAGTGGGGGTGGAGTCGGAGCGAGGGCGGGCGCAAGGAAAGGCCGGAGCTCTGGGAGGGAGACGTCCACCTCTGGTGACGGGGCGAGAGACGGGTCTAGAGGTCCACAGGGAGCGACCCGGGGCCTTGCGGGGAGCTCGAAAGGGCTGTGGAACGGCGCGGCTGGGCCAGGAGTCCTTGTTAGCTTCCTTGATCGTAAGCCAGGAGGGGCCGAAAAGGAGCTCTCCGCCGAGGGGAGCCTGTCGAAGCTGAGTCTTCACGTCCGTAGGTAAGGGGCAGGAACGAAGAATCGCATCGCAACGCAACAAGTCACAGTTGGCGGAGGCTGCCAAAGCGTTGACTGCGGAGTGGTATCCCGCGCGGTTCCCCGAGACCACCACGGCTAGCAGGTCTCCCAGCAGAGAAGACGAGGGATCCCAAGCTTCCTCGACACGACGAACGATAGCTTGCGTCACCAGATCCAGGAAACCTGCCACGGCCAGGGTGTTCCGGATGAGAGTCGCTGTTTGATCCACCACGGGTAGGAGAGACTGACGTAAAGTAGCACCTGCCAAGGACACTGCCGGGGGGTCCACCTTCGGAAGAGGGCAGGAGAAGTTCTGTGTGTGGCCTGCATACCAGGACTGATGAAAAGAGATGTCTAAACCTGTCGGCCACCTTGAGTCCGAGAAGAATCCCGAAGGACCACAAGCCCCTTGCGAGAGGTGAGTGGAGAACGTGTCACGTAGCTCTCGGAAGCCCGGCGGCTGTGGAAAAGACTTAAAGCGCTTCGTCTTTCGCTCAGCGTCTTGAGCAGGGGGGGAGGGAGGGCAGTCATCAGCGGGGAGGCAGGCAGCAATGAGGCGAGCCGCTTCGTCCAGTGCCTGAAGAGTCTCCAACCTTTGTCAGACGGAAGAGGGCTGTAACTCCTCGTCATCGTGCGATAAGCAGGACATGGCGGGGCTGGTCTCTCGGAGGAGCACTGAGATCGACTCTTCGGGGATCAAGCTGAGGGTGTAGTCCTCTGCAGGCACAGTGCGGGGGGCTAAGTCCAAAACCTGACAAGAAGGGAGACTCACACTGGTGAATTCCCGGGAAGTGATCGTGGCCCTAGGCGGAGTCCTTCTCCCACGGGAGCGGTGCCGCAAGGTTCGCACTGAAGACTGGTCCCGTGAACTTCTTGAGCTCCGCGCGAGAGTGAAGCACGACGGGGTGTGCCGTGCCGCTGAAAGCTGACGCGGCGGGCAGGACTGCGACGTCTGGAGCGGGAGCGGCGTCGTGGGGACACGGAACGTCTACAACAGCGCGACACTGAACAGTGAGTCGAGACGTACCTTGACCACGTCCGCGAGGGTTGGCTAGCATCCGAACGGGGGGAAGAATTCCTCCGGCGAGTCGAGCTGTCCCTTTATCCCGACCGGCGACAAGAAGTGGTTGTCCGCTTGGGGCGTAGACAGGGCGTGCTATCTCGGAGAGAAGCCGAGCGGAGTCTATGGCTTCCTTTCCGGGAGCGGGAGCATGACCGGCGAGCCGGTTTGTCCGATCTAGGCGTCCTCACACTAGGAATAGGTCGGGGCGCCGAGGCATCGCGATGGTTTCCAGCGGCGGACAAGGAGGGGGGAGCGGCTGGTCCAAGCAGTGGAGTGTGCCGGTCGCCGCCCTGGTAGGGTACACTCTCCGGCTCCATGACGTCTACCAGCGCTGGGGCCCCGTAACTGTTCCTTAACTTGTGCCAACAAGGGTGGCACCACCGTGTAGCGACCACTCGACGGGACTGTGGTGGATACTGGTGTTTTGTCTCGAGGCTTAGCTGGCGGCGCTCAAGGATCCTTAACCGAACAGCGACCACTCGACGGGACTGTGGTGGATGCCGGTAAGGTGGATACTGGTGTTTTGTCTCGAGGCTTAGCTGGCGGCGCTCGAGGATCCTTAACCGAACAGCGACCACTCGACGGGACTGTGGTGGATGCCGGTATTAGAGCTCGAGCTCGCGGCCGAAGCCGCGGAGTAGCAGGCTCTAACCCTTGGTAAGGGCCACTCGACGGGTCTGTGGCGTGTACCGGGGATGGATCGTTCCCCCGTGCTGGTGTCGGGCGTTCTCGGCCGTAGAAGCTCAGGAGCTGGGTTCACTGTTCTTCCGGCCATGGGGTGGGTGGATGAACATCCGGAACAGGTCAGGCAAACGGAATGTTCGTCACTAGGCCACTGGAACTGCCCACAGCGCGTGCAGGTGCGGACTTGTCAACTGCAAAACATAAGTACAATGACATGCAAGCGAGCGTGCCCCCGTGGGCCCTCAAAACGAATCCGCGTGTACGAGCGAGATTTCAGCGAGCGGCTCATGCCGAGGCCCGGCGCTCTACCCCCACCCTGAGCGCCTGACGTAGGCAATAACCGAGGTTTTACCTTGCCATCCGAAGGAGGTGGGCACCAAACAGGTCGAAGACCAACCAACCACCGCGGAGACCAGGAGACCCGGAGGAGGGCAGACTCGAACAGCCCCGGTCGGTGACCAGGGTCCCCACAGGCGCCGCTGGCACGAACGGGTAGTCGCTTGGAAATGACGCCGAAGGCACCAGGAAGTGGCCGCTAACACCAGACACCCTGAAGGAAGTCCTAGCGTGACACAGAGAGTTCAGGACACACTACGTGTGAACACCACGCACAGTCTTGCGCCGCGGCACGAGTTCCAAGCACACACAGGCTGAACACAACCGGGCTAACCAACAGCCCGAAGAGGAGCCCACAGGTCACTTCAAGTCCAACACAGGTACTTCGAGGCTAGCCTGTAGCGTAGGCAAAACTCCGAATACACCAGAGCGAAGCCAAGATGGCCCGACCGGCCACTAGGCGCGTGAGCACAGTTCACCCGGCAGTCCTAATTCTCACAAACACTGACGAAAAGTCAAACGCGAAATTGTCCAAGCCTGAACCACAATACGAAGGGAAGCTTGCAACCCCCAACACGACCGGTTTCCACAGTTCAACAGTCCAAGCTAGAGACATTGACGCACACAACCTTTCAGTAACTAGCAAAGAAACTGACTGGAGTAGTAAGCGCTGAGCGCATGCGTGGTTGAACCGAAGGGAGGCTACCCGGGTTTCCGCCTAGGCTATGGCACCCCTCTCCTGCCATCATGACCATACTCGCACACAACAATTTTTGGGCTAAAATTAGACTAGCTAAGAAACCATTCCTAGTTGTAATACCATCGGTAATGTGTTTTGAGAAAACAAATGCCCCAGAATTGGACAACACTACCAGTAGCTGTATGCAAGACTAAAGCAAAACGATGTTAACCCCTTCATTGACAGCAGATGTGGATTGCATCTGAAATCTTTCTTTGCTCAATACCAAAAAGCCTGAGCTGTCCAAGCAACGTGGATACAAAGTGGTGTTTAAGCAAGAGGCATTGATCCTCATGAGCCCCCGCAATTGCGGGGGCTCATGAGGATCTATGTCTCTTGCAGTTGATTGGGTTAATGTTTGCTCAACAGAGAAGGGGTTAGTATAGGTGTGTGTGGGAGCCAAACATGTGGTCATGAAAGAAAACATGTAAAATCTTGTTAACTTACTGGCAGAATTAGCCGGTCGCGCAGTACTTTCTTCCAGCCCAAGTTGTTGAACAAAATGCTGAACGGCTGACGAGAGAGATTGAGAGGTGGCTGCCTGCCACTCGAGCAACACACTTCGCACCAGGCGCACAGCAGCAGACTTCTGGTATGCACTGCAGGCAGAGATAATGTACACTGACTACATGGCCAACACATTTAAGGCAAAAATCTGAAGAGTTGATTTATAACAAGTTCAAGAGGTCTGCACATGTGCAACTTTCACCTAAAACATGTTGGCCATGTAGTAAATGTTTTTGATATACAACAGGACTCTGTGAATAGCAATACAGTGGAGTCCAGTTAACACGAACTCGCTTAACACGAATTTCCGGTTAACACGAACCGTTTTTGCATTCCCGGCCGACGGCCTTCTTATTCTGTATTAAAATTTCACTGATAACACGAAATGCTTAACACGAAATTTCGCTTAACACGAAGCTGTTTTTGGTTCCCAACCAGAGCAATTTCACTATTATTCACCTGTTTAACACGAACACAGATTCCAGTCTCAAACACCGAAAACCAATTCATGAAAGGGGCACTACACGTGTCACTCTCGTGCTGTAGTAAACATGACCCAGATCAGAACGAACTCGAGCCTGTGATTGGCTGAATAGCCTTCAGTTGTTGTAGTCCATCTTCTCATTGGCTAGAGTTTCTGAACTGTATTCATGCATCATTCGTGTACCAACACAACCCAACACTCCCTCACTTCAGTTAACCACCGATCGTGGCTACCCCCTAGGTAAAAGAGAAGTCGATTACGCTTGAAGTGAAAAAACAAGATTAATGAGATCCACGATTGTCTCTCTACACAGGCTGTCAATAACGCAAGACAGACTTCGATCATGGCGTTCTTTTAAATTACTTTGATCGTGTTGCTTTTACCGATGCGAGATTGTACTTCAGCCCGTGTTGCTTTTACTTTACTATGGATTTTACATTAAATACGTGAGCTGTACACGTCTCCTTGTGTTTTCCTAGCGAGCTGAAGGTAAGGTAAGCATATTTAGTATGATAATATGCACTTTTAACCTCGTACTCATTCATGCACGCATCTCTTACACACGTTTTCCTTGCCGAGAGGGCCGTGATCAATTTTGAGGCCATATTGGTTAACACGAAATACGTTTAACACAAAGTGATTTTCCGTGTCCCCAGAAATTCGTGTTAAGCGGACTCCACTGTATTTTGGCAGAATTTCGGTTTGAAATTTTTTTGTAAATATTGTGAAAGTTGCATAGATCTGGACCTGTCAAACTCGTTAAAAAAAAAAAAAACGACTCTTAGATGTTTGCCAAAACGTTCATGAAATGTGCTGGCCAAGTACTAAATGTTCTAGACCTGCAATGGTTCTCCTTGGATATCAGCAGTTTAATCAGAATCTGAGTTAAAGTTTTGTGTGAATTTGTGAAAGTTGCACAGGTCCTGAGCTGTCGAAGACTTTAAAAATCGCCTCATTAGTTTTTAGAATTTAATAAAGATCTTTACCGCATGATGAGGTGAGCATGCAATGACCGTTTCCACCCAACGAACGCTGAGCAGATGCGATTGTAAGCCTGTCGTTGCTGCAGATGAACGATAGACTCCTCATTGGCTGTGATCTGCCTCTGTACACCAGACCACCATGCCTGAAAATACTGACGCTTCAGCCGCTGGCTCAGCTCCTGAAATATATTGTAGAACGGTAATCAGACCAATGTTGCTATGACATCGTAAGGACCTCTGGGATGGATGGTGTGGAGCACTTAACCCATATCATAATGAGGCGAAAAGCTTCAAATTTGTACACTGCCATATGCAAGCTACGTTACAGTAAATACAGATAAGGCTTTAGTTCAACGGTAGTGCCAGAATAGCTTGGCGCCTAGAGCTGCCAAGCTATTCTGGCACCACCCTTGAATTATTTTAGTCACACTTATTTCACACACTGGTGTGTTCCGAATGATAAGGGTTAAACCCCTGCAAAATTATGTCTTTAACCAGAAGAGTGCCAGCTGATGCCGACTATGTTTCTGCAATCTTTGTTAATTCAAGAACAAAAAATCCCTAGATGTCCTTGGAGCATGGATTCAAAGTGGAGTCAGCAAGAGGCATAGATCCTCATGAGCCCCTGCAACCGCATTTTCTCGGCACTGAATAGGTTAAATGCAAGGCAAACTCAACGCTGCATGCTCCCATCAACACACGCACATGAATGTGAGTGGGGTCAGCATGAAGCAAAGAACATCAAGAGCCCCTGCATCTGCAGAGATTCATGAGGTATCTTTGCCTCTTGCAGTTAGATCGTGTTTGCATTTGTCCGGAGATAAAGGAGATAGGCACTTTTCCAAGCGTAGAGGTCCCATCAAAGCACCTACAGTGCACTGCAAGCTAATACCACAACAGGTAACTCTTAAACATCCATACATACTCAACCTGATTTTTACAATTTAAAGTGCAGAATATTTGAGTTCTTTCCCCTGCCTAAGGGAAACAGCAAGAGGAGGTGATAGATAGCAAACTGCAAGAAGCATAGATCCTCATGAGCCCCCGCAGTTGCGGGGGCTCATGAGGATCTATGACCACTTTGCATCCATCATCGATCAATTTGTTAAAATCCTGCTGTATACCGTGTTACCGGTCAAGGGAACGCTTTAATCACATACTACATGGGAATGTGATAGGCTCCATCCCCCTCAATGCCAGCGGATGCAGATTATGTATTTCAAATTGCTATAAATCACATACTACACGATGTTTACGATGGGCTCCAACCCCCATCAATGGCAGTGGATGCCGACTGTGTTATTAAATCGCTGTAATTTTGGCATCAAAGATGTCCCCCCATCAAAGGATAATGGCTGCAAAGTGGTTTCAGCAAGAGGCATAGAGGCAGTTGCGGGGGCTCATGAGGATCCATGCCTCTTGCAGTTTGGGTGGTGTTCATTCTTTCTCGGCAGCTCAAGGGGTTAACAACTACAGACCTCCTGTTCCTGCTGCTCTCTCTTCTCCTCCAGCTGTTGCATGGAGCGCTCGCTCCACCAGTCGAACGTGCGACGCAGGAGGTTGCGGTGGTGGTAGTCGCGGGCCAGGTGCTTGCGCTGCAGGATGTCCCGCCACTCCAGGAGCAGGCAGAGGGTAAGTCGCTGGTGAAAGCCACGCTGGGCGCATCGTGCGATCTGCTGACACGCGTACTGCCGTCTGGGAGGCAAGAGCAAAAAGGATAAGACATCAGGAAGAACACCAACCAAACTGCAAGAGGCATGGATCCTCATGAGCCCTCGTAGTTGCAGGAGCTCATGAGGATCTATGCCTCTTGCTGAAACCACTTTGCAGCCATTCTCCTTTAATGGGGGGACATCTTTGCTGCTGAAATTACAGCGATTTTGAAAACAGTTGGCATCCACTGGCATTGATGGGGGTTGAGTTATATTATAAATATGAGAAGTGCGCCATATAAATAACATGTATTATTATTATCTATGAGCTCCACAGGCTGTTTATTTTGTTCTTAGCAAAACACAACTGTAAGTGAACTTTATACATAATTAAAATTCACTGGGGTCCACATATTTGGTTGAAATATATCTGAAGTTTCAAGGGTTCCAGGTAAAAAGGCCATTCAATCTACATGTCATCTCAGTCTTTGCCTATGGATGATGACTACTGCCGCTAAGAGATTACTTCCCCTATCTACTGCAAGATCTGTCCAGGCAAGAGACGTTTGCAGTTCATGTGCTTGACTATTATTAGCGCTGAATGTGTCGTTTCAAGGAATTACTTTGCAAGTGCACCAGATCAGATCCAGCAATGAACTCTTCAGAAAATTACTTAGTGGCAAAGTACTTAATACAGAAAAAGTTATTTAGTAGGCAGATAAAGACCATATCATTACCAAAAAAAGGACGATAAGGTCTTTCGGCAGGCATTCTTGAAAAGTGATATAGCCTGTATGCACGGAACCCTCAATTTGCTAGAAGAGTGGTAAAAACCTCTACGAATAGGAACTGTTACATCACACTTTTGTTATGGTCTGTGCTATCATACACAAAGTTGACTGAAACAAGAATCGTCTGCAATGTCTCTGAGAAGAAAAAGAGGCAAACAAAGACAAACCTCCAGTCAGCAAAGCCTCTAGCCAGTTGGTTCCTCTGAAAGAGGTGAGTACTGCGACTTCGCTGTACTCTTCCTTGCACATACTCATGCCAAGCATCAAAACACCTGCACAAACACACCAAAGCATATTAAAATTTCAGAACAAATATCCTGGCAAACTAATGTATCCTGACTCTTTATAGGCAATGTCTCTGGCAAACTAATTTATCCAGACTCTTTATAGGCAATGTCTCTGGCAAACTAATTTATCCAGACTCTTTATAGGCAATGTCTCTGGCAAACTAACTTATCCAGACTCCTTATATATGTCTCTGATGCAGAACCTGTTTTGAGTGACCACAATATAAGAGATCACCTGTCATCCAGGCGGCACAGTCACCCAGACTTTAGTACCAAAATCATTCAAAACAGTGTCGGCTGTCTAATCCACGTACAGCTATGAAATTTGGCAGAGTGATAGCAGAAATGTGGTACTTCAGTGTGATAACAATTATTTAAACCTGCTTATTGAATAAGATGTCCAAAAAATTAAATATTTGAAAATATGCTTTTATCATATAGCGGAAAATGCTTGGCAGTGTCAAACTCACCAGTGCACAACAAAAAGAGATTGAGCCACAACTCTTTTACAGCAGACTATATGTATGTAGGACTATAGTATGAACCTCTATGTTTATTCTTGTGTCAATAGTTTGTCAGTTATGGCATTTGCAAATTTACGTAAAAATTTTCGTAAAAATACAGCACACACTCCTACATAAATTTGTTCAGAATCAGTTTAGTCCAATAATCCTGCTTCATGCCAAAGCAGCAGCCCCCAGCAATATTTGTGCAAAATTTGAAGAAAATCCATCCACAAATGTGGAAATTATCTGGAAAACAGTGTGCATATATAGCGGTTTCAGCAAACATTCGGCATTTTAAACATTTTGATAGTGACCCTCCCCTCTTTGGATGCTAATAACTAAAAAAACTACTGCAGTCTAAGCAAAAATATTATTATCAATTGAAATTAGAATGATTTCTAAATAAAATTATATATCAAAATTCATGTATCCCAAAAAATGATTTTTATGCATAGTCTGGGTTAAAAGACCATCATTTAGGTGGCTACAGCCACCTAAATGATGATCTTTAATGACAGGTGACACTTTTGGTTCTTCAAGAATTCCCAAGAAAGGATCAGTCTTTTACATTCATTTTTTTCTTGCAAAAAATGGTGGCTGCTAAAACATAATAATTATCGTTTGTACACTTATTTTTGGACCTCATCAATTTGGTCCGCAGTAACTGTGACGAACACTTGACACTAACCATGTGACGAGCATCCTCTGTCTGCGCTGCACCAGGGGCCTGACTGTGAGAGCTCGTTGTGTAGCCAGACGCCAAGCCTGAAACTGCCGCTGTAGTGAACAGCGCTCCAGGATGTGTCGTGAGGAGACAACCTCTGCGTTCTCTTCCTCTGCTTTGTCTCTCACTGCCAGCCATCTCCCGAACATACCTAAGGGCAGGAATTTAATCCATTTTATTGTATTGCTTCATTAATTTTAGAGGGAGGGATTTTCATAATGAATGTGTGCTACTGCTAGTTTGTAATTTTGAAGCTTAATATGGTCATAGGCTGTAAGGTTCAAATTACAGACAAGCACATAAATAGCATGCAGATAAGCAAAAGAAATGCAACATTTTGGGAATAATTTGAAACACTTTAGTGTTTCCAATGATTCGAAAACTGTTGCATTTCTAGTGTTTCCAATGATTCATAAAATGTCACATTTCTTTTGCTCGTCAGCATATTTCAAGGATATGAACAGGCTGCAACAGACAACCTTGCATTATCTTCCTTTTCTTTGTCTCTTGTTGCGGGCCGTCTCCCAAACATACCTACCCAACACGCTGAAGGTCAATGGGGTGATGTCGGTAGGATGACCTTTGCTTAACCCTTATCATTCGGAATACACCAGTGTGTGAAATAAGTTTGACTAAAATAGTTCAAGGGTAGTGCCAGAATAGCTTGGCGCCTCTAGGCGCCAAGCTATTT
The DNA here is from genome assembly GCA_036245525.1 of Semisulcospira habei. NCBI lineage: Eukaryota > Metazoa > Mollusca > Gastropoda > Semisulcospiridae > Semisulcospira > Semisulcospira habei. The sequence goes on along the minus strand of BTPG01000001.1, from coordinate 228,200,278 downwards.
TGGCACCACCCTTGAACTAAAGCCATTGGTCTATATTCTTATCTGTCAGTACTATAATGTAGCCTGCATATGATATGGGTTAACTAACCACTTCACTGCTGAGAAAAATGAACACCATCAGACTGCAAGAACGTATAGATCAACACGACCCCCCGCTATTGTGGGGGCTCGTGAGGATCTAAGTCTCTTGCTGAAACCCCTTTGTACTTATCTTCTTTGGACGGTTAGGGATCTTTGGCACTGAATTTACAATAATTTAAAAAACATCAATGGGCAGTGAAGGTGTTACAGTGTACGAGCTGAAAATTCCTTCAAGTTCTGTCACGCAGACTGTTTGATCATTGGCCGCCGGAGCAATTGAAACTGAATATATGTACATGTAATACACAATGTGCAAATGAAATATGATGATCTATGATTCCAGACAACAACCCCTTAACTAATTTGAGACGTGTTGCCTCCGAATACGCCATATATGCTGCGTATCTGGACGCGGCACGTCTCGAATGAGTTAACTGCCAGAGGCAAACTGTGCTTCTGAAATCTATGCTACATGAGGCTCTATGTCTCTTGCTGACACCACTATGTGTCTGTGTTTCTTGTATGGCTGGCATTAAGCAAGAGACTCAGAGCCTCGGGAGCCCGCACAGTTCACAGGGTTCCTGTGGATCACCGTCTCTTTCAGTATTTTTTTTTTCTGGGGGTGGGAGTGGAAAGACGAAGGGGAGAGGGGAGTGGGGGAAGGTAAAGGCAGGGGGGGGGGGAGGGGAAGGGATGCGGGGATAGGGGGTGTGGAGGGGAGGTGGGGCGGGGGGGAGGTTGGGGTTAATAATAATAATAATAAAGGTAATTTGTATAGCGCCTAATCACCAAGGTGCTCTAGGCGCTTTACAATCACAGCAATGAAACAGTGAAGCAGAATACACAAACAAGCACATACAACAAAAAATATACATTAATTTACAAGGGCAAAAACTCACACCACACACTCACACACACACACACACACACACACACACACACACACACACACACACACACACGCATGATGAGACGGCAGACAAAATGGTCTTTACGTATATGCAACAGAGAAAAGGTGTGTTTTAAGCTTGGATTTGAAAATGGAAAGAGATGATGAGTGACGCACATCAGCTGGGAGAGCGTTCCATGTAATGGGACCAAAATACGAAAATGCACGATGACCTTGAGTGACCTTATTACGTCTAGGGATACGGAAAACACGAGTGTCTGAAGCAGAGCGTAGTGAGCGGGACGGTGTATACAGCTGGACAAGATCAGACAAGTAAGGAGGGGCAGAACCAGAGATGATGTTGAAACAAATAACACAGACTTTATACTGAATTCTGTATGAAACTGGCAGCCAGTGCAAATTAGCTAGTAGAGGCATAATGTGTTCACGTTTCGGTACACGAAAAATTAGGGGTTAGGGGTGGTTTGCGTAACACAAACTGCACTTGTGACTTGCGTTTCATCAAGCTCATTTCTCTGAGCGGTTGCGTAGCAGACAATATGTCTTCCAGGCGATGGAGATGACAGATGTGTCTCCAGCGACTTGCGGCCTTCCTGAAGAAAAAAAAAACCAAAAAAAACAAAAAACAATGAGGAAAAGGTTATCATTCAGACCAGCGAGTTGGCACCTATACTCAGTCTGAACATAAAAATTTATTTTTCTCTAAAAGGTATTTTTTTGAAAAATACTTACCGATGACATGACTTTAGGGAAGTGTCTACTACTTACTCAATTCTAGCCTAAGAACCCGTTGTGTTACCACACAACCCGGGAGGCACTCGGAGAACCCCGAGAGGGGCCGAGAGTTGTCTCCCGTTACTGCCCATCCGGCTCCGAGTCACGACTAACCAGTCAGGATACTTAGCTCACCAGCAGCAAGCGGGGCAGATAGGAGGGTCCTCCGAGTCATATCATCGGTAAGTATTTTTCGAAAAAATACCTTTTAGAGAAAAATGAATTTGTTTCTTCAAAAACATTACCGATGACATGACTTTATGGAAGAATTGCGATAAGGAGTAGGGTGCCGCACCTCAGCACCCCTTTAGGGCCAAATAGAGCCATCCTCCCTGCCACAAACTCCCGACAACCCTAGCCTGGTGTATACCTACGGCACCTGTGGCGCCGGAAGGGAGTGTTGTGCCGCAGTGATGTCCCCCACCAGTGCGAGGTTGTCTCGCTGGCCGGCCAGATCCCGGAGGTAGAAGCAGGTGAAGGTTGATTCTGCCCGCCAGCCCACGGCAGCCACGATGTCTTTGACAGCGCAGTTCCGGTCGAACGCGACGCTCGTGGCCATGGCGCGTACCTCGTGTGCACGTATCTTTAGCCTCTTCGCTCCCTGCGGGGAGAGGTCCTGGTAGGCGGACCGTATGACCCAGCGTAGCCAGGAAGAGATCGTCTTGGCTGTTATGTCAGTTCTGCCGGGCTTTAAGGGCAGAAAGAGGCGTGAGCGTCCTCTCCGGGCGGCTTTGGTTCGGCATAGGTACACGCGTAGGGCTCGCACAGGATCTTGTTGCCTGGTCTCCTGGGGGAAGTTCGTCCCTCTCAGCGGCCGTAAGGTGATCACCTGTGGCGCGGTCAAAGGAAACCCGGTCTTGGCAATGAAGGCAGGGTCTGTAAGCAGCTGTACGGAACCATCCGCTCGAACTGCAGGCAGGCAGGGCGCGCTGACAGCGCGTGTAGCTCCCTAACTCGGGCCGCCGTGGCAAGTGCCAACAGGAAGCATGTCTTACGAGTCCCATCCGCAAGGCGGGCCAAAGGCAGCGGTTCGAATCGGGCAGAATTCAGCCAAGTCAGTACCCAGGGTAGGTCCCAGCGAGGAATGAGCGATCGGGGCACTGGACGCCGCAGGCCGAAGTGAGTCATAAGGTCGGCGATGTCTTTACAGGCGCCGGGGTCAGGGTGGCCGAGGTGCCGGTAGGTGTCGGCAATCATGGACAAGTACCCCCTGATGGTATCGGGGCCAATCCTTGGTCTCCGAAGAGCCAGAGGAAGAAGTCCACGAGCTGGGGGCTAATTAGGTCGGTGGGGGCGAGGCGATGGTCGTCGCACCAGGAGCACAGTACTTGCCATTTTCCTTCGTTGACGCGTCGTGTTGAGGGTTTGCGGGCTGTAGCGATAGCTTCCACTGATGCACTCCAGAAGCCTCTAGCGGCGAGGGCTGCTGCACAACCTCCAAGCGTGAAGGAGTAGGCGCTCCAGGCACGGGTGGAACAGCGATTGTCACGGTTGCTTGAGCATCGTGCAGGGTGCGGGAAGCAGCAGTGGGGGATCCGCGGCGAGCCTGAGAAGGTCGGTGGCCCAGTAGGATGACCGCATTGCATCCCCGAAGCTTGAGGAGGACTTTGGGGACGAGGACTGTCGGGGGGTACGCGTACGCGATAAGTCCGTCCCACGGGAAGGACAGTGCGTCGACTGTCCAGGCCAGAGGGTCTGGGATAGGGGAGACAATAGGGGAAGCTGGTGATTCCACCTCGTGGCGAACAGGTCTCACCCGAAAGAAGTCCTGGCGTAAAGACCACTTCGTGTGTAGCACCTGGCCGCGTTGGGAGAGCGAGTCAGCCAACACATCTGGACGGGGATTTGTCGCGCACGGAGGGTAATGTTGAGGTCCTTGCACCAGCGCATCAGACGGCAGAGGAGTATGTACAGGTCGGGTGAGCGTGTCCCGCCCTGTTTCTGGATGTAAACCACCACTGTCGCGTTGTCGGAAGGACGAGCAGTTCCTGGGGACTGAGTTGTTCCTCCCACGCGATGAGGGCTTGCCAGACTGCCTGTAGCTCCAACCTGTTGATGTGCTTGTCCGCGAACTCTGGAGACCAGGGGCCGGACGTCGTGAGGAACCGCAGTAGCAGGCGGGCTCCCCAACCAGTAAGACTTGCATCGCCACACAGGGAGAGTCGAGGAGGCGGAGCAGTCAGGGGAACTCCCGACGCGAGCCACGACGTGTCCATCCAACACAGGAGATGGAGGCGAATCAATGGAGAAACGGGTACCATGACGGTCAGATCTCCTGAGGAGGGACGCCAGAGAAGCAGCAGGTGCAGCTGTAGCGGCCGGGCGTAGAGACGACCGAGGGGGACTAGATCCGCCGCCGCAATGATCAAACCAAGGAGCTGAAGCCAGACTCTGGCGGAGGCTGCATCCTGCTGGGCTACCTGGCCGGCGAGGAGGCCAACTTAGGATCCGTGGCTCCGGCAAACGCACCCTGTTGAGGTCGGTGGCGAACTCCATGCCGAGATGGACGAAGAGACGAGAGGGAGCGAGGTCTGACGTACCTGCGTTGACTAGGAACCCCACCGCGACAACAGCCGTCTCAGTGCATCCCTGTCCAATGTCCGGTGGCCTCAAATTGGTTGCGCAGGAGGAGGTCGTCGAGGTAGTTTGACGTCAGGCTGGAAGACAGCTTCCGCGCCTTGGTCACCACTGCGTCCAAGATGCGGGTGAAGACCCATGGGCTGAGGAGGTTGAGACCGAACGGCAGCGCCCGAACTGGTAACTACTCCGTCGCAGGTAAATCGGAGATACTTCCTGGAGGCCGGGCGTATGGGGACCTAGAGATAAGCGTCGGATAAGTCCAGACTGATCGCGTAGTCCATGGGCTGTACAGCGGGGCCGGTGTCCGCAGGGCGAGAACCACGGCCTAGCAGGCGGCCTGAAGCGATGTAGTGTCTTGCGAGGCCAACGGTCCAAGAAGTATCCTTCGGTCTGCCCAGTCACACTGCAGAGCAGAGGCCACCCAGGGGAGCACGGCGCAGCTGAGTCCTCAGCACGGGGGGCATTCCGCGGCAGGCCAGCAACACGGCATCCCGACGCCACAGGTCGCAGCTGGAGGCGGCAGCCATGGCGTTGACCGATGAGAGATGCGCTGCCCAGACGGCCGCTTCTGCGAGAGCTAGTAGGATTCCGAGGAAGGGAGTCAAGTAGGGGAGCCAGGCGTCCTCGAAGCGGCGGACAAAGGCTTGGGTCAGGAGCTCCAGAAATCCCACGCAGGCTAGGGTGTTACGGACGAGCGAGGCAATTTAGTCCAACCGCAGAGCCGGGTGCGGATCCACAGCAGGCAGAGGGCAGACGAACGCCTGGGAGAGTCCCGAGTACCAGTCCTGACGAAGGCAAAGTCAAGTCCGGCTGGACACCTACGAACGGAAAAGAATTCGGAGTCCCGGGAACCCGACAGGAGGAGCGCTGAGCAGGCGTAGCGCAGGTCACGAAAGCTGGAAGGCTGCGGCAGGGACATGAAACTCCTCACCTGTCTTCCAGCGTCCACCAGCGGAGATTCTCCTCTTGAGCGGGGGGAGACGGCGGGCAGTCAACCACGGGAAGCGTGGTGGCGATGAGATGAGCACTTCGTCCAGGGCAAGCACGGTGTTCGTACGCGACAAAGAGGCCGGCTTGTGGGAACCGAGGAGTCAGAAGAGGGAGAGCGAGAGCGTCTGGTAGAGCTGGAGTGGCGTGAGGGCTCTGAACTGCCCGAAGTCCTCGGACGGGTGGGCAAAGGTCTCTGCGAGCCGGGCTCTCCGCCGGCGAAGCGACTCCCCATAAGAGTCAGTGGGCTTTTGGAGACGAGCGAGGACTGACAGCGGACATGGGACGGCGCGTAGCGCGTCTCTCTAAGCCAGGCTTTGTCCTGGCGGGCTCCATCCAGAAAGCGATCGCGTTGATAGCAGTCCTGCTCCGAGCGTGAGGCTCCTGCCCAAGTCGTCGGACGCGTGGGTAAAGGTCTCTCCGAGCCGGGCTCAATGAGGCAGGCTCTCTGCCGGCGAAGCGACTCCCCGTAAGAGTCAACGGGCTTTCCTGGAGACGAGCGGAGACTGACAGCGGACATGGGACGGCGCGTGGCGCATCTCTAAGAACTGGGCTCAGTGAGGCGGGCTCTTTGCCTGTCAGTAGGCTATGTCCGGGCAGGCTCCCTCCTGGGAGTGATCGCGTTGAAAGCAGTCCCGCTCCGAGCGCTAGGCTCCCGCGTCCGGTGTGGCATCTTTTCCATAAGGTCGGTGCGGTCTCGTGCGGTCAGTATGCAGGGCACGGAGGATGGCGCCTCGACTGGATTCGGATCACACACAGGTGCCGGTCGCTCGCGTCTGTACACTCCATAACTGCGACCAGCGCAGCTCAGGCCAGGTGGAGCAGGTGTCGCAAGCATGGTTGGAGGTGCATCCGGTGCAGGGGAGACAGACCTGTGGTAATCTGACGGCCACTGGAACCCTCCGCATTGCGTGCAGGTCATCAACAGGCCACTGTAACCCACAACACACCTGAAGGCATGCGGGCGAGGGCCTGTGGGACCCCGCCCTAGTAAGGCTAGCCTTCGCAACACAAAAAGGCACAAAACAGCGAGGTACAAGCCTGTCAGTAAGCATCTGGGCCTGCAAATCCATCCCCGTAAGCTAGTGGGCGCGGGCACGGGGGGCCCCGCCAAGCTAAGGCAAGCATACTACATTTGCGACATTCCGTCTGCGAATGAAGACAAGTAGCGGCTAATCTCTCTGTTTGTCCATTTTGCCAAAGGGTATTCACCCGAAATCTTAATAAATTGTGTCTTTTCCAAGCGTGTTCCTTTCTCCGTTGGGTACCTCCCTACATTCCACATGCTTGGCAGTCATCCTTTGGTCTGGAGAGCATAGTGGGTGCGGGCACGTGGGGCCCCGCCAAGCTAAGGTGAGCATACAACGCATCATGTACAACAAAACTCAAGCATGTCACGACAGGTACAGTACAGGCATGAAGCAAGCGTCTGGCACAGTAACATTTCCAATGTAATGGCGACAGTGCCCCGCCAAGCTAAGGCGAGCATATGACGCATTATGTACAACAAAAGTCAAGCATGTCATGACAGGTACAGGCATGAAGCACGAGCCATGGACGCATAACGTATCCCCACAAAACACACAAGGTACAAGCCAGCAAGCAAGCGCCAATCTTGCCACACCAATCAGCTGAAAGGTGAGCGAACGCGGCCACGTGGCCCCGCCAAGCTAAGGGGAGATTTTGGCGCGAAAGTTACAGCGAAGATGAAGACTGTCTTCGTTCCTGCTCGAACCGGCGCCCAGCCCAGGAGCCAGCCGAGGGCCAACCCAGCTACCTTACCTTTCCGCTGAGGCGGGAAGGGGGAAGAAACATCCATAACACCCACGGGGCGAATGCGGGCGAAGTCCCAGCAAAGCTCACCGAGCAGCCCAACAACCCAAGACGCAGGAGAGGGCAGCAGCTAACGATGAGGGGACCAGCAGACCCACACAGGGCACAGGTAGGGCCGACGAAGTAGAAGTCGAACAAGAAGCCAAGTGTCTGGAAGACCGGCGAACCGGTCAAAAGTTTCAAAGTCCGTAGGCTAGAGCAAACACGTCTGAACGGTGTGAGCCTAAGTAGAATGACTGGTTAGTCGCCTCGTAACTCGGAACCGGATGGGCAGTAATGGGAGACAACTCTCGGCCCCTCTCGGGGTTCCCCAAGTGCCTCCCGGGTTGTGTGGTAACACAACGGGTTCTTAGGCTAGAATTGAGTAAGTAGTAGACACTTCCATAAAGTCATGTCATTGGTAAAGTTTTTGAAGAAACAAAGTTAAAGTCAGCTTTCTGAAATTTTGTAAAACCTGAATCTGTCTCAAAGCTTGAAGACCGTCACCCCTATTAATAGAAAGGGCTTCAAGGGCTCGTAAGAATCTATACTGCGTGTTGACCAAGAAAAGCCAACATCATTCCTCAAACTGAGGATGTTGACAAGCTCTGTTGGATGGGTGGGAGGTAAAGGCCCCGCCACACATGCCCGATTTTGAGGCCAATTCTCGAGCAGTTTCGAATCGGAGTATGATCGGACCGGACTACCAAAACGTGTGCACTGCCACACATTCCCCGACTTTTTTTTAGCCGACCGGCGGTTTGAATCGAAGATCAAGGTCGTACCTGTTCTGAAATGGCTGCTAGTTTTGACAGTGATGATGATGTGCTTGCATTATCAGCATATTCGGGAAGAGGTGGGCGAAACATCGACAACGAAGGTAGTACTGATCTTCCGCCATTTTCAAACTGAAACGACGTGCTTTGCGAGACGCGCTCTGATTGGTTGAAGCTTACAATCGGGGCCGATTCGGATTGGAAAAATAGAGCAGGTTCTAGACACCCGATTCCCAGCCGATTGGGTTCGGATCAGATATATGACGTCATCCGATCGCAATCGGATCGGAATCAGCTTCAAAATCGGGGCACAACCAGCATGTGTGGCAGGGCCTTAAGAAAGACAAGAAAAGAAACGAATGACAGAAATCTTTTACCTGATGCATGACAGTGACCACAGCTCATGCCTACGACGCTCGTCCAGGCGTCTGTCGAGTACGTCCTTCCAAACCATGAAGCAGCGTGACAGTTTGGTTGACTCTATCACCTTTACATGAAGCTGAAGACTCGCCCTGTATACAAAAAGATGAATTTGAAAGTGAAGAGAGAACAAAAACCAGTAAACAGTAGAACCTGTTATGAGCATCTACCATTTTTTTCCATGTTTAAATAAAGAGTAATATGACAAATGTTTTGGTTTTAAGCTTTTGTTTCAATTGTATTTAACACACTTCTTCCCTACCTGAATCCAGTCCTGTAAGCGGTGTATCCCCTCCACTCTAGCAGCGTTCCGCGCATCAGACAAGTCTCCAGCAGCATCACTGCCTGCTTCTGTCTCCTGCGCTGGTCCACAACATTGTGACGCCATGTCAAGAGACACTTGTGAAGTCGACTGCGAGTGATGGCCGCTTCAATCTGTTGCCGACGCTCTGTGTTCACCTGCCACACTTGTCTCCAGTGCTGGAAAGTTTGCCTGTCATGAGAGAAGGCCATTTCAATACATGGAAACAAATACACCAAAACTCTTTTGTTATTCATTCTTTTTATTTGTTACATTTTAAACACAAGAAAGACAAAGTCCTTATGGCTCACATGTATGACCAATCCCCACATGTCTGACAATAAGTAAAGGGATGGCTCCTGCACTAACAAAATCCGTTTTCTCAAAATTTAATCAGTTTTCACACATCTGTGAAACCCCCGTGACCCTTGACCTTTGTGATGAGTCGACTAAATTAAGATACATAATAAGGTCTTATCATCAGCTACTTTTGTGCCAAATTTGACTGAAAAGCTTGCAAAATTGTTGATAATAACTACAATTATTTGCATTTTATACACATTTGTCAACCTCTGGCAACCCTTGACCTTTTTCAAGGGGTCATCCAAATTAGTATGCATAGATAGGACTTACCATCAGGTATCTTTGTAGCAAGTTTGGGTTTGAAGTTGTGAACAGTATTTGAGATAAAACATTTCTTGTCAAAATATGGCTATATTTTACCTATTTCCTGAGCTCTTGTGACCCTTGACTTTCCGAGGGGTCATCCAAATTAGTATGCATAGATAGGTCTTACCATCAGGTATCTCTGTAGCAAGTTTGGGTTTGGAGTTGTGAATAATAATTGAGAAAAAACATCTTTTGTCAAAATATAGCGTTTTGGGACCTATTTCATAAGCTCTTGTGACCCTTGACCTTTCCGAGGGATCAACCAAATTAGTATGCATATAAAGGTCTTACCATCAGGAATCTCTGTAGCAAGTTTGGGTTTGAAGTTGTGAATAGTGATTGAGAAAAAAATATCTTATGTCACAATATGGCTATTTTGGACCTATTTCTTGAGCTCTTGTGTGACCCTTGACCTTTCTGAAGGATCAACCAAATTAGTGTGCATATAAAGGTCTTACGATCAGGTATCTTTGTACCAAGTTTGGGTTTGAAGTTGTGAATAGAAATTTGAGAAAAATAAATTATGTCCAAAAATAGATATTTTTGACATATTTCCTGATCCACAGTGACCTTGACCTTTGTGAGAGGTCACTGAAATTGATATGTTGAGAAAGGTCTTGCCAGAAAGTTGCTAGGGTTTATGAGAATCTTTGCCTCTTGCAGACAAAATGGTCAGGAATGGTCTCATGCCTTGTATCCAGATGCAGCCAGAGAGAATTCATTCATACATACTTTTGACTCTCACAGCTGTAGGAGCTGGGGGGGGGGGGGGGTGAGGGGGGGGCGGGGGGGGGGGGGAGGGGGAGTCAAGATTATGTAAAAATGAGTTCTCTCATTCGAGACAGGCTGCATTTGGACACGAGGGAACATTAACACAAGCATCAATAGCCTTACAGGTCTGCCAATGCATCAGAGCTCTATAAGGGGCGCAGTGCATACACGTCATTGGTTTGTAAACACATCATTTGTCGTGACGTATTTCTTGTTTTTATAAATTTTAGATTTTACGGGATATGAGTTTCACTTTCACTTTAAGCCTTGAGAAAATGGCGCCAAAACTATAACTTCACTCTACAATTTCAGTCTTCCTATAATGAAAATGGCCGATGTGCCAACATCAATCAAAACTCTTGACTTGACAGTCTTGCTATAATTTGTGTGAAATCAGGTTGACTTTACCCATCTACATGATATACTAAGTACACCTGTATACTCTTTGGAAAACACATTGATGTGTGTATATGTGTGTGTGTGTGTGTGTGTGTGTGTGTGTGTGTGTGCGTGCGTGCGTGCGTGCGTGCGTGCGTGCATGCGTGTGTGTGTGTGTGTGTGCACGTGTGCGTGAGAGAGAGAGAGAGAGAGAGAGAGAGAGAGAGAGAGAGAGAGAGAGAGAGAGAGAGAGAAAGAGAGAGAAATGAAATGAAACTTTATTTTACAAGAATAAAAGATTAGGTCAGAGACCTATTTTCAACCTTGTCCTTGATACACACTACAACAAATATAACAATAACACACACACACACACACACACCTCATTCTCTCACTTACACCCACAGGTCAATGGCCTAGCAGTACAGAAAGATACACATATGAACAGGATATAAGACTACAGTTACATATTCATACAAATGTACATACATATCAAATCTATAGTACTAGAAACAAACAAACAAACAAAAATGATATGAAAAAAATCACGTTCAACCACTCATTCAATCCATAATATGAGAACACGCACGCACACACACACTTATGCGCTCGCGGGCATATGCACAAACTGTTTACTGAGAGTTTGTGACTGTAAAGCATGACGTCAGGTGCACATACCTTATTTAGGTGCTGTGCTAGACGGGTCCTGAATGTAAACAGGGATGGGGCGGCAGCAATATTTGCTGGTAATGAGTTCTACAGTTTGGCTCCCGAGTAAGATAGGCTCGTTTTCAATATGTTGAGGCATGGCCTAGGTACGTACAGATTGTTCCCTGTTGTCTTGTACGGGGTGCTAGCGGGACTAAAGCTTTAGATCCTAAGTAGCGAGGAGTTACGTCGAGGCATGGCCTAGCTACGTACAGATTGTTCCTTGTTGTCTTGTACATGGTGCTAGCGGGACTAAAGAGATCCGTTAAGTAGCAAGGAGTTTTGGAGAGGCTGATTTTAAACATCAACACACCCTTATTGTATATAAGTAGCTTACATAAAGGCAGCATGCCAAGGGCTTTGAGTCGGTCGTCAGTGCTGTCTTTACTATTAGAGAGGATTAACTTAGCTGCCCGCCAGTGGAAAGCCCTAACCCTTTTTAAGCATGCATCTCTACACCCATCCCAAACTGTAGATGCATAATCTATATATTATATCACATATTATGTAATTGGATGTGAGCGTTATAGAAGATTTCTTTATAGGCGTGTCTGTAAAGTTTAGCAAGTTTAGAGAGGAGGAATAAATTTCTGGACAAGAGAGAGAGAGAGAGAGAGAGGGAGAGAATTATGTCATATTTAGAGTACTGCGTCAATGTCTGCGTGGTGATGGAGTTGCTTCTTTTACGTCACCACCACTGTATGACTTTCTCCAGAAGTCATGGGTTTTTTTCTGTTTTATTTTTTTCTGCAAAGAATTAATTTTTACTGGAAAAGTTGAAAGGTACACAACTGGCTGATGAACTCATCCAATGTACTTCTCCAAACTGGCTATATCCAAAATTTCAAGTAAATATGACAAAAATGACGGGTTCTAATCTGGGTCAACTGACCTTAATAAACAGTCTTTTATGTCTTCAATGAGATATCCAATTACAATATGCTCGGAGGTTCTCTCAGCCACCCCTTGAATAAAGTATTTCACCAAGTTTCAAGCTTGTGCGTACATAAATAGCGGAGATTCTTGTGTTTACATACATACACGCAAACATACACACACACATACATACATACGTCGCTTCACACCAAATGTACATTCAGCAGTGAGGTTAGCGTAACTAGACATGACAATTTTTATCTTGTTACTTCAGTTGTCAGAGGTTTAGGCCTGCCCAGCTTTGACATTATGGACATTCTATTGAATTCACCCCACCGTGACCCATCCTAAAATGTCCCTTCTATAAATAGGAGGGACTTAAAAATCAATCCAACCTGGACAAATTGTTGTTAGCCATGGTGGTGGCACGCCTGTGCTGAAGTTGGTGACACCACCTGATGAAGGTAAGTCGCGTTGTGGTCTGGCGCCAGTGTTCCAGGCTGTTCGCCATGTCACGCTGACGTTCAACTCGGCTGATCTGTGCGCCGTGACGCCAGCCCTGCAGCATCCGCTTCAATCGTTTCATCCTGGGGAAAAGACACAGAACAAACAACAATGTTAATTTTACAAGTTTCATGAAATGTGTACTGGTCTTTATGGCCTAGGGTATGGCATGGCCAAGGGCCAAGATAACTTGAACTAACCTCGCACCATCTGCCACAGCCAGCAGATAGTCTTTAATTACACTCCCCAGAGTCGTCAATGTTACTATTTAGGTGTTACTTGTTCAAAGGTCTGAATTGACTTTGAAAAAAAAAGAGGAAATTAAAAGGTGTAAACAGGGGTTTGAGGAAGAATCGGCGAGATTACCGAGGAAATCCTCGAAACGGAGGAACAATTCAGACCTTTGTTGTTATGTACTGATAATTTTTGAAGGTTTATTGCAAGTATATTTGTCTGGGTCATCATTAACTCATTTGAGACATGACACATATGGATACGAGGCTTTCACTGCATATCCATATGTGTCATGTCTCAAATGAGCTAATGACGGTCTAAGCAAACATACATGCAATAAACCATTCAAACGCATGACCACAAAACAAGCAACACTCTGGCCCTTGCGGTGATGATCCTTTGCTTATCAGGTCTGTATTAGTTTGCAAGAATCACCAGGTGTTTGCACAGATATTCATTACACTCCCCCACACGTCCTCCTATCCCACAAACGTGTGCTCAAAGCCATGGATGTGTGAATTTTTACAACTTACTAAGAAGAAGTGTGCTGCTACTTCTCTTCCAGACAACCCCACCCGGGTCTGCCCTGGGGGACTTGGGTGGGGTTAGGTACTTTTTAGTTCCCAGGGTCACCCTGGTCAGCCCCACAGGGTGAGTTTTCCTCTCTATTCTGGGGCATGTGTTTCTGTCTACCCGAGATCCATTCACCTGTATTTGCCTTTTTAAAACTCTCCCTACTGTCTGCACTGCCTGTAGCTCTTGATATTGGATGTGTGTTGCTAAATGGTCTTGGCTTTATTTAGGCCCCATGTTTTAGGTTTATTTAACGTATTTGACCGGCTGGCGACATACATTCAATGTTCTGTTTAGTTGTTTTTTTTCACAAGCAGTGCAGGCACGTCCTGAGAAAGCCTTGTTGCTGTCGGGACGTTAAGCAATGTACAATCAATCAATCAATCAATCAATCTTCCAGACACGTAAAGAAAGTAGAGAAAAAAAGGCAAAACAAGAGTGTGAATATAAATGAAAAACAATCTGGTTTGATCTTAAGATCTCTGTCCCTGACCCTTCCTTCTGCATACAAAGGAGAAGAGCAGAACAGTCTTTCATTTTACGACATTCAAACCTCACCAGTTAAAACGACCTACTTAGATGAAAAATAAAAGTCTGCACCTGAAGTGGTGTCGTGCAACCCTGGACTGGCGAAGAGCCAAACACATCCTGTGCAATGTTCTACGCTGCAAGTTACGTTTGCACAGGTTCCTGAAAATTGGTGAAATAAGAAGTCATTAGCCCATGAGTGTACGCAACCAATGGTATACTCTAAACATGCTCAAATATAGCAGCGAAGAGAAATTTCATGTGTTAAATGACTTAACACTTTAACATTTTAAAGACACCACACTGGGAGACGGCTCAGCAACAACTATTCTATGTAAATGTAGTGCCAGATTTACCTACAAAGGCACCAAGCTAATCTGGCTCTACCCTTGAATCGTCTTGGCTGTTCGGTCTCCCACAGTCCCAATAGACACGTCCCAAAATAGTGAAAGTGACTAATTGATGTGGTTACAAAACAAATTAATGCCGAATCAGTAATAAGCAATGTTGTCAGGGATGACTCATAATTATTATTGATTGAGATTCATTCCACAAATTCAGAAGTCACACTGTTTTAATTGTCAATCACATTTAGCCATCAAAATAAAAAAGGTGCATTACAGGTGATAAAAAATAACAAATGTAAGCCCCTTCACCACATAGTGGACGCAGATTACATTTTTGAAATTTGTAAATTCAAGCGCAAAAAGCCACAGGCATCCAAGGAACATTGATACAAAATGGTGTCAGCAAGGCATAGATCTTTGTGAGCCCCCCCCCCAACTGTGGGGGCACATGAGGATTTATGTCTCTTGCAGTTGGACTGTGTTCACCTTTTTCAGCAGTGAAGGGATTAATGAAACTCACTCGGAAACGTGCTGCCTCTGAGCTTTTTCTTTAAAAGCCTGTGTGAACTCACACCAAGTTTGCCACGAGTGTCTGAGCACAGTAAGCCTGAAAAAGTGTTAAGAGGTCAACCCATCACCACAAACACACACCTTAGAAAGCACAAGGCCATTGGGCTGATGTTAACTGTGGTCGGCCTGTGCACAGCTGTGCACAGGCCGCCTGCAGCCAATGTAAACCTAAAAACCTTTTGATGCAAGTGTAGCCACACACCAAAGTTACTTGCTCATCAGCACATCAAAGTTCCATGTTAGCATCAGCAGCAAACAACAACTTTCTGAGTTGGTCTGCAATTCTGGACATTGCGGTTCTATAACATAAGGTCCAAAGTCACAGACCAACACAAATATGGTATCAGGCATTGAACAGTTATGGTGTCACATGTTAAACATTTATGTTACTTTCATTAGTTGAGATTTTGTAGGTCTACAGGCATGCCTTATCTACTATTCGTGAACGTACAATTTTAATGAGAGAGTGTAATTTCTTGAAAGTAAAACGTAACTATTTAACGCAATTTCTTTACCAGGACGGTGGCTATACCACTTTGTTCCTGTTTTCTTCCAACAGTTATGATAAACTGTAATGCCATCACATGATTACATAATAAGGCTGGACAAAATTACTTAGGGTGAATGCTTTTCACACTTTTGACCATTTCTGGTTAGTTCTTCTTGTCACCTACACGACATCTAAACAAAAGTCAATGGTAGTGCAAAGCGTGTGAAAGTTACTTCGGTCGACTTCCAATCCAAAGGAAAACTAATCTGGCAATCCTGGTCAAACATCTCTCAATGTTGTCACAGAAGGTGAAATACTTAACCCATATCATACTGAGGCTAAAAGCTTCACATTTTTACACTGCCATATGCAAGCTACATTATAGTACTTACAATACAATAATACTTTATTAATCCCTCATGGGGAAATTCGCTGTCTGCCCATACAACGCATGGCATCAACATTCACTCAGTGAAATAATGAAATAACCCATAACTCTCAATTAAAGAGATGAACTGTAACAGACATATTGTTACCTTTTTAAAACTCTTGGCATCAGAAACCCTTATGGTGGCTCAACTTCTGTGCTTCTGGTGTCAGCAATGTTGCAGTAAACTACTGAAAGGGCTAGAACTAAAGAATGTCGACAGACACTATCTGCGGATATTACTGTTAAAAAGGGTAACAGCCTGAGGGGCAAAAGAGTTGGCATAACGTGATGTACTACTTTCGGGTACTTGAAGTCTGCCACTTCGTTTGATACGTCTGCTGTCAAATTCATATCTAAGTGGATGTGTTTTGTCATCAAGAATGTCAGCCAGTTTGTTCATAATCCGTCGTACAGTGCGTCCAAAGTATCCTGTGCCGTACCAATCACCCCGCCCCCATTCCGGATTACTTTGTTAAGACAATCTTGATCTCTTTTACATAAATTTCTACCCCAGCACGTCAGTCCAAAAGTTAGAACGTTAACAATACTGGAGCAGTAAAACATCTGTAAAAGCTGAGTGCTTACATTAAATGATCTGAGCTTTCTCAAACAGTAAAGACGGGTATGCGTTTTTTTCACAACAGCATCTGTGTTTTGTTTCCAGTTGAGCGCGTTGTCAAAAAGAACGCCTAAATACTTGTAGGACTCTACACGCTCAACTTCTGTACCCTTGATGACAACAGGATCGGGATGATGTTTGTTTTTCCTGTAATCTATGACCATCTCTTTTGTTTTGCCAACAGGCGCCAAGCTATTCTGGCACTAGCATTGAACTATTTTAGTCAAACTTATTTCACACACTGGTGTATTCCAAATGATAAGGGTTAAAGGTTCAGTTAACACCTTGACCGCTACTGACAATAACACTCAGCGGAAAAGACACAGAACTATGCATCTTTTCTGTGGAATGGAATCAGCAGCAGCAACTGCACAGGTGGCATATTACTATGTGCGCAAAGACCCACACCGCGCTTGAATCAGCCATCATTATGAAAGCATAGCCTGTGCTGCATCTGAACGCATAAGGTGATTATCAGATGCCGAGCTTTCAGGCATTTGCATTTCCTATATTACCTGAGGTAGCTAAGAGCCATGTTCTCCTTGATCCTTCTGTCCAGAGCTTGTCTCCAGATCTCCATCGTCTGTACCAGCAGCTGCTCATTCTGTGCCCGTTGCAGTTCACGGATGCTGCAAGACAAGATTCGCTCATAGTAACCATAACTTAAACCTTAGACTGTTGGTAGCGGCTTTCGTCACGATGATTTCTGCAGGAATCATGGCTAACAACAGCCACCAAAGGATTAAATTAGATGACTATAATATACTGAGGACGTAATATACTGGGGTGTAGGGGGCTCTATATACTGGGGTGTAGGGGGCTCTGGATAGAGGTAGTACCTTTGCTGTTCGGCAGCTGCGTCCTACATAGGATGGACGGGCATCACTGGTCCTCATCCATCTCCTTAATCTCTCACGTGCTGGCTCCAAGCGCCACACCCTGGCAAACCACCTCAGCTGGTGGGCTAAACCACGTGAGGGGGTGGTGTTCACATTGCACCACTAGGCGGATGAGCTGTTTCTGACAGCCAACGGCTAGAGGACGGAGGAGATCAGGTTGGATCCAACGGCCAAATGTGGGGGAGTAAACCCTTCAAATCAGGAGTGGAGCCCCGAAGGCAGACAGCTGCCTGTATTCACGCACTGTTCTGGCAGCTCCTGCAGCCAAACTGGTGCCAAACGTACTGCTTTGCATTCCTTTGGATACATCAGCGAGGCCGAGAGGGGGATCTTGACGACTGGGCATCCCAGGATCTCCATACACTTCGCCCAGGCTTGCGCACTGGAGAGGTCACTCCAGTGACTGACCCAGCAAGCGCATATTCCATTGTCTTCCGAGACAGGATGCCGAACGAACGAACGTAAAGGTACCAAGCGACAAGAGCTAATGAGAATCTATGCCTATTGCAGGCAGAAGAGGCAAGTGAGGAACTAGACCACAGGCATGGGATTATCGTTGTATAATTGACCACCACTATAACATAGGTAATGGGAAATTCCCACTACCCATATTATAGTGGTGATCGATTGTCCAACGATCATTCCATGCCTGTGAATTAGACTTCAAATTTGATTCCTTACGCTGCTGATACAGTTTCTTTTCATCCTCTTGCTTTCAGCCACAATATACTGTTTGGTGCTGATATAAAAATCAATGTACTACAGAATATGTATTACAGTTTAGCCCAGTCATGGATGGATCCAACCCATCCATGCTATACTGAAATACATGAACAATAGTACATGACACTGAACAGTAACTGAAATCACTGTCAAATCATATATAAAATGCTACAAACAAAAGGGAGAACATACTTCTCATCTTCGTGAATAGATTCTCACACATTTACCGCAAACAGAATAGATACAAGCTCATCCTACCTCTTTTCTTCACGAGTGAACTCTCGCCATCTAGTAAAAGCCAGTCTCATTCGCTCTTCCCTCAAAGTGGTTGCTATGGTGTGCCACTGAAAAACAAGATTAAAGATTAATGCATTCAGTCCTACACAAAACAGTCAGGAGACAGCCTGACCATGATAGTTCAAGGGTTGTGCTAGAGTAGCTTGCTGCCTCGACCCTTAAACCATTGGATGGTGTATATAAACACCCATGCAGTCCTCACTGTCATTTGAATTTTGGCATTCATTGTGAAAGCATACCACTGCCCACACTGCAGTTGGTCAATCTTTCTCCTGAACTGGTAAGTGTATACCTGTACCACTCACAGCAGCACTCACCAGATATACCTGCTCAGGGAGTATGCCACAAGAAAAATTCTATTCAAATAAGATGCTAAGCATCTCATTTGAATAGAAGTTTACTTGTGGCACAATGGTACTCCCTGAGTGGGTCAATTTAGGGAATATTCCCACAAACAACAGAGTACTCTTCAGAGAACAACCCCAACACCAGGAAATTTTAGACACTAGCATTCTGTGTCAAACCACCAAGTACAGGTCAGCCTCAGTATATCGCAGTCCAAATGCGTCAGACCGCATTCTTCAGGATTGCATTAGTGTAGTCCTGAAATGATATACTTGTTTTAAAAAAAAAGACACTTGGTAAGCAAAAGGTCCTCAGGCCAATGTCCGCCTTAGCTGACCCGTGCACGGCTGTGCGCGGGCCAGCTAAGGCTGGCATCGGCCCAAAGCATCTTTTGCTCACCTGTACAAACCATAGATAGTGCACTTAACGTCAGACACTGTAGTATACTGTAACGCGTAATAATGAGGCTTGCCTGTACCACAATCTCTGCATCTCCACTGCAGGCCTATTTTATATAAATCTGCTGGCATCTGATTTTTGCATCTTGGGCTTCAGTGGACCTGCAAAAACGCATCTCAAAACAAACCTGATACAGTGTACACAACCAGGCGGCTGCCCAGCTCAAATGAACAATGGAGGTTCTGATGCTGCAAGAATGCTATTATATGTGACCGAGAAAAAGAAACTACAAGAGCTTACCTTAGTAAATGCAGCCTTCATGTTGATGGCATTGACTCGCAGTTTCAGCGTGTTACACTGGTGTTTGGATCGCGTAATCGCCCAGGTGAAAGCCTGAAGGCCCTTCCTCAGCATGTGGTGACGATAAATTGAGTCAGCTGCTCGATTTTTGCGATTTTCATCAGCACAGTTACGCCAGTGGTAGAAGTAGTGATGCCTCAGTCGGTTGTTTAAATACACATGGGCTCTGAAAGATAAGTAAAATGCATTACGGGAAATTGAGGAAAAGACGTTGTTCCAAAATCAGGATTAGGTCAAAACTGCTTGCTTTGGAAGAAAATGCTGAATTAAAAGCCCAGACTTTTAACCCTTTTCATTCTGATACACCCACTGCTTGAAATAAATTTGACCGATTGTTCAAGGGTGGTGATAAGGCAACCCTTGCCACATTCCTTCTGCCAATGAAGATAAGTAGCGGCTAATCTCTCTGTTTGTTTGTTTGTCTATTTTGACAAAGGGTATTTACCCGAAATATTAATAAATTGTGTTGTACCCGTCTTTTCTAAGCGTGTTTCTTTCTCCGTTGGGTACTTCTTTGCATGAATGGAAGAATTATGCTTTCTAAAAAAAAAAAAAAGTTTAGTTTATGTTCATTATTCTTCTTCTCATCGGTCTAATAATTATTAATAACATTTGCTGCTCAAATTATGGTCAGATATAAACAAATACTGTATTCCAGTCTCTTTTCTGTTTTACAGTACACGATGACCCTGTGCCAGTTCATGTTGCAATGGTTGTTTGTGCTTTGGGTGTGCTTATGTGCTGTTAATTGAGTCTGTATTGTCATATTTGTATGTTGTGTTGCCGCCACCTAATGATTTGTGTTTAGTTTGTCATTTTGATGTGCACTGTACACAGCTTAGAGCCTGCACTGCATGGAGTTTGCGATTTATAAATATAATTATTATTATTATTATTAATTGTATTATTATTATTATTATTATTATTATTATTATTATTATCCAGATGTCAGTGTTACTGCAATCCATGCCTGAATTTCAGCAACTGTGAAAATAAACTGTTAACATCTTTTCAACCCTTTGGCTGTCAGTAGTACTTTTTTTGCCATGATGGAATCATCGCAACAAAAAGACAGCAAAAGGTTTAACCCTTTTAGCCCCACAGGTGTTTTTCCCAAATTTTGGAAGTGTTACTTAACAACTATGTACCAGATGCAGGAGGTGGATTGACCATGATAATTCAAGGGTAGTGCCAGATTAGCTTGGCACCTTCAGGCACCAAGCTAATCTGGCACTACCCTTGAATTATCATGGTCAATCAATCGTTTGCTGCAGGGTGTTGGCACTAAATGGGTTAATACTTTGATACGTTCAAGATGCCCATGCATTGTCAGATTTTTTTTCCAGCACATTATGGACAATTGTAACTAATTGTATACAAAAAATATCAGATGGCACACTGACCTATGCAAAGATTCTGTGTAGACATGCCGTTGCCGCTTCAAAGTGTGTGCTGTTGACTGCCAGTGTTTGAAGAACTGTGCCTGTAAATAGTGATGAAAATGAGATACAAGTCAATCTATCGATCAATCAACAAAATCATTTCTTTCAATGGGACATTTGACATTGGAGCACAAGTTTTTCGCAAATATCATAGCAAAGAACCACTTTTCTGTACCACTCTTACAGCAAATATCACTCAGCGTCAGCTGACCTAATACGATATACTTTCAAGAAACTCAAACACCAGGTCAGTTGCGCTGCATAGTCGTAAACATTTAGAATTTTTTTCATGAAATAACCAATCTTACTTCTCTAAATATGCCCCAGATATATTCAGCACAGCATAAGAAAGATCCATTTTCACATTAATGAGTAAGTTGACCAAGTTTTCAAACTTAAAACAGCACAGACATGCGCTAAGTCTACATGACTGACCTTGATTTTGAAATATAGCCATTTTCCACTGGGGCTCTCTTAGGGTATTGAAAATGGCTCGTTCTGGTCTTTTCACTAAATGTTTACTACTTTACAGCAACAGCAACAAATCATAGGAGTTCATTACAAATAGCCCATATTAGGTCAATTGGCAATGCATGATATTTGATCTTAATATGGTGCAGAAAAGTGTTCCTTTGCCGAGATATTAGGAAAAAAAAGGTTTTGCACTCTGATGTCAAATGGTCTATATGCTGCAATTTCGTTTTTCTTCACAGTGAATGTGAGTGGGTTTTACTGACTGATCGATTGACTGTTACCTGGGCTATATCTTGAGCCCTGTTGACCCCTTCGCTACTGAGAAAAACTGATCACCACCCAACTTCAAGACAACAACGACAACAAGTTACATAAAAACCTTGGTGATGATGGCTTGTCGTGTCTGGTCATCGGCGGTGTACAGTTGTTGCAGTAGGTGTACCATACTTGCATTGCCGAGCTGGGAGAGGATGGTGTCAGCTGCGTCCTTCCTGAACACAAAATCACATCTTCCCTTCACTTCTTCAGAAAAATGTGAATGCCACCCAACTGCACGAGGCGAAGAATCTCATGAGCCCCCGCAGATGCGGGGGCTCATGAGATTCTTTGCCTCTTGCTGACCCTATTCAGATCTGTGTTCCATGGACGAATGGAATTATTTGGTGCTGCATTTACCCTGCTTTTAAAGACGTAAGTCTGCACCCAATGGCAGTGACAGGGTGAGCCCAAAGGTCACATTTTTGTTAAAAATTCAAGAGCTGTCTTCTGAATGCTACAGAGCTGATAAGTGGTTGTATTAGCTCGACACTTCAAGACTAAACAAAACACGATAGTACAAGGGTGGTCCCCCCCCCCCTCCCCCCCCCCCCCAAAAAAAAAAAAAAAAAAAAAAAGCTTTTCCGACACTACCATCAAGCTATCATGCACAATCTGTCCCCTAGTCCAGTGTCAGGGGTTGTATGAGTCAAAGAATGACTCACAGTTTTTATAAATTAACCTTTTTATTGTCTTGTGTGAAAAATGTGGGTTGCCTTTGTAAGGAAAGTTTGGAGCCACGTTGCAGCACTCCCTTGTGCATGCAGTCACTGGTACTCTGAACAGGGCCAGTGGCTGCAAACACAAGGGTGCTGACCCCTTAAATGCCGAAGCAAGGCAAATGCTTTGCAGAAGCAAGACATAAATCCTCATGAGCCGCCGCAGTTGCAGGGGCTCATGAGGATTTATGTCTCTTGTTAGTCCTAGGTTCTCTATGCCAATTTTTACATAGATCTGTTTCTTTAAACGGATGTGGGTCAGAGTGCAGTGGTTTCAAACATGAAATTTGTGATCGCTAGCAGAAACAAAGGGTTAACTTTATGCTGCATATACAGCTGCAGCACGTCTCCAGGAGACATGCTCAATAACATTTTTCACACTATACACCCATTGCTTGAAATCAATGTGACCATGATACTTCAAGGGTGGTGCCAGAATAGCTTGGCGCCTCAGGCAGCAAGCTATTTTGGCACCACCCTTGATCTAAAGTGGTCTATTTCCTAATCTGTTATGTAGCCTTCATAGGACAATAAGCAATTTTTGAAAAAAAATTGCTTCAGAATGTAATGGGCTAATGTTAGAGAAAGACAGACAGACAGCGAGAGAGAGGGGGGCGGGGGCGGGAGTGTGGGGGGGGGGGGGGGGGACAGTCTTATTTTTACCCTGACAAGGAGCCTTGGGATCCATAGTGTTGACCCCATGAGCTCTGCCCTGTGTGCAGTATGTTATCCTTCATCTTGCCCGTCACTGCATCTTCATCAGACCAAGATCCCATCCTTTGCAAATGAGAGACACCATTCTGCCTCAGGTTCCCTTTCTGTGTAGCCAACAAAGCACTGAGCATGGACTTTCTGTCTTGTTTGGTGTCAGATACATTTGACCCTGCACTCTTTAATGTTCTCATAGGGGTGCTAGTGACAAGCTCACCATGTGTAGGATCATTTTCTTCCTGTCTTGTGAAGTCTCTTTGAAACAGAGAATCTCGCCCATTCTCAACAAAGCCATCAACAGTCAATGCACTGCTAGGTCTTGCTCTCACCATCCTTTCTTGGTCTGTTGTGTGGGAACCAAGTGGAACACAACTCTGACTTCTTGGCATTATGACAGTTGTCCTCTCCTCATCATCAAAACTTAGCCGCTTGCGAATCTGTTTGGTCTCACTGAGATGCCCATCTCCTGTCTTGGCAGCAATGTCACGATCAACAAGGTCATGACCATTTAGGTCAAGGGCATTAGCTTTGTTCATGACGTTCTGCAGAACATAGGCCTCCTGGACCATCCTCATGGACACCTCTTGGTGTAAGCGCTGTACACTGCTACGCAAAGACTGAGCCGCGGCCAGGTCAGCAGTCAACACCTGGTAAGCAAAGTCTGTGGACGACTTTGACCTTCCATGACTAGTCTGAAGCTGGGAGGTTTTTTGAGCTGATCCTGACACTGAGGTCTGTTTAGCCCCCTTGCATATGCTGCCACTGGTGCTGGTTACAGTACTGGTGGCAGTATGCAGAAGGGGTTTAACTGGAGATTGTGATGACACTCGCTTTGCTGAATTATTGTCCTCAAAACTTAGGCCATGTGTAGCTTTAATGAGGTCTGAGGTCACTCCAGCTTTACTGAGGTCCGAGGACACTCCTGGTGATGACCTTGATACAATAGTTGGTGCCGAGGATGGTTGTTCAACTCTTTGCTTGGGTTTACTACTTTTTTGCCCTTGACACTCTTTGGTTGTGAACTGGGTAGTATTCGATGAACCAGTGAAACTGTTCTTGAAGTGTTCCTCCTGGGATGGTTTTTCTTTGGAAGAGACAGAAGCTCTTGCTGGTCTTCCACCACCTTCTGGTCCTCTTGGAGGTCGTCTGATGATCCTGCACTGTGAAGATTTACCAGAGGTATCAACAGCAGTGCTTTCCACATTCTGCCTATCTGTGCTCTGGTCAGTGTGATTCACATGAAAATGCTGGTGTCTGGAGCTTCTGCTCGCTCCTGTCTGTGGTTCCTGACCACCAAACTCTTCCCTGAAAACCTGATCCATGTGAACAGCCTTCATGGGAGAGGGGGAGGTCATGCTCAAAGATGAAGCACACGATGAAGGTCTGGACTCTGATCTCTTCCCTCGCAATGCTGCTCGCAGTTTGTCCAGGGTCATGAGGTGATCATCATTGGCAATAGCTGGTGATGCAAGGCTTCTTTCTTGAACAGAGTATTTGTCCGCATGTTTTGAAGAGGGTCGTACTGACACATTTTCTGAACTAACCCTGCTATCTGCATGACTGGCAATATCCTTATTGTTCATTTGCACACTGTTACTTCTTTCATTTTCTGATCTAATTGAACTTCGCTTAACTATGATTCTTTTCTTTGGTCGCGGATGCTGCATGATTGATGCAACCTCATCATCTTGAAGTCCTTCATCAAACAAGGTTTGTACTGCAGTTCTTGGTTCATAGAAAGCTTCAGCCACTGCATCTCTACTCTTCTTTATACGCTTGCTCTTTTCATGTTTATGAAAGTCTAGTTCTGGGTTTTGCATTGGCGTTGTTTGGGATTTGTACACACCTCCCTCCTGTTTGGTCAGTTCCTGAAGGAGATAAGCGTAGGGTGAAGCTCTGGATGGAAATTCAATAGAAACGTTACTCTGGACTGGACTACTTGGGACAGATCTACTGACATGGTCTGACTTGTCCCGTTTTTGGGACAGAAGCTGAGTCCAGTGCTCTGATATTCTGCCCATTTGATCCCCATCAGGTACAATTTCCTTGTGATGACCTTTGTCTGACTGCACTCTGTTCGTGGAGGGTTCTGCACTGTGAGGTCGAGCCATCTGTTTCCTACAGATCTTCACATTTGTCTGAATGCTCCTCTCTCCATGCAGTTCTGTAGAGTAATCATGTTCAGGGGGACTCAACCTGCCTTGCACACTTTTTTCTGTTTCTTGATCTTTTGTTCCTTTTTCAGCAAACACATGCCCTAGTGACCTACCATTCACCAAACCATTTTGGTCAATTTTTTCTTGAGCATAAGATCTTTCATCTACAGAGCCACTCCTGTGAGTTTTCGTTATAACGTTCCAGTCTCTCTCTGGTACATGCAGTATCTCATGATCATAACCATGAAATCCTAAAGAAGAATGAATTATTTCTGTCTCACGTAAACTTTCTTGTTTGAAATTGAATGTATCCTTTCTGTCTACTTCTCGATCAAAATCCCTCTCTCCCATCATTTTCTTTCTTTCCACTGAGAAATCATTCAGCTTCATGATGTGATCTTTTTGCCCAAGAGCAGATCTAGATCTCTGACGTAAATGTTTCTCATCGTCTGAATCAACTGAAAGTTCATCATCAAAATCATCAATCTTGTCATTGATATTACTTTTTGTAACAAGGTTTCCATTTATCAGTGCACCGTGGGCTCTGTTAGCGAGTTCTCTCCTTTCAAAGCTGCTGGCCGTGAACATGAGCTTTTCCTCCACCTGTCTGGCTTCACAAAAGTTTGGCACGTCTGTTCGTTTGGCAATGACGCGGTTGGCGGATCTGTCAGCTCCAGATTTTCTCACCTCTTTGCGCATCTTGGATGATGTGATCAGCTCCCTGAGCGCTTTCAGCTTGTCTGTGAAGTCCAACTCTGGAGATGCACTCCGTTCTGGTGGAAAGGAATCTGTACGAGAGGATGGCCTCGCTGTTTCCATGGGAACAAGCCTTGATGTGGCTCTTGAAGTTTCCACGGAAACAGAGCTGGCTGAGTGAGGCCTCCTGCGAATGGGAGGCTTCCAGAGTGGTGGATCCATCTTGTTCACCGCAGACAATGCCACGGATGACGTGATATTGTATTCATCTTTAGCACTGCCCTGGATGAGGCACTTTAAAGTTACACATCTGTATTGACATGTAATTATTCCATCTTCACTACACTTGTGTAAATTTGAACCTTTTCCCCCTCCACCTGAAATGTGGGTGTGTAACTGAAGACTCTCATGCCTCACAATGGATGACTGCATGCATAGATGTCATGGAAAGCCAGACAGGTATTTGCAAAAGCAGAGACACATAGCAGTCTGCTTCTGTTTCATCCGCCATCTGAAAAATCAATCAATCAATCAATCAAGCAATCAATCAAGCAACCCATCAATCAGTCAATCACAAATCAATCAATCAAGTAACTGATGAATCAGTTGATTGATTGACTGATCTATCTGTCAATAAATCAATCAAGCAATCAATCAATCAAGTAAGCAAGCAAGCAATCAAGTAAGCAAGCAATCAAGCAAGCAATTAAGCAATTAATCAAAGTCTCATCATGAAACAAATAGATTTCAAGTAGATAAGCCAGCATATATGTAGGCAGCTATGTGTGATGAATTAATACTGTTGAGTTTCCGTGCACAAGACTGCTTCACCTAACACCTGACCACATCAAACGTCCTTAACCTATTATGCCCTGATATACACAGAGAAGGATCAACTTCAATATTTCAAGGGTTGTGCCAGAACAGCTCGGCGCCTGGATGCGCCGAGCTGTTCTGGCACAACCCTTGAACTATCATGGTCAGTAATCTATCTTCTGAACTTGTTTGTAGTCTTCAGAGGACTATATATCCAATTTGGGTATTTCAAGTTTATGGCTTAATTGGGTAATTGCATCTGCGGCAAGTACAAAATCAGCACAAAGGACAGATCGTCATGAGACCCGCAATAACAGCTAGACTACATTTCTATTTCTGTTTTTCAAACAGAGAAAGTCATTGGGCGTTCGCAAAAAGCTTTTCTTGGGATTCAGTATACACACCCACTTAGACAATGACCACCCTATTGTCCCACCAAATGCTTTCTTTCATCCGTTCAAAGCGAAAAGAGGTCACAGGAATCTTGTGGCTGGACCAAGTCAAAAGATTGATTCTGATAGGCGATGGTAGCTGACGTCACAACTATTCTATATGACCTTAGGTCATCTGCATAATTATAACCAATCAGAGACAAGATGGCGGATGAACCAGCGAAGAAAAAAGAAAGTATCAGTCGACTCCCGCCGGCCTACAATGACAGACTCGGAATTGAAGAGAAGAAAGAGAAGCTTGGCTTGACCACCCATCTGGAATTTGTCGCTTTCTTGATATGTGAATCAGTAAGTAATCCGGCTACGGTCTTTGTCGATCTTTCTATAGTTCCGCGAGCGCTATTCAGTGATTTTCAGAATTCATGATCTTCAGTAGATTTTATCTCTTACTGATTTTGCAAGATTTTAAACCTGTTTTATCGTAAAGTTACGAGCTAGTTCATCAGATTTTATGCTGCAAGGATCTGAAAACTACGGTGTGTCAAAATTGCGGCACTGACATCGCTGGTCGTGACACGTTTTTGTCTGTGCTGGCCGCTCTCATTCACTCGATTCACAGAGGTAGTGTTTCTGCTGCGATCGTGCATTTGTCGTTTCCAGAGATGCTTTCAGTTACGTAGACTTCGATGTGTGAGATGTAAAATTGCAGTGCAGAAAGTGGGTATAAATACCACTGTTCTGTTTCGTGATGCTGGCTCAGTCGCTTGGCACGGAGACCGAGTCGAACAAGCCACGCCCCCAGCAGGATCGTTACTCAGGGTAGCAGGTCAAGCGGAACCCGCATTTATTTTGACAGCATAGCGAGTATTGAATGTTTATTTTACATTCTCGTGGAAAAATTAGGTCAAAGGGATGCCGGAGAACATCAGTGCATGTTTACACTGACACGTGTGTACCCACACCGATGACCTCGTCTGCAGTATTGATCGGGTTCTGCCTTGTGACGTAGGCTAGTAAATATGCACAAATTCAAAACGAGGCCGATGCAGACGATAATTTGCGCTCTCGGGTACAAAACAACACACCCACCAAAAAATGAATTTCGACATTTGGCATTGTATTTACATCATAAAGCTGTAGTACACAAAGGACCCATACATAATAATGTCAGCAGTATCTGTTGCAGACAGTTTTCTGACTGTGTTGAGATGTTTGATCCTGGTTGAGATGCTTGATCCTGGGGAGAATATCTTTAAAGACCATAATTTAAGTGATTGTAGCCACCTGAATGACGGCCTTTAATAACATGTGACACTGTACCTTTCAAGATCCTTCTTGAGAGACCGTAGATCTGTCTTTTTATGACCACCTTTTTTTTTAACTACTTGCAAAATGAAGTGGTTGCTGAAAACAGGTTCTATCGTACATGTTTCCATTAAAAGTTTTTGGATTTGGTGCTTGGACTACCAGAGACGTAAGAAAAATGGTGTGTCTGCAATGTTGTCCCGAATATAATACAATACAATACTACTTTATTAATACATATTTAAACCACAAAATGAAAGGCAGACAAGCTGGAAAGTGACCTGTGTGCTGCTCTGTGATTTGGACCTTATGGATATTGGCCATGAGGTACAAAGTCACAGACCCGCAAACATTTGGCCAGACAGACTAGGCATTCGGGTACGGTGTGCTTTAAATTTATTACAGGTATGGCCCTCATCTGACCATCAGACGTCAATGCAAAATATAACTAAACTTTGCTTTAATGCACAGAACACAGAGGAAGAAACTAACCCTTTGCGTGTCGGTAGCGGTTTTAGTCGTGATGATTCTGACAGGAATCATCCCGCTACCGACATGCAAAGGCTTACAATTTATGCCGACAACTCACATCAGTTTTTCTCGCGGCCACTTTCAGGTAACCAAGTGAAGACGAAGACGGAAGGCCTGAGAAGTCAGTATGTGCGCGAATATAAGATCATCACATCCAAGAAGGGAGCAGGCGCGTGCGCTGACGAGATTCGCGTGCCGAAGTGGAAATACTACGCCCCTAAACAGTCAGGTCCACCTTCACGCTACCAGTAGGTTCACGCCATCTTTTGTCACACACAGTCCGATCGGCGATCAGCTAACTCTTTCCATCTTGATACGCTACTTCTTGAAATGAATTTGACTATTCATGGAAATTTGACTATCATTGCTCAAGGGTGGTGCCAGAATAGCTTGGCACCTGAGGCGCCAAGCTATTCTGGCACCACCCTTGAGCAAAAATCGTTGATCTATCTCCTAATCTGTAATCCGTTTCCTAATCTGACAATAAGTAATTTTTGTTTAATCCGTCTCAGGATGAAATGGGTTAAAACCACTGTGCCCTGGAGTTGTCCTCTAAAGACTGCATTACAATTTATGAGATGGATCGACCACCATAATTTAAGGGCGCCAAGCTATTCTGGAACCACCCTTGAACTATCATGGTCATGGATGCCAAGCTGTTCTGGCACCACCCTCGAGTTATCATGATCGTGGGCGCAACACTGTTCTGGCACCACCCTTGAACTAACATGTTGTGGGTGCCAAGCTCATCTAGTACCACCCTTGAACTATCAAGGTTGTAGCACCAAACTATTCTAGTACAGCCTTTCAGCTAACATGTTTGTGAGCGCAAAGCTGTTCTGGCACCACCCTTGAACTAACATGGTCGTGGGCAGAAAGCTGTTTTAGCACCATCCTTGAACTTCGCGGGATACAAGCTATTGTGGCAATATCCTTGAACTATCATGGTCGTTCTGTCTCCTAAACTGGTCTGGCACCACATGTGAACTGTCATGGTCGTAGGAGCCAGGCTGTTCTGGCACCACCCTTGAACTATCATGGTCGTGGGCGCTGTTCTGGCACCACCCTGACCTATCATGCTCGAACCCTATCTTGCTGTGATGTGTCAGTGCTATATGAGTTAATGAGCGGATCCGTCGCACTGCCAAGGTACACTTCCGTTTGTAATGAAGAAGTCACAGAGGACATCTCTCGCGTCCCGCGCCGAGGCAGCCGACCGTGTTCGTGTTTCATCATCAGCCTGTGGTTCCTCATCCGGCAAAGGCCACAAACCGTCACCGGCTGGG
Source organism: Semisulcospira habei (assembly GCA_036245525.1). Classification (NCBI taxonomy): domain Eukaryota; kingdom Metazoa; phylum Mollusca; class Gastropoda; family Semisulcospiridae; genus Semisulcospira; species Semisulcospira habei. The sequence continues at coordinate 228,170,074 of BTPG01000001.1, read as the reverse complement.
CGTGCAAACCGACCTGGGATGAACCGGCCCGTGCTGGGATCTTCGGTGTTCATGACACTAGGATGGCAGTACATTCTCCTCGACGACGTCGCTCGGAGAAAATTGTGCAGGGCGCAACAGGCAAGAACAACACGGACGGCTGTTGCTGGGCCCAGAACCTTGGCTTTTGTAGAACAGTAAACCGATTGGTGATCACGCCGAACACGTTTTCGATTACTCGACTTCCTCGCGACAGCCTGTAATTGAAGATTCTCTCGCTGGTGGTCAGTGTGCTTGAAAGGTACGGCTTCATCATGTATAACTTCATCGCCTACCATGAAATATGGCAGTGCGTATTGAGGGCGATACATAAGAGGTGCTGGGGGTGGCAGGTTCAGTTCGTTATTCTCAAAAGCCCGGTAGAGAGAAGAGTTCAAAAATACGCCACCGTCGCACACTTTTCCGTGGCAAGCAGCATCAACGTATACAAAGTTGTAATCCGCGTCAGAAACTGCGAAGAGCACTACCTGCTTGTTCCCCGACCCGCTGCACCCGGGGCTCTGAAGGGCAACGTGTCTACCAACAGCTCCCACGCAGTTCGGAAGATTCCATCTCTTGGCGGAATTCTCTCGCGATTTCCATCCACTGTTCCTGTGTCTGTGGAACCTGAAATGAACAAGCCAGACCAGAGAGGTGATTGTGTAAAATTCAGAGAACACCCCAACAAAGATAAACCTCTTGACTGCCGAAACAAAAACGTGAACACGATCCAACTGCAAGAGACACAGATCCTCATGAGCCCTCCGCGACTGCGGGGGGCTCATGAGGATCTATGCCTCTTGCTGATACCAATTTGTATCCATGTTTCTTGGACGGAGTTGGCTTTTGGTCGCTGAATGAACCAAGACTTCTGAAAACAAAAAGGTACGTACAGCGGCAGGGAAGGGGTTAAAAACACGCTTTGAAAAGACGATAACCAAAAACAATTATATAAATAAAAACAAATAATGGGCCAAAACTAATTTCTCATACAGAGACTGAAATCAAAGCGTACAGTAACAAGCTTTACAACTACATTTGTCTGGATAAATTCAGTTAAGATGTTAAAGAGGGGCGAATTTCCTGAGCTAATCCGCCGTGAGATGGCCTTAGTTGCCTGCTCGGCGTTAAACCCAAATAACTAACGAACTATTCCTGAGCTAATGCATTAACCCTTTTAGCCCCGGATCCCTAAAGAAGGAGATGGCCTGACCATAATTCAAGGGTAGTGCCAGATTAGCTAGGCGCCAAGCTAATCTGGCACTACCCTTGAATTTTCATGGTCAAGCCATCTCCTGCAACGAGTACATAGTCGATAGGCAACACCTCCAAAATTTGAGAAATGGGACCTTGGGGCTGAACGGGTTAAATCTGCTTCCAGCGGCTTCGCACATGGCCACGACTCTTTTTTTTTCTCTCTCTCTTTTTTAATTTGGCTAAATTTACCGTGTTTCGTAATAAAAATAATAATAATAATAATAAAAACAACTGCAAAAATGTATTCACACATCAATAATTATGTCTGTGTTGTTTCATCATCATCATCATCATCAGTCCCTTGCCCGAACTGGGCGTTGGGGGGACTGAAAGGCAGCAGCAACAGACAGTGCTCTCCACTGAGTTCTATTTTGCGCGGTGGCAAGCAAGTCTGACATCTCGAGTTCGGTCCATTCTTTTATGTTTGCGACCCAACTCTTTCTCTGACGACCTCGCCGACGACTTCCTTCGAGAGTGCCTTGGAGGATAGTCTTGGACAAGGTGTTGTGTCGGGTCACGTGGCCAAACCAAGCAAGCTTGCGCCGTTTCACGGTTGCCAGAAGGGGTTCATGTGGGCCCACCAGGGAAGTGACGATGCTCCGTACATATTCGTTGGTCTTGTGCTCGCGGTACGAGATGCGGAGCAACTTCCTCAGGCACTTGTTCTCAAAGGCCTGGATTTTTTTTCTGAGTCTGCAAGCAGTGTCCAAGTCTCACAGCCGTAGAGTAGAATAGACACTATGAGGGACTTGTAAAGCCTGTACTTGATGGTGAAGCTGATGGAGTTACTTCGCCATATCCTGTCCAGCCTGGCCATTGCGGATGTTGCTGTACCTATCCTGATACGGATCTCTGCTATGCAACTACCGTCTTTGGACAGGGTGGCTCCCAAGTACTTGAAGCTATTGACCTCTTCTAGCTTTTGGCCATTCATGTGAATGTTGCTGCTGCTGTCGCTTGTGGTGTTGATCATCACTTTGCTTTTATCCGTACTGATCTCCATGCCATAAGACCCTGCGCTACTTGAAAGTTTGTCTGTCAGGTTTTGGAGCTCACTATTGCTGCCTGCCATGAGGTCAATGTCGTCTGCGAATCGAAGATTGCACAGGGATCTGCCACCAATAGAGATTGAAGTATGGTGGTCGTGGAGGGTTTCCTGCATGATCTGTGTTGTTTACAGGAGGACAAATCAAGCCACAAAGAAAACGAGAAATCAACATCAACGAATCAACAGCACGAGGAGGAGGATTCCGTGGGGACACCGCCTGCCAAGAAAAACAAAAGAATGGATCAGACTGCCGAATGCATGAGCGCGGCCGTTGACGCCCTTAAGTCCGTTCTGGTGCGCCCAAGACAAGCGACAACGAAGAGGCGCGCGACAACTGACGGCGAAGATGAGGACGCCTTGTTTGGCAGGATAGTGGCGGTGAAGAAGAGAAAGATCAAGGGAAGCGACGCGAAACTGGGAGTGAAATACACCATTGACAAACTGCTTGCTGATGCTGCTCGCAACTCAGTTTCTCCTGAACGCAGAATCTTTCGCCCTTTTTGAACACGCACGCACACACTTTCAAACCCAAGGCCGCATTTCCCCAATTTGGGAGGTGCCGCTAAACGACCGTGTACCAACCTGTTGCAGGAGATGGATCGACCACGATAGCAGGCATGGTACAGAGGCTATGATGGTGTTCCCTGAAACCTATGCCGGGGGTTCAGGGGGTCACGGAGGCTATGGTGGTTTTCAAGTTTCGCGGAAAAGTAGCACGCCTGGATAATTCAAGGGTAGTGCCAGATTAGCTTGGCGCTGTCAGGTGCCAAGCTAATCTGGCACTACCCTTGAATTATCATGGTCGATCCATATGCTTTAGCGAATTTAGGGCTAAATGGTAGACAAACGTCTACTAGAAGTAGCAGACAATTCAATATGACGGCAGATTTTTTTTAAAATAATGATTTTGGTCAGCACAAAATGCGTATCAGAACTGACTCAAATGAGCGTCAGCATCAGTGTGTCACTTGTCAATGTCAGAGTTATCATCATCATCTCTCTCTCTCTCTCTCTGTTATCCTTTTCATTTATCATTTGGACTACTTAGCTCTGTCTATGTGTGAAGGGGGGTGGGTGGGGTGGGGGGTGTCTGTGAGTCTATGAGTATGTCTGTCTATGTGAATAGTGTTGTCATCTCTTTGTAAGTATTATGTTTACTTATATGTATGTATATTTGTAGTTAGTCTTGTAGTTGTTAGCAACGGCAGGTTTGTAAAATGGCTGTGTCGATGACGATGTCAATGCCTAAACCGTTGTAAAATAAAGTTTCATTGATTCATTGATTCATTGATTCTCTCTCTCTCTCTCTCTCTCTCTCTCTCTCTCTCTCTCTCTCTCTCTCTCTCTCTCTCTCTCTCTCTCTCTCTCTCACTGTCAGAGAGAGAGAGAGAGAGAGATGATGATGATGAAACGTTTATCAGAATAAAGTCTTAGGTATTGAAAGGCCACTCTTCCTAACTGTCCTTTGTAAACAATACAATATCAAAAACTAACTTAACTCATTTTTGCCCGCGACACACCACAGCACAATGTGGCTCGACCATGATAGTCCGAGGGCGGTGGCAGAATAGCTTGGCGCCTATAGGCGCCAAGCTATTCTGCCACCACCCTTGAACTATCATGGTCGATCTGTCTCCTGAATTGTAATGCAGTCGTCAGAAGATGACTCCAAAAATGAGGGTATTTCGTACCTCGGGCACAATGAGTTAATGTAAACAAAACAAAAAAACACGAGAGAGTACCTGAAGGTAATCCGTCTTGCAGAGCTCTGTAGATGGCACCACAGACGTCTGATACCATGCAAGACAATGTGTTTCGTGGTACATCCGAGTGCTGGATTCCATTGAAGTATATGAGTCACCTGCAATTTAACAAAATGAATAATTTAGTGAAGGCATAAAATGAAACCAGAGTAACTCGTCTTAATGGGAACAAGGAGTCAGCACATTAACCCCTTCAATGAAGAGGGAAAATGTGAACATGATCCAACTGCAAGAGACATAGATCCTCATGAGCCTCCGCGACTGCTCATGAGGATATATGCCTCTTACGCAGATCAATTTGTATCCATGTTTCTTGGACGGTGTTGGCTTTTGGTCGTTGAATGAACCAAGATTTCTGAAACAAACGTTCAGAGTATGTACAGTGGCAGGGAAGGGGTTAATTTTTTCTCTCTCACTGCGCGCTTGTACACCCCCCCCCCCCCTCATTCCCCCCCTCCCCTCCCCCTCCCCCGAACATATAGTTGGGGAGGGGGAATGAGACGTGTAAAGATGTGTTCGACATTACACACACTATAATGATGCAATGTCCTACTTATCGGTCGGCCGATAAATAGACCATTGAATCATATAGCATGTGATGTAAAACACATCTTTGCACACGCACGCAAACACACGCACGCACGCACGTACGCATGCACGCACACACACACACACACACACACACACACACACACACACACACACACACACACACACACACACAAAGGCTCGAGAGGGAAGAAAAGACAAGAAGAAGAAGGGGAGGGGAAAAACTTACCCGTAGCAAGAAACGCCAGTGTGACCGCCAGCTTTTCTCCGGGTGAATAAGCCTGCCCAAGGTTGATGTCTTTCTTTTTGATGAGTCAGTGGGGTCACTCTCTCCAGCAGCAAGTCGTACGTCCGTCTGTCTTATGCGCAAGCATCCGTGAAAGCTCTCCTGGTCTTCTGTAACTAGCTCCTCCAATAACGTGTTGTGAAACCCCGTCCTCGGTCCTCGGAACATCCAGTCTCTTGTCCACCACCGTCGCGAGGAGGTCGCGGCCAAAGAGGCCCCGCACATTATTACCGTAACAGCAAGAATCACCGCGATTTCCTCGTCCGTCTCCATCGTAAAAAAAAACGCAGAAAGTGCAAGGACGCTTCATATCACACGAAAATCGGTTCTACAGTCTAGGCGCGAGAACCACAGCTGTGCACTAAAAGGCGCGAGCGAAGCCTGGAGGTCAACTTAATACTCTCCTACGCAGACCCACAATAGGGTCTGCGAAACCCGAAATTCACCTGACCGATTGCCAAATCGTATCTCTCACTCAAGACTGGCCAGAATGCCAAGAGGTTTTCCCATAGAGCGTACATGTATGGGTTTCCCCGTGCTGGATGTGCCCCGCAGGCACTAGGCTAGTTAGCTGACATGACGCGTCAACAAAAACGCAATAAGTAAACCCCTTCACTGCCGAGAAAAAGTGAACGCGATCCAATTGAAAGAGGCATAGATCCTCATGAGCCTGCGGGGGCTCATGAGGATCTATGCCTCTTGCTGAGACAAATTTGTATCAATGCTTCTCGGACGGTTTCACTTAATCCATATCATACTGAGGCTAAAAGCTTCAAATTTGTACACTGCCATATGCAAGCTACATTATAGTACTTACAGATAAGGATATAGACCAATGGCTTTAGTTCAAGGGTGGTGCCAGAATAGCTTGGCGCCTAGAGGCGCCAAGCTATTCTGGCACTACCCTTGAACTATTTTAGTCAAACTTATTTCACACACTGGTGTATTCCGATTGATAAGGGTTAAGTGTGGTCGTTGACTGAACATAGATAAATTTCAGTGAAAACACCCAATGTACCTACTGTGGCACGGGGAAGGGGTTAATTGTCCACCCTGAGCGGTTGTAGTTGAAGGGTTTGTAGCCTTGCTTAATGGCTGGCGCGGGACTAAGCTCACTCCTGCAACTTACCCCGGGTCCCGAAGCGGAGCTATGCTTTCGCGCTGATTGCTAGAAGTCAAATGGATCACCGGTTTGAACGATTCGTCCACGGCACCGGAGTGATAATGGACAAGGGGGAATGGGGGACAAGCAAAGCTATTGCCTATGGAGAGCGACCTGAACACTGATCAGTTTAGGCGCACTGCCACCGTGCCACGTTGATTTAACCAGGCCGGGATGTAGCCGAGGCCACACAACCCACACCGATAGAGAATTGAACTTTTGACAGTTCTGTTGACGTTTTCCGTCAACCAGCCTGCTCCGGCTCCGCTGCGCGACCACCCAGCCGCACACAGCCGTGGTTCTGGCCCCTGCTATAGATCGCTTGATCGGTTCAGATCGCTTTACATACTGATTTGCTCCTGTGGGTCAAGGAAGTTACCCGAAGGCGGACGTGGACCTTATCGGTGACACTGCAACTCGAAATTGGCGCAGTGAATTAAAAAAAAAAAAAAAAAAAAGTACGTTGTTATTGGTTATTTCCCAGGACACACGCGCAAAAGGTTTCGCGGTCCGAATGTCTGGAATCCGTCGGATACGACACCGCCAGGCGGCGCGGTAAGAACTGAACAAACAGCAGATGCCCCGCCGCCGCGCTGCTTCCCACGCCACAAGAGCGGTAATGAGGGTGCATCAATACGTGTGTTCGCCCCGCGAAGTCAGTGTGTGTGACCGCTGCACTGACGGCGGGACTGATAGCCCTTTGCTTGAAATAAATTTGACTGATAGTTCAAGGGTGGTGCCAGAATAGCTTGGCGCCTCAGGCGCCAAGCTATTCTGACACCATCCTTGAACTAAAATAGTTGATCTGTCTCCTAATCTGTAATGTAGCGGCCTTCACTAGGCCAATAAACAAATATTACTAAATCAGCCTCAGGATGAAATGGGTTATGCAGACGACGGTTCATTGACAGTTGACGCTGACTGTGTGTCTGAAATCTTCGTTCATTCAACACACACAAAAAACCTGCTGTCGCAGAGACATGGCTTTTAAGTGGTGTCAGCAAGAGGCAAAACAGAACCTCATGAGTCACCGCAACTGCTGAGGCTCATGAGGAACTATACTTCTTGAAGGTGGGTGGTATTCAATTTTTCTCTCTGCCGTTGCTAATATACATTAGAGAGAGAGAGAGAGAGAGAGAGAGAGAGAGAGAGAGAGAGAGAGAGAGAGAGAGAGAGAGAGAGTGATTGATTGATTGATTGATTGTGATTCTCACAAACCAGATAGGTGAGGCTAGCGCTGGCAGAATTGTACAACAAACCAAGGGGAATTACTCAGCGCTGAGTAATTCCCCTTGGTTTGTTGTACAATTCTGCCAGCGCTAGCCTCACCTATCTGGTTTGTGCTGAGTATCTCAGTATAACTCGAGGCAAATTTGTATCGTTACATTGTTGTGTAATGTTCTGTGCATCTACTGTGGGAATACAGGGTATTTACCCGACCACATATAGTAATGCACCTTCGTGTTTGTGTATGTATGTTTCCCCTGCCTACTTCCTAAGTTCCGGAGAAAGACATGGGTTATATAAGAGACCTGATGCATCTTATTGAAGATGCAAATGATCGTCTTATTCTATACCTGCGTATTTCTCTGTGGGCTGGCGATTGGGTGCCTGATAGGCGGGGGCAGGGGATCTAACTGTTGTCCAGCGCTGAGTAATTCCCCTTGGTTTGTTGTATTGTTGATTGATTGTACATTTCTTAACGTCCCGACAGCAACAAGGCTTTCTCAGGACGTGCCTGCACCGCTTGTGAAAAAAAAAACAAAAAAACTAAACAGAACATTGAATGTATGTCGCCAGCCGGTCCAATACGTTAAATAAACCTAAGACATGGAGCCTAAATAAAGCTAAGACCATTTAGCAACACACATCCAATATCAAGAGCTACAGGCAGCGCAGACAGTAGGGAGAGTTTAACAAAGGAAAATACAGGTGAACGGACCAAGGGTAGGCAGAAACACATGCCCCAGAATAGAGAGGAAATCCCACCCTGTGGGGCTGACCAGGGTGACCCTGGGAACTAAAAAGTAAACCCCACCCAAGTCCCCCAGGGTAGACCCGGGTGGGGTAGAGAGAGAGAGACAATGACAATGACAATGATAATGATTCTTTATTTTACAACGGTGAAAGTTTTGGCTAGCACAACCATTTTTCGAACTTGCCGTTGCTAATCTAATCTACAAATAATGCACAAAGTGTAAAAATATTATATTGAAAAAAATGAAAAAAAAATAATAGTGATAAATAATATAAAAACAAAACAAAACAAAACAACAACAAAAACATGCGCGCGCACACACACACACGCATACACACACACACACACACACAAACACGCGCATGCACGCACACACTGAGTAATATAGGGTCGCAGTAAAAGTATTAAGATAATGACGTGAGGTAATTGAAAATACTGGCTTTAAAAGGGTTGTTGATGTTGTAACTTTCCTAGGCAAAGTGTTCCACAGGCTATGGCCTGAGAACGCTAAACTTGTCTTGTAGAGATCGATTCTAGGTCGTGGTACAATAATGAATTGACTTGATCTTGAGTACGTTGGTTTCTTAATATAATCAGGCATTTGGCTATTCAATGTTTTCAACATAATTATTCCCTTATTGTACATTAAATGATTTTTCAGGGGAAGAATCTCCAAGGTTTTCAATTTATTATCGGTAGTTGAGTTAGGGTCAGGTAGGATAAGTTTTGCGGCTCTACTATGAAGAGAGTTCAGTCTCTTTACCTGGACCTCGCTTGCTCCATCCCACACTGTAGAAGCATAGTCGATATGTGACCTGATGTGGGCGTTAAAGAACAGTTTACGTGTTTCTACATCAGTGATATATATTTTTTAATTTGGCTAAAATGTAAAGTTTCTTTGATATCATGTTGCATATGTATATGTTGAAGCGCTATCGCTGGGACATTGTAGGACTTGCAGAAGTTCGATGGACAGGCTTCGGAGAAACAACAACAGATGAAGGCCATAAAATCTGGTTCAGCGGAAAAGAAACCAAGCACGAACATGGCGTAGCTTTTATCGTAAGGAAAGAGGTGGCTGGAACTGTCATCAGCTGCACCCCCGTGTCAAGCAGACTAATCTCCATCCGCATCTCCGCCCGACCGCACAACATCACTATCATTCAAGTATACGCTCCAACAGCAGATCATGATGATGAAGAATTAGAAGAATTTTACGAACAACTGGACAACATCATCAAGAAAACACCTAAGAAAGACATTCTGACTGTCCTCGGTGACTGGAATGCAAAGATCGGCCCTGACGCCTACCAACAATGGGCAGGAACAGCTGGCAAGTTTGGCCTTGGAGAAACAAACGACAGAGGCCTGCGACTTTTAGAGTTCGCACAGTCACCGTCTCACCGTTGCTAATACCCTCCATCCACACAAGAAGTCAAGAACAGTGACATGGCAATCGCCAGGTGGCCTGGTCCATAACCAGATTGACTTCATCTTGCTGCCTCGACGATTCAAATCCAGCGTTAACAAAGCACAAACGAGGTCCTTTCCTGGCGCTGATATTGGCAGCGACCACAACCTCGTCCTTACTAGCCTCAAGTTGAAGCTGGCATTGAAACGAGATAGCAAGAGCCCTCGCATCAGATTCGACCTCCAGAAGCTAAAAGACCCGGAAGTAGAAGAGCTCTTCCAAGCCCAGGTGGGAGGCAGATTTGCAGCCTTGGCTACTTTGGACTGCGACGTAGACACCCTTGCTGGAAATATAAAAGAGGTGTTACTTTCTACAGCAGAAGAAGTGCTGGGGAAGCAGAGGAAGCGCAAACAGCCCTGGGTCACCGATGACATCCTCGATCTCTGTGATGAGAGGAGAACCTGGAAGAAAAAGAGAGGCCAAGACCTCACATCAGCAAACAAGTACAGACTTGTCAACAAGAAGATCAGGAAGAGGATGAAAGAAGCCAAAGAAGATTGGATTGAAGACCAGTGTTGTAGCGTGGAAGAGGGCATGGCAAACGGCAACAGCAAGAAGGCTTATGAAACGCTAAGGACCCTCACCAAGACTCAACAGCGAACAGCCACAGTCATCGAAGACAGCAGCGGCCAACTCCTTACGGAAAACACTGCTGTACTAAACAGATGGACTGAGTACTGCCGAGACTTGTATAACTACAAGACTGAGCCAGACACCAGCATCCTCCAAAACAACCAGGCTGGGGCCAGGAAGGCTGAAGACCTGCCAGTGTTAGCTGAAGAGGTGGAAGCAGCCGTACGCGGCCTGAAGGGAGGAAAGTCCCCAGGTGTAGACAACATACCTGCTGAACTGTTGAAACATGGAGGAGAAGTAACAACGAAGGTCCTCACTACACTCTGTCAAAAGATCTGGGAGCAAAAGAAATGGCCAGTAGAATGGACACAGTCTCTAGTGATCCCGCTCCCCAAGAAAGGAAACCTGAAACAGTGCCAGAACTACAGAACTATCAGTCTGATAAGTCACCCTAGCAAAGTAATGCTTAGAATCATTCTCAACCGCCTCAAAATTTTCGCCGAGGAACTGCTGGCAGAAGAACAGGCTGGCTTCAGAGTTGGAAGAAGCACTGTAGAGCAGATTTTCAACTGCCGCGTCCTGATCGAGAAACATCTGCAGCATCAGCGCGAACTCTACCACAACTTCATTGATTTCAGGAAAGCATTTGATCGCGTCTGGCACGACGGACTCTGGCAAGTCATGAGATCGTTCAACATAGAGGAGGGACTGATCCAAATGATAGAAGCGCTTTACAAGAACGCCTGCAGCGCAGTTCTACTTAACAATCAGTCAGGCGAGTTCTTCAGGACGACGATCGGTGTCCGTCAAGGATGCCTGCTCTCTCCTGTCCTTTTCAACATATTCCTGGAGAAGATCATGCAGGAAACCCTCCACGACCACCATACTTCAATCTCTATTGGTGGCAGATCCCTGTGCAATCTTCGATTCGCAGACGACATTGACCTCATGGCAGGCAGCAATAGTGAGCTCCAAAACCTGACAGACAAACTTTCAAGTAGCGCAGGGTCTTATGGCATGGAGATCAGTACGGATAAAAGCAAAGTGATGATCAACACCACAAGCGACAGCAGCAGCAACATTCACATGAACGGCCAGAAGCTAGAAGAGGTCAATAGCTTCAAGTACTTGGGATTGATTGATTGTACATTGCTTAACGTCCCGACAGCAACAAGGCTTTCTCAGGACGTGCCTGCACTGCTTGTGAAAAAAAAAACTAAACAGAAAATTGAATGTATGTCGCCAGCCGGTCAAATACGTTAAATAAACCTACAACATGGGGCCTAAATAAAGCTAAGACCATTTAGCAACACACATCCAATATCAAGAGCTACAGGCAGTGCAGACAGTAGGGAGAGTTTTAAAAAGGCAAATAAAGGTGAATGGACAAAGGGTAGACAGAAACACATGCCCCAGAATAGAGAGAAAAACCCACCCTGTGGGGCTGACCAGGGTGACCCTGGGAACTAAAAAATACCTAACCCCACCCAAGTCCCCCAGGGCAGACCAGGGTGGGGGTCAAGTACTTGGGAGCCACCCTGTCCAAAGACGGTAGTTGCATAGCAGAGATCCGTATCAGGATAGGTACAGCAACATCCGCAATGGCCAGGCTGGACAGGATGTGGCGAAGTAACTCCATCAGCTTCACCATCAAGTACAGGCTTTACAAGTCCCTCGTAGTGTCTATTCTACTCTACGGCTGTGAGACTTGGACACTGCTTGCAGACTCAGAAAAGAAAATCCAGGCCTTTGAGAACAAGTGCCTGAGGAAGTTGCTCCGCATCTCGTACCGCGAGCACAAGACCAACGAATATGTACGGAGCATCGTCACTTCCCTGGTGGGCCCACATGAACCCCTTCTGGCAACTGTGAAACGGCGCAAGCTTGCTTGGTTTGGCCACGTGACCCGACACAACACCTTGTCTAAGACTATCCTCCAAGGCACTCTCGAAGGAAGTCGTCGGCGAGGTCGTCAGAGAAAGAGTTGGGTCGCAAACATAAAAGAATGGACCGAACTCGAGATGCCAGACTTGCTTGCCACCGCCCAAAATAGAACTCAGTGGAGAGCACTGTCTGTTGCTGCTGCCTTTCAGTCCCCCCAACGCCCAGTTCGGGCAAGGGACTGATGATGATGATGATGATGATGCATGTGTTAGTAATATGACACTGCCATTTAAACTGGTCATCTACAATGAGTAACACCCAGAAGACTGTTACTTGACTGATGGGTTTTTCTTGAAGAGACAAGCTGAGTGAGAGAGATTGATTGATTGATTGTACATTGCTTAACGTCCCGACAGCAACAAGGCTTTCTCAGGACGTGCCTGCACTGCTTGTGAAAAAAAAAACTAAACAGAACATTGAATGTATGTCGCCAGCCGGTCAAATACATTAAATAAACCTAACACATGGGGCCTAAATAAAGCTAAGACCATTTAGCAACACACATCCAATATCAAGAGCTACAGGCAGTGCAGACAGTAGGGAGAGTTTTAAAAAGGCAAATACAGGTGAATGGACAAAGGGTAGACAGAAACACATGCCCCAGAATAGAGAGAAAAACCCACCCTGTGGGGCTGACCAGGGTGACCCTGGGAACTAAAAAATACCTAACCCCACCCAAGTCCCCCAGGGCAGACCCGGGTGGGGCTGAGTGAGAGAGAGCCGAGCTGGTGCTTTTGACGGGTACTTAATACCATACATGCCGGGCAGTCTTCGCTGGGTTTAGGATCATGGAATTGTTACTACACCAGTTGTCAATATCTTGTAGTGCGTTTTGCAGGCGTGTATCAATAATAGATAAATCCTCGTCGGGCGTGTGAGAGAGAGAGAGAGAGAGAGAGAGAGAGAGAGAGAGAGAGAGAGAGAGAGAGAGAGAGAGAGAGAGAGAGAGAGAGAGAGAGAGAGAGAGAGAGAGAGAGAGAGACTAAGAGAGAGAGAAACAATTAAACGAAATGATTTAATCTTTCCAGATAACGGGAAATTTAGTTTCAACTGATAACACGCGTGCTCTTTCTAAAGGCAAACACTGCACCAAAGGAGTAAACAAACCAAAGAAAGCATTACAACTGAATCTTTAACTTATCAAAGTTTCAACACACAAAACAACAGCAACAACAACGACAACAGCAACCCAAATAAGAGCAACACGCAATTCCAAAAGCCTTGAATAAATCCTACGTGGTCTTAAACCCATTCTGCCCCAGGACCGAAAACCCCCAATTCTGAAGTTGCCCTCTGAAGGACTGTATTACAATTCTAGAGACACTGAGATCGAGCATGATAGTTTAAGGGTGGTGCCAGAATAGCGATGGCGCCTACAGGCGCCAAGCTATTCTGGCACCACCCTTGAACTATCATATTCCGTTCCATGTCTTGCTGTGGTGTGTCGGGGGGCTGAATGAGTTAATTAAACACTGTGCCAGCATGAGGTTAGGCCTGCCCCGCTGCTCAACGCCTCGTGCGGCGCAAAAGTCGAGCACATTCTTCGCCTCATTCTATGTTAATTATACTCCGAATTCCAATGACACTCGGCACTGGGCAGGATTCGTGATTGCGATTCAAAACAAAACTTCTTATTTGCACTGGCGTCGATCTATGTTTGCCCTCTACTGCTGGGAGACATCTTCCAAGCTTTCCACGTTCCAGGACTGAGGCGCAAGAGGCCGCATAGATTCTCACGCGCCCCTGCTGTCGCAGGGGCTCATGAGAATCTACGCCTCCTGCTGGAAAGGTACCGGCTCATTTACATTAGTCCCTGCTCCGCAGATTGGAGGAAAACGGCGGGTTTCGGCCAATGATTATATAAGCGTGTGTCGTGACACTTCGCTTCCGATTGCTTTGACATAATAAGATCGAACCTCTTGCAGTGGAGTGACCGACAACCAGCCAAAGACACAGATGCTCATTGTCCCGCGCAGCTTGAAAAGGCACGGGTGGGGGGGGGGGGGAGGAAGGGTAATTTGGTATTATATTGCGAGACGAGACACTTATCCAGAGAAAACACTGCGTTCTCGGGTTCGCAGGTATCTTCGTCGAATCCTAGGACTTGGAAGGTTTAACCACTTGACTGCTGCTCGCGACTGATACCCTTCAGCGGTAATTTAACCACCTGGTTGGTACTGACGATAACCGTGTAATCGAGGCGCCCTTTCCGTCGCCGGAATGTCTTTTCTAGCGCATTTATATTTTAACCCTGTAACTGCCACTGACAAAACGTCAGTAGCAGTCAAGGGATTATAATACGCGGTGGTCAGTGATCTTGAACCTTACAGCAAAACAACTGCGCATGTTTATGTACACTGGGATGGAAAACTCTCCAGCACAAGCACTCTTGAATAAAACACACACACACACACACACACACACACACACACACACATACACACACACACACAAATAAAAGTGTCTTCAATGTTTAAAGTGTTTGGATAATAAAGTTGTCTGAATCCGAATGCCTTTTAACCCATGTAGCTCAGAGTCCTTACAGCAGGAGATGGATTGACCATAATTCGAGGGTAGTGCCAGATTAGCCTCGAATTATCGTGGTCAATCCATCTCCTGCAACTGGCACATAGTCATTAGGCAATACCTCCAAAATTTGAGAAATGGGACCTTGGGGCTAAAAGGGTTAAACGGTATTTTTATAGAAATAAAATAAATGGTCGACTAAATCTGGGTCATTTACTATTGATCCATGGCACATCTGAACGTCTCAGTCCTTTTGTTGAACATGCAGCAGAACATGTTTTGGAGCGACACCCTTATGAGAGATCAGCTGTCATTAAAGACCATCATTTAGATGGTTGTAGCCACCTAAATGATGGTCTTTAATGGCAGGTGACACTTTTTGCCTCTCAAGACTCCTCTTGAGACAGCACCTGTCGTCAACGACCACTTTTCTGCAAACAGGTGGCTGCTAAAATCAACGTTCTACTGCAACAATAAACATACAATATGCACAAAGAAAAGCGAACACCTTACGTCGGCTTACGTGTCTTGTAGCGCGTTATTCTCTTTCCTATAACTTGTTAACCTGTGCGAAGTACGATGGAAGAACCTTGGGGAAACATCAACCCAGCAAAACCACAAACTGTACTACAGTGGCAGAGAAGACAAACACGAACAGGGTGTCGGATTTCTCGTCCATTAAAACATCGTGAACACTGTCATGAGTTGTCGGCCAGTCTCCAGCAGGCTTATCACCATACGCTGGAGGGCAACCCCGGCCATTCAATATCACCATTATACAAGTTTACGCTCCAACAACAGACTATGACGAAGAGGAAATAGAAGACCAACTGCAAAAAGTCTTGGACCAGACCCCCAAGAAAGACATTCTTGTGGTGCAGGGAGAATGGAATGCCAAAATAGGACAGGATGCGTTAAAAACTGGAAAGGCACATGTGGACGCTACTGCAATGCTGAGACCAACGACAGAGGCTTAAGGCTCCTGGAATTTGCCAGCTCAAATGATATAAAGCTGATGAACACGTTTGGCTCACACAAAGCATCCAGAAGGTGGACATGGCACAGTCCGAACGGAGAGCACCATAACCAAATTGTAGTGAAGTGACGCTTCCAAACCAGTGTGAACATTGCCAAGACAAGAAGTTTTCCATGAGCAGACATTGGCAGCCATCATGACTTAGTGATGATGACCTTCTGACTCCGCCTAAAGAAAGTCAACAAGCAGGGTCCCACCAGAATCAAGTTCGACCTCAAGAAGTTAAAAGTCCCAGAGGTAGCGGAAGCCTTCCAGGCAAAGACAGGAGGAAAATTCGCACCACTGTTACTGCTAGGTGCAGAAGACACGGATGTAGACACACTGATCGACACATTTAACATTGCTGTAACCCAAACAGCCAGTGAGATACTTGGCAAACACCGACAAGCAAACATTGGTTGGTAACAAGTACATTGCTTAACGTCCCGACAGCAACAAGACTTCCTCAGGACGTGCCTGCACTGCTTGTTTGATTGTACATTGCTTAACGTCCCGACAGCAACAAGGCTTTCTCAGGACGTGCCTGCACTGCTTGTGAAAAAAAAAAACAACAGAACATTGAATGTATGTCGCCAGCCGGTCAAATACATTAAATAAACCTAACACATGGGGCCTAAATAAAGCTAAGACCATTTAGCAACACACATCCAATATCAAGAGCTACATGCAGTGCAGACAGTAGGGAGAGTTTTAAAAAGGCAAATACAGGTGAATGGACAAAGGGTAGACAGAAACACATGCCCCAGAATAGAGAGAAAAACCCACCCTGTGGGGCTGACCAGGGTGACCCTGGGAACTAAAAAATACCTAACCCCACCCAAGTCCCCCAGGGCAGACCCGGGTGGGGGTGCACTGCTTGTGGAAAAAAAAAAAAAACTAAACAGAATATTGAATGTATGTCGCCAGCCGGCCTAATACGCTAAATAAACCTAAGACCATTTAGCAACACACATCCATTATCGAGAGCTGTAGCAGCGCAGACAGTAGGGAGAGTTTAAAAAAGGAAAATACAGGTGAATGGACCAAGGGTAGACAGAAACACATGCCCCAGAATAGAGGGAAAACCCCACCCTGTGGAGCTGACCAGGGTAACCCTGGGAACTTAAAAGTAGTTAACCACACCCAAGTCCCCCAGGGCAGACCCGGGTGGGGGGACAAGCAAAGAAACCTTGGGTTACAGCTGACATCTTTGATCTATGTGACAAACGTCGAGAATTAAAGAAAAAGAAATCAGAGGTAGAAGGAGCTAAACAATACAGGGAAATTAACCGGGATATCAAGAAAAGCACGAAAAAGGCAAAGAATAAGTGGAGTGAAGATCAGTGTAAACACGTAGAAGAAAATATGAACAAAAATAACAGCAAAAAAAAATCAGGCCCTATGAAGACCTATTAGCCATTTTTGCATTGTATTTTGTTTTTGTACTTTTTGCAAATTGCGTTTTGGTAATTAGTTATTTTTTGTACAATTAGTTTTTGTTAAGCGTCTAGAGCTCTAATCTGAGATTAGGCGCTATACAAGTACTCGTTATTATTATTATTATTATTATTATTATTATTATTATTTGTGAAAAAAACGCAAACTGAAGTGGTATGGGCATGTCACGCGTTCAGCAGGGCTTGCCAAAACAATCCTGCAAGGCACCGTGCAAGGAGGACGAAGGAGAGGAAGACAGAGGAAAAGATGAGGGGACAATATCTCAGAGTGGACAGGACTGAAGCTGTGCGATACACTAAGAATGACAGAGAACAGAGAGGAATGGAGGGAGCTGGTTGCCATGTCATCAGTGGTGCCCCAACGGTCGGTAAGACTACGGGATATAAATAGATAGATAGATAGACAGACAGACAGACAGACAGACAGACAGACAGACAGACAGACAGACAGATAGATAGATAACTTGTTATCTCACACAAACGCAAATTAAAATCCCACTACCACCGTCACTGTTCTCAGAGAAACAAGAAGATTTCTGTAAATGACGGTTACGAAACGCTACATACTGGTCTAGCCAAGAATCACTTACACACAGGAGAACCTAGTTCAGCACACGCGTTAAACCCCAATAAATAACTAGTTCAGCACACACCGTCTTTAAAGTACCATTACGCATAAATCTGAAGATACATGTCAGAACCAATTGTGTTTGTTATGCCTTGTCGACACACCTAATAAACTTTAACAGCAGTTGGGACACGCAGCAAAAGCACAAGTGTAACCGCACTTATTTATTCTGCGCAGCCGTTAGTGTGTCAATCTATTTTTAGCTGTTTCTCGTACTGAAAGCGTTGTATTTATAGAACGGAGTGGAGTCACTGTCAGGTTACTTGATATAAAGACGACGTGTGCTGAACTGGATTCTCCTGTGTGTAAATGGACCATAAACTAAACCTGTGTGTAGCGTTTCGTAACCAGAAGTGCATCTTTGAACAGTTACGGCGGTAGTGGGCCTTTAAGTAACCAGTAATGTGACAAAGACAACGCTATCCGTACGAGCAACGGCTAACAATAGACTGACGCACTAAACGGCTGCGGAGAATAAACAAGTGTGATTATACGCATGCGTTCGCTGCGTATCCAAACTGCAGTAGAAGTTCATTCGTCTTCTGGCCGTCGGCAGCGGTTTTTGTCGCGATGATTCCTGCAGGCAGGAAGGATTGTGCGAGTGCCTTTGCTGCGCATCCAAACTGCCGCAGAAGTTCATTAGCCCTTTGGCCGTCGGTGGCTTTTTTTGTGTGTGTGTGTGGTTTTTTTTTTTTTTTGTTGTTGTTTTTTTTTTTTTTTTTGTTTTTTTTTGTCGCGATGATTCCTGCATGAATCATTGCGACAAAAACCGCTACCGAGAGCCAAAGAATTAGGCGTGTCGACTAAGCATAGCAAGCAAAAAATGTTTCGTCAGATTTCGTAATGGTGTCGTCACGAAAGTGCCACCGACACACAAAGCTTTATAAATACAGTACCCCTGACGCGAGAGCGACAAGAACATTGCGTGTCCTTGCGAGCTACGTACGATATCACTATCTTTCTTTCCTGACTGATGCCATGTCTGTCCGCTTGAGGCAGTAACAGCAAGCAAACTGCCACGTCTACAAGAGGCACTGCAAATCATCAAGTGCACCAGACTGGTGCTGCAGTGGATCCCTTCCCACTGTGGCATCTACGGCAATGAAGAAGCTGACAGAATGGCAAAAGTGGGCGCAGAGAAAGAACAAGACGAAAATGGAGTCAGCCTCACAGAGATGAAGACCATCATTAAGTATGTGTACAGACCACCACAACGGCCCCTAGACAGTTACCATCAGCTGTCCAGACAAGAGCAGGTGACCATCTTCCGTCTGAGGACCGGGCACAACCGACTCAATTTCCACCTGCACAGACGCTTTCACCTCGTGCCATTGTGGAGAAGCAAAGCAGACCACAGAGCACATCCTCCAGGACTTTGGGGACCACCAGCTGCTGAGGGAGGAGATATGGCAGAAGCCCGCCACTCTACAAGAGAAACTGTACGGGGCTGTGGAGGTGCTACAGAAGACCACAGATTTCATTTTGAGAGCCAAACTCCAAGTGTGACGGCGTTCGAGAAGAAGAAGAAGAAGACTATCTTTCTTTATGTGTCGCTTTCTTTCCCCGCGGTGTGCTGCCTGTGAATTTGGATCGTACGGCCCCGTGCAGTAAGGTCCGTAATTACAGACCAGCCGCCAGCGTTATCTGACAGTGATACAGCATAAGCAGAAAATTCATACAATAATGGACAGTGAAAGATACAACCGGGCTACGACACTGGAGGACGGCTGTGAAAATAGTCAGGATTGTTAACCACAGTCATTAACCCATTTAGCCCCGACGCACAACAGCAGGCGATGGATCGACCATGATAATACAAGGGCAGTGTCAGATTAGCTTGGCGCCGCCCTAATCTAGCACTGCCCTTGAATTATCATGGTCGACCCATCTCCTGCAAGTGGCACAAAGCCGCTAGGAGTGCCGCCTCCAAAATTTAGGACTAAAATGCGGCTGTGAGGTTATAGCCCTTTGCAAGAGGCGTAGAAGCTCATGCGCCTTTGCAGTGGCAGGAGCTCACGAGAATCTATGTCTCTTGCTGACAAGCAAAGATCGGTTCTGTCAGTTCCCGCACACAAAATCAAGGGCGTGTTTATGTCTGGGTGACCAATATGAAACTGTGGAGGGCCCACATAAATCTTGGACAATGGGCCCGCTCTCAGGTGTCCGGTTACAATGTAATGAACCCTTAATCCTCTTGGTGAGTTTATATTTTAAACCCCTTCACTGCCGAGAGAGAAAAATTGAGCATACGCGCAACTGCAAGAGACACAGATCCTCATGAGCCCCCGCAGTTGCGGGGGCTCATGAGGATCTATGCCTCTTGCTGAAACTACTTTGTATGATCCGTGTTCCTCTGACGGCTCGGGCGTCTTCGATGCTGAGTTTACAGTGATTTCAAAAACACGAACATTGTCCACAGGCAATGAAGAGGTTACACCGCAAACGGAGGTACAGTGTACATGGATCAATCATGACAGGTCAAGAAGTAGTGCCTGTTTTGCTTAATGCCCCAACAGGCGTTGATCCAATCGGTTAGTACCGTTAAGCTATTGCAATCAATCCATTTTAACAGGCACTACTCTCCCGCTGTATGGGCTGTGTGACCTTACGTGTGTCTTTACACTCGACAACGTGCATGAGGGTATAAAAGCACTAGCGAATAATACGATTAAAAACAACATGCGTACACGTACATAATAAAGTAGATCATAACCCGCGAGCTACAGAGGGAAGTAATAAGGTATGCAGCGTACGTGCACTTCCAGCAATGCAAACGATCCCAATACAGTAACAGGATAATACCCGACTGTCTCACCATTACAGATCCCTCGCTGTGTCCCTTCTGTCTCAGAGACATAGACTCACATCAGTCCGTGCAGGTGCATAAGTTAATCTAGTCATCGTGTTGACCCTGGTGTGCTCTATAACTGTTTCTCATATGAAAGGCGGCGTCACCGCCGTTTCAGTGCATGACTGCCCTACCAGTATGCGAAAGTTGAATGCCGTTTTGGAGTGCTGAAAGTATGCTGTCGCTAAACCCACCAGAGCATTGCTAATCCACTCAACAAACCAACAAAAGCCGATTGTATTGTGGTCAACGTCATCAATACATGAGAATGTGCCTGAAGGGGTACCGGTAGAAATTATAAACCTCTGGGTGTGGGTGTGGGTAGCGATTTTAGTCGCGATGACTGATTCGGACAGACATCATCGCGACTAAAACCGCTACCGACAACCAAAGGGTTCATCGGTGGAATACAGTTAGACCGTCATTCCATTCCGCTCTGACACAGTACATTAAGACATTGTGTTTGGATCGACCATGATAGTTCAAGGGTGGTGGCAGAATAGCTTGGCGCCTTTCACCCGTTGGCTGTCGGTAGCGCTTTTTATCGCGAAGCAAGCAGGAATCATCTGGACAACATGTGCTACCGACAGCCAAAGGGTCACGCGTCAAGCTATTCTAGCATGACCCTTGAACTACCATGGTCGACCTGTCTCCTAAATTGTAGTCTTCAGTGGATAGTTGGGTAATTCGACATGAGGTCTCAATATCGCTAACACTTAACTCATTCAGCCCGGCGCACGTATTTCCTAATGGGAGGCGTCATCTAACGACTATGCACCTGTTGCAGGAGATGGATCGACCATGCTAATTTAAGGGCATGGTCGACCCATATCCTGCTGTAGTGCTTCAGGGCTGAATGGGTGAACAATGCGATACTATGTGCAACTGTGCGAACCTGGCCACCGCTGCCAACAGTGTCGACAAGATCGTCTGAACACATTCAATGCTCATGTTTTATGTGGGGCCCATGGCCCCTTCTCTGCCAGCAGTCGTGCGTAGTGTGTCTCTAAGTATCAACTGAAGTATTGCAGATTCACTGCTGAATAACGCTGTTTGCACACACGATAATACGAACAAGGCCGGAAGAAAACATCAATCCACATGATGCCGCGCAGTTTAAAAGGGGGAGGGGTGTGTGTGTGTGTGTGGGGGGGGGGGGAGGTGGGGAGGTGAAGGGTTCATGAAGATCTATGGCACTTGCAGATGGATTGTGCTTTTTTTGTCTTGTCACTGACGGGGTCAATACTTCAGATTAATGACGTCAGACGAAGAAAAAAAAATCACGAGAAAGAAAGACGCTTAGGGACAAATACAACACCGTTTAATAAAGTTAAACGTGTGTTGTGTGTGTGTGCCCATTCTAAGCATGTTTCTTTCCTTCTTTTCTTTTCGCCCAGCGTGTACAATGCCCCCACACCCCCACTTCCCGGGGAAGGGGGGGGGGGGGGGGGAGGGCGGTGTGCATTGTATACGCTTGACAGTCACGTTTTTGATCTGGAGTAGCTCCGTTCAATAAGATCCACCCTTCCGCGTTCAGTTGTAGTATTTTATGCAGAAATGCTCTCTGATCGAGGTTACCCTACAAGGGCGCCGTGCAGTATTTTGTGACAGTGCCCTCCTTCTTGCAAGAGGCATAGATTTTCATCAGCATGTGCAGCTGCAGGGGGGTATCTGAACTTACTGTGATTTTGCTGGTACGATTCGATCCGCATTACACTCATAGATCTCGTCCTCATAATTAGATCTCGTCCTCAAAATTAACCCCTTTACTGCCGAGGAGAATTAAATACCACCCACGTGCAAGAGGCATAGATTCTCCTGGGCCCCCGCAAGTGCGGGGGCCCATGAGGATCTACGCCTCTTGCTGAAACCACTTTGTATTCATCTTTCTCTGACGGCTGGGGATCTTTGATGTTAAGTTACGATTTTTGTTTAAAAATAATTTTTAAAAAAACAACTGCTCCCGCTGGTTGAAGTCGTTGGGTACATCCGTGCTCTTTAGAATACATTGTTTTTATCTTTGGTGTATAGTACAGAGCCCATCCCGGACGCTATAAAACATTTTACGATCACAATGTGTGAGTGCAGATTATTTCGTCTGTAGATCAAACATACAAAGCTATTTAAATTCCATGTCTTCCTAGTGCATCATAATGACGTTAGCCCTTTAGCTCTGTACCTAGAATGGCTCAGGTTATCCACCATGTCCGATCTGCCCGTTCGAAGGCCTTGTGTGGTTTCTGCCTTGCCCAGCGAGGGTGTCCGTTCGACCGTTGCCCTCTTGGACTCCAGCGTGTCCTCGGGCAGTGAACTACCCATGCAGACAGCTGACCGCTAATCCTGGTTGATGACGTGGTATTAACAAGCCGACACATTACGGTTAACTACCCAGTGCCTATTTACCTTGCAAACGCAGTGCGTTCTGTGTAACCGACTCGATGCCAATGGTCGAAAATTGTGTTCTGAAATCTTTGTTAATTCGAAGTCAAAGAGCCCTACCCGTCTAAGGACCATGAATACTAAATGACGTCAGACGAAGAAAAAAAAATCACGAGAAAGAAAGACCCTTAGGGACAAATACAACACCGTTTAATAAAGTTAAACGTGTGTTGTGTGTGTATGCCCATTTTAAGCATGTTTCTTTCCTCCTTTTCTTTTCGCCCAGCGTGTACAATGCCCCCACACCCCCACTTCCCGGGGGCTCATGTCTCTTGCTGTTCAGTATTTTCTCGGCGGCGACGGGGTTAAGAGGTGTAAAACGGGCGCACACGGAGTCACACTGGCTATAAGGCCTGGTGCTGAGAGCGCATAGTTACACTGAATGGCTTAGATGAGATAAGACGCTAAGGAACTGTTTTTGGGGTGCGCGTGTGCACGTATGCACTCCAAAAATAGCTCGTTTCATCTCATCGGCACGAGGCACAGATCCTCATGAGCCCATGCGGCCAGCGATGCTCAAGAGGATACGTACGCATACATGCTGGCTGCGGATCGATCACATTAACTTCCATTTCTGCACGTCACACGAAGGCCGTCGACGGGGGGTCGAGTCGGACTTTGTTAAACGACAATCACTTTATTGATAGCAACTTGGCTTGACGGTCGATGACGGAGACCGTGAAACTCCGGCATGCCAAGTTGCTATCCAGTCACTCTGCGCCAAGTTACCGTCAATAAAGTAATCGATTTCAGCACTTCTAGTTCTACTACTGAAGCTGAGGTGGTCACTACAGTATAATCTTTCGGACACTGTACCCCGAGTACATTGTCCAGTGTTGAACTGTGCCCTGTGTACACTGTCCAGCGTTGATTTTTTTTTAGTCAGTGAACTTCGATCAACGATCGCGACACTATGACTAGCTTCGGTACTAAAATGAATCTCATTCCGCGGGGGGGGGGGGGGGGGGGGGGGGGGGGGGAAGTTCGGCAACGTATGCATGTGTAGATTATTTCAGAGTTAACACATTCTAGCCCAAAACCAAAATTTTAAAATGTTGAAGTTGCCCTCTGAAGGACTGTATTACAATTCTTGAGACGTATCGAACATGATGAGCTTAAGTTGCCCTATGAAGGACTGTATTACAAGTCTAGAGACAGATCGAGGATGATGGTTCAAGGGTGGTGCCAGAATAGTTTGGCGCCTATGGGCGCCAATCTATTCCGGCACCACCCTTAAACTAATATATCATGCTCGATCTGTGACTTGCTGTGGTGTGTCGGGGCTAAATGAGGTAAATGAGTATAGCGAAACTCGTTCATGTGCGGGGGCTCATGAGGATCCTTGCTGATACCACTTACAATCCATGCTCCTGGGACAGCTGGGCATTTTTTTTTTTTTTTTTTTTTTTTTTTTTTTTTTTTTGGGTGGGGTGGGGGTGGAGTGGTGTTAAATTATCGAATATTGCAGAAAACAGTCTGCGGCAAGCGGCACTGAACGAGCTAACCAATGAATTAATCCCGTCTGAACGAGCTAACCAATGAATTAATCCTGTCTGAAAACATGCTACGCCAAGTAAGCGGACCTTACCTCAAAATACTGCGCTAGCGCTCCCGGCCCTGCGCTTATTTCGAACCCAGACAATGCCCCCAGAACATTGACTTTCTTCCATTTTTTTCTGGAGGAATTCGTCCAAGCTGCGCCACCAGCTGTTTTTCTCTGCTGTTAATCGCCTATGTGACGGTTTAATACGAGTCAGGTGTCGTAGGTAAT
This sequence comes from Semisulcospira habei, assembly GCA_036245525.1. Lineage (NCBI taxonomy): Eukaryota > Metazoa > Mollusca > Gastropoda > Semisulcospiridae > Semisulcospira > Semisulcospira habei. The sequence continues at coordinate 228,145,341 of BTPG01000001.1, read as the reverse complement.
ATATGCAAAAGACTTTGCTATTACACGGCGGTTACTTACGGCCCCTTATATAGAGCGGCAAGAGACAGATTTTACATGAGCCGCTGCGGCTGCAGGGACTGCCGAGGAAAGGTCTACACGATCCAGCTGCAAGAAGCATAGATCCTCATGAGCCCCCGCAACTGCGGGGGCTCATGAGGATCTATGCCTCTTGACCAAGATCCTAAGGCGGCTGGGTTCTTTGGCGTTGAATTAACGAAGGCGGCAGAAACACACAGTTATCTGCGTCTGCTGACAGTGAAGGGGGTTAAAGCTTGTCTCGACTTCAGGGTGCCATTCCGGTTTAACCCCTTAGGCTGCCAGTCGACTGTACTTCTGAAATCTGCCGTCACAAGAACACTGGCACAAAGTGGTGTCAGCAAGAGGCATAGATCCTCATAAGGATCTATGTCTCTTGCATTTGCATCGTGTTCACTGTCTCTCGGCAGTGAAGGGATTAAGCGTAAGAATGGTTAAATTAATAGCCCCCTTCTTACGTAGGCCTATTCGGTGACCTTAGCTCTCTGAAGCCGCCTTGTGCTAAGGGTTTGGAAATTCGATATTCAAATGTGTTTACGAAAATGGGTACTACATGTATTAGTAAAGTGCATTACTTCCTTACTCACCGGATATAGCGGGGGGGGGGGGGGGGGGGGGGGGGGAAACAGCTTGGCACAATGTATTCAACGACAGAAAAACCGACATTAAAGAGAGCGTTTTCTGGTGCTCACCTGTGATTAGCGAAATAGACCGTTAGACACAATTTATTTAACGACAGAAAAACCAACTCGAAAGAACGACCCACGCTATAAGCAATCTGTCTAGCGCAATATACATCATTTGATGCTTGTACAATCCAATTAAAGACATACATCCAGGCACAACGCATGGTCATACTGGCATGGTCATACTTTCACGTTTGGAAATAATGACGCAAGATTTCAATGACGCCGCAAAACCGAAACAACGTAATTAAATCCTTTCAAGGTAGTAAAACATAGGTACATAAACCATACACATACGCATAGATTTGTCTTCTTTTTTTTAAATCCAATAAATGATAACAGTGAGCAAATTATACAATCAAATGCACAATTAATAAAACTAATACTAGTAATGGATGTGTGATTAAATAGACTGTTTTCGAACCATAAACAAAACCTGAGGTGAGCGACACGAGTGAGCTTAGTTCTGCGCCAACCACCTAAGCAAGGTGCTCCGCTATAGCGTAGCACATTGTTTAGGTGGCAGGCGTAGGACTAAGCGCAATCATGCAATCCCTGACCCAACCTCTCCAAAGGTGGCCCGTAGACTGGAGTCCAACCATGTGTATGAACTCCAAAACGATCTCCCCACAAGCCGAGGGGGAGGGGGGGGGGGTATAATCAGTGCGCAAATGGTCGTCGGGTCGACATCGGCCGACACTGACTGGTCCTTGTACTGTGGCAGCGGTACCCCCGCGACAACCCCACTGATCCCCAGCAGTGTCGAGTATCAAGTTTTTCCAGCCAGGAACTGTCAAAGCTGCCGTAAGCTCCCAGTAACAGCAATAATCCCCATGTTCTCAATCGCGATTTGAACGCTCATAACAAGCACCCTCCACACTCGAGAGGCAAAGTAAGGGCAGAGATTATAATTATTACCATGAGGTATAGATCCTCATGAGCACCCGCAAATTGCGGAGGGAGGGGGGCTCACGAGGATCTATGCCTCTTGCAGTAGTTGCCTCTTGCAGTTGCCTCTTGCAGTAGTTCGCGCCAGCCGCAAGATCCTCTAAACTTTCAGAGAACCCTAGCAGCGGTCGGTACACAAAGAAAACGTGAGGCAAAAATCTTTATGATCCCCTACAAACTGTCGAGGTTCATGAGGACCTATGCACCTCACAGATGGTTCAGTTCACTGTAATATATTTAACCATTGCTGTAAGACCATTTAAACCCCTAATTTCTGAAACCCTGCAGCACACAGTAGGCAAAAATGAACTGAACCTTCTGTGGCAAGAGGCGAACTGCGGGGCCCATGAGGATCTATGCCTCTTGCAGTTAGCTGAGTTCGCTGGGACATATTGCTGCTAAGATCACCGAAACCCCCACTTTCAGGAACCTTAGCAGCAGACGGCTGTTTACGGAGGACGACTGAGCCGGCGTTGACCCCACGTTGTGAAGCCTGGTGACGCGAACGAAATGTACACGTCACCTGCATTATCTCTGAGACCGCTGCATTACGTTAACTCATTCGAGACGTGCCGCAGCCGGATACGCTGCTTTAAGTCAATTAGACAAAAAGAGAAGATCTCCTCCATTGGGGCAGCAGGTTTAATTCAGGGTCATCACTGCATATGCTCAAACCTTAGGACAAATCTTTTTCTATAACGATAGTTCACTTTCGTCCGTCTTTGGACTCAGGGGACCACGTGTTGTGGCGCACTAGTTATTGCATTTCCCCTAAAGGAACAAGGGTGGGTGGGGTGGGGTGGGGTGGGGTGGGGTGGGGTGTGTGTGTGTGTGTGTGTGTGTGTGTGTGTGTGTGTGTGTGTGTGTGTGTGTGTGTGGGAGGGGGGGGGGGGGAACTGATTTAGATGCATTTGCCACGCAATGGGTAAGCATGCCTTCAGCTTGCAGCATCTTAAAATCATACAAACTGGACAGACAAAACTAAGTAGACTGAGATAAAGATATAACAAGAGATGCAAAGCCATTATGGCTCACGTGTATGACTGACTTACATAATTATATATATACTTATAAATATATGTGTGTGTGTGACCTTTGTGACAATAAGTAAAGGGCTGGCTTCTGCACCAGCAAAACCCTTGTTTGTGTTTTGTTTGTGTTTTTTTCAAAATGTAAGCGTTTTTCACACATCTGTCAATCCTCTGTGATCCTTGACCTTTGTGGTGAGTCAACTAAATTAGTATTGAAAATCCACTGGCCAGAGAAGATCAGCAACGTCAGACTCTGGGAGAGAACAGAGCAGATAACAGCAGAGAATGAAATTGGGCGAAGAAGATGGGGATGGATCGGTCACAGTCTGAGAAAGCCAGCTTCCAGTATCACTAGGCAGGCATTGTCATGGAACCCACAGGGAAAGAGGAAAAGAGGTAGGCCGAGAAACTCCTGGCGTCGAGACCTCCAAGCAGACATCAAGAGACTGGGAACCACCTGGATTAGAATCGAAGGAGAAGCACAGGACAGGAGTTGCTGGAGGTCTCTCGTCGACGGCCTATACCCGGGTAGGGGTGACAGGCGTAAGTAAGTAAGTAACTAAATTAGTATGCATAGGAAGGTCTCATCATCAGCTACCTTTGTACCAAATTTGATTGAGAAAATTTGCAAAAATGTTAATACCTACAATTTTATCAAAAACTGGCATTGTACACACATTTGCCGGCCTCTTGTGACCCTTGACTTTTCTGATGGTTTGATTGATTGTACATTGCTTAACGTCCCAACAGCAACAAGGCTTTCTCAGGACGTGCCTGCACTGCTTGTGAAAAAAAAACTAAACAGAAAATGAAATACGTTAAATAAACCTACAACATGGGGCATAAATAAAGCTAAGACCATTTAGCAACACACATCCAATATCAAGAGCTACAGGCAGTGCAGACAGTAGGGAGAGTTTTATTAAAAAGGCAAATACAGGTGAATGGACAAAGGGTAGACAGAAACACATGCCCCAGAATAGAGAGAAAAACCCACCCTGTGGGGCTGACCAGGGTGACCCTGGAAACTAAAAAATACCTAACCCCACCCAAGTCCCCCAGGGCAGACCCGGGTGGGGTCTTTCTGATGGGTCATCCGAATTAGTATGCATAGATAAGTCTTACCATCATGTATCTCTGTACCAAAGTTGGGTTTGAAGTTGTGAATAGTATTTGAGAAAAATATCTTTGTCAAAATATGGCTGTTTTTGATCTATTTCCTGAGCTCTCATGACCCTTGACTTTTCCCAGGGATCAACCAAATTAGTATGCACAGAAAGGTCTTCCCATCAGGCATCTCTGTAGCAAGTTTGGGTTTGAAGTTGTGAATAGTATTTGAGAAAAAACATCTTTTGTAAAAATATGGCTATTTTTCACCTATTTCCTGAGCCCTTGTGACCCTTGACCTTTCCGAGGGATCAACCAAATTAGTATAAATAGAAAGGTCTTACCATCAGGTATCTTTGTACCAAGTTTGGGTTTGAAGTTGTGAATAGTATTTGAGAAAAAATAATTTATGTCAAAATATAGCGAGCGTATCCCATGCTGAGTGAGTTAAGCAGGACTACTCTCGCTCATGCAACTAACTCAGGACCCAGTTGCATGAGCGAGCTTAGTCCTGCGCCAGCCACTAAGCAAGATGCGCCGCTTTAAGTCTACGCAGAGCAGGAGGCTGAAACCAGACCGAAAATGTGACTGCCAAGCCAGCATGTAAAAAGCAAAGATATGTATACCCCAAAAAGAACGAAACACGCTCTCCGGCAAAGGACAAAGGCAACACAACTAAACAAACTATGAAATGATCGGTTAAACGAAGTTTACTAAAATGTTGCACTTGGCCTTTCCAAGCATGCTTCTTTTTTTGATTGGTATTTCTCTCTCTCTCTCTCTCTCTCTCTCTCTCTCTCTCTCTCTCTCTCTCTCTCTCTCTCTCTCTCTCTCTCTCTCTCTCTCTCTCCCCTCCTCCCTCTCTCTCAGTCTCTCTCGCGTTTCGTTACTAATAGTAATACTACTCATAAAACTAAGCAATACCAGTTGGACGTCACAGGCACCTCAAAATTATAACGTATCGTATTTGTCCAAATTACAGCATGGACTAAAGCAAAGAAGCCACAATAGTTCCCCAGCGACTGTATGGCACACGACTGCGCTCACTACTGTAACTAATGCCGTAACTAATGCTAGCAAGTCATACTAATAATGACAGAATTGGCACTGCAAACGCGATATCATAATCGCTGTGTCAACTGTAATATATATTACTGATGTTTGTGATTGAGTTATCACCGAGTTGGCAAAAGGTCCTCCGGCCAAACGTCGGCGCTAGTGGGCCCGTGAGTCTTTTGCTTACTGGACAAGTAGACAGTATTGGTACTTGCCTCCAAAAGAGATGAAGCGCCCTTTTTTTTTTTTTTTTTTTTTTTTTTTGGGGGGGGGGGGGAGGGTGGGGGCGAGGTGGGGGCGGTGCTCGTTGGTACAGTAATAACCTTTTGGCAGTCGGTAGCGGTTTTTGTCCCGATGATTCCTGCTGGAATCATCGTGACAAAAATCGCTAAAAACAGCCCAAGAGTTAACTCGAAAATACAATGAAAATCGAGCTTCTCACAAAAAATGGGCCGCTTACTGTCTTTGACTTTCACAGGGCAGAAACAGACCACACCGGCGATACATTGCGGAAAGGACGGGGGAGGGGAGGAGGGGGGGGGGGGCACAATGGTTGATCCATAAAAAGCACGAAACTACTGTTTCACAAGCAAGTCGCCTTCGAAGGTGTTCAGTACAAGGACCCACTGAACAAGGCATTCTTTCAGGACATTCGGAACTGAATAAAACGCCCAGTAAATAGCTTTCATGCATAAACAGATTGTGGTTGTGTTGTTTTTTACACAACACGAAAACAACCATTGTGATCGTTCACAATATCCTGAGAGTTGTTACGCCTAACAAAGATACATTGCAAAGATAAATAATAAAATCTCAACTGTTTTGATTTTAAAAATACCAGATACGGTCAAGGAGGCGCCAAGCTAATCTCGCACTGCCCTTGAATTATCATGGTCGATCCATCTCCTGCAACTGGTGAAGTCATTAGATGACACCTCCAAAATTTGGGAAATACGGCCGTCGGGCTGAATGAGTTAATGGTGTCGCTAAACGAACACCTACCTGTATAATTATTTCCAGTCCCACCCACTGGTCCATGCATGTGCGACAGCACTTTTCCTATCACCGTCAATAGACCTGTGTACAGGTCTGCAAAACAGAACTCACACTTACCCCCCAAGAATATCACCCAGTCTGGCACTTAGGGGGCCCCGCGCACACTGCGCGGCAGACTCTAACAACCGTTAAGCATCAAACTACACAAACAGTCACCGCCCGTGAGCAGTCTTGTAGGCTCTCAAAACCCTGATGGCTTCTTCAACTAGAGCGGGATGTGTAGATGAAAATGTGGCAGATCTCAGCCAACAAGAGACGTAGATTGTCATGAGTCCCTGCGGCCGCAGGGACTCATGAGGGTCTATGTCTCTTGCAAAACGGGAAAGGGGTGAGTGAGAGAATGTTAACTCTGCTAATCCTTCAGGCCAGCCCCACCTGCCAGGATAAACTTGCGAAGTGAATTAGCAGCACAATGCGGTGCCGTATACTGTGTGACAGCCTCAAGCCCTTCACTGCCGAGAAAAAAGTGACACCGATTCAACTGCAAGTGACATAGATCCTCATGCGCCCCCGCAAATGCCAGGGCTCATGATGATATGCCTCTTACTGACACCACATTGTATGCGTATTCCTGGAACACCTGGGTTTGGCGATAAATTAATGAACAGTTCAGAAACACAGTCTATGTCCACTGTCAGTGAGGAAGCAAATACATTGTGCCTTAGGTCAAAATGCCTTATCTTGGGAGTTGTCCCTTTCACTACAGTACAGTTCAGGAGACTGATTAACCCTGAACTGATAAAAAGCATCACCTTTTTGGCATAAGCTGCACAGTTCAGTTAGACCAATCCATCTCCTGAAAGAAACTATCACCAATCTTCTAGTTAGTTAGTTATTACTGGGGTTTAATGCGGAGCAGACGAATAAGGCCACCTCACGGCAAACCAATCTTCTTCTGCGCATGAATCACACAAAGTTTGAAGCTACATTGTGAAATATATGATTCACATCAGCAACAGTCATATTCCCAACAACAAATGGATAATACCATTGCTTACTTACTACCCTTTACACCTGCCCTTTACACTTGCAAGCAACGGAAGCATGTAGCGCAGAAACAAAGAGAAATAACCCCACACCAAAGAATAAAAAACATTAAGTTCGAGCTACTGTCATAAAGCGATTTTTGGGTCATTTTCTGTTTAAGTTGTGGTGTACAAAGCTCTCTTCGATCTTAACGCCAGCAAAACTTACTCGACGGGTTCTGTCTCAAACTAACGATTGCTACCACGTTGTACCACTGGCTATCCCTGTGCGCGAGTATTATTGTGAGCAGTTCCTCGCTTCGTGACAAACCAGTCCTAAAAGCAAATCGCAGTCTGTGTCCGTGCTCATTGGGTCAAACTTAATGAAAGATTATCGTCCTTATTATTAGTCAACCATACACACTCATAGTTATAGTTAACAGAAACTGCTGTGGAATTGGTAATCAGACGTTCGATTACTTCTAACCTTAACCTCCTTCCATCTGCAAAAGGCAATGAGCCAGAGGGAGCTCACGAGGAACTCTTGCCCCTGTTTAACCCTTATCATTCGGAATACACCAGTGTGTGAAATAAGTTTGACTAAAATAGTTCAAGAGTAATGCCCAGAATAGCTTGGCGCCTCTAGGCGCCAAGCTATTCTGGCACCACTCTTGAACTAAAGCCATTGGTCTATGTCCTTATCTGTAAGTAGTACTATAATGTAGTCCTAATGTAGCTTGCATAATATATGGCAATGTACAAATTTGAAGCTTTTAGCCTCAGTATGATACGGGTTAATTTTAGACCTGCGAAGCCATCGTCATGAGGCCAGCCTCAGTTTATACAGTAGAACCTGTTTAGAGCAGCCATCTATCTTAGAATCAAAACAGCGGTCTCAAAAGACAGGTGCTCGCCCAAGAGAAGCATTGAACTAGGGCAAGAAGTGTCACCTGCCATTAAAGACCACTATTTGGGTATCTACAGCCACCTAAATGATGGCCTTTAACGACGGGTGAAGGATGGTCGCTCAACACAGGTTCTGCTGTAGTTCTAGGAAGCGTGGCTTGCAAGAGCTGCAAGCAAAGCGTTCTTGCTGCAGCACTCGGCCAAAAATATAGATCAGCCATCAAATGGTCGGTGGTCTGTCACTGGTGTGCAACGCCGCCCTCTGCTGAACATCACACGAGTGAAGGTCTGTGATTTTGATCAGATGTGTGTGCTGGCCTGTGATTTTGGACCTTGCGGCTACAGCCGCAAGGTCCAAACATCACAAACCGTCACACAAATCTGATCGACCGACCTCGCAGACCAGCGCATGTGATAAAATAAAACAGGACCCGAGCCTTTAGCCCCAAACTTGTCACTGCCCAACGCACATATCGGCCCGGATATATACTGATCAACAACAAGCAATCGCCAGTTCCAAACAAACAAGCGCTTACCACATACGTATAGCCAAACACCTTTGTATTAACACTCGTTAATACTGCTATAATTGAAACCAGACACACGTAAATCATGTTGATCCACTGCTACCACTCCTTCGTAATGACGTATTATCCCAAAAGACGTTCTGGTGTGCCGGCAGAGAATCAAGACTTTAAAAAAAGGCGTCCATGTGTGAAAGACTTCCTAAAATGGAACAACCGTTTTCTCTGTCTTCAGTCTTTTGGCCTTGGAAGAGGAGAGGATATTCCATGCTGACGACTGCAGTGGTTTGCAACAAGGGTAGTAAAGCGTAAGCTACAACATGAAATGTCACGTGTAACCTTTCCTCTGCCATAGCCTACTGACTTTGGCTATGGAAGAGAAAAGGGCTATTGACTACAAATAACGAATAATGCATGAAATGTTCTATTCATTACCGAAGTGTGAAGACTTAAAAATGGAACAACCCTGTCTTTCTCCATGGCCTAATGACTGGGCCATTTAGCCATGAAAGGGTTTACTCCATGGTAATTTCACAATGGTCTGCTGAGCAGCACAGACAATTGACATGAAACGACAAGTGCCTGTCAAATCTGGTACCTGGAGAGAACCTGTGCTAGCCAGACACTTCTTTTATTTCACCACTTGCTGCCAGTGGTCGCTGACTGTTTCTGAAACCTTTGTATTTATCCAACGCCAAAGAAACCCATCTGCCCAAGGAATATGAATACAAAGTGGGGTCAACAAGAGGCATAGATCCTCATGAGCCCCCGCAGTTGCGGCGGCTCAAGAGGATCTGTCTCTTGCAGATGGATCTGGTTCACCTTTTCTCAGCAGTAAAGGGTTAAGCTACAAGGGCAGAGCTATACTAATGGTCAAAACTTGAGGGCCACCCCACTTTTTTGTGTCGTTGTTTATCGTCACAAGTACGCTAATAAAATACGTTTTTTTCGATCCAAATAGGTTAAACGTTGACCTTAGACAGTCCACTGTACAGGGAACAATAGACAACAATTCATCAATTTCCACGTACGTGTCAAATGCACGTGAAACATCGTCAGTTCTTGTGAAAAGCTGTGCGATATTGGCAAGCGTACCAAAGGCAGGCAGGTGGAAAAACTCGGTAAAGTCTTGACGCACGTGCTAAAGGGGTCAGTCGTGAACACTGAGCACTTCTGTTTCGCTACAAATACCGGCACAGTAGGGGCATAATTGTCACTTTCCTAACCATGCCACCACGACGAAGCATAATGCCAGTAGATTAAAGCTGAGCGCTATAATGGCTGCAGGACGGAATTTATGGACGAACGAACGAACGAAACTTTATTTTCCAAGGATTGAGATATTAGGCGCGCAGGCCTTTCTTACAATCTGTCCTTGCTAAACTACTTAAGGAACACCAACCAAACAACAAAAACTAACTAATAATAAACGTCACACACACGCACACACACGCACACGGCAGACACACGTATACATGTACTCGTGCACATGCGCACTTTTGTACATACACTATACACACGTACGTGCGCACATAATTATCTAACATATAAGTAGGTATGATATTTTGTGTACTATCAAAAACAAGTTAGAAAACTGAACAGACAATTTGGAGGCTAAGCGTATTATGTCAAAAAACAAAGAAGAAGAAAAGATCAGCATAACGATGTCTTAGGAAGGTAATCATGTACTCTACTTTTAAACAGAGAGAGGGACGTGGTTTGTTGAATAGTGGGAGGAAGAGAATTCCATAAAAGAGCACCTGAATAAGACAGGCTAGATTTGAACAGGTCTATACGGGGCCTTTTTATAGAGAGACTGTTCCTGGAGGTGCTGTATTTTTTTTTTTTTTTCAGTTGGCGAAAAAAGCCTAGATAAGTAAGGTGGAGCTTTCCCGTTAAGAATTTTGTGCATCAGTACACATTTGTTTAGTGCGAGATGCTTAACCAGAGGGAGAAGTCCGATGGCCTGCAGCTTGGCATCAGTGGATAAAGACGGATCAGGGAGGATAAGCTTAGCAGCGCGCTTGTATAATGAGTTGATCTTCTTTAAGTGATTTTCACTGCAGCCATCCCATATTGTTGAGGCATAATCAATGTGTGGTTTAATGTAGGCATTAAAAAATAGTTTGCGCGTCTTAAGGTCAATGATCGTTTAAAGTTTGGAAAGTAGAAACAACTTTTTGGACAAATGTTTTCCCATATAATATAGGTGGTTATGCCAGCTTAGATCATCATCTATTATTACTCCAAGTTGGCGGTGTTGACTGACCTGCTCAACTGAGATGGAGTCCAAAGAAAGGTTGAGTGATGGAGGTTTGAGCTGATGTTTCTGGCGGGTTGTGATAAGCATGCTTTTTGTTTTTGTGGGATTTACAAGCATGCGATTTTCATTACACCACCGAGAGACTTCATGAAGACTCTCTTGAAGATTATTTGCAATTTCAGGCAGTTTTACCAGCGGAATGTAATGTTGAGTCGTCGGCAAACATGTCACACTCAGTCTCACTACACGTTACATGTAACGGTAGATCGTTAACGAAGATACAAAACAGTAGGGCACTCCATACTCCACAAATTGTTCAGAAGAACATTTTCGTTGACATAGACTGTTTGTGTTCTTTTTGTAAGATAGGAGTTCAGAAACGAAAGAGCTGAGGGGCTCTTTTTGTTTAAGTAGGTGGCAAGCTTTTTCAGTAAGATGGTATGATCGATAAGATCAAACGCTTTTCTTAGATCCAAGAAGACAGCACCAGCCATTTTATTATCATTTATGCTGTTGACCCACGAATTCACTATTCGTGCGAGTGCAGTGTGGCATGAATGCTTAGGACGAAAACCTGACTGGTAATGATATAATAGGGACCTTTTTTCAAGAAATTCCAGAAGATGTTTGTGAACATGCTTTTCCAGAGGCTTCGAGAGAACTGATGGAAGGGAAATGGGGTGAAAGTTATTAATTTCAGAAGAATCGTTTGCTTTAGGAACAGGAACTATTTTTGATTTTTTGAAAGCTGCTGGGAAGACATTTTTTTGTATACATAGGTTATAAATGTATGTAAGAGGTTCCACTATGTATGGTTGCGACAGGTCAAGGATATATCCATTGATACCATCACTGCCAGAAGACGTTTTCTTTTTTAGGATAGAAATGTATTTGCCTACCTCGTGTACAGCAATATCAGGGATGACGAAAATATCATCTGAGGACAATCTTTACTTACAGAACTTAGTTAGCTTTTCTGGTGTGGAATATATCGACTGATTGCGATTGTGAGAACTGAGTAAGTCTTTGGGGGCTGATAGAAAGTGGTTATTAAACTCCTCAGCGGAGAGGTTTTCTGGAATGGTTTTGCACTGTTTACGCTTGTTGTTGGTAAGCGTATTAAGTGCTGTCCAGATAGAGGAAGGGTTTCTGTCTTCTTCGACTGTTTTGGTTACAAACGATCTCTGCGCCTCTCTAATTAAGTACTTAACTTTATTTCGCAATCTTTTAAATTCATGAAAGTTCTTTTCTTTCTTAGCCTTATTTCTATCATCCATTGCTTGTTTGATTTCGTCGGTTATCCATGAGGGAGGCTGGCGGGATCGGACTCGCTTTCTTCTTACTGGCGCATGTTTGTTTAGCACCCCTAGGAACAGATCAAGTCAGTAAGAGAGAGACAGCCTTATCTGGGTTGGTACAATTGTACACATCATTTAACGGTGTAAGGCTAAGATCGTGTAAAAAAGCATCTTTGTTTAGTTTTTTAAAAGACCTATAGGTAATGTACACATGCTGATCCCTCTTTTGTTTGGGCATCTTGCACGACCATGTACAGGTGATGGGAAAATGATCACTGACAGCTAGTGGGGGGACGCTGGTCTCTAGTACTGACTTACAGTTGTTGGTATAGATGTGATCAATGAGTGTAGCGGATGATTGGGTTATTCTAGTAGGAGCTTGGATTAGTTGCTTCAACCCAAAAAGAGTTGTTGTCGATTGCCACGTGGGATTTGTTTTCAGGAAGTCAATGTTAAAATCACCTAACAGCAGTACATCTTTGTCAGTATCATTCACTTTATCCATCATCTGCACAAAGTCATCAAAGACGAGAAGTTGGGAGACGTCTTGGGGTGTCCCATTCAGTGATCCAGAGGCTGCTGGCACGATTCCAAGAAACTGGAAGGGCAGAAAACGGACCCTGCTCAGGACGCCAGAGCTGCACCAGCAGAAGTGATGACAGATACCTCTTTGTGGCGGCTCTGCACGACCGAACTGTCACGTCAACCACTCTGCGACGTCACCTGATGCAAGCTGCAAACGTTAACTTCAGCAGAAGCACAGTCTGCTGACGTCTGCGCGAAATTGGCCTGGCTTCATGCAGAAAATGAAATGAAATGAAACTTTATGAAATGAAACTTTATTTCTGAACGGAAGAAGCAGTTAGCACATGTGCCATTTTTCACGCTTGCCGTTGCTAATCTACAAAGGTACAACTGCTAAAGGTGCAAAGCTACTAACATATAAAAGTACAAAGCTACTCACATAAAAGTGCACATAATATAACAAGTCGCTCAAAAAGAGATGGATAAGGCAAAATGAAGTGCACCAATTATGATTACTAACAATGTGAACGGGGAAAAAAAAAATTAATTAAAAAAAAAAGTCTTTAAAATTCCTTCTTTCACTGAAATCAAACACGCGCGCACGCTCGCGCCGCATGCTCACACACACACACGCACGCACGCACGCAGAGCCGCAGTGAGAATACCCCGCACTCCAGCTCATTGCAGAACCCGGGTTGCCTGGTGTCGTCAACATCTGAGGTGGAACAGACTCCTTTGGACTCAGGTTCTGTTTACTGATGAGTCACGGTTCACTGTGTCCTTCAAGTTCAACGACGGCAGGGTGAAGGTCTGAAGACTCGAGGGCAAGCGATTCATGGATGGATGCATTCAAGAGGTGGATTGCTATGGAGGAGGCTCAGTCATGGTTTGGGCAGGCTTCAGCAGGGAAGGCAGGACCCCCTCCACGTCATCCAAGGCACTCGGACTGGACTGCGCTATCGGGACGAGATTGTGCAGCCCCTCATCCAGCCAGCTCTTCAAGCCATAGGCGACAATGCTGTTCTGCAGGACGACAACGCTCGACCTCATCGCGCCCGTGTGGTGGATGAGTACCTTGAGCAATGGGGCATCATGAGGATGGAGTGGCCAGCTCGTTCACCTGATCTTGCTCCCATCGAGCACCTCTGGGACGTGCTGGGGCAACGTGTAGTCAGCAACCACCCCCACCTCAAGGCATTCCCCAGCTGACTCAGTTCCTGCATCAAGAGTGGGAAGCGATCCCACAACATGTTCTCCAAACCCTGATGAACTCCATGCGTCAACGCTGCATTGAATGCTTGGCTGCAAACAGTGGGTACTCGCTGCTGACTGGACCAGTCTTGTGTGACTTTTCAAATGAGGGGTGGGTGAACATTCTAACATACTGCTGTTGTTACAATTGCTTGATTTACTCAAAACTTATTTGAAATTCATACTGAATAAATTAGCATAGTACTGACTCCAAGTATTGTTACATTATTTGTATGGTGTTGTCAGTGCGTCTGCCATAAAAAGTGGCCCTTAAGTTTTGACCATTAGTTATATTTCTAATATCGGAGGTCCTGGAAGTAAAAGGGTCTTGCTAATATAATGTGCGCAAAGGTGATTGATTATAAGAAAGCTGATCCATGATCCAAAAAAGAAAAATCATGTGTTCATCAATACATGCTGTTCAGCCAATTTGAGTCTCTGGCCTGTCATTTTCTTTGCACCAACACAAATAGGAATCATGATAATTTATTAACCCTTTGGCTGTTGGTAGCATTTTCTGTCGTGGTGATTCCAGCAGGAATTATTCGCAACAGAAATAAGATACCAACAGGCAACAGGTTAACATTTCAAAGGTCTTCTCTCACTGCCTCTCACCATTACTATTAGTATTTCACACATTTCTGAGTTGTTGTTTTTGGTTTTTTTGGATACTTGTCAATTTCAGTATTTCATGTGAATGATAACTTTTTAAAAAATCTGCAGGGCATCAATTTGTTAACCATAATTTTACAACTGGACTATCTAAACGCTGTAGATTACTGGTGCAACTCAAGGCAACTGCGTGCCTGTGGGTATGTGTACATGTGCGCATGTGTGTTTTATTGCCATTTGTCAATATACGTTTTAAGTTCAAGTTTTTTTTAAATATTTCCTGTATGTCTTAGGTTATTTTCATTTTTAGTAGTTATATTAGGAGGACTGTGATATTAAGGCCTGATACAAACTTATACTCATTTGTGCAGTGTGTATGATGAATTTATGTGTACATGTTAACAACATACTCCTATCCAACAACAAATAGCTCAATAAAAAATCATTATTGTTATCATGAATAACATATTCAACACGAATAACATATGAAATGTACATTAGATGTCACATGATCTATGGAAAAGTTTGGCTCTGAGTTCATTCTAATTCCGTCCCGAATTTGAAAGGAGAGACAATACATAAATTTAGCAAACTGTTTTGTCTCTATCATTCCTGAGTGTGTCTTCTTGTCTTAACCCATATCATACTGAGGCTAAAAGCTTCAAATTTGTACACTGCCATATGCAAGCTACATTATACTACTTACTGACAAGGATATAGACCAATGGCTTTAGTTCAAGGGTGGTGCCAGAATAGCTATTCTGGCACTCCCTTGAACTATTTTAGTCAAACTTATGACACACACTGGTGTATTCCTAATGATATGGATTAACTGGTTCTTTTATTTTGTATTGGCACACTTGTGCACAGACTAGAGAGACAGTGTAGACCAGTGCAACATTTTATATAATGAAATCAACAATTAAAGTAATATGCTGCAGGGCCAGCTTCAATTGCTAAACTGTGCAGGTGCATAGGTTCTCAATGTTGACTTGCCTCAAATGCGACTTTGCCACCCTTCATTCCACAAACGTGTGTGTAGGAAAACGAACAGACGTTTCTAATGCCACTTGTATGTGTTGGTGAAACTCTCCTATGTACAAAGGAGACAAAGAGCAGAATAATCTTTCATTCTCATGCTATGCAAATTTCATAAGTTAAGATATATATAGCCCTTTTGTACAGCATTCATGCCAACACCAAGACAAGACACACCAAGAACACTGATACAGTAGATTCCGCGAACTATTGATCTTTCATTGCCTGGGGTAGGTCGATTTACCCAACCTAATGTTTCTTTTGTGCGACTTAAAAAGACATCTTGCAACTGTTCCCGACTTTTAAAAAAATGTTAGCACATTTAAATGCACAGTATGTGTTTCTGGTATATTGTATCAGACCTAAACAAAGTGGAATGTTAGGGGTGACAGCTCACTTGAGGCCCAGGGGTGACTAAGAAAGGGATTAGTTTTTTTAAACTGCAACAAGAGGCATAGATTCTCATGAGCTCCCACAGCACAGGGGCTCATGAGAATCTATGCCTCTTGCTGGCAGGCATTAACACTGATATGATATATGTTTAATCTGCTACACAGACAAAGATTTAACTCAAAGCCTGGGTGACTAAGATTAAATGGCTGGGCCAACACCATGATATCATATGTGACAATCAAACCTCGACCCCCAGCGGCTACACCACTGAATAAAGTAATCCCTGAATGTCAATCAGCTCTATCAGTTAATTATATTTACACAGTTTCTCGCTGAGAAGCTTGGAGGGAAAATGCTGACATGGGCATACCAGAGTCTTGCTGTCAGTCATTTGTGGGCAGATTTTAAAATTTTAAATATTAAATTTATAAGTTAACTCCTTGTGAATTAATGTATGTACCTAATACTAGTCATGCTTGCATAGTTAACACACAGCACTAAGAGTCTGACACAAGCAGGTGGGCTTCAAATGCAAAGCTGGGAATGCATACCGCTAATAATTTATATATGCCAGTTCAGTGTTTAACCCATTTAACCCCAAGGCCACAGTAACGCTATGTACCAGTTGCAGGAGAGGGATCGACCATGATATTTCAAGGGCAGTGACAGATTCGCTTGGCGCCTGATTGCGCCAAGCGAATCTGGCACTGCTTTGGGGCTAAATGGGTTAAGTGGCCTAACCCTGTATTTTACATCTTCACACATATAGCAGTCTCACACACGCAGACATACACTCATGCATGCAAGAGAGAGCATGCTAGTTAACCCATTTCATACTGAGGCTAAAAGCTTCAAATTTGTACGCTGCCATATGCAAGCTACATTATAGTACTTACAGATAAGGATAAAGACCAATGGCTTTAGTTCAAGGGTGGTGCCAAAATAGCAGCTTGGCACCTAGAGGAGCCAAGCTATTCTGGCACTACCCTTGAACTGTTTTAGTCAAACTTATTTCACACACTGGTGTATTCCGAATGATAAGGGTTAAGTGGGGAGTGGGAGGTAAGAATTTAGGGGGAAAAAAGGATCCCACAAGCAGTGATTATCTGCCAACTACAGCGATAGGCTTGTTCTGATTTCATCTACACTAAAAATATTTTACTCCAGGGCCATGCAGTCACTCAATAATAAATCTGAGTTCAACTTTTCAAGCCCCAGTCAATCTGTTACAGTGCTCTGTTGGTTTCACTTATATTTCATTCTGCATCACTCTTTCAGTACATGACATGACTGTTATCGATAGCTCTCTAGCTTAGTCCACAATTCAAAATCCAGCCTAACAAGTAACATTAAAACCATTAAACTCTAACACAAGCTCTCAAAAGCCAAAGGCAGCACTGATTGTGTCTATTCAACACTCCAGTCCAACAACAGGCCACCAAAATTCCAGACTTCAAAAGCCTTCTACACGGCACCGATTCTCATAAGCCCCATAACCTTTTGTGGCATATATGTTTCTTATTGTGGTTTTGATTTATATCTTATCTGTGCTTCTTAAATGGACGTAGTCAGCAGTCGTTCAGTGAACAATTGCTGACTAATAGTACTACATTTGAGAAGCACAGACGTAAACAAAATTCTAACACGAAACATATACCTTCCAGAGCTACCGACTGAGTAAGTCTATGAGTATCAACGGGGACTGCAAGTGTTGGTTGACCTTACATGTACTCTATTTCGGCAGTTCAGGCTATCGGTTCTGTTTGTTCACTGAAAAGGGAGCGGGGTGCCAATAGAACTGGGTGAGGTTTTCGTCAATATTTGTACTAACCTGCGATCCTATACTTGTGCAGGTCCGTAATAAACTAGCAATATCAGTCCCATACCCTATCACAGTGTTTAATACACTCGCAAGGTGAAACAGAACGTGAAAGCTGCATGCTTAACCCTTTTCAATCTGACACACCCACTGCTTGAAATAAACATGATTATAATAGTTTTGAATCAGCATTGTCATCACTCCATGAAAATTTACATACTCTAAATGTTACCAGTGTTTCATAAAGTAGGTATGATACCTATAGTATTGGCTACAGTATGTAAACACCACGCAAGATAACAGATGATAATATTATCATAACATTCTAACGAGCATAAACAGTCAACAACAGAAAACAACCACGCCAACTTTAAACAGCAACAAAATTGGGTGCTCCTACTAGTGATAATGGTTGTACTTTGTATGTAAATAATTAACTGGAGTGTAAAGCCATGTATGTGTCAATGACCATAAAAACTTGCATAGTATACAAACATGTTACTAAACATTAGCTCAATCACTAATCATAACGATTGCAGGTTACAATCAAGACTTCAGACTTCTCTTTCAAACTCTTTCCCACAGTTAATTTTCTCAATATGTAGTGTGGATCGAATACATTAGCACCAAAACTATTGCTAAGCGAACCACAACTTCTCTTTCTTCAGGTGATGACCAGCAATCAAATTCAAAGGTTTGATCATAATTGCCATAACTTTTAATAAATTTCATTTGAGTTTCTAGAGAGTCTCATCTTTCTAACAAACTTGTGTACAGTAGTAATATTCATGGATAAAACTTGTATCCATTCAGAAAACAGAGCTATTAGAAAACGCTATCTTTGGCTATTCACACAAGTACACACATATCAATTGATATAATAATTCACTTTAACCCCTTCCCTGCTACTGCTATGTCAGTAAGTACATTTCTGTTTCTCACATCTGTGTTCATTCAATGACCAAAAGCCACACCCATCCAAAACACATGGATACAAATTGGTTTCAGCAAGAGGCATAGATCCTCATGAGCCCCCACAGTCACAGGAGCGCATGAGGATCTATGTCTCTTGCAGCTGGACTGTGTTCACTTTGTCTCAGCAGTGAAGGGGTTTAAATGCCTGTATACTGCTATGTGGAAAATAATTTATAAATTTACAACTTAACAGTTCCCAACATTGTCAACAGTAATATGTAGCAAAAGAACTTGAAGAACAGTGACTGCATTGTAATCAGTTTCTGTAATCAATTTTAGTCATCCTGCTTCAATATCTTTGGTAGCTGCTTGCCACCGACCATAAACATGGGCAACGTGTAGCGGGATACCTCTAAATCCACCTTAAATTGCTTTAAATCCACCAGATGTGTTTTGCTTCTATTTCCGCGGAAACCTTCGCGCCCCTAACTGAATTGTGACGTTAGCAACGCACTGAAAAAAGAAGTAATCAACAGGTCACTTACCGTTCGCCGATATCGGGCAGTAAGAATCGCCTCGCCCTCTCAACACGGTGTCAAACTTCTTACGGCCTGAAAGACGATCACTCCCGCTAGGCATTCCTCTATCAACATGCTATCGCATGGCCCATTAACTGTCCCAGAACCACAGACTTGCCAGGACACGTTTACAGAACTTGAAAACTCCGCCATTACAAGCCAAGGGAGGTGAATACAAAATTCCATTCAGTTTAGTCGTCCACGATGGTTTAAGGGATTACGGCGAACGAGATACGCACGCACGGTCTGTGCCGCCGGACACCGCCTCGTCTTTTGTGCTGTTTCAGTTCAGAGCGTGCGGCACTGAGTCAATGGTAATTATTTTTAATATTTTTTAAAACTGTGTACGTGATTTTTTTGTTTGTTTTTTCATTAGTGATGACTCTCGAATCGCGTTTTACTCCGCCGCGGCCGCGGCCTGAGGCCGCTGTCGACCGGCCCCGGCGGCGGCCGGGCCATGGCCGCGCCGCCGCAAACGGCGTCCCAGTGCCACAGTGCGGCTTTCACTGACTACATCATGAAGGGGAACAGACCGACCCAAAAAAATAACTTATGCTGACATCAATCCACCGCTGAGTGTTCATAAACGCCCAGCATCCATGCTAACCCTTTAGTTCATTCTCAGTGATACACCAATATCAAGTCGCATGACGACTGAGGTCACTCCAGTCAAGGGCAGAGGCTATAGGGCTCGGGAAGCTGACGGTCATCATCGATGATCACGCTAGTCGTGGCGGCCATCTTGAGAGGATGCGCGACTCATGCGCTCATCGCCAATGTCGCTGCCAGGACAATGTCAGGACTAAGTCCTGACGTGCTACATGCAATACTAGGCAGCAAGTCTTGCCATCACCGTAGGAAACCTCTAACCAGAAATCTGCCTTAAGTCCCTTCTATTTATAGAAGCCGGGGGCTTTTTAGGACGGGTCAGTCGCGGTGGGGCGAATTTAATAGCATGTCCATGATGTCAAAGGCGGGCAGCCAAACTTCTAACAATTGAAGTAACTGTGACAAGATCAGTAAAAATTAGTGAGTACGTCATGTCTGGGAACCACCTGGAGTAAAATCGAAGGAGAAGCACAGGACAGGAGTCGCTGGAGGTCTCTCGTCGACGGCCTATACCCAGGCGGGGTGACAGGCGTAAGTAAGTAAGTAAGTAAGTAAGTAAGTACGTCATGTCTAGGGGTAACGCTAACCTCAGTCGCTGTTGAACGCCGGTACATCACTGAGTTAAGCGCCGCGAAGCGTATGTGCGTATGTATGTATGTTCGTATGTGTGTGCGTATGTATGTATGTGCGTATGTGTGTGCGTATGTATGTAAACAAGAGAATCTCCGATATTTCTGTACACACAAGTTTGAAACTCGGCGAAATACTTTCTTAAGTGGTTGGCTATGAGAGCCCGCGAGCATATTGTAATTGAATGTCTCATGTAAGACATAAACAACCGTTTATAGGAAGTCGGTTGACCCAGATTAGAGACCGTAATTTTTGTCATATTTACTTGAACCTTTACATATAGCTAGTTTGGAAAAGACATTGGATAAGTTCGTTAGCCAGCTTTGTATCCTTTCAACTTCTTTAGTAAAAATTAATTCTTTTCAGAAAAGAATTAAAACACTAAAAAACCTTTACTTCTAGAGAAAGTCAGACAGTGGCGGTGACGTAAAAAGGCAACTCCGTCACCATGCAGACACTGACTGACATAATCCTCTAAATATGACGTCTCTCTCTCTCTCTCTCTCTCTCTCTCTCTCTCTCTCTCTCTCTCTCTCTCTCTCTCTCTCTCTCTCTCTCTCTCTCTCTCTCTCTCTCTCAAGGCGTATGCACGTCACTGCTGGCCTCCATCCAGATGCCTGCGGTATTTTCAGACTTCGCCCCAACATCTGGAATTCTGAAAGAAACTTGCTTTGACACTTCTACCAAAGTCGAATGGTCTGACATCGACGAGGAGACACTGCTGAAATGCTGCCATTCTCCAGTCGCAAAGGGCAAGCATGACATGTCTGAACCGGAGTGGTCAGACATAGATGAAGAGGAACTCCTCAACTGCTGCTCCACACCAACAAGTTCCAGCATCAAGCGCATTTGCAGCTCCGCTATCGTCGCCTACCCACCGTCTTCAACACGCCCCACTTGTTTACAAAGATTGCACAGGTAGGGGAGGAAATCAATGAATTGACATACATTTAAAGCTGCCTCAAAAGCGCTCGAGGCCAGATTCACTGACCTTGGGAAGGAGGGTGTTGCTGCAGTTAAAGCTGTAGAATCCCGAACTGTCATCCGGGATAACGAAAACAACGCCCTGCTAGGTCAGCTTGACGCTGCAGTAAAAGCGTTCGAGTCCCGGGTGGCTGACCTGGAAAGGGAGAAGGTCGCGCTAGCCAGTCAGCTTGGCGCCACTCTGAAAGCTCTCGAGTCCCGGGTCGCTGATCTGGAAAAAGAGAACATCACTCTGGTTAGTCAGCTTGTCGCCGCTAATAAGGACATCACAGCACTGCAAGCACCGCAACAATCTGTGGCTTCATCGGGCGTCCAGGTCACTGATTTCAAGCCGTCAGGAGCCTGCAGGTCCTCACTGTCCACTGAGAAGCCTACAACGTGTGAAGTGGCTGCCACTGTCTCCACAAATAATAGCTTTTCCGTCCTAGATGACAACAGTGAAGACTCAAATCCTATTGTTCCCAAGAGCGGGAACTGCACTGGCCGGATGAAATCGGCTATACCGGGAAAAGGTGCAGTCCCCGTCAGCAATGATCGGCCAGCTACGTCCTCTACACATAATGACTTCCTCTCATTATGCGAACAGCTTCTCCAGCAGCCTATCATGGGCGAGGTTACCTTCCTCTTTGTTGGAGACTCCGTGCTCCGTCCAGTTGATGTCTACAGGATGGTGCCGGCAGGCAGTAGAGTCCAAAAATGTGCAGTCCCTGGTCTACAAATTGCTGACATTGAGAAGTGGGTAACTACCCAGCCAGGCCCACATCACCACGTGCAGCATCTCACCATCCATGTTGGGGTTAATGACTGCACTGACAGCTGTGGAGGAATGCAGGTGGTCCCATCTCCTTCAGACATGTAAGAAAGCCTTACCCGCTGCCAGACTACACATGTCTTCCATTGCACCTGCGAAAGGTGCACACCCAAAAAAGCCAGCAACCCTGACGTCAAATGTGAACTCGTTGAGCACTGCTTGCAAGAAACTTGGCGTTGAGTTCATAGACCATAGCAGCATCTTTCTCACTGCTAATCAAGCACCGCATCAAGCTCTCTACCGAGACTCACTACACCCCAACCCCCGTGGCACAATGTACTTGGCACTCAACGTAGCTGCTGTATTCGCGTCTCCATCCAATGACAACCCCCACACCGGGAATCGCTCACACAGGGTTACAGCGGGCAGAGAATCAGAGCACACGCCCGCTCGAAACAATTACCGTCGACAACACAACTTTAACCCCTGGGGGCACACTGCACACTCTCAGCAGTCTCTGCAGTCAGACTGGGACTCCTCAGCGTTCTGAAGAGCTCGGCCAGACACGTCTATACAGTTCGGTGGTTGCTGGAGCGCCCTCTACCCAGCATACGCCTACTGGGGCTCAGAGTTTAACAGATGCACACATGTTGACACCCCCACACTATGACCCTGCTACTAAATCACCTTCTGCAGGTCAGCCATTCTACCTGCCTCGTACCCATCACATGGCGTCACACCCCCTCTACAGCCACAAGTCTGAGATGGGTATGTCTGCCCAGCATAGTCTACCGGCCTACTTCACCACAGATGGTGCGGCCCACACACTTTCAGCCCAGCGTCAACCCCTTGGAGATGGGGCATCCTGTCTACTCACCTGGCTTCAAGGCCCCTTCAGCTCCACATGCACAACCCTTTGACCCCCTGCGGCTTGTTGCAGAACTCCTAAAACCCTACATTATGAGCTGAGTTTGCAGTACGATACACGGTGGCATGCCCCACTCTATGCTCATAACCTTCATACACCTCATATCTCTGTGTGAGAAAGATGATGGGCATAGACTTGGGGTATGGCCTTCTTGTTTTATTTTGGTAGTCTCAATCACAGTTTTGTCACTGGCTTACTCCATTTTATGCCCACGATTTAGCCCAACTGGAAATCTACATGTCTAGACACTCACCGTCCAATACATGTTGGAAGGCGCAGGGCATAGAATAGGGTATGACCCTGTAGTTCTAACAATATATTCCGATGTGATGCCGAGATCTTCATCGATCGTTGATTGTGAGCTGCGTCTGAGAAAGAAAATGAAATATTGCTTTACTAGCATATGTTGCCGCTTTACTAATGTTGCATATATGAGACTTTTCACTTGTCGAAGGTGTTAAGCACAAAAACTGAATTGACCTCTGTCTGTGTTTGAAATGATATTCTCGGCAGGATCCTTTCAGCATGTCAGTAGCATACTTTATTTTATGCCCATCGCTTTTTTAAAAAAAAATCCCCCCGTTACTGTATTGTCTTGACGTGCACTCATACACATTATACAAGGAAGGCGGTGAGCATAGAATAGACTATGACTCTCTATTTATTTTAATTCGTTGGTGATATTCACTACATCATAATCACTAGAATGTTTCATTGTCTGCCTGACGACTTATCTAATAATTATGTCAGGCTATGCGAGGCGCTCATCCTCAATACAACAGAAGTGTGACCTGCATAGAGTGTCTTATGATTCCTTCAGTATTATATGCCGATATATTACTAGCTGAAAATAGTAATTCATGGACTAGCATGTCTTGCTGTAGTTTGATTACTAATATCTATTTAATCTCTTAAATGTGTGCTGCAATGGCATCATCTTGACATATCGTGCGAGTGTTGACACTTTCATCACAAGCATATTTTGTATCTGCTTGTGCTTTTCTTGGGATTTGTCCGGACATAAGAAATTGCTGGACGCTTCTGCGATTTAAAAAATAATAATTTTGGCAGCATTGAGTTATAGGAACATTGAACTCTCATTTGTGCCACGTACCGTGTTTGGAAATCTTATTGCGTGTCATTAGTTATTGCATAGATTAGATCGTTCGTGTTAAACCTGTTATCGGGTATTTAGCTTCGGTTATTTAGCTTTACTTTCTCATTCTCTTGTTACTTCACGGCAACCAGTTTCTTTTTTCTCCTATTATCCTGTAGTCAGAAAGACACATTTCACCAAATACCAACAACACAGATCGTCTCTTAAACATTGGCCACCTTAATGTGTATCATCTCTGCCGCAAAATACCAGACATCACAATTCTCTTAAATCAGCCATCACAATTTCATATCTTTGGCTTTACTGAATCCCGCCTGACAGACAATATCAGTGATCAGGCAATCTCCATACCTAATTTTGCTATTCTACGTCGTGATGCCTCTGTTCTAGGCCAAACTGGCATAGTAATATACATACATGACTCTATAATTAAATTTGTGACTAGAACTAGAAGATTTGACCTAGAATTAAAGCAAATTGAATGAATGTGGCTGGAAATAAAAACATCGAAGTCATGACCCGTTCTTGTAGGGTTTATTTATAGAAATCCAGCGGCCACAGTGGCATGGCTTGATGACTTTGAATCAATGATTGACACAGTACAGAAATGCAGGGGTGATATACATATCCTAGGTGATTTTAATGTTGATTTGTTAAAAGACTGTTACTCATCGTGGAATTCAATGATCTCTTTTCTTGGTTCAACACAAGTTGTTCAGTCGCCCACACGAGTTACTTCATCTTCTGCGACAATGATAGACCATATCTATACTACAAATGTAAATGCTGTTAATAATATCCATGTTCTCAATTTTTCTATCAGTGATCACTTCCCAGTATCTTTCTCGCTGTCTGCCAAATTAGCTAAGAAATTTTGCACAGGGCATACTACTATTATTTACAGGTCTTTAAAATAATTTAACCAGAATGCATTTCTCTATGACTTATCCAATATCCCATTTAATGATGTGTTAAATTACAATGACCCAAATGAAACCCTCACCCGCTGGTATGAACTGTTCCTCGGTGTTCTAGATAAATATGCCCCAGTGCGAACAAAACGTGTCAAACATCCCACAATCCCTGAATGGCTAAATGGAGAAATAAAAGCAGCCATGCAACTCAGCGATACACTTAAGAAAGAAAAGAAATTTGTTGACTATAAAAAACAAAGAAATTTTGTCAAATCTTTAGTTCGAAAAGCTCAAAGACAACATGCCGAACAGATCATTGCAGACGGCAAGGACCTGCGCTCTGTTTGGCAAGTTATCAACACCTTTACTAAAGGTCACAATCACAGAGACATGAACATTGCACCTTAGCTCACTGCAGATACCTTCAATACCCACTTTCTTAGCATAGCTGAGACTTTAGCACGCACTAATACAAATCGTGATCCTGCGAAATACCAATGTTCTGAGCAACTACGATTTCACAGTAACAGTACTGCTGGTTGTGTTTTTTCACTCCCCCCAATGACTGTTTTTGACGTGGGTAAATATATATCTAATATGAAAAAGAGGTCATGTGGTTCAGATGGCATCAGTTGCGAAATTCTTAAAATAGCTCTGCCCTACATAATTGAGTCTCTAACGTTCATTTACAATCTTTCTATTCAAAAAAATATTTTCCCTGATGAGTTAAAAACAGCTAAGGTCATTCCCCTTCCCAAAAGCAAAAACTTAAACTCATTGAATGATTATAGACCTATCTCCATTCTACCAGTCATCTCAAAACCTATTGAAAAACATATCCATACACATACTGCAAAATTTTCTAGAACAGAACTGTCTACTCAGTAAAATGCAGTCTGGGTTTCGCCCGCAACACTCTTGCCAAACTGCCCTTATACATATCATTGATAAATGGCTTACAGCCATTAATAATTCTCAGTTATCAGGTGCAGTTTTTCTTGACCTTAAAAAAGCCTTTGATTTAGTCAACCACTCTATCTTATTAAAAAAAAAACTACCGATGTATCACATCGATTCCAATACCGTACATCTGATATCATCCTATCTAAGTGACAGAAGACAGAAAGTTTTGCTTAATGGTAATTACTCGAGTGAAGGTTTAGTAACGTGTGGTGTTCCTCAGGGGTCAATTTTGGGCCCATTGTTGTTCAACATATGTATCAGTGATTTACCATTCTCTATCTCACATCCCGATGCAACATGTGACTTATTTGCTGATGACACTACCATACATACATCAAACAGCGAATTGCCAAAAATAAACGAAGTTCTCCAGCAAAGTCTTGATGAGGTTTCAAGCTGGTGCCAACATAATCATATGATAATTACTGTCCAAAAGACAAAGAGTATGTTGATTACTTCACGCCAAAAACATCAACGTGGTCTCCTGCCCTTAACATTATACCTGAACTCTGAGCCCCTTGATCAAGTTTAAAAAATACATCGTTTGCTTGGAGTCACAGTAGATAACCAGCTCAGCTGGGAACCACATATCGAAAACACATACAAAACAATATCTAAAAATCTATTCCTGCTATCAAAACTAAGTCAAATAGTTAACACTGACACTAGAAGACTTTCTCCATGCCCACATTAAGACACACTGTGATTACTGCTCCACTATCTGGGATGGATGCAGTGAGGTACATGAAAAAAAAAAAACTTAACTCATTGTATCGTCGAGGGGTAAAGTTAACTGTGCCTGGTCCCTCTCCCACCGACGAAAAGTTTAGAACTATCCGACTGCTAAACCAAAACAAACAGTTCACATTTAATCGATGCATACTTATGCATAAAATTCTTCACCATAAAACCCCATCTTACCTTCGTATGTTATTTTTGGATAGTCAAAGACCAAACACGAGGAACAGTTAGTTACAGCTACCATGGGGCCAGGCTCTATATATATAAAACCAGCCTTTCGTTCTCAGGTGCCAAAGCCTGGAACGAACTACCACCCCAAATTAAATCCATTTCTAACTCGAAAACCTTTGAAACTCGTTTATATAACATCTTGTTACAGTAACTTAATACCTGAACGGACTACTATATATATATATATATATATATATATATATATATATATATATATATATATATATATATATATATATATATATATATATATATATATATATATATATATACACATAAATGGTTGTTTTCGGGAACATATGCCCACAACAGCTGTTTGGGAACATGCCTTTCCACTTCATGCAGAAATCTGGTATTTTGCAATTTCACCAAAAGACACATGCTGATGCCAAATATGACTTGAAATGTGAGAAAAATAATTTGTATATATATATGAGTAGATGTTAAGCTTCCCAAATCCAACGTTCCCAAAAACTTTACCGTTATATATATATATATTAAAGTTGTGTACATGTTTTTGGGATCCTGGCTATGTTTAGTAGGTTTGGCCATTGCCCCTGATTTGCAACTTAAAATGTCAGCAACAATATCTATTAATCTCTCTCTTTTTTTCCACTCCATCCTCTGAGCTCTGCAGAAATTCAAATAAAACTTGTAAATTGGTAGTGTTATTACAACAAAGAAAAAATGACAAAAAAGCAAGTCTGTTAATCATTAATTTGCTTGCACCTTATTGGCAGTGTTGTAATTTATTAGTTATTCATCTTCTGCATTGTGAAGTGTGGAGTGTATGGATGCTTACATTTGCAATACAGTTAGCACTTGTAGTTATTGTTTTAGAATAATGACATGTACTATGTACATTAAATTTTATTGTTTTTAAGCATGCACTCAAAACTAGCTGTGCTGTTTGTGTGATGAGTTTGAGTGTATAAAGAATATGGAAAACAAACTTTGTTTACTCTTGAACATCCTTTATTGCACAATAATCCAATCTTTGTTTACTTTCAAGCATCAATTATTATGCAATAACATCACCATCATTAAGTAACCCATTATTTGTTAAACTCTTCTCATAAATCAAATACAAGGTGGCAGAACACAAAACAAAAACATGGAACCATAAGGAAACACAGTGCCGAAGTACTAGGGCTGCTGGAGGTCAAACTAGGGTGTAGGGGCAACACCCTACTATGGATTCAAGAGGGGAGACCCAAAAAGGAAAAAAAAAACAAAACTTTATTTCGGCCCCTCCCAATATATAATACTCACAATATCTTAAGATCCACTTAAGATTGTTGTATCTTAAGGTCCACTTAAGATTTGATGCTACCTTACAATATGCCTCTCAACGTCGGTGAAATCATTCAAAGACTTTTCCAATGTCGGTGAGTGACTGTAACAGCTTACATATTACACTTTATGACAGGGTTAACCTTGCAAATGCTGTGTTTCTATAGAATATGCCTATGAAGAAAACCGGAAAAGTCTATTAAAAAAATGGTTGGAGTGGTCCGGCATAGCAACTTCTAAACAACTTAAGCGAAAGTTCAAAATCAAAACAAACATGGCGCCTAAGAGACTGAGTCAGCTTTGAGTGACGTCACCAACGCGGGAACATCACGCAAAGCTGCTGCCCTCCCTAGCTTCGGTGATAGAGAAGGGAAGACTCAAGAAAACATAGAACTAAATACAATAAAGATCATTCCTAACTATGAAATACCTTAAATCTCTACCACAGCAACAACAACTAAACAATCAACCAATAAGAAATAGCATTAAATGAACAAAAGAAAATGCGCGCATTATGGTGCATCCACCATGCAAGCAATGTAGTCAATTGTCATGTTTGCCATTCATTCAGCAAGACCAAACTTAGCGAATTATTTTAATTAGAGGCATAAGTGCACTCCCATTTACTCCCACGGTTACATGATGCGCCGAGGCAAAACTATCGCCTAGTCACACGAACCAACCACGGTCATGCACGCTAAGCAGTGCATCATTTTGACACGTTAAGTTTTGTTTTGTTTTTTGGCAAAATTCATACATCATATCTTCCACATCAACATTGTTACAAAAGTTGGTGTACAAATTTCCACACTGCAGCATTACATGGAAATGTACTAGTGTGATGGGGTGAGGTAGGAGTCAGGAATTTAGAATTGGATGGTGGTGGTTGGATTTAGTGACTCGGAGACGTGGTCATGTTTACTACACTTTTATTCGAGCGCAGAAAGCAGAAACAGAAAGCAGTACAGGGTCTCCAAAACCCGCGCAGTTTAGGTTAATAAAAAAACCCCTGTTTCCTCCAAGGCACCGGTGCCAGAAGTTAATTCGGTCACAAGTACTGGTACTGTGAGTCTTGCACGATTGGTAAAAAAAAAGTCTACCACGCGAGCAGCTGTACTTATAGAGGCAAGCTGCCGTCTCCGCGTTGGTACAAAGTCCACGCAAAGTTCTGGCACCGATATAAATGGCAAATCTGTATTATAGTACTGCCAGCCCTAGGAGCTAGAATATCTTATGAACTACATAGTGTAAAAATATAATCTTTAAATATAAATTTAAGAAATTTTACCAGCTGTACTCTGGATTTAATTTGAGATTATGGGCTATTAGTGGAAAGTTTATATTTATTTTTAAAGCGGTCTCAGAAGTGCCACAGAAAATCAAAAAGGCTACTAAATCGCAAATATCACTCTGATAGGTTATAGTTAACCGAAAGACATATGCATTACAAAAACTATTACCCGGGCCAAATCTAACCATGCTAAATACTAAGCAATGGTGTTGTATTTTGGTTACAATACACGGTCAAAACTGATATACAATACAACACGTACACTGAGCTATCGCGTACACAACACTTAACGCTGCGTTTGGCAGGGCACCGCGAGCGGCGCAGGTCATAGCTAGCAGTCGACACGAGTGAAATCCGAGAAGCAATGGTCATAAGAGCTATCGGCCTATGTACACAGAGGAACATCTGGTTCACTCTGTTACATTTTCCCATCGGCCTTAACAATACAGTGACCTCGCTGTTTAAATACCAAAACCATCAATCCAAAATCACAAATACAAGAACACATTGGGCCCAATGATGACGTAACATCAAAACACTTTATCAAACAGTACCATCCACATGGTAAACCACAAATATAGCACTATTGACCAAGGCTCTCTTGTCTACACTATTATACTGTAGACTTGGACTCACACAGTCATTTTCAAACTAAGTTATGCATAGTAGAAAACTGACATAGGATATTATCATTTGGAAAAATACCTGTGCAGCAGACAAAGTTTGAAAATGAAATCAACTGCACAGCTGTTGTGTAGTCGAAAGACACAGATGTACAGATGCCTTGATTTCCAATATTCATCTAAGACATCAAAATTCAAAGCATTGTACTACTTGAAAACACAGTACCGGTGCCTTGGATTCAAATCCATGACAAATCAAAATCTAATGCACTGTACTGACTAAAAATCCAATAATTTTAAATTAACCTATCACCTTAAGCAATCCTTCACCTAAGACAGTCTCTTTAAATAAAAAACAATAAGCCCAAAACAATTTACTCAATATTAATTTGTCCTATTTTCCTAACACTATTAAAGCATCCGATGCACTTGGAGGAATCATCATCATCATCATCATCAGTCCCTTGCCCGAACTGGGCGTTGGGGGGACTAAAAGGCAGCAGCAACAGACAGTGCTCTCCACTGAGTTCTATTTTGGGCGGTGGCAAGCAAGTCTGGCATCTCGAGTTCGGTCCATTCTTTTATGTTTGCGACCCAACTCTTTCTCTGACGACCTCGCCGACGACTTCCTTCGAGAGTGCCTTGGAGGATAGTCTTGGAAAAGGTGTTGTGTCGGGTCACGTGGCCAAACCAAGCAAGCTTGCGCCGTTTCACGGTTGCCAGAAGGGGTTCATGTGGGCCCACCAGGGAAGTGACGATGCTCCGTACATATTCGTTGGTCTTGTGCTCGCGGTACGAGATGCGGAGCAACTTCCTCAGGCACTTGTTCTCAAAGGCCTGGATTTTCTTTTCTGAGTCTGCAAGCAGTGTCCAAGTCTCACAGCCGTAGAGTAGAATAGACACTACGAGGGACTTGTAAAGCCTGTACTTGATGGTGAAGCTGATGGAGTTACTTCGCCATATCCTGTCCAGCCTGGCCATTGCGGATGTTGCTGTACCTATCCTGATACGGATCTCTGCTATGCAACTACCGTCTTTGGACAGGGTGGCTCCCAAGTACTTGAAGCTATTGACCTCTTCTAGCTTCTGGCCGTTCATGTGAATGTTGCTGCTGCTGTCGCTTGTGGTGTTGATCATCACTTTGCTTTTATCCGTACTGATCTCCATGCCATAAGACCCTGCGCTACTTGAAAGTTTGTCTGTCAGGTTTTGAAGCTCACTATTGCTGCCTGCCATGAGGTCAATGTCGTCTGCGAATCGAAGATTGCACAGGGATCTGCCACCAATAGAGATTGAAGTATGGTGGTCGTGGAGGGTTTCCTGCATGATCTTCTCCAGGAATATGTTGAAAAGGACAGGAGAGAGCAGGCATCCTTGACGGACACCGATCGTCGTCCTGAAGAACACGCCTGACTGATTGTTAAGTAGAACCGCGCTGCAGGCGTTCTTGTAAAGCGCTTCTATCATTTGGATCAGTCCCTCCTCTATGTTGAACGATCTCATGACTTGCCAGAGTCCGTCGTGCCAGACGCGATCAAATGCTTTCCTGAAATCAATGAAGTTGTGGTAGAGTTCGCGCTGATGCTGCAGATGTTTCTCAATCAGGACGCGGCAGTTGAAAATCTGCTCTACAGTGCTTCTTCCAACTCTGAAGCCAGCCTGTTCTTCTGCCAGCAGTTCCTCGGCGAAAGTTTTGAGGCGGTAGAGAATGATCCTAAGCATTACTTTGCTAGGGTGACTTATCAGACTGATAGTTCTGTAGTTCTGGCACTGTTTCAGGTTTCCTTTCTTGGGGAGCGGGATCACTAGAGACTGTGTCCATTCTACTGGCCATTTCTTTTGCTCCCAGATCTTTTGACAGAGTGTAGTGAGTACCTTCGTTGTTACTTCTCCTCCATGTTTCAACAGTTCAGCAGGTACGTTGTCTACACCTGGAGACTTTCCTCCCTTCAGGCCGCGTACGGCTGTTTCCACCTCTTCAGCTAACACTGGCAGGTCTTCGGCCTTCCTGGCCCCAGCCTGGTTGTTTTGGAGGATGCTGGTGTCTGGCTCAGGCTTGTAGTTATACAAGTCTCGGCAGTACTCAGTCCATCTGTTTAGTACAGCAGTGTTTTCCGTAAGGAGTTGGCCGCTGCTGTCTTCGATGACTGTGGCTGTTCGCTGTTGAGTCTTGGTGAGGGTCCTTAGCGTTTCATAAGCCTTCTTGCTGTTGCCGTTTGCCATGCCCTCTTCCACGCTACGACACTGGTCTTCAATCCAATCTTCTTTGGCTTCTTTCATCCTCTTCCTGATCTTCTTGTTGACAAGTCTGTACTTGTTTGCTGATGTGAGGTCTTGGCCTCTCTTTTTCTTCCAGGCTCTCCTCTCATCACAGAGATCAAGGATGTCATCGGTGACCCAGGGCTGTTTGCGCTTCCTCTGCTTCCCCAGCACTTCTTCTGCTGTAGAAAGTAACACCTCTTTTATATTTCCAGCAAGGGTGTCTACGTCCCAATCCAAAGTAGCCAAGGCTGCAAATCTGCCTCCCACCTGGGCTTGGAAGACCTCTTCTACTTCCGGGTCTTTTAGCTTCTCGAGGTCGAATCGGATGCGAGGGCTCTTGCTGTCTCGTTTCAATGCCAGCTTCAACTTGAGGCTAGTAAGGACGAGGTTGTGGTCGCTGCCAATATCAGCGCCAGGAAAGGACCTCGTTTGTGCTTTGTTAACGCTGGATTTGAATCGTCGAGGCAGCAAGATGAAGTCAATCTGGTTATGGACCAGGCCTCCTGGCGATTGCCATGTCACTGTTCTTGACTTCTTGTGTGGATGGAGGGTATTAGCAACGGTAAGACGGTGACTCTGTGCGAACTCTAAAAGTCGCAGGCCTCTGTCGTTTGTTTCTCCAAGGCCAAACTTGCCAGCTGTTCCTATTCCTGGAGGAATATTGAAGCTTGAATGTCTTGTGGGCATTTAAAGTTGCAGAGGCATACCTTTAAAGGCCCACTGGTCACACTCAAGCTGTCAAGGTTACTAAAAGTTTTAATGGTTTCTGCTGCAAGCGTGCAGACCGACGCAGAGGTGTAGGCGTTGCAGCGTGCACCTTGTTTGGTCTGACACTCTTGGGCTTAGCACGGCATGCAGTGTCCACAATGTGCCCATGCTGGTGTTGCCTCTGTCGCCGCTGAAGGGGGGAGAAGAGGTGCAGGATGCAGGTGCTAGTGGATGACCACCTGGGCTACCGGTCCAGGCTGTTCCGGTCCCACGACATGGACAGCTCTGGGCACATGGTTCGATATGCCTCCCTGACCATCTCCGGCATGGTCCACACCACCGGACCTCCCCGAACTTGCTCGGCGACTAAGTCTGTCATGGCTGCGCTTTGCTGCGTCTTACGCCACTCTAAAGTCTTACTCTTATTAGCGGCATCGTGTCCCTGCACTGCCTTCTGTCATGCACGTCTCCTTGCGTCCAACTATCCTGCTCGCAGCGCCATTTGTGATGGGGTGAGGTAGGAGTCAGGAATTTAGAATTGGATGGTGGTGGTTGGATTTAGTGACTCGGAGACGTGGTCATGTTTACTACACTTTTATTCGAGCGCAGAAAGCAGAAACAGAAAGCAGTACAGGGTCTCCAAAACCCGCGCAGTTTAGGTTAATAAAAAAAAAAACCTGTTTCCTCCAAGGCACCGGTGCCAGAAGTTAATTCGGTCACAAGTACTGGTACTGTGAGTCTTGCACGTTTGGTAAAAAAAAGTCTGCCACGCAAGCAGCTGTACTTATAGAGGCAAGCTGCCGTCTCCGCGTCGGTACAAAGTCCACGCGTCGGTGCAAAGTTCACGGGGGTCTGGCACCGATATAAATGGCAAATCTGTATTATAGTACTGCCAGCCCTAGGAGCTAGAATATCTTATGAACTACATAGTGTAAAAATATAATCTTTAAATATAAATTTAAGAAATTTTACCAGCTGTACTCTGGATTTAATTTGAGATTATGGGCTATTAGTGGAAAGTTTATATTTATTCTTAAAGCGGTCTCAGAAGTGCCACAGAAAATCAAAAAGGCTACTAAATCGCAAATATCACTCTGATAGGTTATAGTTAACCGAAAGACATATGCATTACAAAAACTATTACCCGGGCCAAATCTAACCATGCTAAATACTAAGCAATGGTGTTGTATTTTGGTTACAATACACGGTCAAAACTGATATACAATACAACACGTACACTGAGCTATCGCGTACACAACACTTAACGCTGCGTTTGGCAGGGCACCGCGAGCGGCGCACGTCATAGCTAGCAGTCGACACGAGTGAAATCCGAGAAGCAATGGTCATAAGTGCTATCGGCCTATGTACACAGAGGAACATCGGGTTCACTCTGTTACACATGCACCAACACATGAGCAGAATTTGGAAAACTATGATAAATGTATAACAAATTTTAATTTGTGTCACCGTAAAGTGCGGATTCTTAGTAATTGTTTCAAAAACCAAAAAGCAAATTTAACCTGGTATACGCAATCTGACTTCCATTCCAAATTCTGTATACTGACTAAAGTTTCAGGATAGTGCTGAAAAAGTAAGACAAGAGCAGAGGCTTTTCAGTGCAAGATACCAACATGCCAAAAAAAAAAAAAGACAACTTCATTTACTCTTTAGCACCCAGCTGCTTAACAAATATTCATAAAATATAGTAGTTATAATGATGACAGAAGCTACACCATGGCAGTATTATGTCCATTATCACAGTTGTTGCTTGTTTACACGCAGGACTTGTGAAACCAGAAACATAAACAGTTCATCAGCCAGTGGCATGACCCTTGATCTGTTCGTCACTGCTACATCCTCTGTAACATATTTATAATATGGCTGCCTCATACTTGCTGCACTTGTCTCAATGTAGTCAAAGAGTACTTTAAAAGTTGTGTATCAAATAGGTAGTCATCACTGGAAAATCGACTGATCCCCAAACCGCTCCAACTGTAGTCGTGTCACCTGGGCCTGGGCTGCAAGAAGCTGCTGCTGTAGCTCCGTGATGCAGTCATTTAGGAGGCTCAAATCTTTCTCCGCAGGAAGCACGCAAAGATCAGCTGGTAGTGGTTGAACATTCATCCTATGGTGCAGGTGCAGCTGCTACTGGGCGAGTGCTGTGGTCTTCAAGCACATCACTGCTGCTGGATCCACTGTTATCCTCGAAATCTGGTCTTGCCTTCAGCTTCCTGGAAAAAAGGGTGCATAATAATAAATCACGGCTGTTTCAGTCTGGCCACTTAGTTTGTTCCAGGTGAGCCGAGAAACTGGGTCACAAGAAACTGGGTCACAAGTCGTGCGCGCGCGCTGCCTCAGCCAGTCTCTCAGCTGTCAGGCTAGCTGATAAGCGGGCTTCCTGCTAGGCGCAGTACAGCAGGGAAAATGACTACCTTTTGTTTTTCATGACTTTCTTATTTACCGTTCAAGTGTGTGATGCAAAACTTTGTTTAAAAGCGGACATTCTGCCCGACACACTGACACCAAACACACTATAGTTGTGACAAACCAGTAGCCAGCAGGATAAGGTGGAAAGAAAGAGAAAAAAAAGCAGATTTCACTCTCTGTGTAGTGTTTTTTCACAAAATAGATGAAGTTCTAACATCAATAACACAAATAAGATACAAACTACATCAAAACGGACTTGCACGTGCTAGAAGTAACATGCCTAGAGTAAGTATGACTTACCAGATCAGAGATACCGTGAAAGGGGCCGGAAAGCGGAGGGTGATAATGAGGTCACTGTTAGTGCCAGTATTCTCACAGGCGGGCACATAGCAGTAGCACCGATCTGTCAACACTGGACACACAGTTCTTTGGCACTACTTTCAGTTTCATTCAACACCCTACAGCAGGAGATGGATCGACCATGGTATTTCAAGGGTAGTGCCAGATTAGCTTGTGACATCAAGCACAAAGCTAATCTGGCACTACCCTTGAATTATCATGATCAATCCGTCTACTACAACTGTTACTCAGTCATGTCGTTCAGTAGATGACACCTCCAAAATTTGGGAAATGCAGCCGTGGTATTAAATGGGTTAAAGAAAACTGTTGTGTGGTAAACAAGATGATCTCACTCTTGGGTAGTTTCTCAGGACGAAAATGTTTAATCTGGAAAAGTCTGCTTTGAACGTGAACGGACCACAGCAGAATAAAGAAATTCAATACACCTATGCACATCAGTCTGCTTGGCACACCAAAACCTCCTCCGACAGCAACTGCGACCAACTTTGTGATTTGGAAATAAAAGATTAGCTTAATTGTCTGAGAGAAAGTGGTAAAAATTCGATGGTGTGATATTTAAAAAAAAAAAAAACACCGCCGCGTGTAGTGTGTGTAACGGCAGCATAACAATCACCTGCTTCCAATCCATTTACTCTTTTATTTTCTTCACAGGTGGCATGACTGAGTACAGCACAGGTGACACTAGTGTCATGTGTTTTGTTATGAGTAATTTGAGCTTCTCTGCTTCCGTTTGCAAGCTGTATGTCCTGCTCTTTAGAATGTTTATTGTTGCATGCGTCTCTTCGCCTCCCTGCTCACCATGTAGTGCCGGACCAAAGCCCCATTGTGCGATAAAGTCTGCACAGTGGCACTCAAGTATGTGTCGTTTTGGGATTATCTTTAACGCCCTGTCCTCATGGACATTTATCCCATAACACGTCTGTATCATTTGTTCATATTTACTGCATGATATGGCCTGCCTTTCATACCTTTTTCTTGACCTCCTTCCACATATTCGACACAGAGAATTGAGTCTCTATTCATGGACACTGACAGTATGTGAGGTGTCCTCCATTTTCACAATCTACACCATTTAATTTGATGCAAACTCTCACATAAACATACGTTACGAATAATAATAGATCCTATCGCTAGAAAGGGACTAAACAAAAAGTCACGTTCATTTAGCATGCACTCCAACGTCACACTGAAAAGCAGAAAACGCACAAGAGAGTATGACACATATTCCCGTGACTGACTGCCAGAATGTTTTTATCCCACTAAAAACCTTACAATAAGATTCTCTAGTTGTAGATGAAACTAATGCTAATAGCAAGGAATGCGGCATCTTGGATACCACTTGACTTCTGGCTATCGTCTGTCAGTGTTCTCATTAATTCATTCCAGTGGGCCGTGTGTCTGCAGTCTTGTTAACTATGTACAAAAATGTAATGTCTGACTAAGTGCTTTGCTATAGAACTAACCCATATCATACTGAGGCTACAAGCTTTAAATTTGTACACTGCCATCTGCAAGCCACATTATAGTACATTGATAGTTATTGATAGATAGATTATAGTTATTGATGTTGGAACTTCATCTATTTTGTGAAAAAACACTACACAGAGAGTGAAATCTGCTTTTTTCTCTTTATTTCCACCTTATCCTGTTGGCTACTGGTTTGTCACAACTATAGTGTGTTTGGTGTCAGTGTCTGTGACCCAGTTTCTCGGCTCGCCTGGAAAAAACTAAGTGGCCACTTCTAGCGCTGGGCCAAACAGCCGTGAAATATATAGTGCAAAATACCTGCAGTGCAGGCTTTTAAGCCCTGTACAGTACACATGACAAAATACAGATTCAAAATTGACAGCACCTGAACACATCCAATCCTCGAAAAACCAGCCATCGTGACCATATGAACGGGCAAGGGGATCTTCATACTGTTACAGTGAGACAGTTAAGAGACTGGAATGTGGCGAAACAGACTGGTATGACTGGAAAAGATGTGTTTTTGAGCTGATGTAGCACCATTAAGACACTGAGGAAGTGCTGCATACCCCCAAACCCCTTCTCTCCATGCCAGTTCACATTTGACTCTAAAGCAACTTTGCCTGGACTGCAGCTTATGATAGTAAAATAGTATTGGAAGACATTTTAACTGTAAACCACACAGTTTGCTGACATCAACATATTCCTGTATTTGTGTGAAGACTGCTCTACTGAATAATAATAATAATAATAATGAGTACTTGTATAGCGCCTAACCTCAGATTAGAGCTCTAGGCGCTTAACAAAAACTAATGTACAAAAAATAACTAATTACAAAAATGGAATTTACAAAAAGTACAAAAACAAAATACAACGCACTCTGTAAACAAGCTATAAAGTCACCATTCAAAAGTGCTACGCTCATGGACTCATACTGGCATTCACACACACACCCACACACACACTACTTCTATAAATAGATAGAGATGACTTTAACATGACAGGTGTGTGACAAAGTCATTTGTAGCTGACAGAAAACATATGGGTCTTTAGGGCACGCTTGAATGCCTCTCTCGAATCCACGTATCTCAGTTCGCGTGGGAGATCATTCCAAACAACTGGACTCTGGTATCTGAATGACCTCTCACCAAACGACTTTGTTTTGACAAGAGGGATACGTAAAACTCGAGTCGGCAGCAGAGCGCAAATTCTGTCTCAAGGGCGTATACAGCTGGAGAAGAGAGGCAAGGTAGTGTGGGCAGGAACAGGTAATACAACTGTGAGTCATGCATGAAATTTTGTACTGAATCCTAGCTGTAACAGGTAACCAGTGTAGGGCAGACAGATGGGGTGTGATATGATCTGATCTAGGGACTCTAAGAATCAACCTGGCAGCTGAGTTTTGAATTTTCTGGAGTTTGCCAATCAGACACTGGGAACAGCCAGCCAAAAGAGCATTGCAATAGTCTAATTTAGACAAAACAAAAGCGCAGACAAGTACTTTAGTTGCTTCAGGTGTCAGATAGTGGCGGACTGAAGCAATACGTCGCAGTTCAGTATAGGCGGATCTGCAAACGTTGTTCACATGAAGGCGCATGGACAGGCTACTATCAAGTGTGACACCCAGATCATGAAATGTGAACTGTCAGTCTGAAACATGTACTTACTTATTGGCACGTTTTAGCGGCGACAGAACTGGACGCTTTACTGGTGGTTTTCGGGTTTGAGTCTGTTTCCAGGTAAACACGCTTGGAACGGCATCAGGTTTTAACTTTCTTTTAAGCGGTGTCCACACATAATCAGTTGGAAGAAAATGGAGAAAACACACAACTGTGTGCTGTGT
This sequence comes from Semisulcospira habei, assembly GCA_036245525.1. Classification (NCBI taxonomy): domain Eukaryota; kingdom Metazoa; phylum Mollusca; class Gastropoda; family Semisulcospiridae; genus Semisulcospira; species Semisulcospira habei. The sequence goes on along the minus strand of BTPG01000001.1, from coordinate 228,106,171 downwards.
GATCTGGGGAAGAAAAATTTCATAGTTATAAATACTACCACTCAAGGTTCAATGTTTGAATACAAACAAACAATTTGGTTAGTTTTGGATTCGTAGAAAACATTACAGATGCAAATTGTAAAGTACATCATGATGCATTGCAGTTTGCACAGTCTGAATGTTTGTTGTTTCCATCTGTGGCTAGTTGTTTTTTGAAGACCTAAGAAAATAACAACTGGACGGCTCACATACATTAGACTTTACCCTGTCAGGAACTCAACAGCCGTCAAAGTCATTGTTCAATTCTGTTGTTTTTGTGCAATAAATAGTCATTAGTAAAACTGAGAGTAAACAACCTATTTAAAGACCTACCTTGAAGTCTCCTCCTTCGTCACGACGAATTCGGGTCAACCACTCTTTCCTCCGTTGAGTTTCGGTTGCTTTAGGAAAAGTATGAAAAGAAAGTTTCGTGATTTCATTATTCTGTGCCCTATTTGACGTGCACACAAGAACACAGCAATGGTGTTTCGATCTGCTCATCAATGGCTCCTTCGCTGTGCCTCGCTTTCGATGCATGACCTTCACCTCATACAGCATTTCAATATGAAACAGAGCAGGGCACAGAGTTTAGTATTCGACATCATTTATATCCGTTTCTCTTCTTCTTTTAATTTTGTACCCCACCCGGGTCTGCCCTGGGGGACTTGGGTGGGGTTAGGTATTTTTTAGTTCCCAGGGTCACCCTGGTCAGCCCCACAGGGTGGGTTTTTCTCTCTATTCTGGGGCATGTGTTTCTGTCTACCCGAGGTCCATTCACCTGTATTTGCCTTTTTAAAACTCTCCCTACTGTCTGCACTGCCTGTAGCTCTTGATATTGGATGTGTGTTGCTAAATGGTCTTAGCTTTATTTAGGCCCCATGTGTTAGGTTTATTTAATGTGTTTGACCGGCTGGCGACATAGATTCAATGTTCTGTTTAGTTGTTTTTTTTTTTTGTTTTTTTTTCACAAGCAGTGCAGGCACGTCCTGAGAAAGCCTTGTTGCTGTCGGGACGTTAAGCAATGTACAATCAATCAATTCTTTTAATTTTGTACTGCGGTAATTGTGTAAAAAGTGATAAATTAGAATCGAGAGCTGCACTGAGCATGGATGAGACTTCGGTATACTTTTAGTTTCGTATCAAGACCAAAGCTCCCTTTGCCACACCAGAGATACGAAGCCCCATACAGTTGTAGACCAGGGGAAGTAACCTATCAAAAAATTTTTGGTTTATGGGAACAATGTTTTTTTCCCTTTATTTTCATTGCCTGAATCAGATTCAGTGAAAAAAACCTTGGGTTGGATAAGGGAACTTTTCAATGTCCCCATATCCAGAGCATGATCCCAGATTCACGCTCATAGGCATGCGATTGTCCCCAGATACCATGCATTTCAAGAGTATATATATATATATATATATATATATATATATATATATATATATATATATATATATATATATATATATATATATATTCACTGTTATTGATATGTGTGCGCATTATTTGCATTGCTTCTTTTTTTTTTCCAGTTTATTTCTTCATGTTTCGATTTATTGTGTTTCTCTTACTCTTTGCTATTAATGTTTCTTTTCTAACAGGACAGTTTGTAAGAGAGGCGTTTCGCCTAAAACTTTATCTTGTCAATAAAACGTTTCATCATCATCATCATCATCTCTCTACCACAAATTAAATCCATTTCTAACTCTAGAACCTTCAAAACTCATTTATATAACATCTTGTTACAGTAACTTAATACCTGAACGGACTACTTATATTATATTATAATATATATATATATATATATATATATATATATATATATATATATATATATATATATATATGTATATATATATATATATATATATATATATATATATATATATATATATATATATATATATATATATATATTATTCACTGTTATTGATATGTGTGCGCATTATTTGCATTGCTTTTTTTTTTTCAGTTTATTTCTTCATGTTTCGATTTATTGTGTTTCTCTTACTCTTTGCTATTAATATTTCTTTTCTAAGAGGACAGTTTGTAAGAGAGGCGTTTCGCCTAAAACTTTATCCTGTCAATAAAACGTTTCATCATCATCATTATCTCTCTCTCTCTCTCTCTCTCTCTCTCTCTCTCTCTCTCTCTCTCTCTCTAACTTTATCCTGTCAATAAAACGTTTCATCATCATCATCATCATATCTCTCTCTCTCTCTCTCTCTCTCTCTCTCTCTCTCTCTCTCTCTCTCTCTCTCTCTCTCTCACAAACATGCGCGCATCTCCAGGAGGAATAGATCTTCATGCGACCTCCAGGCGCATGAGAACCTATGCCTCTTGGAGATTTTTGGAGCACGCGCGCATGCACGCACACACACATCGACGCGCTTTCAGAAGAGCATGCAGTTGAGGTGACCCGTGTACTTCAGTAGAATATCAGGTAGCTAAGTAAAGTCAACGTGCTTTCACACACATTATAGCAAAAATGAAATTGTACTATGAAGTTCTAGTTTTCTCACCATTTTCTCAAGACTATGAAGCGAAAGTGAAACTCATATCACGTAAAATACAAAATTTAAAAAATAAAACTTACGTCATTACAAATTCAATTCAATTCAATTCATTTCAAATACTTTATTGTGTCAGTCTAGCCGACAAATTTTCTTTCGTTGGGATCACATGCGCGCGTACGGTTTTAGCCACATTATAACAATGGTGGAAAAAAAAAAAAAAAAAAAACCCATGGCCACAGTGTACATTGTTAGTGGTATAGGAGTGAGTCTGTCACTTGCAAGATGCCACTGCGACATCTGAGGTGCAAGTTCCTCGACGGCGTCAACAAGGAGAGAGAGATACGCTAGTTAACACACTCTTCATTTAGAAGACAGATGACCGAGGGTACAAAGCTGCCCTTGTAGCGTTTGGTTTTAACAAGAGGAGCCTTGAACCTAGGCCAGACGGGAGCTTTTGAAGGTGCTTAGAGAGGCAGTGGGAAGTGTCAGCTGCCAGCCTCAGGCCCTTGCGTATCATTCTCGTCCTGTAGAGGCCGACAAGGCTCTCCAACCTGCCCCCAACGATTTTCTCACTAAGCCTGATTATCTTATTCAGCTTCCGATTGACGATTGACAAATCAATGACGCGTATGTCCTGCGCCCCTCAGTTATAGAACTCACTGACGCACTGGCAGATCTGCGAGACTTTTGCAATACTAGGAGATAATTCAACACTATCAGAATCATCAGTCATGTCAAAGACAAAAGGTAGAGACCATTGACAGCGAGGACAGCTCTCATATAGAAGAGACTTTGTGGGTTATGATTCATCCCATCTTGTTGTTTGTTTCCAAAGAGGAAGAAACGTGAAGAAAAACGTGTTGAAACCCCGGCACTATTTCGCTACTACTGAAGACTATCGCCAGGCTATCGTCCCCTCTCAAGATGACGGCTCGGCAGCCGACGTTCCCAGGGCAACGCTGGGAACTTCCCGAGCCCTATAGCTTGGTGCCTGAGCCCACGGTGAGGCGCCAGGGCACTACCCTCAACTAAAACGGTTTATCTATCTCCTAATCTGGTAATGTAGTCCAGTTCATAGGACAATAAGCTTCTTTTTTTACCGAGGGGCGGATCCGGTGGGGGGGGGGGGGGGGTCGGGGGTTTTGCTCCCCCCCCCCCCCCACTTCCCAGGCCAACACTTTATTAAAAATGCTATAATAGTCCCTTGTTTGAGGACTTAGGACTTTGGAACCGCACTCCCCCCTACCCCCCCCCCACCCACCCACCCCCACCCCCCACCTGTTGTTTGATATTTCGACGAGTGATAAGCTTGGTGCACTGACACTCCCCCCCCCCCCCCCTTTCCCGCTTAGGTCTCAGCAAGAGGCATAGGTCCACATGAGCCCAAGCAGTCGCGCGGGGGGCTCATGTGGATCTATGTCTCTTGCAGTTGGATCGTGTTCACTTCAGTGAAAGGGTTAACTTGCACCAGTGTCTTGACTCATGCGTGAAATTTGCTGCATTATAAAGTGTTTCACAATAATGTGCTCATTGATTGTTTTCTGACTCATGGCGCCCTGACACAACACAAATAAACTAAAGCTGTAAGGCGGACCCTGCAACATTTCAGGGGTCAGTTGCATGAGCGAGCTTAGTCCTGCGCTAGCCACTAAGCAAGGTGCTCCGCTATATGCGCTAGCCACTAAGCAAGGTGCTCCGCTATAGCGGAGCACCTTGCTTGTAGTGGCTAGCGCAGGACTAAGCTCACTCATGAAACTGGCCCCTGGTCCACATGTAACAAAATGAGAAGAAAGAATCAGTCACCGCTTGCGTTATCAAACCTGATTTATTACATATCATAAACAAAACCTGGCCTTTTGTTATAAGACTGAATATCAAAAGTCTTATTTTAAAAGGGGGAGCTGGGTAGCTCAGTTCGTAGAGCGATCGACTCTCGTCCTCTGGGTTCGAACCCAGCTGGGGTCAAAATTTGTTAGACCTCTTTTCGGTGCCCCGTCTTTGAAATCACCTTCGTGGTGGACAAAAGACGTTAAGCCCTAAACGACTTTCTTATTTTAACAAGTACCTCCTCGATAATGAACAGCAAAAATATACAAAAATGTTTGTTTTCATTTGTAAGTAACATGACCAATCACAGTACACACAAAATTCACATCATTGCATTGTAACTTCTGGTATGCATTTTCCGCATTCCCGCTTTCACTACTAGTATCCTCACGTCTAACCGATATCGTCTACCGGCTGCTACTTTATACTTTCTGGTATTTGTCTTCAAAACCGGTAAAATGCCGACCATACCAGGTACGGTCTTAGTAGGTCGGGTGGCGCTGCAGTGTGCTGACCCGTCTTCTCCAAAGAAGGCAGCCCAAATGTACCGTCGCCGGTGAGACAATAAAGTAAACAAAAGTAAATGAATGAACAAGTAAATACAAAATAAAATAAAATTAAGAAAAACACAATTAATAAATAAATTAATACATAACGCTAACACGTACACTGGTAACTTACTCAGTGGTGTACTTATCTAATTTGTACTTTGGACATAATTCACTATGTATATCATAATTATTTAAAAAAAAAAAAAACCCCTCTGACTTCTTGTTTTACAATATCATTACAGGATAAAGTGAAATACCGAGAACAGTTACATGCACTAAATATCACCTTTGCGTATCACAACATGCTTCGGTTTATGCACTTATGTGCATTTAACCCCTTCGCTGCCAGTGGACGCAACCTTTGTTTTGAAATCATTTCGAATGTCCAAATCAAATTCAAAGATCTCCAGTTCTCAAAGGAACATATGGATCCACGCCTATCATTTGCTGGCACCACTTTGTATACAATCATACAAGGTGGTTTCAGGGAGAGGCATAGATCCTCATGAGCCCCCGCAACTGCGGGCTCATATGTCTATACCACTTGCAGTTAGGTTGTTTTCAATTTTTATAGGCAGTGAAGGGGTTAATGTAAGAGTTAAATATCTAATATGTATATAACAACTCAAACACTCCCCCACAGCAACCGGTGTATTTTTTTAAAAAAAAGAAACGAAAGAAACAATTTCGAACTCTGCCGGAGCAATAACTAAAGAGTGTCACATAGGAACAGGCTGACACATACATGCCGGATGGCCGCCTATACATGTACGCCACACACGTAAATACTGGCACACTGTACATGGCTGCGACACAGGGTGAGGGATTTGACGTTCTGTCATGAGTTTCGTGTCTCTGATTCGCCGCTCCGAGCGTCAATATCCTCAAAGATACTGTAGCAGCTACTGCACGGTATCTGTGACATAGCCTGTTGACTTGAGTCAGGGGCAGGAAACTCTTGCCAGCACGTCGATTCCATCCTACCTGTGGCCGCACTGGCAAACAAACAAAACACACGCACGCGCGCACGAACGCAAGCAAGCAAGCACGTACACACATCAGTACACACGCACGCACGCACGCACACCCACACACAAGCACGTACGCACACACATACACACACACACATACACACACACACACACACACACGCGCGCGCGCGCATGCACGCACACCGCAAACCAGTTCACAAGCTATGGTTTGATAAGCCATTTTAACATGAGGTCAAAATCCCCAAATTTTGGAGCTGCCCTCTGAAGACAGTGTATAGCAAGTACAGGAGTAAGATCGACCATGATAGTTCAAGGGTGGTGCCAGAGTAGCTTGGCGCCTATGGGCGCCAAGCTATTCTGGCACCACCCTTGAACTATCATGGTTGATCCGTATCTTTCTGTGGTTTGTCGGAGCTAAACGAGATAAACCGCGTCTAAGCCGTGACGCAGATCGCGGACAAAATTCAACGCCTGAACGACCTGGGGTCACCTTGACGTGACAATCTTGGTTTCCCTCTCCCAGGCTCGGGTGCGGCTGCTCTCTGCCCTTTTCTTCAGAGAAGGCATGCCGGCTAAATTTTCACCTCGTAAAAAAATTATGTTGAAAAAAAGTTTTAATTAGCTTGTGACCCGTGTTAATAAATAAGCAATGAACAGTCAGTAAGTCCATCCATCCTGCATCCATCTATCCATCCATCCATCTATCGTTATCCACAAACCAAATAGATGAGGCAAGCTCTGATAGAAACAGTACCCGTACCAAGGGGAATTACTCAGGGCTGGACAGACAAACAGTTAGATCCCCTTCAACTTCCTATCAGGCACCCATGGGTGCCTGTTAGAAAGTTTGTTTGTCCAGTCCTGAGTAATTCCCCTTGGTACGTGTTCTACATCCATCCATCTATCCATTAATCCATCCATCTCCTCCGATCGTCCAGGCAAAACGACTGACAGGCGTGTTCAGATAGCATGTACGTTAAACGTTCTGGTAAACTGATTCAAAGTGGCACAGTTGCAGTTCGGCCGAATTGATCAGTGTTCAGTGTGCATAGGCAATACCTGTCCCTGTTCGCCATAACCTGCTCGCTAAGGCCGTCTATTACCACTCCGGTGCCGTGGACGCTAACTCATTCTGCCCGCGACACACCACAGCAAGATATGCCTCGACCATGATAGTCCAAGGGTGGTGGCAGAATAGCTTGGCGTCTATAGACCATGGTCGATCTGTCTCCTGAATTGTAATGCAGTCCTCAGGGGATAACTCCAAAATGTGGGTATTTCGTACCTCGGGCACAATGAGTTAAACCTCGAAATAAAACCGATCATCCTTCCGTCCAGCCTTACATCCATTAATCCATCCAGTCTTTTTATCTACGACACCGTGCACGCGGTGGACTGTTTTCTTTTCAGGACAGCCACGACGTCCTTGTGACGGTTGGCCTTCGCCAGGCGCACGGCTGTCGACCCATCTCCCGATTTGAGGTTGACGTCCGCGCCGTAGCGAAGCAAAATCTCCACCACATCTACATGCCCGTGAGAGCTGGCCGCATGCAGGGGAGTTAATCCTTCCTTTTGCTGGAAATGAACGGGAGATGATCAGATGTCACTGATATGTGTGCTGGTCTGTGATTTTGGACCTTACGGCTCGAAGCCGTAAGGTCCAAAATTGTAGATCAGCACAGAAAATTAAAAAATCGCAGCTAGAACCACGCACAGTTCTGCCGTTTTTAGACTAGTTTTTAGCCAATAACACATTGACTACAAATTGTCAAATAACGACCGAATATAACCATTTTGAAAAAAAAGCGATATTTCATTGTACATGTATAAAAAAAAAAAAAATCTGCATTTCTACCTGAATGTTAACGCTAGCGCCGTATTGCAGCAGAGTGAAGACCGCCACAACGTGCCCGTACTGGCTGGACGCATACAGAGGACCTCCCTCTGACGTCTGACGCAGAATGTCCGTCCTCGCGCGGCTCTGCAGGAGAGCGTTGAGGGTGGTAAGGTGCCCATGGCGACTGGCGAGGTACAGTGGCGTGGCTCCCGACTTCATCTCCGCGTCTACGTTGGCTCCGTGTCGCAGGAGGGCCCTCGCTGTCTCGCTGTGGCCAAAGAAACTGCAAACAAAATTTCAAATTTCAACCCCTTGACTGCCGAAAAAGAGGAAAACCACCTAAGGGCAAGAGACATAGAACCTCATGAGCACATAAGGTTCTGTGTCTCTTGCTGGCCCCATTTTGCACCTCTGTTCCGGACGGATGGGATTCTTTCACGTCGAATCTTATTTCAGAAGCACATCATGCCACAGCCGGTAGTGAAAGTTGAGTTTAATTATTAGGGTTTAACGCCAAGCAGGCAAGTAAGGCCATGACAGCGAAGGGGCTATTCAGCGGTTCTTTCATAATACTCAATCAATCACTACCATTGAGCTATCACAATCGACTTATCGCTTGTGCAGATATCTATATATATTGACTATGATACTATCAGTGACAATAGACAGGCCATTGGCAATACAGTGTTTGAATAGTTTTGAATTTTACGGTGCACGTACCAAAGCAAATTACGAAGCTCTGGACAAACGGTTAGATCCCCTTCCCCTTCCTATTAGGCGCCCAATCGCCAGCTGGCAATTGGGTGCATGATAGGAAGGGGGATCTAACCGATTGTCCAGGGTTGAGTACTTTATTCCCCTTGGTAGTGTACTGTTTCTGTCAGCGCTAACCTGACCTGGCCGGAGACTGGGTATTGGATCTTGATTTCTGAATCAGCGATCCAGTCTCTCTCTCTCTCTCTCTCTTTCTCTCTCTCTCCACACACACACACACACAAACACGCGCGCGCGCGCACGCACGCACACACACACTACACACTCACGCACGCACACACACACACGCACACACACACACACACGCACGCACACACACACACACACACACACACACACACACACACACACACACACACACACACACACACACACACCTGGCCACGTGTAGGGGAGTGCAGTCAAATGCTTTCTTCTCGTCCACCTTGGCGTCATGCTGCAACAGACTTTCCACGACCTGTGTGTGTCCACGGCAGCTCGCCAAGTGCAGAGCCGTCCAGCCACGTCTTTCCTGGGCGTTGACCTTGGCTCCGTTTGTCAGAAGAAGACCCACTACATCCACGTGGTTGTTCTCGCTAGCAAGGTGAAGGGGCGTCTGTTCTGTGCTGGTCACTGCATTCACGTCCGCTCCGTGCTGCACAAGCATTTGGCAGCTGTCCATCAGTCCGTGCGCACTAGCCACGTGAAGAGGCGTCATGCCGTGCATCCTGCTTTTGATGATGACGACGTTCTGTTCTAAAGTCTGCCTCACAAACATGATATCGCCTGTTCTACAAGCAGTATAGAAACGTTCCCGCCTTTCTTTCCCATCTGTGCCAACAGCATTGTCAGAGCTGGCGCTCAAGTTTTTCTTTTCGGGACTGATGATGCCGCTGGCACCATCAGTAGTACCATCAAAGTCGGTGTGGTCCTGGCTTCCCAAGCAGCCATTAACTCCCTCGGGCATGTTGCCGTCGGTACTGTTTACAGTACCGGTGTCTGCATGAATCTGGGGGTTACTGTCATCCTTGTTATCATTGCAGGCTGAATCATTGTGCCTTCGACTATTCCTGCTGCCGGCCTTGTCCATACTGTTAGTGAAGTCAGTAACATCAGAATAGCTTCTGCCACCAGGGCGATCCAGTGAATAGTACTCCGCTCTGTAGCCAGTGAGGTAGCTGGCTAGATACGAGTCAACAACCTGCACAGCGTGTTCCAGCAACGTCTTTCCCGTGTCGTCTCGCTCGTCAATGTCCACGTCGGCTAGCAGGCGGTGTGTCATGTAGAGGTTTTTGCAGTAGGACACCACCCACACTACCTCACCCAGCATCTGAAAGCTGACCAAGGAGGCCGGGAGGGGGTAGGTCGCATCGTTCAGGTAGCAAACCTTGGGTGAGGCGTACTGTTCGCACATGGACTTGGCCTCTAACGTGATGCGGTTCTCCGGGTCTAGAAGAGGCAGCTTGATTCCGTGACAGTGGTTGCGCTCCTTCTTGAAGAGGGTCACGACTGCAGGGATCTTCATGCTCAGGTTGCGGATGGCTCGCTCAAGCTTGGGGTCTTTCTTTAGCAGCGTCGCAGCAAACAACATCTCCACAATGCGTTTCGGGGTCTCCAAAGTGTCCGTTCCCGCGTCTATCATGTGCGACAGGCACCACTCGGTCAGATCAGAGCAGTGGCTCCACATGGACCAGTACGCTAGAGGCAGCCTGTGGGTGGAGTCAGCAGAGCAAGCTATTGTCGTAATGAGGATGTCCGTCCTGATGCAGAACTCTTCCAGGTCAGAGAGAAACTGCAAGCTCTGCAAGGACGGGTGCTGGCACAGCTGTTGGACTTGACCATTGGCTAAGTCTCGTATGATTCTCTGCAGCAGGCACTCCCAGTTCGAGGATCCCCGCCTGACGCAGACCGACCAGAAGGACGTGACATCTTCAGTGTGCACGAAGTCCACTAGGAAGCGACTGTCGCAGATGTCCAGGAGATCTGACAGGGAGAAGAACTTGCCCACTGTCACCCCGATAGCCTCGTACAGCACTCTGCAAGAGAACGTAGCGGAATTGTAGAAGATAAATTCCCCTACGTCGCTGTCTGTCAGTTCTTTCAGAAGAGAGATGGGTGCCTTGCGGAGCGGCTCCTCACCGTAGTTATCTTCCAGCTCTTTCAGCTTGATCATCGTCTGCAGGAGCTTCTCCACAGTCTTCTGCTGGGTCTTCTTCTTCTTCTCCGCGGAGGCCTTCTTGTCATGCACATAGTTTTTGATGAAACCAACGTAGGCAAGAGCGGGTTTGGTAAAACTCTGGACGGCCCCACTCCTGACGTCTGCTGTGTGTTCTGCGAACTGAGCACAGCACCATGGGAACACAGGACCACTTCTGTCAAGGGAAAGAACTCTTCGTAACTCTTCCTCTGACACAAAGCCTCCGTCCCTGACTCTTACTTGCTTCCTGATCATGTCTGTCTTTTCGGCTTCTGACAGACTCGGGGCTGTCCCTAGGTTAAGCAGAGGCAAGTTACGAAACAGGTTTCCTTCAGCAACGATCTCCTCCATGATCTGAACCGCGACAGTTATGACCGTAAGGCACTGCCCGGTCGTTCCGTACTTCTTCACAGCGTTCATCACCCTACCCCAGTTTCCTAGCCGGCCCCTGTCTACCTCGTTGCCTCCAAACACATGCTCGAGAAGCACCACCTGTTTCGTGCCTTTCCCGCCCACGTACGAGCGCCACTCCTCAAAGCGGTGCAGTATAAGCGGCTTGTACTCTTCCCTGCTGAAGTGGCGTAGAAGCGCGCGAGCCAAAGCAGACTTCCCAGAGCCAGGGGGTCCGGTGATGATGAGGATCCCTGAAGTACTGAGCATGCGAACGGCCTCACGATAACTTCCGGTTTCCACGTACACGTCCTTCTCCCAGTCTATATCCTGACGGGTCTGGTCTGTACAAACAAGTATGCAAGGCAAAATTCATATTTCTATTCATAATTCATTAATGTAATGCCCTGTACGGGCCGTTGCGAGTGTACTCCACAGATATTCCCACTCGGGAATAACATCACAAGTACACTTCTATTCAAATGAGATACGTAGCATCTCATTTGAATAGAAGTGTACTTGTGGTGTTGTCCCCGCGTGGGTCTATCTGGGCGGTGCACCCGCAAACCGTTCGGAGTAAGACTTTATGTTATTGGCCGCAGGGGTTTACTACACGGACCCTTGTAGGCCTGAGGGAGGTCATAGGCGTGATGGGTACAATGGTTCCTTTGACTTCCCGAAGACCTACAAGGGTCCGTGCAGCAAGCCCCTGCTACCAATAACATATTTGTTTTCATTCCTCCACTATTTTTGTAAAAGAAACCAAGAAGAAATCTTCCGACCTGGATCGTGCCAGACATGACTGACGTAAAAGAAATATATATTTATACATAATAAACGTAAGACGTAATTGAAAATTTTTCATGACCTTGCAGTCTCCAGTAGTGTCCCTGTTTTTTGGAACAACACTAAGTAACTTTTTACTTTAGAACGTTTTGATGATCATTTATGGAACAAAACTCGCATCCAAGACGCGTCACAAAGAGTGCTACAAGAAGTCCGCCATTTGTCGCTACAAGGGTTTTTGCAGCTCATTCACATGGTACGGTTTGCGCTAAAGAAATTGGTCGTGTGACGTAGGGATGAAAACAAAATTATTTAGCCCCCTCGTGCATGGAGACGCCGGTACTGTTTCAGCATGCACAAAGTGGTTTAAATCATGCAGCCCTAATACACTAAACTCAGGAGACATATCGACCATAATAGTTCAAGGCTTGCTCGAGAAAAGCTTAACGTCTGTAGATTCCAAGATATTCTGGCACCACCCTTGAACTATTGTGGTGGGTCTGTCTCCTGAATCGGTGTCAGTGTAGTTTTCAGAGAACCGGCCCTTCACCCAAATTTGAGGACTTGGACCTGAGGATTCAATGAGTTTATAAAAATGCAAACAGCGTGAGGAAAACTGACTGGTGTATTAGTCGACCAAACAATTTATTAGTCAGTCGGTGGCTTGGTTTGACTGAATGATTATAGAGAATGCGTGTGTGGGTGGGTACGTACGTGCGTGCCTGTTTGGTTCCAAACGTTATGGCGTAGCATCTTAAAACACCACGACCCGTAACAAATTAGATGTTTATATGCAGACTCACACAGTCATGGTACCATGACGGCGAATTTGGATTTCATCATCTGCTAATTACTATGTATGCTCATACCTATAGAGGGTCAAGATATCGTAATAACCCATTCAGTTCTGACGAAAAACAGCAGATGTGGGTCTTCCATGCTAGTTTAAGGGTGATGCCAGAATAGCTTGGCGCCTACAGGCGCCAAGCTATTCTGGCCCCACCCTTGAACTATCGAACAGCGTTCGCGAAAGTTCCTCAATGGCGTAGCGTTCGGCTGCTAACTAACCAAACCGTGTTTACTAGTCGCAAAAACCAAGAAGCACTGATCTACTGTTTTATACGCGTTTTTCTAATACCGTAATTTCCCAAATGCGTCAACTTCAGTCAACCAAACTCAACAATCGTCGCGTCAAGTAATCTGTAGACTAAAGTAAGACATCAAAGTGCATCTCAGGAGCGACACTGGACAGCATGAAAAAGGAATAATTTAGCGCTCGAGCACAAGAACCATACTTTTTTTTCAAAGCAAAATTCCAAGGTGTGTGTGAAATGTAAAGTGTTTAGCCGTGAGGAATGATAATTTTATTCTGCTGTTAAAAAAAACACACACACAAAAAAACAAACACCCCCCCAAAAAAAAAAACAAAAAAACAAAAAACAAACCAAAACCCCCCCCCCAAAAAAAAAAAACTTTCACATAACAGTATCGCATCAAAACTAGTCTCTAAGTAATGCACATTTTCCCCAAGAGTTCCATGAGTCTCATACGTGTGGTGTCTTAGTCGATCCATCGTGGTCGAGTTAAGACTGAAAGTGAAACAGATCTTACCTATGATTTGCTCGTACGACTGGCAGAGGTAGATATGTTTGACGTCCACTTTCTTAGCGAACATGACATTCTTGGGGCTGTAGATGTGTGTACTCGCACCTGCAACGAACACGTTTAACCCTTATCATTCGGAATACACCAGTGTGTGAAATAAGTTTGACTGAAATAGTTCAAGGGTAGTGCCAGAATAGCTTGGCGCCGTTAGGCGCCAAGCTATTCTGGCACCACCCTTGAACTAAAGCCATTGGTCGATATCCTTATCTGTAAGTACTATAATGTAGCTTGCATATGGCAGTGTACAAATTTGAAGCTTTTAGCCTCAGTATGACATGGGTTAATCCCTTCAGTGCCGGGGAAAAATGAACACCACCTAACCGCAAAAGGTATAGATCCTCATGAGGCAGGTTGCGGGGGGCTCATGAGGATGTATGCCTCTTGTTCAGCGAAACCACTTTGTGTCCATGTTCCTTTGACGGGGAGGGATCTTTGACGTTGAGTTTACGATGCTTTCAAAAACACAATGCGCCTCCGCTGGCAGTGAACGGATTAATCCCTTCACTGCCAGTGGGTGCAAACGTGCTTTTGAAATCAACTTGAAAGATCCCCAACCGTTAAAAGAACATGGACACAATGTAGTTTTACTAAAACTCTTTCGAGACGTGCCGCAACCGGATTCGCGGCTTTATGCCGCGAATCCGGTTGCGGCACGTCTCGAAAGAGTTAAGAAGACAAATAGATCCGTGTGAGCTCCCGCAATTTCGGGGGTTTAAGAGGATGGATACCTCTTGCTGTTGAGTGTTGTTCATTTTTTTCTCGGCAATACATGGGTTAATCAATAAGGTCAACTTTAGCGTGTATATGGAAGAATGGATACACACGATGCGAAAACGGTGGGGAGAGGAAGAAACTCCGATGGAAAATATTTAAAATAGCAGCAGCAACAACAACAACGATAAGAAGTTGAAAAAACGTGCTTCCATATGTCGAACACATTTGGTGATTGCATAGCATATAATTATTGTATTATTTGCGTTCGTACACATACCCCTCGCCCAGCATCACCCCCCCCCCCCGCCCCCCCCCCCCCCACACACACCCTACCCCCCCCCCAGACCCCACCCCACCCCACCTTACCTCTCCAACTCCCCCTTCTAGCTCCGTCTGATTGTTCAGCCAGTGGTAAACTAACAAACACTTTGGAAGCTGTTGTCCTTTTCTTATCATTGACGCATGGCTAATAAACATACCTGTAGCATACTGATTGGGTTGACCTATAAGGATTGCATCTTTAATTTCTTCTTACGTGCGCTGCGTCACCGGCACTGTTTACAGTGTTTACAGTATCGGTGGTTGCATGAAGGGTGGGGTTAACCCTTTTACTGCCAGTGGACGCAGAGTGTATTTTGCAGTCCTCGTTCATTCGACGCCAAACAACGCCAGCCATGCAAGGAAGTTGGTTCCTCAGTGATATCAACAAGAGGCATAGATCCTGGTGATCCCACACAACTGCGGGGGCTCATCAGGTTCTATACCTCTTGCAGTTACATCGTGTTCACGTCTTCTCGGCAGTCAAGGTGGTTAAAACCCATTACATCCTGATACTGAATTTTAAAATTTTTCTTATTGTCCTATGAAGGCTTTGTTGAAGATACACTACATAGGTTATTGAAGATACATACATATAGGTTATTTAATTAATTGAATGAGTGAATGATGATGCCATGTGTTGTATGGGCAGACAGTGAATTTCCCCATGAGGGATTAATAAAGTATTATTGTAGTATTGTATTATTGTATTGTATTCTGGTGATAGATCCACCATTTTAGTTCAAGAGTTATGCCAGAATAGCTTGGCGCCTCAGGCGCCAAGCTATTCTGGCATCACCCTTGAACTTGAATAGTCAATTTTAATTCAAGCAATGCGTATCAGGATGACTCGAAAAGGGTTAAAATATAAATAGGGCATATCTACCTACCTGCACCACCGCCGGCTTGCTCCGAGGAGCTGGAATCCGATTCGAAGGACAAAACCATGGACCGAATACCCCTCTCTGACCTCAGTGACCCGTTGACGGAATCGTAGTCACCCACATTGCAGTCTTCTGCGCGGCGTGCGTCGCTCGTGCTGTAGCTGACAGCAGGGACAACAACTCCCATCCACGCCGTGCTGTCTTCTTCAGACAGTGGAGGTTGTCTTAGAATTGAAATCCTTTTCGTTTCCGTGGCGTTTGAAGACTTTTGCCATCCTGGCATGTCACTTTCAGACACTGATGTCTGCCTTTCAGGCATGTCGGATACAGAGTTTTGTCTTGGACGCATGGCATCGTCATCTCTAGGCTTATGCATATGGGGTGTGTTTGCTTCATCACTGTGTATCCCGAGTCTGTGATTTTCAGGAACTGAACGCTGTCCTTGGGGCATTTTAACTTCAGAGTTTTGCGTCTGGTGCGTGTCTATTTCAGAAGCTGAAGTTTGTCTACGGGGAGTGCCCGATCCATTCTTCTGCATCTGGTGTGTGCGATCCCCGGAGAGGTTGTGCATGTGTGGCTCGTCGGCTCCCAAACTTTGTCTCCCCAGTGGTTCCTGTTCAGGAATCGAAGCTTGTCTTTGAGGCATATCGGGTGCACGATTTTTCTTGTCGGGTGTGCTCCTTTTAGGAGATTCAGGGAGATGGGGTAGATTCTCATTAAAAGTCTCCGCGTCAGTGTCGTACTCGGGGACATTGATGTTTGCGTTGTCCTCATTGGCACTTACGCGTATGGCCTCGCTAGGAATGTTCTCACAGGGAGATCTGGCGCCTGACTTGACTTCGTGGTGGGATTTCGGACGGTGGTCGTTATCTTCAGAGAAATCCTCAACGGCACCTTGCTCGAGAAGAGATTTGTCGTCTGAGTTGGTTTCCGCAAGGATAAATTTGACGTTTTGTGGGGCCTCAGGTTGAATAGATTTGGCTTTCGGATTAGACTCATGCAGATTAACATCGTGGTCAGTATCTTGAAAAGACGTAGCGTCGGAGTTGACCTCCTGAGGAGACGTGATGTTTGGATCAGCCCCATTGAAGTGCTTGGCGCCTGAGTCATCCTCACAGAAGGGTCTTGCGGATGGGGCAGCCTCATCATGAACCACCCAGTGAG
Source organism: Semisulcospira habei (assembly GCA_036245525.1). Lineage (NCBI taxonomy): Eukaryota > Metazoa > Mollusca > Gastropoda > Semisulcospiridae > Semisulcospira > Semisulcospira habei. The sequence continues at coordinate 228,089,561 of BTPG01000001.1, read as the reverse complement.
TAAACATACTGGGGCCGACGTCGGCCGCAGTCGATCCGCGCGCGACTGCGTCCGGGTCGACTGCGACCGACGGCGGCCCAAGAACATTTTGCGAACCGGGCCGATGATCACTAGGGCGGCTCTTCTTCGGGTTGTCATCAACCCCCTCATGAATGCAGCCACCCGCACTGTGGACAGCACGGGTGGTTGCATACACGACGGGCTTCTGCGGACTGTCTACGTCAGAGTGGGCTCTGCTGATGCGTTTGTCGTGACAACCGTCCTCATTCAAATTTGTCAAAGTAGAGGGATTGGACGATTTGTCATGACGATGTTCACCATCAGCACAGTCATTTCCTGGTAAGGTGGTAGTTTCATCGACACTCATGAAAGGTCTGGGGACACAGTCACCATCATCATCCTGGCGCTTACAATGGCGGGGGTCAGCGGATTCAGAGCTGGGATCAGCCTCGGCTATCGCTTCAGAAGTATTTTCACTTGTAGCGCCATCCACGGATTCATAGTTCGGGTCAGCCTCGGGTCTTGATTCATATGAATGTTCACCTTGAACAGCATCCGTTGATGGAGAGGCTGGGTCAACCTCATTCAAGAGTTTAGAAGCTTGTTCACCGTCATCACCATCTGGGGGTTTCGGGCCAACTTTATTTATCGCTGCGGAGGTGCCGGTATTGTCATTATCTTCTTCATCCTCGAACGCAATATTTTCATTATTATTACCATCTTGGGATTCAGTGTTAAAGTTTGCAGGTTGAAGTTTAGACGCAGGATCGTGATGAAGGTGAGAATTTACCGTACAATCGCCAGATGTCATGGAGTTGGAGGCAGAAGCTGTGGCAGTCATCCGTCTCATGAGGGCAGCCTTTGGTGTGTTTTCTCTCCGTGCAGAACTGATACAAAGTAATGTGCATTATTATTATTATTATTATTATTATTATTATTATTATTATTATTATTATTATTATTATTATTATTATTATTATTATTAAAATATTATTATACGAGCAAAAGAAATGCGACATTTTTGGAATCATCGGAAACACTGTAGTGTTTCCGATGATTTCAAAAATGTTGCAGTTCTTTTGCTCGTCAGTATTGTAGTACTACTAGTATTAGTATTAGTAGTGGTAGCAGTAGTAATCGCAGTGGTAGTAGTAGCCCTTTCACCGCCAATGTGTTCAGATTGCTCTTTTAAAAAATCATCGTAAATTCAACGTCAAACATCACCAGGCCGTAAAAAGGAACATAGATACAAATTGGTTTCAGCAAGAGGCATAGATCCTCATGTGACCTCGCAGTTGCGGGGGCTCATGAGGATCTATACCTCTTGCAGTTTGATGTTGTTCAATTTGTTTCTGCAGTGACAGGGTTTAAAAACGCCACACAAAACTGTTTAGTCTGATCACCGGTGTGTCACAAATATAGCTGTGTCCAGAAGTAGCAGCTGGTTTAATCGACTGTGCAGGCATTCTAGGTGTTTCCATCCTTACCGTACAGTGTCCGCAAAAAAAGATTAACCGATTCAATTGATAAATCCACTTAATAAGAAGTGCACAAGTTACTTCATTGACCCCTTCACCGCCGAGACAAAAACTGCACACAATCACGCTGCAAGACATAGATCCTCATGAGCCCCCGGCAGTTGAGGCGGCTCATGAGAAACTATGCCTCTTGCTGACACTGATTGTATTTACGTGTTTTGTTGTTGTTGTTTTTGTCAGTGTTATTTTTTATTTTTTATTATTTTTTATATTTTTATATTAATTAAAAAAAAAATTAATTTATAAACAAAAAAATTAACGGCTGGTGCTCTATGTCGTTGATTTTAGAAACGAAATTACGATCGGTGGCAGTGAAGGGGTTAACACATTGAGACATAAGCCCCACATAAACATCAATATAGTATTACGTAGATCAATATTCAGTCACTTGACAGACTGCACAAAGTTCAACAAGCACATCATCGTAAGTTTGCACATTTACACTGATATCGTTATCCATGCCTTCGGCCATTATGTTCCTAAGAAAATCAGTATATATACATTCTGCCCCAAGACCGAAATCCCCAAACCTTGAAGTTGCCCTATGGAGGATTGCATTACAATTCAAGAGACAGATCGAGCATGATAGTTCAAGGGTGGTGCCAGAATAGGTTGGCGCCTGTGGGCGCCAAGCAAATTTTGGTACCACCTTTGAACTATCATGCTCAATCCATGTCTTGTTATGGTGCGTCGGGGCTGAATGAGTTAACGACATGAATAGAACATATGACAGATTTTTAAAAAAATGCCTTTAGTGTTTATATTGATTTTGGGCTGCCCTGTGAAGTCAAAGTCAGAAGATTTTTTGTTGTTGTTGTTGCAAAAAGCGAAATTAATTGTCTTATTTTTAAACAATAAAAATCTCTCTCGTCACGAAATTGAAACTCTAATTGTAGTAGCACAAGCAATACCGCCTAACCAAGTCTTCTTCCCTGGATTCATTTGAATCATAGCAAGCACGCGTAAACAAACGAGTAAAGGGACAGACTAAATCCTCGAGAGAAAACAAAAACAAAAACAAAAATTAGTACACTTTTAACATATGCTTACAACTAAAATAACATACATATAAATGAGCGAAGTGATATATATATATATGCATACACGGTGAACTGAGAGAAGAAAAAAAAATTGTCTCACTTGCATTGGGTGTACAGATGTACTCTCTATTACGATAACTGTTCCGTAACTTGTAAGCTATCAGCGTCCGGGTTGTAGGATCATGTCTTCCGCCACCTCAGTCGCAGTAATATGATGATTATCAACAGACTCGTGGCCTAGTTCAGCTAGTCACTGGCACAGGTTGGGTAAATGATAGAGAGAGAGAGAGAGAGAGAGAGAGAGAGAGAGAGAGAGAGAGAGAGAGAGAGAGAGAGAGAGAGAGAGAGAGAGAGAGAGAGAGAGAGAGAGAGAGAGAGAGAGAGAGAGAGAGACAATGACAATGACAATGACAATGATTCTTTATTTTACAACGGTGAAAGTTTTGGCTGGCACAACCATTTTTCGAACTTGCCGTTGCTAATCTACAAATAATGCACAAAGTGTGAAAAAAAAGAAGAAGAATAAATGATATAAAAACAAAACAAAACCAGCAACAACAACAACAACAAAAACGTGCGCGCACACACACACACACACACACACACACACACACACACACACACACACACACACACACACACACACACACGCACACACTGAGTATTATAGGGTCGCAGTGAAAGTATTAAGATAATGACGTGAGGTAATTGAAAATACTGGCTCTAAAATAAGAAAGGGTTGTTGCTGTTGTAACTTTCCTAGGCAAATTGTTCCACAGGCTATGGCCTGAGAACGCTAAACTTGTCTTGTAGAGATCGATTCTAGGTCGTGGTACAATAATGAATTGCCTTGATCTTGAGTACGTTGGTGATGGAAAGGAAAATAGTTTATTAATATAATCAGGCATTTTGCTATTCAATGTTTTGAACATAATTATTCCCTTATTGTACATTATGTGATTTTTCAGGGGAAGAATCTCCAAGGTTTTCAGTTTATTATCGGTAGTTGAGTTAGGATCAGGTAGGATAAGTTTTGCGGCTCTACGATGAAGAGCGTTCAGTCTCTTCAAGTGGACCTCGCTTGCTCCATCCCACACTGTAGAAGCATAGTCGATATGTGACCTGATGTGGGCGTTAAAGAGAGAGAGAGAGAGAGAGAGAGAGAGAGAGAGAGAGAGAGAGAGAGAGAGAGAGAGAGAGAGAGAGAGAGAGAGAGAGAGAGAGAGAGACTAAAAAAAATAAAAAATAAAATAATAATAAGAATAAAGACATTATATTTACACACATTATTTCCTGCAACAATAATGTTCAAAAAAATAAGAAACAAAATAATAATAATATACACAAAATAATAGTAACACTCAACATTCATCTTATAACACACACACACACACACACACACACACACACACACACACACACACACACACACACACTATACATAAATGCATATATTACATGGAAATATTAACCATCAGGGTTTGTTTAAATAAATGCCCAGTGATGTTATGTTTGGCTCATCAGGTAAGAGGCTATAGTCTTCAAATGTGCAGGAATAGTATTCCATACAAACGGTCCAGAAAATGATAAACTTTTTTTAAGCGGAGGTCAATTCTAGGCAGAGGTAGGGGTAAAGTATTGTTCCTTGAGGTCCGTTCGCGTTTTTGCTGTGGCATAAATTTGGTGGTTAGATACTGCGGTGTCATGTTATTTAATATCTTGTGCATGAGGACGCATTTGTTGAAATTAAGTTGTTGACGCAGGTCGAGAATGTTTAGATGTCTAAATTTGTCTGTGGTAGGAATGGGCCGCTTATCTATCATTTTGACAGCTCTTTTATATAGTTTAACCTATTCATGTGAACATCATCCGTCCCACACTGTGGCGACATAATCAACGTGAGACTTGATATGGGCATGAAAAAACAGTTTACGAGTATGTGTATCCGTCACTTGTCTAAGCTGGGACAACAGGAAAGTGTTTTTAGCAATGGTTTTACAGGGAGAGAGAGAGAGAGAGAGAGAGAGAGAGAGAGAGAGAGAGAGAGAGAGAGAGAGAGAGAGAGAGAGAGAGAGAGAGAGAAAGAGAGAGAGAGAGAGAGAGAGAGAGAGAGAGAGAGAGAGAGAGAGAGAGAGAGAGAGAGAGAGAGATGATGATGATGAAACTTTATTTTTCAACGGTAAAAAGTTTTGACAGAAAACAAATCGTCATTTTACAAACTTGCCGTTGCTAACTACAGGATAAAAAGGAAGGGAAACTATAAAATATATATGTACATACAAAACCCAATAGCATCATTATATACAGAAAAAATAATAATACTCATCACACGCACATGCACACACGCACGCACGCGCTCGCGCCGCTCACACATAGTACACCCACACGCACAAACAAACACGAGCACACACACACATGCGCACACACATATAAAAACCATCTGTATGAAATACATGAGGTACAGGAAATATTACAGTACCTGAGAAACGTAGTGAGGCCACTAAAGCAGGGGAACTATAACCGTGAAAAGAAACGCCCTTTGAAGACCGTCAGTGTCAAGTGAGTTTCACACGACCCCTAGGTGTGAGTGGCCGCCCAGAACCGTCGCTCAGAACCATCATCACTTTCAGAGGCTATGCCTCTCGAACCCAGAATTGAAAAACACGCAAGGTGTAGTTCACACAAGGATTTACCATGAATGCTCAACAGCGTTTAATTTTTTTTATTTAACCCAACAAACAAACAAACAAACAAACAAACAAACAAACAAACAAACAAACAAACAAACAAACAAACAAACAAACAAACAAATACGACTCAAAGTGTGTGCAGTGTGCAGTTGATTCGGCACAAGATATAAATTCACCGTGACGGCACAAGGGCAGTTCATGATGACCATGGCGTCTTTCCAGGAGCCAAGCGATTCCGACACTACCTTTAAGTCACCACTGTTGAAACATCTGCCGTGACTGACAATGTAAAGTTGATTGAGTGTAATTTGCCAGTGGACGCAAAATTATGTCTTTGAAAGCAGGGCAAATTCAACACGCAATAATCCCATCAATCCAAGGAACACGGATATGCATAGGGTCGGCAAGAGGCCAATAACCTCATGAGCCCCCGCATGTGCGGGGGCTCATGAGGTTCTTTGCCTCTTGCCGTTGGGAGTCATTCACATTTTTTTTTCGGCAGTGAAGGTGAGTGTTAACATTGTGTAAGAAGCAAAGCCTGGTGTGACGCAAGAGCCGCTGAAAGTGAAAGGCTTACCAAGACATAATATTAGAATGGCAGAATAGGAACTATTGATGGCAAAAACACGGTGAAGAGGGTAAGCAACACGAAAGAAACAGTTTTATGCAGCCTCACAAGAGTACCTAAGGCTGACTCGGACCGCTAATAGGGAGTGTCGTTGAATAGTAGTTCACTAACTGGTCCAGGTGTGTGTGTGTGTGTGTGTGTGTGTGTGTGTGTGTGTGTGTGTGTGTGTGTGTGTGTGTGTGTGTGTGTGTGTCAGTGTTTGCAACTGAAAGTCCAGGTTTTTGGGTCACTGCTCTCTTGTGTCTGTACTTTCTACAGTACAGCAACAAAGACGTTGCAATTCTTGACCCATTTTGACGTGGATTCTGCGGCTTCACAAAAAAAAAGAAACCAGAGGGGTGACTGTCAGCGCTTATAATCCGGGAAACCGTGCCGTTAGGAAAAAGCACTGTTAAGGAAGAGAACTTGCATTTCTCTCCAATGATCATAGATCTAGTTGAAATCCAGACCCAAAAGCTGACTGCCACGCTTGTGAATGGTGAGAAGAACCCAACGAAAAAAAGAAACAGGATTAGAAAAGACAGCTAGCTCTTTGAATACTGAGTTTTCATTTTAACCCATTTAGCCCCGAGTCCGTACAGCAGGAGAAATTGACCATAATAATTCAAGAGTAGTGCCAGATTAGCTTGGCGCCTGAAGGCGCCAAGCTAATCTGGCACTACCCTTGATTTATCATGGTCAATCAATCTCCTGCAAATGGTACATGGTCATTTGGCAACACCTCCAAACTTTGAGAAATGGGACCTTTGGGCTAAAAGGGTTGTAACTGTCTTTTCAAAGCGTGTTTCTTTCTTCGTTGGTCTAATGGGTAGACCATCGAAAACCGCTGATGTCGTCATTGTGCATGACTTCTATTTGTGGGTGCGGGTGTACTTGAGGCTGTCTTTAATGCAGTTTTCAAGCGTTTCTTTGGCCGTCCTTGCTTCATGTGGCCTTTTGAGAGTGCACCAAACAGGAGTTGGCGTGGCATGCGAGAATCATCCATGCGTATGACATGACCTGTCCAGCGAAGTTGTGTCTTTAAGATCAAGGCTTCAACACTCACTAAGCCAGCATTGTCCAGGACTTCCAGGTTTGTCACTTTGTCTTGTCATTTGATGACCATGAGTGAGCGCAGGGATCTCACGTGGAAACGTTCAAGCTGCTTGAGGTGCTTTCTTACAGCGTCCATGACTCACAGCCGTAGAGGAGGCTAGGGAGGACTACTGCCTTGTAGACTTTGTTCTTGGTGGAGAGCTTGACGTTGTTGTTATTCAACACACGAGTGCGCAGACGACCCAGGGCTTGGCTGGCTTTGCTGATGCGAGCTGCGATTTCCTTGTCGATAGTACAGTCGAACCAATCCTGGTGTACCCTCTGCTTGGGTCCAAGCACGTCTTTGGCAGACTCCGTCACCATCCCCTTGAACTGGTTCCACATTTCAGTTGGGTTGCCAGTCAACGATCCATGGGCAATTAGCAGGTCATCAAGGTGGGACTGGAAGTTTTCATTGACGTCCGGGCGCTTCAGCTTGGCCAGGATGAGTGAAGGTCGGGTGAGCTTGGGCCTCTTCCTGTGTGCTGGTGCAATGTGCAGGTTGAGGACAGACCACACCAGCCGATGGTCGGTCCAGCACTCGGCTCCTCTCATGGCTCTGGTGATTCTGACATCACGAGTATCCCGCTGGCGGACAATGACATAGTCTATGAGATGCCACTGCTTGGACCTGGGATGCATCCATGTTGTCTTGTACTTACTAGCCAGCCTGAAGAGGGTGTTGGTGATGGCGAGTCCATTTTCAGCGCACAATGTCAGCAGCAGCAGGCCATTGCTGTTCATGTTGCCCAGTCCGTGTGGGCCCATCACTCCTTCCCAGCAGTCACATTCGCGCCCAACAGGAGCATTAAAGTCACCAAGCACGATGAGTTTGACACTTGCAGGAGTGGACTTCAGGAGGGAGTCGAGGCTTTCATAGAACGCCTCCTTGTCGTCATCGGCGTTGGTGAGTGTCGGAGCATAGGCGCTGATGATAGTGACTTGTCGGGTGTGGGAGATGTGGAAACGGAGCTTCATCACTCGTTCGCTGGTGCCAGTGGGAAGAAAAGGCAGCTGTCGGAGGAGCGTGGTGCGGATGGCGAAGCCAACTCCGTGTATCCTGTCCTCGTTCTCAGCTTTGCCCTTCCAGAAAAAGGTGCACCCATTCTCAGGTTCACAGATCGATCCTTCGTCAGCAAATCTGGTTTCACTAAGAACCGCAATGTCAATCTTATATCTCGTCAACTCCCTGGCTATGAGGGCTGTTCTTCTGTGCGGTCTCTTCGTCTGATCTCTGTCCAACAGGATTCGTACGTTCCACGTACCGAGAATAAGTTCCTTTCTTTATTTTTCTTTTCGACCGCATAAAAGGGTTAAACCGCCAGCCGCGGTAAGCTGACCGGTTTGGTGTAGGGCAAGCAATGTTTGGAACACCTTTTCTAGTTCCCTCCCTTACTAGGGTGAGCAGCGCTGTCCTGAGGAGGGCTGCTCAGTCGCCTTGCATGCTGCCGAACTTTCCTGCTGCCCCTGGTACAGGGAAGAGCGACCACTGGTCCAAAGGCCGCCTACGTGCAGATTCGGAGCTGCGACTCCCAGTAGTAACCTCTACCTGTCGGTTCACTCGTTCCCCATCGCCGCAGGGCTCCTGGAGGAGGCAGAAGAAAAAAGATGATGAAGAAGCAGATTTGGTGACGATGAAGATCCATGCACAAAACCTGCGCGTGAAGGAGACTTTGATGGAGAAGCTGTTGCGCTGGAGCAACCCCACCCTCTCGGCCGCAGAAATCAGAGTCCAGTGGCACGATGAGACGTTACAACTGGTAACTTCCTTAGCTGCAGTGGATGGCCATGTCTTCTTCTGTGCTCTGATATGCACTATGCACTCCACAGTGCACTGCTGACCCGTCCTCTTGGCCGTTGAACCCTTGATTGAGTTTCCTCCGCCCAGTCGGCCTGTGACAGACTTTGCATGTTAGGACGTGCAAGTCCTGCCTCACCAAGGGTTTGAGACCCCCGGTTTCCCCTCACTTGGTTTAGCCAGCCAGTCGAAGCTGTTGCCCGTGGTGTGGCCGCTGCGCATGCTGCAGCTACGTGAAGCCACAAGTGAGAGTTGAGTGTCAACGTGGGGACCTATTCACCTCTTTTTAACTAGAAATGATGGGTGCGGCCATCTTGAACATGACCTTCGACCTACTGGGGACGACTTCCGGTTTTGCTTGCAAACATGGAAGCTGTGAATACAAAACCCTACACAAGTTCCCGATCTAGCGGCCGACATTGCGCAGTAAAAGGTTGCCACAACAACCAAAAAAAGCTGTATGACTTGTTGCAAATGCTATGTTTTGACCACAAATCTTTCATTCGCCGTTATTGTTCGTGTTTGAACATAACAAACCCACTGGTTTAATCACTTTTTCTATACTGTGTTTCTTAATATAAGTTTCTTAATATAAGTTTATGAGCAATATAAATTGCAAAAAAGAGGAAGCAAAGCACAACTTTTTCTTCCCTACAATTAAACTTGGACAAGGACAAACTTTTAAAGCTTTTGCTCTTGGGCGAATGAATTTTTCTGCCTGAATTAGTGTATGTAGCTTTAGTGCATTTCACATCAGTTTTAATTTCATATTTTATGTTATGAGCAACATCATTTTGTCATACAAACTGTTCATTTTAACTGTTTGTCAAAGAATTTTTTTTAAAAATCTAGTATCTTGTATTAATTACAGCTGTGTGCACTGTATTCATAAATAATTTGTAAAATTAGTTCTAGAGATTGTAAAATAGTAAATAATTTTTTTTAAATCTATTATTTTATTAATAAAACACATTTGTTTATATGTTACTGAGTGTAATAAAAATAAAGGAAATAAATTTGATTTTGAATAATGGTTTTATCTGCAACTTCTTCATCCCTTTATTACATTCATGATTTACTGTTTTATTTCTCAACACTTTTTTTTTTCAACACTTTCTGAAAATGCCTCCATCTTCCAGCAACACTTCTGTCGGACATGGCTACACAAAATATAATAAAAAATAAAGGAAATAAATTTGATTTTGAATAATGGTTTTATCTGCAACTTCTTCGTCCCTTTATTACATTCATGATTTACTGTTTTATTTCTCAACACTTTTTTTTTTCAACACTTTCTGAAAATGCCTCCATCTTCCAGCAACACTTCTGTCGGACATGGCTACACAAAATATCTATGCATATACACGAAAACTTCGCAAAAAACTTTCCAACGCGCACACGTAAACACTTCTCTGAAAGGCCAAACCGGAAATGCTACAAAGCCGAGCAACCTGTTAACCGACCCATTTGAGAATATTACCGTTTGGTAAAAAAGAGGTGAATACTGGTGGACTACTCTCTAACCTTCGACGACTTGTCCCCCCACCCCCATTATAGGTAAAACCCCCTCCTTGACTACTCCAGACACCACTCGTTGGTCTAAGCACAATATAAAACAATTGGAAAGAGATGGGGGAAGGGTTAACACAAATGAACCCTTTGGCTGTCGGTAGCGGTTTTTGTCGCAAAGATTCCTGCGGCCGTCGTCAGCCCGAGGGCCTTTTGCGTATTGGGTATTCTGGCAACACATTTGAACTACCATGGCCGGTCCATATCGCGATGTCATGTGAAAATCGATCAATTCTCATGCACTTTGTTCAGGAAACCAACCGTCACTATGGCGCCGGGCACTCTAGCACCACCCTTGAAGTTGAACTATCATGATCATGTTCCTTGGGCGTCGCGGCTGAGGTTTTTAGGCATCATTGGGTTAACCAAAGGTTTCATAAATTAATACAATCTGCGAACGCACCTAGCATAATGATGGCACTTACGTTCACATCTAAATCCTCTTGGTTAGGCGACAGGCCTCAAGCGGCATCACTTGTTTTTTTCCATGTGTATCTTATTTAGTTCATGTCATTAAGTGGGGTAGTGTTTGTTTGTGTGAGTACCCGCGCACAGCATGGCTTGGTGTAGTTCGTAGTCTAGACATAACTTACGTGCTTAGAGCTCACAATGTTCTGTATATTATTATTATTATTATTATTATTATTATTATTATTATTATTATTATTATTATTATTACAATGATATAGAACACGGGGGGGGGGGGGGGGGGGGGGGAGGGGAGGTGGGACCCTTGTCCCCCTAAAATGAAAATGTAGATGAGGGCTGTAATTTTAGGTGACGGGGCCGGGCAAACTCTACTCTGCCCGGCCTCCCCCTACACCTCCCAACCCCCACCCCGGCCCGCTCCAAGATTCGATAGATGCTTCTAGTAATGAGTTTACATGGAGTCGCTGTCATGCAGTAAGGTTTGAGCCGGGTACACCACAGGACTTCTTCGTTCCGGGTGTGCCAGAGACTAGTGGGTCGACTAACCATGGTCAGGTAGGACGAGTATAGCATATGACGTCACATACCGCATTTACAAGCAGTAAATGAAACTGACGATGTGCACCCAGTAAGCAAAATTAGTCGGGCCTACTAGGCTGCAGTAGGCCCGCGCACGGCTGTGCGCGGGCCTACTTCGGCCGATGTCGGCCCGATTGCCTTTGGTGCACAGCTGGGTTATCAGTGAGAGCAAAATCAGTACATGTGTAAAGACATATTCTGCCGGCGATGAGGATTTTAGTGTGACGTGACGTAAGCTGGCGTGTCGCATTGACTTTGATATGCAGCATCACGAGTCAGGGTCACTGTCAGTCGTGCTCAGTGTACAGATAATTATTGTTCCACTTAATTACTGGCAAAGCTCACGGGACCACGTCAGTCGGGTCGAGGGTTTTTTGCTGACCTAAATCATTAATACTGCCTTATGTCGTCTAAAAAGTATCCCAATGGAGTAAAGATTTACACATTAACTTCCGGCGCCATGTCACCATTTGGTACGACGATGTACCATTTGCAGGAGGTGGATAGACCATGATAATTCAAGGGTGTGGCCAGATTAGCTTGGCGCCTGTAGGCGCCAAGCTAATCTGGCACTACTCTTGAATTATCATGGTCAGTCCATCTCCTGCTGTAGGGATCCGGGGCTAAATGGGTTAACTTGAATTTTGTTGTGTTGTCTACTCTGAAAACACAGGCATACACCAGAAATCACAGATTATTAAAAAAAAATAGTAAAGATTTCAAAACAGCCACAAAGCAAGCTTTCCGCAGTTCAAGTGCATCTATGAACTACAGAACAATATATCAGTGAAATGCCGAAACTATGAATAGAAACATATACACGTATACTACTGACGGGAGTACAGAACCTAGTACGAGATTGTGTGCATACAAAGGGTCAACGAGTTGTGCCCCCTCCACCCGTGGAGCGCACTGACATAATCAGTATGCTATCGTGCTTACAAATGTCACACTAGGAGTGGTACCCTTGAGCTATCCAGTATACCACTTGGTCTTTGCGGCATCTACTAGTTGTGTCCCCTCCACCAAAGGCCGGTGTACTGTACGATGATAAATATCGGGGATAATGAAACGTCTCTTATGCGGAGTGGCACCCGTGAACTATCGAGAATACAAACTCCACGGCATGACAAAAAAACAACAACATCGGATAGGGGAGTTTCTGTATCAGTCAACAAATTCAACAGGGCATTAACCCACTAGCAACAACGCACAACAGCAAGAGGTGGCTCAATCATGATAATTCAAGGGTAGTGCCAGATTAGCTTATTTTGGCGCCAAGCCGGCTAATGTGGCACTGGGTGACGGTCAACTCGCCCATATGCTAACTCGCCCAGTCAACTCGACATGGTAAGAGTCAAAGGTGGCGGTCATCTCGTCCAAATACAACTCGCCAGACTCGAGTCAACTCGCTAAGGTAAACGGTCAACTCGCCCAAGGGTAGAGTCAACTCGCCCCAGTACTTTAGTACGTTAATATATGGACCCTCACATGTGTTTATATGTATCCAGGAAGGTCTATACAGTACATGTGCGTGAGTGGACTGTTTATACATTGTGAATACGACTGTGTGTCGAGTCACTGACGGTGTGCGCGTGTGTGTTCAGCGTACGCACACACACACACACACACACACACACACTTATGCACGCGCCGGCGCACACGCATACAAACACATACGCACGCAAGTAGGTACATCAGCACACACGCCACGCACGAACGCACTCAAACACGCACGCACATACCTACACACGCATGCACACGCACGTGCGCACACACATACACGCACACCACACAGACATGCACACGCACGCACATACACTTGATTAATGTTGCCCATTTTGCCGTGGCAACCCAATGCGCAAAAGGCCATCGGGCCGAAGTCATCCGCCGTTGGTCTGCGCACGGGTCAACGGCGCCCGACATCGGCCCGACGGCCTGATGGCCTTCTTGTTTCCCTGCCGGCCGAGAAAAGCTGACCTGACCCGATCCAACTGCAACAGACATATATCCTCACGTGCGTATCTGTGTCAGGGGCTCATGAAGATCAGTGTCTCTTGTGACATCATTGGGTGTCTATGTTCACTGGTTTAGTCGGCTTTGCCTTCACGTGGACAGTCACAAAGTGATTGGCTTAGACGACTCAGAGGATTGGAGATCTTTATTTTTGGACCCGGCGGGCTTCAACGAACACTGACTGAGAAGTACGTGCACACTACATGTATCCTGCTTGTGGATTTGTGCTGTAAGATGAAGGAGGTAGGTTTGAGAACTCATGGTAAACTCAGTCACCCTTTGCTCAAACAACATGAACTTGCCCTATCGCTGCCGAGAAAAAGCGAACAATTTCCAACTGCAAGAGACATAGATCCTCATGAGCTCCCGCATCTGCGGGGGCTCATGAGGAGTTATGCCTCTTGCTAAACACTACTTTGTATTTATGTTCGTCAAACGGCGTTGAATTAGCAAAGGCTTCAGAAACAGTCTCAGTCCGCCTGCCCCAAGCGGTGAGCGCAGTGTTTACGTGTGCTCAGGCTCACAGGCGGTGACTTTGCTGTGGAAAAATCTCTTGTTGGTGACGTCAGAGGTTTGGAACCTATAAACGACGGATATCGAATATGCATTGCGGACATCAAAGTGTAACAATTTAGCTCTGTGTCCATCGTCCTGTGCTTAGTTTTGCAACTGACCCGTGACTGACTAACAGGTCACGTTTTAGCCAACCGTTTGTCGTGATTTTTTAACAGCAACTCACCTGAAAGTTCTTGTGTGTGAAAGTTTGCATGTCTGGCAGTTGCCTCTCTGATATTGCTGGGACAAGCCGCAAGTTTGTTCAGGTATGTGTGTATGACTTTTCGATAGGAAAATTTGTGGTTCGTGATATCAGTTCTATTGAAAGAGTAAAGCGTGTGTTGAGATACTGCTTCGCCACCTGTTATTAAAGACCATCATTTAGGTGGCTGTAGCTGTAGCCACCTTAATGATGGCCTTTAATGACAGGTGACGCCTTTTGCTCATCGATACTTTTCTTGAGAGCATTTGTCTATTAAGGACACTTTTTTCTTGGGAAAAAGTGTGTTGTTAATAATAATAATACCGTTATTATATAGGCGCTTTTTCTCAATTTTGGGGAAATCGACTCAAAGCGCCGCGCCTGAAACCCAACACACACACTCACGAAACAGACACGGATTTACGCCATTTAAGACAAACACAGTACAAGACAAACGAAGGGCCAGTCAGCTACTGAAGTTACAGAGATTTTTGATCGCTTGTATTTGAAATTTGTAAAGTGGCCTGAGACCGGTACCAAAGTGGGGGGGGGGGGGGGGGTGGAAGAACCGGAGTACCCGGAGAAAGAACCCCCGACGGTCCGCCCGAATTAACGGTGACACTTACCAGAGGAGAAAGGTCCAACGCCGGAAACGGGTTCTACTGTACTGATGTTATTATTTCTACAGTTGCTGCCTCCCTAGTGCTGTTTGCAATTTAGTGTTGAACTTTGAAAGGACGTGTGACTCTCTAGGACTTTTGGGCCTTTGTAATGACTTGGGTCGACCTTATTAGATCACGAGATGTTTAGGCGCTGTGCATCTCTCACTCTCAACCATATGCAGCCTCTGGTACCGTAAACTGTGCGATTGTACTGTATACAGCACCAGTGGCTGACATCACCAAAGAGTTAACAACAGGGGAGAAAACTGAAATTACGGTAATTATGGCAAGAGTTGTGTGCTCCTGACTCGGATGTTGAGTTAAAACTGGTACAAAATTAGCTAATATCAGACCTTGCTGAAATTTGCTGAGCACTCTGAAGGGGCATGAGAGGCCAGGAAACGCTTTTCCCTTCAGATGTTTTGAAAACTTGTGCAGCACATGACGAGATCAGATAAGTGATACGTGCATCAAGAACACCCCGAGAGGTCAAGATACAGAGGGTTGGCACGTTGTTGAGTGTTGTCATGCGCGTGAGCCATTTGTCTGATCTTGTGCAGTTCAGTCACTCCTTAGTGTATGCAGCCGCTGGGGATGTAAGCCGTAATGCTGGCTGTGTGCGTTAGGAAGTTGAAGCCTACCATATACCGTGTATTAGGAGGTTATAGTGTTATATATCCTTTGGAAGCGCTATAATCTCCTATTAGACGGCATATGACGGGTTTTAATACCGCTAGTAGCAACACATCTCTAGGCCCACGATGGCCGCAGTGGGCCCGCGCACAGCCGTGCGCGGGCGCACTGTGGCCGTCGTGGGACCGAGGACCTATGCTTACTGGGATATCATTAGCATTTCTGTGGCATCATTTATACACTGATTGCAGACATGGACTGCGGGGAGGATGTACAGCAGGGAGGATGTCACAGCAGGGGTCACAAGTGGACATCGCCAAGGACACAACCAAAGACACCGCCAAGGATATCTCCAAGACACAGCCAAGGACACCAACAAGGACATAACCATATAACCATAGATCTTGGTGATGTGGACACTATCAGACTGTCTCTTTCATCCATCCTAGGCTAGCCCTATGCTGCATGCAGGCCATAGTTGTAAAGTGACGATGCCAAAGGACTTTGCAAGGAAATTCACCACGGATATCGCCAAGGACACCACCCAGGACAAGGACACCGCCCAGGACACGGCCTAAAACATCGCCAAGAACTGCACAAGACACCCCCAAGGTCATAACTATACCTCGGTGATCAAGACACTTCTTAACTGTCGTTTCCGTTCAGCCTTGGTTTGCTAGAAACGTCATCATAGATATGTCCAGAGACACCGCCAAGGTCAAGGACACTGATAATAATAATAATAATAATACCGTTATTATATAGGCGCTTTTTCTCAATTTTGGGGAAATCGACTCAAAGCGCCGCGCCTGAAACCCAACATACACACTCACGAAACAGACACGGATTTACGCCATTTAAGACAAACACAGTACAAGACAAACGAAGGGCCAGTCAGCTACTGAAGTTACAGAGATTTTAGATCGCTTGTATTTGAAATTTGTAAAGTGGCCTGAGACCGCTACCAAAGTGGGGGGGTGGGGGGTGGAAGAACCGGAGTACCCGGAGAAAGAACCCCCGACGGTCCGCCCGAATTAACGGTGACACTTACCAGAGGAGAAAAGTCCAACGCCGGAACCCGGTATCGAACCGCGCACCTTTGGCATTGGTGGCAGGCGCCTTAACCACTGCGCCACGGACCGCCCCAAACACTGCCCAGACATCGCCAAGGTCTTTACAAAGACAGTCATGGACATTGGTAGTGAAAGCACTGTCTATCGCCTCCGTCCAGCCTACGTTAGCCCTGCGCTGCATGAAGGCCACGTTGTAAAGTGTTCACTCCCATTGGAAATGCAACCATCGACACTGTAAACAGTACCTATGTCTGCACTCGCAAGAGGGATCAAATTGTCGCCTCCATCCAGCCTAGATCACTTCTACGCAGCATGACAGCCACAGTTGTAAAGTAGCGTTCAACCCTTATCCCATAAACCTAACACCCCCTAAGCCTAAAACCCCCAAAACTTAAACCCCTTAATTCTTTGCGTGTCGGTAGCAGTTTCAGTCGTGATCATTTCTAAAGGAATCATCGCGACAAAAAACCGCTACTGACACGCAAAGGGTTAAACATAAAACCCCTAAACATAAACTCCCCTAAAGCTAATACCCATAAATCTCAACAAAAAAACCCAACTAAACCTATACCATCTAAACTGACGCCCTAAACCCCTTATACCAAACACCCCAAAACCTGATGCCACTTGCTGTGGTGTGTCAGGGCTGAATGAGTTAAAATCACTCAATGACATGCTCATACTGTGCTTGGCCAGTTTTGCATGAGAGAGCATTTAAAATCCTCGGGTCACTAAGCAAATTGCTCCTTCAGGAGCACCTTGCTCATTGGCATGCGCAGGATTTAACACTGGCCTTTCACTGACTCGAGTCACGCAACTCAGTGGGGCCAGATCTCAGCTCAGTTTTCGGGACATCGCTGGCTATCTTAACTCATTCGCGGCCAGCCGCATCCGGACGCGCGGCTTATGTCGCGCATCCGGATGCGGCTGGCCGCAAATGCGTTAACCCATTTAGCCTCACGGCTGCATTCCCCAAATGTTGGAGGTGTCACCTGACGTCTATTATGTACCATTTGCATGAGGTGAATAGACCATGATAATTCAAGGGTAGTGCCAGTATAGCTAGTCTGGTACTAACCTTGAATTATCATGGCCAATTCATCTCCTGCTGTAGGGCTTCGGGACTAAATGGGTTAACTTGAATTTTGTTGTATTGTCTACTCTGACTATACACACGCACACGTAAATGCGCACACACGAACGCTCACTTATAGCCTCTGGAGACTTGCAATTTAATTTAAATAATAATAATAATAATAATAACAATAATAATAATAATAATAATAATACCGTTATTATATAGGCGCTTTTTCTCAATTTTTGAGCAAATCGACTCAAAGCGCCGCAAACTGAAACCCAACACGCACACTCACATAACAGACACGGATTTGCGCCATTTAAGACAAACACAGTACAAGACAGACGAAGGGCCAGTTCAGCTACTGAAGTTACAGAGATTTTTTGATCGCTTGTATTTGAAATTTGTAAAGTGGCCTGAAACCGGTATCAAAGTGTGGGGGGTTGGGGGGGGGGGTGGTATTACGGTATTTATAATGCCTCTGTCTCTTGGCTTGACTTCGCGAACGAAGATTTTATAGGAGTTGCCCACGACGTCTGCAGGCTTGTTCGTGGCTGCGGAGGCCAATCCGAGACAGGCAGGTTCGACCGCAGTGGCTGCAGGGGAAGGTATGGCCAGGGTTCTGAGCTGCGGCATCTCTGTTTTTTCTCCTGAGCCGCTTGTCCTTAAGGCTAGCTCTGTGAGAGTCCTCAAAGGAGACAGCTGCCTTGTAAATGGTGGAGCGCCAGGTGTCACGGTCCGCAGCAAGCGAAGACCACTGGTGGTGGTCGATTTGGCAGGCACTAAGTGACTTCTTGAGACAGTCTTTGTATCTCTTCTTTGGTGCCCCTCTGTCACGGTGTCCAGTAGCAAGCTCGCCGAACAGGGTGATCTTTGGTAGGCGATGATCCTCCATCCTGGAGACATGCCCCGCCCAGCGGAGCTGTGTCCGCAGCAGCAAAGCCTCGATGCTCACAGTTTCAGCCTGTTCAAGGACCTCGACGTTGGTGACATAGTCACTCCAGTGAATGCCCAGGATGGTACGCAGGCAGCGCTGGTGGAAGCGTTCGAGGAGTCGTAGTTGGCTGCGGTAGAGGGCCCAGGACTCGGAACCATACAGCAGGGTGGTGAGGACCACAGCTCTGTACACGCTGATCTTGGTGCCTGTTTTCAGCTGTTGATTGTGCCACACCCGCTTGAAAAGTCGCCCGAAAGCGCTGTTTGCTTTTGCCAGCCTGCTGTCAAGCTCCTTGTCCAGCTTGGCGTCCGACGTGATAATGCAGCCAAGGTAAGTAAACTGGTGCACTGACTTTAGATCAGACTCGCCAATGGTGATGTGAGGAGGGCGATACACTGTCTTGGGTGCCGGCTGATGGAGGACCTCTGTCTTTTTCAGACTGACCTCGAGTCCAAAGAGCTGGGCAGCATCTGCGAAGCAAGACGTGATGCGCTGCAGGGCTCTCTCTGTGTGTGCAACGAGGGCAGCATCATCAGCAAAAAGCAGCTCACGAATCAGTTGGTCTAGGGTTTTCGTGTGGGCCTGCAGTCGTCTGAGGTTGAACAGGCTGCCATCGAGACGATACCTGATGTACACTGCATCGTCATCATCAAGGTCCACTGTGGCCTGCTTCAACATCATGCTAAAAAAGATGGTGAAGAGGGTCGGTGCCAGCACGCAGCCCTGCTTTACGCCGTTGAGAATAGGGAATGGTTCTGAGAGGTCATTGTTGAGTCTGACCTGGCCTTGCTGGTCCTCGTGTAGCTGGACAATCATGTTGAGGAACTTTGGGGGACAGCCAAGTCGCTCCAGGATCTGCCACATGCCTTGCCTGCTCACAGTGTCGAACGCTTTTGTTAGGTCGACAAATGTTACGTACAGCCCTTTGTTCTGCTCGCGGCACTTCTCCTGTAGCTGTCTCAGCACAAAGACCATATCGGTGGTGCTCCTGTTTGCTCTGAAGCCACACTGGCCCTCTGGGAGTTGGTCTTCAGCGATGGCAGGTACCAGCCGATTCAGGAGCAGCCTTGCAAGGATTTTCCCAGCAATGGACAGCAGGGTAATTCCCCGATAGTTGGAACAGTCAGACTTCTCGCCTTTGTTCTTGTACAGGGTGATAACGACTGCATCACGGAGATCTTTTGGTAGTGTTCCTTCCTCCCAGCAGCAGAGAAAGAGGTCATGGAGCTTGTTGTGCAGTGCTGTGCCTCCATGTTTCCAGATCTCTGGCGGTATTCCATCAATGCCTGCTGCTTTGCCACTCTTGAGCTGGTGGATGACTGTGAGGGTCTCTTCAGCGGTGGGCGGTTCGTCCAATTCAACCTTTACTGGGAGGTGTGGGATTTGTAGGACGACTGCTTCTTGAACAGTGCGCTCAGCGCTGAAGAGGCTCTGAAAGTATTCCGACCAGCGGTTCAAGATGGAGGTATTATCTGTGAGGAGTGCCTGGCCATTCGCGCTTCGCAGGGGACTTTGTACCAGGTGCCTGGGGCCATACACTGCTTTCAGTGCTTCGTAGAAGCCCCTGTAGTCACCATTGTCAGCACAAAGCTGGGTCCTCTGTGCAAGTCTGGTCCACCACTCATTCTGGAGATCTCTGAGCTTGCGCTGGAGACTGCTGCAGACGAGGCGGAAGGCAGACTTCTTCACAGGGCAGGAAGGCTGGGCTAGGTGGGCCTGATGGGCGGCTCTTTTTTTTGCTAGGTGTTCCTGGATCTCTACATCGTTTTCGTCAAACCAGTCTTTGTTCTTCTTTCTGGCGAAACCCAAGACTTCTGCAGAGGATTTTGTAATAGCAGTTTTCAGTTGTTCCCAAAGTGTTTCAGGGGAGGAGTCTACTGGGTCCGCTGTGTCTTTGAGCCTGCGCTGTAAATCTGTCTGAAAGGCAGCTTTCACATCGTCACGCTGAAGGCTGGCAACATCAAGCTTTTTCTTGGGGGGCCCCCATTTCTTGGGTTTTGGCCTGAAG
This sequence comes from Semisulcospira habei, assembly GCA_036245525.1. NCBI lineage: Eukaryota > Metazoa > Mollusca > Gastropoda > Semisulcospiridae > Semisulcospira > Semisulcospira habei. The sequence goes on along the minus strand of BTPG01000001.1, from coordinate 228,069,052 downwards.
TGGAGCCTGAGTTTGCAGCGGACAAGGCGGTGGTCAGTGTGGCACTCTGCGCTGGGCATCACTCTGGTGAGGAGGACGTCACTGCGGTCCCTCTGACGCACTAGGACATAGTCGATAAGGTGCCAGTGTTTGGAGCGAGGATGCATCCAGGTAGTCTTTCGACTGTCCTTTTGCTGAAAAGTAGTGTTAGTGATGACCAGTTGCTGCTCCGCACAGAACTCCAACAGTAGGCGGCCATTGTCATTGCAGTTCCCCACGCCATGCTTGCCGAGGACTCCTTTCCAGGCTTCAGAGTCCTGGCCCACTCTGGCGTTGAAGTCGCCAAGGATGATGACTTTGTCGTCTGCAGGGGTACTCTGTAGGAGGCTGCGCAGGTCAGTGTAAAATTTGTCCTTTTCAGCAGGCTCTGCCAGGAGGGTTGGGGAGTACACACTGAGAAGGGTGACGTGTTGCTGGTGTCTCAGTGGGAGGCGCATGGACATGATGCGGTCTGAGTGGCCCGTTGGTAGGTTTTCCAGCTTAGTCGCAATGGATGTCTTGACCATGAAACCCACGCCTGAGAGCCGTCTTTCTGATGCAGGCCTGCCTGACCAGTAGAGGGTGTACCCAGCACCAAGTTCTTGGAGGCTGCCTTCGTCCGGAAGGCGTACTTCGCTGAGCGCGGCGATGTCGATGTTTAACCTCCGCAATTCATGGGCAATGAGGGCGGAGCGGCGTTCAGGGCGTCCGCTGTCTGCTTTGTCGAGCATGGTTCGGACGTTCCAGCATGCTACGTTGAGTCCGGTCGTGGTCGTCATGAGAGTGGATCCGTTATTCTTTCTTGTTTTTTGACCGCAGGAGAAGATGCCCGTTGACCGCGGCTAGCCAACTGGGGTTGCGAGGGGACGAGCTTTGGTTAGGCCACCTTTTCTAGGCCCCTCTCCGTGTGGAGCAAGCAGTGCTGTCCCTAGAGAAGGCTGCTTGGTCGTTCAGGGTGTGCCGAGTGATGTTGTCATCCCCAGGTCAACATCAGGCGACCAATATCCTGAACCGCCTGCATGCAGGTTTGAGACTGCGGCTTCCAGTGACATCTTTCACCTGCCGTTTCGCCCCTCGCCCGTCGCTACAGGACTTGGAATGGTCAGTGTCATGGTCCGTGGACGTTTCCTAAAGCCTGCGCGGTGGAGCTTTTTGGTGGAGTGCAGTGTGCGCAGTACTGGCCCCACCCTTTAAACCCTTGGTTCATCTGCCATGGCCTAGCAAGCTGGGACGATGGCATCGAGGTCCTCGGGTCGTAGGTTTTATATCAGACTGTCCTTGTCCTAGTCTCTGGCTCAAAAGCCTTCCCCGGAGACACGGGGGCTTTGATGTCAGGGGTTTCCTCCCTTAGCCTTTCCGCAGCCAAGCGGCCAGGCCTGCAAGGCAGCAGGCGACTCGTGGAGGGCGGGGTCGTCTATGTCCCGTGCAGATGTCAACATCTGCCCACTGCCCATGCGTTAATGCGCTTATCTTATAATAATTATAACTCTAAGCGCGCACTCACAACTCGCGCACGCTTTAGACAATGACTCACGTACCACAAATACATTTTTACGACAGTCAGCTTGGGGTGGGTGGTGCAGTGATATAGTGCTAGAACTGTTGGAAGAGGTGAGTTTTGAGAGCGGACTGGAAGGAGGAGAGAGAGTGTTTCTGACGGAGAGAGAGTGGGAGGGTGTTCCAGGTGGATAGTTAGTTATTTGGGTTTAACGCCGAGCAGGCGACTAAGGCCATCTCACGGCGGGATGGGTAAAAATCTGGTCAGCCAGACTAAAAGCAAGGTCTTAAGACAAGATGTAAAGATAGCTTAAAAATGTCAAGCTAAAATGTCGCACAAGTCTTTAAAAGAAACGTATACAGACTCTCAAAAAGGGCAAATAAAAAATATTTACATAGTCTATGAATGCTCAGATCTTGTTAAAAATATTGCATTCTCTCAAGAAATTGAAGATTTCGTCCGGGGGAACATCCCGGAACAAAACTGAGTTTGGTGCGGGGGATGTGGAGGCGAAGAGGGTCGGGGGCGGAGCGGAGGGAGCGGGAAGGAGTGTAGGGGTGAAGTAAGTTGGAGAGATAGGCAGGAGCGTAGTTGTTCAGGGATTTGTAGCAGATAGACAGAATCTTGTATTGGATGCGTTGGGGGATGGGGAGCCAGTGAAGGAGTTTGAGCAGGGGAGTGATGTGGTCGGATTTTTTCTTTCTGAGGACGAGGCGGGCAGCATGTTCTGGACGCGCTGGAGTGAAAGTGGTGGAGTGAGAGTGGCCAGAAAGGAGAGAGTTGCAATAGTCGATGCGAGATAAGATGAGAGAGACAGCAAGTTTGGTGGCAGCTTCGGTGGTGAGGTATTTTCTGATCTGACTAATGCGACGCAGGTGAAAATAGCATGCCTGGGCCGTGGCGGAGACGAAGCTGGTCATGGAAAGAGAGGAATCGAGGATAACGCAGAGGTTCTTGGCCGAGTCAGAGAGGGAGATGGGGGTGCTGTCGAGTTGAAGGTGGAGAGAGGGAGGGAGCTGGGAGAGTTTCTGGCGAGTGCCTACCAGCATGACTTCCGTTTTGTAGTCGTTCAGTTTAAGCTTGTTTGCTGTCATCCAGTTTTTCACGTCTTCGTCGCAGTCAACCGTGCGAGTCAGTAGTGACTGAGTGTTGTCGAGTTTGTCTTTGTATAGTAGTTGTGAGTCGTCAGCGTAGAGGTGGTGGTGTATGTGATGAGACTGGATGATGTTGGACAGGGGAGAGGTGTAGAGTGTGAAAAGGACCGGGCCCAGGACGGACCCCTGTGGAACTCCGCAGGAGAGCCTGACTGGGTTGGAGGAGACGCCGTCGATGGTGACGGACTGCTATCTGTCGGAGAGGTAGGAGAGAAACCAGGAATGAGCTGAGTCAGTGATGCCAAAGGAGTGGTGAAGGCGGTGGAGGAGGATAGAGTGATCGAAGGCGGCAGAGAGATCGAGTAGCGTAAGAAGGGAGATGTTGCCCGAGTCGGTGAAGAGGAGCGGGTCGCTTAGGATATAGCTGGCTGGTTGGTTCATTCTGGAGTTTTTCATGTCCACGGCGAGGGAAGTGAACAAGTACGGCCTAGACGGGCGGGTTATGGGAGAAAGGAAAATTTATTGCCTATTGAGTACGACCTGAACACTGATTAATTTAGGCGCACTGCGCCTGTGCCATTTGATTTACCAGGACCTTTCAGCGGACACGCTATTGAACAAGTCCGTCTTTTATCCCTGGGTCGTGTTTTCACTTCTATGTGGGCTGGATGGACTTTGATTTAAACCAAACATGCGCTCACAAAATACAGGTAAGCCATTTCGTAAATTGGCGGCAAACACACTACTGTATTTATTCTCTGAGCATGCGCAGTCTCCCAAGGGAAATAATCACTGGAGAGAGACAACCACTATACAGAAGTTGTCTCCCATAGACCAATATGCTTTATTATATGACACCTCCCCCTTTGAGTTAAAAACTTACCTAAACTGAACAAAATCAAATTCTTATCTAACGAACGAAACCGAATCTTTCCGAGATCGAACCGAAACGAAATTGTTCAAGTCTTATGCGACCAGCAAAGCGTCTCTATCAATAATGATCAAAGAATCAGCAAAGCGTCTGTTTAATCGTAATAATATAACGAACTTGAACCTAATAACACAAGCTCTCAGCTTGTACACTACACAAACCTATCTATCGCAACAACAACAACAACAACAACAAAAATGCGACTCCACATGTATGTTCACCATACATGAGTAACTACACCACAATGATGATCAGGTTTAAGAATTACTGGAATCTTGCAGGCTTGATCACCACCCTGCCAGATCTAGTAGTGTATGGCTGTACTTGTGACTCGGGTGGTCTGTCTGTCTGGGCTGACTCTTGCGCTGAAGGTGTATCCTGGGACTGCTGCGGCTGTTGAAGCTCGTCGGGCGTCATCGATCCACTGGTCAACTCTCTGGTCTCGACCATCTGCCTCAGCTCACTGGCAGCAGCTTGACTCTCTATATGCACACTGCGTCTAAGGTGCTTGCGGTTACGTCTCAGTACTCCGCTGAGAGTTTTTACCAGGTATGACCTTGGTGCGACACTTGCACGCTTCCACCCGGTCTCCCGTTCATCCCTCAGAAGGACAGGGTCTCCTAGGGAAAGCTCCGGTAAGGGACGTGCTGTCTGATCAAAGTACTGTTTCTGGTACAACATTGATTTAGCGTCTCGCTGTTGTACAACTTTTGGGTCAACCGTCTTTGGAGCTAGCGTGGAAGGTAGCACAGGCAAAGTCGTACGCAGCCTGCGACCAAACGCTAGTTCTGAAGGACTGACACCTAAACTAGGGATAGGCGTCACGTGGTAGATCAACAGGGCTATGTGTTGATCATCCTGTTTTAGAATGTTTTTTGCACTTTGGACTCCAGGTTCTGCTTCACCATTACTTTGTGGATAATCCTGGCTGCTAGTCACGTGCTTTAACTTAATGTCTCTGGCAAATCTTGCGAACTGGAACTTAAGAACCAAATTGTGGTCCGTTGTCTGAGACCAATGTTTCTGGAATGCCAAGGGTGGCAAAGATCTCTTTCAGCTTCTCGATCACTGAGTTTGATGTCTGGTTGTTCGGGATAGTTTTCATGTCTATGTACCTTGAATAATAATTAACTGATACACGGTAATTGTGTCCTTGTACTTCAAGACGATCCACTCCAATCTTCTGGAACGTGCGATCTGGCATTTTCAATGGTAGTAAAGGCTCACGAGCCTGTGACGCCCTCTGCTCAAGACAGTATTGGCATGCTGAAACACGGTCTTGGATTTCCTTACTTCTTGCCTGGTACGTTCACGACACTTTGTGATACCTAAGTGTCCATCATGGATCCTGTCTAGGATTTCTGGACGCATGCTGTAGGGTATGACAATGCAATCACCTCTTGTCACAATGCCACTGACAACACTCAGTTCTCCGTGAACAGCAAAATAGTCTCTCGCTGGCAGTTTCACGTCAGCCTTGAAAGTCGGCCAACCAGTCGTGTGTATTCACAAACCGTTCTCAGGCAGCTGTCTTTATCCGTCTCTTGCCTTATCTCCTGTAGTTTACTCTCAGATACTGGCCAACGTATTCCTGCACATCTTCTGACGTATCAGCACTGCTGGCTGATGGACTTCTGGACAGCGTATCAACAATGACCAAGTCCTTGCCAGGTTTGAACTCAGCATGAGGCTTGAACCTCATAAGCCGCATTAAAAGTATCTGGCATCTCAAAGGCGTTTCTGAGAGATCCTTTGTGTTGATTCGGGGAACCAATGGCTTATGGTCCGTTTGTAATGTGAAACTATCAAGCCCCACTAAGTAGCGCTCGAAACGCTCACAAGTCCACTCGGCGGCCAAACACTCCTTCTCGATCTGTGCGTAGAGACGCTCTGAAGACGCGAGGGTGCATAGACAGAATGCCACAGGGTGTAGTCCATCACTACCTTCCTGTAGCAGAACACCACCGATCCCATAGCTGCTTGAGTCTGCAGATACTATGGTCGGCTTGGTAGGATCGAAGTAGGCCAATGTCGGTGCTGTGGTCGGCATCTCCTTAACTTTGCGGAATGCTTCAGTCTGCTCAGGCCCCCAGGCCCATGCATTCTCTTTAGTCAGCAGGTCGTTCAATGGTTTCAGTGTAGCTGAAAGTTGTGGAAGGTATCTCCCGAGGTAATTAATCATCCCAAGAAATCTTCTCAGCTCGGCGACGTCTGCTGGATCTGGTAGGTCGATAATGGCATCAATCTTGGCTGGGTCGGGTCTGATGCCATTGGCGCTCACAATGCGGCCAAGAAAAGTAATTTCAATTTCACGCTACCTGTACTCACACTTGCGCTCATTTAGAGTAAGTCCCACACTGTTCAGCCTCTGTAAGACAGTTTGTATCAGTTTCTCGTGCTCTTCGTCACTCTTACTATGGAGTATGATGTCATCGAAGTAACATATGACACCTTCTATGTTGCTCAGAAAGTCAGTCATCGTTCATTGAAAGATCTCTGGTGCACTGGAAATTCAGAAAGGCAGCCGTTTCATGTAATAGCGTCCACACGGGGTGATAGAACAAGTAAGTTTGGCTGTCTCGGGATACAAGGGAATTTGCCAAAATCCACTCTTCGCATCTAGTTTTGTGAAGATATGCGAACCCTGAAGCTTACGGAGAATGTCATCCACGGTCGGTATAACATACCTTTCTCTTTGCACTTTTAAGTCTCTTGAGGTCAACACAAATTCGGATGTCTCCGTAAGTTCGGTTTTATCGCAGGAACCACATGTGACACCCACCCCGTTGGTTCTGTGATTTCCTCCATGCTGTCCTCATCTTTCATGCGCTGAAGCTCTTTCTTCACTTTTTTCTGAAGGGGAATCGGCACCCGTCTCGCGACAGTCACGCTGTATGGTGTCACACCATCCTTTAAGCGAATCTTCACCGGCGAGCACTTTACTGTCCCCAGGCCGAATGTTCCGATACGCGTCACAAGGCCAAGCTCTGCGGCTGAGCCTCTGCTCAGGAGGTTGTCTGCCTCCCCATCTATGACGTAGATGGTAACCTGAGTACTCTCGAATGTAGCCTTGAACATTCCTAGGCTCCTCAACTTCCCACCTGGGCTGACAAGTGTGACGTTGTCTGGTTTCAGGAAAGGCTTTTCAAGCTTCGCCCACGTTGCTCTGCTGATGAAATGACATCGGTGCCCGTGTCAATCTTTAAGCTGATCTGCTTGCCTCTCACCGCCTGGATAACTCGCCAAAGAGGATAGTCAGTCACCACTGATCCAACAAGGAATTCTTTCACAACTGTAGTCTCAACTTCTTGGACACTCTTTGTCTTTGATCAACACACTCTAGCAAAATGTGACATTTTACCACACTTCATGCACTTCTTTCCCATTGCTGGACAGCGTTCTTTTGTGTGAGACAGTCCACACCTACTACAAGTTGGAGCTTGGTCCATCTTACAACGTAGCCCTCTCATGAATGAGATTCCTTTTCGGAAGGAAATATTCTTCAAACTTGCCCACAACAATGTCAAAGTCTTTCTTCTGTTCGTCATTCAAGTTGAATGTTGCGAATATCTTGCCTGCCTCTGCCCCTAAAGCGTACAAAAGGCTACTAACCTGCACCTCGACACTGTCTCTGTTCAGCTTTGTTGCCAGTCGAAAATGCTGGAAACGCTTTTTCCAACCGGCCCATGCGGCTGGCTCATGAAAGTTAAACTCCTTTGGTGGCTTGAACATTGTCCTCTTCCAGAAATATACACTTCAAATGAACAGCCACTGCTGCTGCACGTTAACTTCTGACACCATGTCGTGTTTCCACTTCTATGTGGGCTTGATGGACTGGATCCAAGCATGCGCTCACAAAATACAGGGAAGCCATTTTGTAACTTGGCGGCGAAGTGAAGTGAAGATTTGAAAGGGATAGGGACTTCCAGCTCTCGCTGATTTCGTCCAGGGGGGGGGGGGCAGGGGGGGGGGGTTGTCTCGCTGTCTGTCTGCCGCTCCGTTGCGCAGTGGCTGATGGTATCGCCGGGGCCGGGTGGTTGGTGGTGGCGGAGGCGGGTGGTGCGGCCGGTAAACCGTTGCTTCTTAGTACCAGGCTGGGGGGTGCTGAAGGGCTAGCCACTCGAGAAGGTGTTGTACGAGTGGTGGTGGTGGTGGTGGCCGGAGATACCGTTGCTGGCTGTGGAAGGGCCTAGGGAGTTGAGGTGGCGGTGGTGGTGGCCAGTGGAGCCTGGGTCTGGGTGTCGGGCGTTGAGTTGAGCGGGGTGGGTGGCGGTGTTGCGGTAGCAGGCGGAGGTGTGGTGGCGGCGTGGGGAGTAACGGCGAGCGTGGGTTCCGGTAGCGCTTAGGTGGTCGGTTACGCTTCCGTTGGCCTGTGGCTGGTTGGTTGGCTGGCGGGCGTGGGGTGGTGTCGGCCTCTTGTGGTGCCGGGTCGGTCGTCGTGCTTTTGGCCTCTCTGGTTGGGACCGGGGGTGCGTCTGTGCCCGTCTCCTGCGAGGGTGGGGTGGTGCTGCCGCAACTTCTGTGTACGGTGGTGGTGGTGGTACCTGTTTTCTTTACTGTCGTTGGGGCAGCTGTTGTCCCCGTTGATTTTCGGTCAGGCGCTACCTGGCATTCGCCGTCTTGGTAGGTGGTGGTGGCTTGGCTTGCCGTATTTTCTAGCTTTGGGGAGAAAAGATCATTGATGGCCCCGGTGTGGACCAACCATCGGGCGGCGATCAGCGCTCGGTGGTAGTTGTCCCCTTCTGCCGCTGTGATGGCAGGCACCGCGTCCTGGAGCAGCAGCACCAGGTCGTCAAAGCCTATACTTCGGAGCCGGGTCCCCTCCTCCACAGACGATGCCGGCCGTTCCCGAGTGATTGATTCGGGGAAGGTGACCGGCGGCGGGGAGGGTGGGAAGTCGGCCCCGACGCTGGCTCAGACGACTCCTCGGGTCCTCCATCTTGGGGAGGGGGGTAGGGGGTGGGGGGCGGTGACTGGGGGCTGTCTGGAGCTGTCTCTTCTTCTTCAACTTGTTGGAGTTGTTGCGGGCTAGGTGGGTCTACCTGGCCTTGGAGGAACCGCCTGATTAGTTGCGGTGATGGAAATCCTCCTCTGAATATATCTTCGAATTCAGCCAGCTGGCGGGCCAGCTGTGGTGGCTGTGCAGTTGGCTGTGGGGGCGAGGGATCCCACATGGCGTGTTCTTGGTGTTGAATCGGCGGGGACAAAGGAGGCTTGTAACTCCTCGTCTTCTTTGGAGTCTTGGGTGGCTGTATCGGCGGTCGCCTGAGGGAGGCTGGCGGCGTATTCCTCTATTTGGTCTTTGTTGCTCCTCCGTCTGTTCGCCCTAACAAGGGCGGGTGGCTGTTTTTTTCTTGACGCCATCTGTCGTGCTGTGAATACTGAGCTGCGGGCGAGGGTGTGAGTTCTGGGTGTAGTCACTGGGTTGTGACGACTGAGGCGAGGCGAGGCGAGGCGAGGCTGACTTGCTTGCTTGCTTTGTTGGAGAGACGCGGTGGACCGTCCTCTCTCCTCCGCTGCTGAGCTCTGTGATGGATGTAACTTGGCGGCAAACACACTACTTTATTTATTCTCTGAGCATGCGCAGTCCCCCAAGGGAAATAATTACCGAAGAGAGACAACCACTATACAGGAGTTGTCTCCCATAGACCAATATGCTTCATTGTATGACACCCGGGACTGCGAGTCCAGCTGAATCATTACCGGGGCCAGGCCGACGGGGACTCAAACCCACGACCCGGAGGTTCTCTACGCTCTCTTTCGCTCCGATGCTCATTACTAATCGCCTGAGCTATTTCGGACTCTTTTGCAATTTGTTTCTCAGTGTCTTTTTTGCTTCACATCCCCTTATTACTAGCCCAGTCGCGTTCAAGTTGCAGCTGGTTGGTTGGTTAGTTCGAGGTTTAACAACCACGGCACCAAAGTGATAATGGACGGCCCTGACGAGCGTGTTATGGGGGACATGGGGAATCTATTATCGGACGGGAGAAGCAGAACACTAATCAATTCAAGCGCACTGCAACTGTGCCACTTGGATTTACCAGGACCTTTTAATGGACATGAACAAGCCCGTTTTTTCCCTGGATTGCGAGTCCAGCTACCGGGGCCGGGACGGGGACTCGAACCCACGACCCGGCGATTCCCTTCGCTCTCTTGCTCCGACGCTTAACCGCCTGAGCTATTTGGCAGCTATATATATTCCAGATTACTGTCCCTGCTCACGCCAGAAAGCGTATGAGGGACTTTCGGGTTTGAGGAGGGGTTTGGGGAATGATCCCCCTCCCCCCCCCCAGCCCCCCGAGAATCCAGAGGTAGGCAAGCGAATGAACACTCGAACCCGCCCTAGGAAAGCCCGGGGGATGGGGGGAGAGGGGGCCGATCCACCTCCGTCACTCCCACCCACAGGGGGCCCGGGAGTACACAAGCGGTCGCTCGGACCGCGCCGGAAGCCCCCCCCCCCCGGGGGGGGGAGGGGGGGGGAGGGAAGGGAGAGATGAAGACCCAGGTAGCAAGAAAGCTAGCAACGCAAGGGCTGCGGCCCTATAGAGTATGCGGATATCCTAAACGTCAGGGCTGGCGGCAGCAGGGCCAAGAAGCCAGCGGGGATAGTGACTAGGTGAGTGTCAGCATGCCTCGATTTGGAAGAGGTGACCAGTAGCCCCAAGGCCACGGTCATGTACTATCTTTAGAGATCATGCGCTAAGGTCGAGGGCACAGAGGCCGTTCAGAGCAACCGGCAGCAACGGTCCTTGAATAAAAGAAATACCGTATATTTTATTCTTATCAATGTTTAAATTGTGAGGTAAAAGGACCAGATATACATCTATATTGCTAGGGGAAAGAGGAACAAGAAATATACACACGTTAAATTGAGTTAAGAAGTAATAGGTGTGAGTTAAAAGTCTAAGAGTTCCTACGATGTAGGCATGGGAGTCCAGGGATTAAGAATAGGATAAAGGTTAGAATTTTAACTTTAAAACTAAAAGGGAGATTAAAAAAAGAGATGTTCCCGTAAGGGGCTCTAGCAGCGCTGCAAGATGGATGAGATGCGCTGAGCGCGTGATTATGCTAGCAGTGAAGTCAGCTATACAAATTAAAACCTGATAAGAGACATAATTAAATAGTTATTAAATCAACAACAACAACAACACAACCACAGAAGAAAAAAAAAAGAAAAAAGTTCAGATATTGTGGATATATATATATATATATATATATATATATATATATATATATATATATATATATATATATATATATATATATATATATATATGTATATATATATGTATATATATATATACATATATATATATATATATATATATATATGTATATATATATATGTATATATATATATATATATATATATATATATATATATATATATATATATATATATATATATATATATATATATATATCAGATTGATTGGAAAAAAAATACATGCATTCATATATTATATTTACCTATATAGTCTGTTAGCAAATATCGAGTGGGGTGAATTATTTTGGCAGCTGGTTTAGTTCGGAGTTTAAGTTAACGTCTACGAGGCATGACAGACTGACTGGACGCCCCTGAGGGGCAGGTCTTATGGAGAACAGGGGCATCTATTGCTTTTGGAGTACGACCCGCCAAACATTGAGTTTCGGCGCACTGCAACTGCACCATATTGAGTTCGACCTGGCAAGGCCGGATCGATATGCTATAGGTCATGGGAGTCTAGCCAGTCTTTTCCCTGGATATACTGTGGCGTTGCTTGATTTCTATTTAGATCCCCTTAAAACACAAGGTGGTCGGAGGTAGCGTGGGGCGCAGGGAAGGTACTGACTCCTTTCTGTACAGGCCGCGGTTATTCTACTTTATTTTCCTTTAGACTTCCACTCTCGAAGGAAGTCGTCGGCGAGGTCGTCAGAGAAAGAGTTGGGTCGCAAACATAAAAGAATGGACCGAACTCGAGATGCCAGACTTGCTTGCCACCGCCCAAAATAGAACTCAGTGGAGAGCACTGTCTGTTGCTGCTGCCTTTCAGTCCCCCCAACGCCCAGTTCGGGCAAGGGACTGATGATGATGATGATGATGATGATTTCCTTTAGCCGATTTCATTAAGGCTTCTGATGCAATCAGGCCGAAACATTGCGCAATCTCTCACACGAAGCCCGCAAGAGACATAGATTCTCATGAGCCCCTGCGCCTGAAGGAGCAGGGCTCATGACGAGAATCTATGTCTCTTGCTGACTGACCCAGCTCAAGAAAATTATTTCCGAAACCGAGGTTGCCATTATTTCGCCGGGGTTCAGTTCAATGAGACTAAACATCCGAAGACCGAAAAGCGGGACCCACCAGATCAAAAGACCGTCTGACCGCAGCGGCAAAGCCGTCGAGTTATCGCCTCCTTGAGATGCCGGCAAAAGGGAGACAATCCCCGCAGCATGGGGGACAACAACGCTCGCAACTCAAAGGGGCGATAACAATCGGCGACAATGCACGATTGCTCCGCCTTCCACCCACCTAACGTCCACTTCCGACAAGTCGCCAGTTGATCCCCCCCTCCCCCCCCCCCCCGCCCCTTTCTCCCCCCCCCCCCCCTGTAACCTTCTCACGAGAATCAATCACATATGAATGAAAGTGAATGGAATTTTTTTGCGGTATTTTTGTGAATTAATCCCTTCACTGCCAAGAAAATGTGAACGTGCTTCAACTGCAAGAGTCATAGATCCTCATGAGCCCCCGCAAATTGCGGGGGCTCCTGAGGATCTATGCCTCTTGTAGTGTATGTGGGGCGGGCCGGCAACTGATGACGGCTGGGGTGGGGGACTGTGGGCAGGGGCGGGGGATTGGTTGGGCCGGTGAAGGAGATTGGATTGTGATAAGGGGGAGGTAGGCACGCGCCTGTTACACGTTGTGTTGTTAGAAAGGAAGGAAAACAGCAACAGGTTGGTTACGTCCTCTGACGGTAGCGGCTTCTAGGACTCGCCTTTTGAAGCCGAATGACGTCACTGACTTAAGGCAGTACAGGAGAACCACCGTCGGTTACTGTCAAAATCTATAGCAGATCAGAGCACATTTTGTTGCTTAACCCGTATCAATCGGAATAAGTGAAATAAGTGTGACTAAAATAGTTCAAGGGTGGTGCCAGAATAGCTTGGCGCCTCTAGGCGCCAAGCTATTCTGGCACCACCCTTGAACTAAAGCCATTGGTCTATATCCTTATCTGTAAGTACTATAATGTAGCTTGCACATATGGCAGTGTATAAATTTGAAGCTTTTAGCCTCAGTATGATATGGGTTAAAATATATATCACAAACGATACCCAAAGTACCTAAAGCCCACAGCAAAACACATTTAATCTTTAATAACTTTGTTCACCAGAACTGTGTGGGGGGAAAAAATGCATAGGTGAATTTCCCAAATAGTCAGTTTGCTTCAGCTAGGCGTACATAAACCTTTTCATCCTGATACTACCATTACGGCTTGACTACGAATAAATTTGACTATGATAGTTCATGGGAAGGGCCAAAATAGCGTGGCGCCTGAGGCGCCAAGCTATTCTGGCACCAAGCTTGAAGTAAAATGCTTCATCTATCTCCCTGTATTACTGTAGCCTTCATCGGACAATGAGCAATTAAAAAAATTAGCATCAGGATGTAATGGGTTAATTATGGGATGTGCGCACAGATCACTGAGCTAGAAGTAGAAGAGAAGTAGATTTAAATCTATGGCATCTTCAACGCTTACTCCCAAGGTGGCCGCTTATATCCGGTTAAAGGGTTTTGCGTCTGCTACTTTAGGATAGTGGACTAGAGGAATTAACAGGTAGGTCAGTGGGAGTCGTCGGTGTTGTGAATTGTGTGCGTGTGCCCCCTTATACCGCCCGATTGCCTGCCTTTGTAGTCGTGGTCCCCACCCCCCACCCCCCTCCCTTCACCCCTAGTGTGTATATTGCCTCCCTTTGCAGGCATCTCAAGGAGGCGATAACTGGGTGACTTTGCAGTTGCAGTTAGATCGTCGTTTGATCTTGCGGGTCCCAATTTGCGGTATTTTGTTGGCGGGGGACGCCATGTTTCGCCTGATTACATCAGACTGTTGACAGCGGGGAACACAGTATGGAGACCGTATGAATTCCTGTTCACTGGCTTACAGAGCTTGAACAGTTCACCGCCTTGGCGTTAGACTTAACACATTACATTCTGAGGATGAGATCATACCAGTTTCGTGTTAGGTATCATTTGAGATTTGCATCACAGATCTGGAGACAGGTCGACCGCGATAGTTCAAGGGTGGTGTCGGAATAGCTTGGCGCCTACAGGCGCCATGCTATTCTGACACCACCCTTGAGCTATCAATGTCGAACCACATCCAGTACGCGTAGCATTTCAGCGCTTAATGGGTTGTTAGTTACTGGAATTTAACCTAAAGCAAACTGCTCCAGGCAATATAGGGTTACTAATTCACAATATCTATTATTAATATTTTTCGTATATCTTACAATAATATTATCCAAAGGGGCTAATTTAACTTCAAGGCCACTTGTTCCAAATCGAGGAAGACAACCTGTGCGATTGTCACTGTTTTTGGTAGTCTCTCTACAGACCTGTCTAACTAAAAATGACACGGTTATTTCAAAGCGAGCAAAGAGGCTATGTTTCGTGTTGGGCAGCAGAAGCTTCAAGTCATACACCACTCGTAGAATTTTTTCTTGGCTATCCAGATGGGTTCAAAGGTTAAGTCCAAGAAGCCGAATTGTCAGCAGACCACCCTCCCCCGTCTTCCTCTACTTCTCCGTTCCGATAATATTACGTGTAATCGGCGCGTGCCTACCTCCTCTTATCACAATCTCAGTGTCTCCAAGCCGCCAACCCTTCCGCCCCATCCCCACCCCTTATTATGTCCGAACTGTGGATGTGTTGTACAATCCCTTAGTCGAACCCTTTGCATCTCAGTGCAAGAGGCGAAGATTCTCATGAGCTTCTGCAGCTGTAGGGGCACACGAGAATATATACTGAGGAGCAAAAGAAATGCGACATTTTTGGAATCATCGGAAACACTACCAAAAATGTCGCATTTCTTTTGCTCCTCAGTACAGACACACCCCGCCTTGCTGGCCACCGTCTCTCTCTCTCTCTCTCTCTCTCTCTCTCTCTCTCTCTCTCTCTCTCTCTCCCCCCCCCCCCCTTATTATTCCCCTCCCCCCTCCTTGCCACCGTCCAGTTCCTCATCCATCTTCTCATCTAACGGGCGCGTCGCGACGCACCTGACTGACTCAGTCGGCGGCGCATCAAGGCGAAACCACCTTCTCAGGTAATCTTTGTCACGCCTGGGTGCCCGTAACACGGCGCAAGCACCGTTGACTATCAAGCTCGGTGTGGCCAGGTTAATTGCTGCGAGCGAAACCGCCCAGCGTCTATGTCTTGGCCCAGCGGTGGACAACAGACAGACGTGTAGTCATGAAGTGTGCTGGTCTGTGATTTTGGACCTTACGGCTGGAAGGTCCAAAATCACAGACCAGCACACAGTGGAATAGATCGCCAATCACAGCGGTTTTCTGCTGGGTCGCCGTCTAGAGTTTCTCGCATCGGCCGAATCGCAAAAGCGAGAGGACGGTTCTAGAACAAAACAAGCCAAGTTGGGAGAAAAGAAAACCCAACAAACAATAACTGAAAATTAATTTAAAATGTATTCAACATGGCATATCAGCCTCCCTTTATTAACTCCCCCCACCCGGGTCTGCCCTGGGGGACTTGGGTGGGGTTAACTACTTTTTAGTTCCCAGGGTCACCCTGGTCAGCCCCACAGGGTGGGTTTTCCTCTCTATTCTGGGGCATGCGTTTCTGTCTACCCGTGGTCCATTCACCTGTATTTCCCTATTTTAAACTCTCTCTACTGTCTGCGCTGCCTGTAGCTCTTGATTTTGGATGTGTGTTGCTAAATGGTCTTAGCTTTATTTAGGCCCAATATCGTAGGTTTATTTAACGTATTGGACCGGCTGGCGACATACATTCAATATTCTGTTTAGTGTTTTTTTCCACAAGCAGTGCAGGCACGTCCTGAGAAAGCCTTGTTGCTGTCGGGACGTTAAGCAATGTACAATCAATCAAACCCTTTATTAACTGCCTTTACTGCCGAGGGGAAAAAAAGTGACCAAGATCCAACTTCAAGAGACATTGATGCTCACGGAGATCTATGTTTCTTGCAGAGACCAATTTGTATCTATGTTTTTGGACAGTGTTGGCTTTTGGTCGTTGAATGAACGAAGGTTTCAGGAACAAAAATGAGTACGTAGTAAGGAAGTAGTTAAGGCGCTCATTTTTTGTTGTTGATTGTGCTAACTTGTGGTCTCCCACTTAGTGCGGGGGGGGGGGGGGGAGGGAGGGGGGGAGAGAGAGGGGGGAGGGAGGGGGGAGAGGGGGGGGGGAGGTGGGAGGAGGTATTCAGGCTGCGACAGATCCCGAGAACTGATGCCAATTAAATGCTTGTTACCGTTGTCACAGGTGCGAGGAACCTTGCTTTGTCGGTGTCTATCATAACTTGATCACGGCTAGCCTACCTCCCGGGCTACCTTGGACTTCAATCAGCGCTTACACTGAGACGTAACGTGGATATACTTATGAGCAAGAGGCACAGATCCTCATGAGGCCCCGCTAACAGCGGGAGCCCATGAGGATCTATGTCTCTTGCGCATGGCTAGTCGTTCCACCAGAGCCAGTTCCCTGTGTCAAAGCGGTCTCAGTAACTATACAGTGGGTGATAAACTGACAGAACAACAGCCGTGAGACGTGGGCCGGACCAACAAAGTAAAATTTAACAACTCTCCGCTGCTAAGGAGATTGGCGAGCGAGGTGACCATCTGACGCAGGAACGCGACTGACCGTTTAACAAGTGTCCGGCGTTGGAAGTGCCGCCAGAGAGAGTCCGAATAGCTCAGGCGGTTAAGCGTCGGAGCAAGAGAGCGACGGGAATCGCCGGGTCGTGGGTTCGAGTCCCCGTTCCGGCCCCGGTAGCTGGACTCGCAATCCAAGGAAAAAAGACGGGCTTGTTCCATAGCATGTCCGTTGAAAGGTCCTGGTAAATCCAAGTGGCACACTTGCAGTGCGCCTAAATTGATCAGTGTTCAGGTCGTACTCCATAGGTAAGATTTCCCTGTCCGGTCCCGTCACTTCGGTGCCGTGGACGTTAAACCCCGAACTAACCAAGTGCCACCGGTGCGCGGCCACCAGCAGTGGTTGCAAGCAGTTTATCTGTGTCAGATATTACGGTCATTTCTGTTACGTGTATCTGGTGACCGCAGGGACGAATCGGGGGGTTTTCAAGGATCCCGCCACCCATCCCACCCCCCTCGCCCGCGCACCCCCTCCCCCTTTAAAAAAAATAATTAAAAAGCCACCAAAATCACAAAAAGAAATTCCTATAAAAATACGAAAGCAGATCTAGCCTAAAAGTTACTGATATTATATTATTATATTATATATGGCTTGCTGACATCTCGTCCCAAGTGGGCCTCACCATCCACAAACAGAAAACAAAGACAATGAGGCTGAACGCAACCAGGGAAGAACCAGTCTTGCTTGCTGGCACCCCGTTGGAGGAGGTGGAGTCCTTCACCTATCTCGGAAGCATCATAGACAAAAAAAAGGCGGCACTGATGCAGATGTCAGAGCACGAATCGGTAAAGCCAGAGCAGCCTTTCTCCAGTTGAAAAAAAGTGTGGAGTTCCAGAGAGCTGTCACAACACACCAAAGTCCGGATTTTCAACTCCAATGTAAAAGCAGTTCTCATATATGGAGCAGAGACTTGAAGACTGATAAAAACCACAGTCAACAGAGTACAGATCTTCATAAACAGTTGCCTTGGAAGAAGTTTGAAAATCCACTGGCCAGAGAAGATCAGCAACGTCAGACTCTGGGAGAGAACAGAGCAGATAACAGCAGAGAATGAAATTGGGCGAAGAAGATGGGGATGGATTGGTCACAGTCTGAGAAAGCCAGCTTCCAGTATCACTAGGCAGGCATTGTCATGGAACCCCCAGGGAAAGAGGAAAAGAGGCAGGCCGAGAAACACCTGGCGTCGAGACCTCCAAGCAGACATCAAGAGACTGGGAACCACCTAGAGTAAAATCGAAGGAAAAGCACAGGACAGGAGTCGCTGGAGGTCTCTCGTCGACGGCCTATACCCGGGAGGGGTGACAGGCGGCGTAAGTAAGTAAAGTATATTATAGTATATTGAGCCACATTGTCAGCCACAAGTCAGGTAATCACATCTGTCGGTTATCGGCACTATATCAAGCAAAATTTGGCTCAATATAATTTATGTACCCAGTGCAAAACAAAACTTTACCTCGCGTCCTTCAGTTTACGGCTGACCGAGGTGTTCAGACAAAACATGTGCTTGGCAGACGACTGCGTTTCGGACTATCGACTGAGCGGGCAGATTTCGTCTCTCGACTATGAAAAAAATCGGTGCTTTCTACTCGTAATTAGATGACAGATAATGACGGAAAATACCAGCAGGTCTGTTTATTTAGCCTCTTTTTCGGGTTGTCGCTTTCGCTTTCGGCGCTATCGGGCGTCTTGTCAATGTCACTCGTTCAGCGATTCGTTTCGCTCCTTTGTTGGCATTGGCTGTCTGTTCATGCGTGTGTATGGGAAAGAAATTTAGAGAGTACGTTCACTAAGAAGTATTTAATCGCTGCTGCTAATAAGGAACTCATTAATGTTGCAGTATGAGGATATTTCGTGTTTCCGTTTTGACAAATACGTGTATTAAGATTGATTTTTGGGGCCTGCAAAGGATTCTGGAAAGGAAAGTATATGAAGCAAACTAATGAATATTAATTTGCTTGTTATATAATATATCAATACATGTGTCAACTGAGAAGGGAAAACGTTATGGAGTGGGTACATATTACTATACTCATCTTTTCTTACCCCTTTCCATAATTGAAGTCTGCCTATTCCGCCACTGTATTTCAGTCACAGATGTGACCGGGTGTAGACCGTGAGACCCTGCCCCCCCTCCCCCCCCCCCCACCTGCTTTGATAAAAAGTAGGGGGGGGGGAAGAGGGCAGAGCATCCCTGCCCCCGCTTCCCCTCTTTCGAGGGGTGGGTGGGGGAGGTGGGGGGGGGGGGGCTGGCAGAGCATTATGTTTAGAGACAAAGATTGGAGGAGAGTTCTTTTGATAAAATTGCCATTTCAAAACAATATATTTTGGGAAAAGATTTTGATTGCTCTGTTCGATGTTTTTATGAGGTTGGACAGACGCTTGGCCGCCTCCCTGTTGTTTTAGTTTTTCGAAGTTGGAATGCCTCCCCCCCCCCCCCCCCCCTCACGCCCTCACCCGTTTGATTGTTATTGGGGCCTGAAAAATGACTTGTCAGCCACAAGTACTGCCCAGCCTCACCCCCTTCCCCCTTCCGGTAATGAAAACTATCTACCTACGTCACTGGTGGTGTGCTAAAAGATGACAATTCCTTTCATGAAAAGTAAATCTTTAAAAAATAAAGATGTGGCACGGTGAAGACAAACGTTTGTGTGTTTCCTTGTACGTGGTACGCTGTATACGAGATAAAACACCATCAGTCCCGCTGGCCTCTGAATTTTTAACGATTGGAAAACTTTATGTCGGCCAGCAACACGTGTCGCACGTTCAAAGGACCACCACCAAAAAACGATGAAAGTTTAACGCCGTTTTGATCTCTGCAGTAAAATGGTAGTTTCAGTTGGTGTCCTGCTTCCCTGACTGAATAGTCGTGAAAAATAACCCCAGATTACTTCCGTAACCAGAGGATGTCGATGGTGTAGAGTTTCACAGTGCAGCTAAAAACAAGAGGTATTGGTTTTCATGAGCCCCTGCGACAGCAGTGGCTCATGAAAACCTATGCCTCCGTATATCCGTCAAGGTTTAAGAGTCTAGCTGTAGTGCTGTTACTTTTCCGCGTGTCTTACCTTGCCGTCATAGTGCAGAGCCGTCTCCTAGGTGACAGGGGCGCGGGCTTGCCTTTGATGTTTGATCGGGAGAAGTAAGGACAACTTTTAACACCTAGGTTGAAAGAGTGACCTACCGTTGAACACAATGAACAGCCTGAGGAGGGGCTGGTTGTAACCGTTGTGTGGTCAACAAATAAACCGAGGGTCGAGCCGGAGGGGAGGGGAGGGGAGGTTGGGGGTGGGGTGGGGTGGGGTGGCTGGGGGTGGGGGTGGGGGTGGGGGTGGGGGCCCGAGAGAGGAAGAGGGGGAGCGAAGAAGGGCACTGAGTTACTAGCCCCTCCAATG
Source organism: Semisulcospira habei (assembly GCA_036245525.1). Taxonomy (NCBI): domain Eukaryota; kingdom Metazoa; phylum Mollusca; class Gastropoda; family Semisulcospiridae; genus Semisulcospira; species Semisulcospira habei. The sequence goes on along the minus strand of BTPG01000001.1, from coordinate 228,049,239 downwards.
GTTTCAGGTTCTTGCACTGATGCTGTTTGTTGTTGTTTCTTGATTTTTAACGTCTCTCGCCACAACGAGGTGATTGGAGACAGGTATATTATTATGATTATAGGATAAAACATAGTTATAGCACTGATGCAGTCACGGCCGCGGCTTATGATCAGTCGTGGACGGATAATATAGGGCTCGGGAAGCTGACGTCATCACGCCAGTCGTGGCGGCCGTCTTGTGAGGATACGGGACTGACTAAGCACTCTTAGGGAAATCGCTGTTCATGTTTGTAAAGTCAGGAAAGTCCTGACGTATTATAAGCAATAACAGCAAGTCTTGCCATCACTGTAGGAAACCGCTCACCAGAATCTGTTTTTGTTTGTTTCCAAAGAGGAAGAAAAATGAAGAAAAACGTGTTGTTTCGCTACTATCTCATGACTATGGTATCCTCTTAAGATGGCGGCTGACGCTCCGACGCTGCTAGGCAACGCGCGGAACTGACTTCCCGAGTTCGGCTATTAAAAATTTCACTTGAACCGTCATTTTTGTTGTTGTTGTTGGTTTGTTTCGATTAACTCCCCGGCATTCAGCCTCACGGCCGTATTTCCCAAATTGTGGAGGCGTCATCTAACGACTATGCACCAGTTGCAGGAGATGGATCGACTGACCATGATAATTCAAGGGTAGTGCCAAATTAGCTTGGCGCCGACAGGCGCCAAGCTAATCTGGCACTACCCTTGAATTATCATGGTCGACCCATCTCCTGCTGTAGGGCGTCGGGGCTGAATGGGTTAAACTATCATAAATAGTGCAACCGGTTAGGTGTCCATTTTTCATCTGTATCCATTGCTATGAATGAGAAGGTGTAGAACCTCTTTGTCACTGACTAAGTGGAACTCGACTTCTCACAGTCGCCACTGCCGCCGCCGGGTGAGACTGACTGACTTGAAGTTTTTATTGAGTTTAAGTTCAAATTCTTAGTCTTTGCCAGGCACATTATGGGGCGGTCCGTAAAGGCGCAGTGGTAAAGGCGCCTGCCACTAACCAGGTCGAAGGTGCGAGGTTGGATACCGGATTCCGGCGTGAGTCTAGTAAGTGTCAGCGTTAATTCGTGTCAGCGTTAATTCGGGCGGACCGTCGGGGGTTCTTCTCTGGGTACTCCGGCTCTTCCTCCCCCTCCACTTGGTCACAGTACCGGTTTCAGGCCATTTTATAAATTTCAAAGTACAAGCGATCAAAATCGCGTTCCGAAAAGTCAGTAGCTGATCTGACCCTTCGGACCATGTGAATGCCCTGTGCTCTGTCTTGTACTGTGTTCGTCTTCAGAGTGAATGCGTGTGTGTCACGAGAGCGTGCGTGTTGGGTTCAGTTCCGCGCCGGCGCTTTGAGCCGATTCTCAGAGTCAGAATAACCGGTATTAAGTTATGATGGGCTCCTGCACCTTCTGGAACTCAGTGAGCCGCCTCAGTAGCTGAACCGTGACTTTGGGTGTGGCCGGCAAGAAGAGCATAGGCCGGGGTTGACGCTGGTGGGATACACGATTCAATGACCCAGTTTTGATTTTAACGCCGACCACTTTCGATGCGGCCCAAAGATAACCGCGGATGAGTGTCAACTCTCGCCGACAAAGGGACATAAGTGGATGATTCCTCGATTAAGTATCGCTTAAGTCCCTTCCAGTGGGCACCGCCGGCCGCCCAATGTCTGTCATCAAATGATCCCGCTGCTCCCTCAGTCGATGATATGATTCCAGTCTTCTGCTTCGCGGCAGCGGCCGACCTACCCAGCAAGCACGATGTCAATACCCCGAAATCGGCCGCACTCATTCGACCCGATATATCAGTGACAAGTTTGGCGTCAGGAACGAACCGGATGGACTAATTTTGTTGATGTAATGAATTTAAAACATTCTGCCCAAGGACCGAAACTCATGATGATCCCCAAATTTTGAATTGCCCTCTGAAGGGCAATTTTAGAAACAGATCGTGCATGATAGTTCAAGGGTGGTGTCAGAATAGCTTGGCGCTTGAACTATCATGCTCGATCCATGTCTTGCTGTGGTGTGTCGGGGCTGAATGAGTTGAAGGACATAAATTATGCCACTGCTTACTGGGACCATTCGCTGAGTGAGCTTCGCCAGTAGTGGACTGAACCAATTTAATTAACCCCTCCCCCCCTTCTTCCCTGCCAGTGACCACGAATTTCGCGTCTGTAACCGCTGCATGCTGACCGACATTCGCGTCAGTAAAGGAGCAGATGTAAATAGACCCTGAAGAACGTAGAGACATAATGAGGAGACATAAATCCTCATAATAGTAATAATAATAATAGGTATTCAAGTGAACGTTGAAGAGTCTAACTGTAGTGCTGTTAGGCCTACTTTTCAGTGTGTCTCATGAGTCCCGGCTAGCGACCGCGGTAAGGGGGGAGGGGGGGAGGGGGGAGGGAGCTCATGAGAATTTATTGTCGCTTGCAGCTGGGTAGCGTTCGCCTTCCCCCCCCCCCCCCCCCCCCCTCGGCGGTTAAGGGGTTAAACCCGTATTTGTTTTAGTTTTTAAGTGGTGGTGGTAGCGAAAAAGATGGAGGGGCTGCCTCATATGGCAAAAAGCCACTATGTCCATTTTTTTAAAAAGAAAAGCTAGAGTTTCGTTGAATAACAATTAAAATCTCGCTTTTCTAAAAATGAATATAATTATTGGCCTTCGCCATCTAATTCCTTACGCCCTAAGGACAAAATTATCAAATTTGTGTAGCTATCCTCTGAGGTCTGTATCACATTTCTGGAGACAGATCGACCATGATATTTCAAGGTTGGTGTCAGAATAGCTTGGCGCCTGTAGGCGCCAAGCTATTCTGACATCATCATCATCATCAGTCCCTTGCCCGAACTGGGCGTTGGGGGGACTGAAAGGCAGCAGCAACAGACAGTGCTCTCCACTGAGTTCTATTTTGGGCGGTGGCAAGCAAGTCTGGCATCTCGAGTTCGGTCCATTCTTTTATGTTTGCGACCCAACTCTTTCTCTGACGACCTCGCCGACGACTTCCTTCGAGAGTGCCTTGGAGGATAGTCTTAGACAAGGTGTTGTGTCGGGTCACGTGGCCAAACCAAGCAAGCTTGCGCCGTTTCACGGTTGCCAGAAGGGGTTCATGTGGGCCCACCAGGGAAGTGACGATGCTCCGTACATATTCGTTGGTCTTGTGCTCGCGGTACGAGATGCGGAGCAACTTCCTCAGGCACTTGTTCTCAAAGGCCTGGATTTTCTTTTCTGAGTCTGCAAGCAGTGTCCAAGTCTCACAGCCGTAGAGTAGAATAGACACTACGAGGGACTTGTAAAGCCTGTACTTGATGGTGAAGCTGATGGAGTTACTTCGCCATATCCTGTCCAGCCTGGCCATTGCGGATGTTGCTGTACCTATCCTGATACGGATCTCTGCTATGCAACTACCGTCTTTGGACAGGGTGGCTCCCAAGTACTTGAAGCTATTGACCTCTTCTAGCTTCTGGCCGTTCATGTGAATGTTGCTGCTGCTGTCGCTTGTGGTGTTGATCATCACTTTGCTTTTATCCGTACTGATCTCCATGCCATAAGACCCTGCGCTACTTGAAAGTTTGTCTGTCAGGTTTTGGAGCTCATTATTGCTGCCTGCCATGAGGTCAATGTCGTCTGCGAATCGAAGATTGCACAGGGATCTGCCACCAATAGAGATTGAAGTATGGTGGTCGTGGAGGGTTTCCTGCATGATCTTCTCCAGGAATATGTTGAAAAGGACAGGAGAGAGCAGGCATCCTTGACGGACACCGATCGTCTATTCTGACACCAACCTTGAAATATCATGGTCGAGCCACATCCTGTCGTAGTCTTTCAGGGCTTTAAGGGGACAAGGTCTTTATAATTGTACTCTGTGAAAGCTACAGACATCAAGTCCATTTTCTTGGAAAAAGAGAGTTCACTGTATAGATAGTTTGACATCGGAGCGCTTTTCGCAAATATCTCCGCTGGCTAAGAAACACTTTTCTATACCAAGCTTAAAACAAATGTCATTCAGTGACAGTGAGCCTAATACGACCTACTTTTAATAAACTCGAACAGTGTCTCAGCTTTGCTGTACAGTCGTAAAAATTCGGATTTTTAAAAAATAAAATGACTTTTACATCCTTAAACGTGCCCCAGATATAATGAGCCCGGCATAACAAAGATTAATTTTCACTGACGTGAATTGGCCCAGTTTTCAAACCTGAAACAGCGCAGGCATAAGTCTGCATGCTTAACTTCGATATTAAAATCTGCCGGGGCTCTATTTAGGGTATTGAAAATGGCTTGATCGTGTATGTAATTTCACCAAAGTTTTACGACTGTGCAGCAAAATCGACAAATCATAGTTCAGTAAAAATATTGCATACTAGGTCAATTGGCACTATATGGTATTTGTTGTTAAAGTCAGTGGTACAGAAAACTGTCTCTTTGCGGAGATATTTGGGAAAAAACGTGAGCACGCGCTGATATCAAACGGCCTATACTGCATTGCCATTACAATGTAAAGCTTGCTTTTCACACTTGAACAAATACTGTTTTTCAGTTGCTTTCACTGTAGAATGATGTTAGGTACAAAACGTAATTATGGTTTGTTCTTGACGCTGATTATCATGTGTTTTATGGTGCTGGGCGTTTTTCTATCATATTGTGTTTTACTTTTGTTTGTTTTTTTAACCCTTTGGCTGTCGATAGCGCTTTTTTTTTTCCGCCGCGATGATTCTGGCATGAATAATCACATTAACCACTAAACCGCTATCGACAGCGAAATGGTGAATGACTTAATTTCAGTACCAGCTGGATGCCGCCTGAACTTGACGAGATGATGACTGAACTGAAACTATCGCAAGACGATCTAGATAACCGGTGTTCGCGCTCCCGTGCTGCGCGCGCGCAAACACACACCCACAACCACAACCACACACACATGCACGTTCGCTCATACGCACACTCGCTCGCACGCATGTTCATAGTGACCTGTGACTGCAAAGCCACTGAGAAAGTCACAAACTGATCATCTTTGGTTCCGTTTATTCATGCAGCAAAAAAAAAAAAAAGCGTGCCACGTAAGTTGATCACAAATAGCTCACAACTGTACACAATAATACAGATAATCCTGAATGGTCCTGTCCCTCTCTTGAGTCAGTTATTCCTGCGCCAGCCACTAAGCAAGGTGCTCCGCTAAAGCGGAGCACCTTGCTTAGTGGCTGGCGCAGGACTAAGCCCAAGTAACATTTTACCCTTATACAATTTCATTTTATTTCATCTCCTCTCTCTCTCTCTCTCATGGAAATTCTCCATCAAATGTTTGAAACTTAAAATTCTGCAATCCGTGCATCAATCTTGACATTAACAACACACAACCATGCATTCTTGTGTGAATATGTACACAAAATAAACACACAAAATAAAGAAATCTAACTTTGAACTTTGAAGGTCATTAATCCACAACACAGATATTTCTACAGGTAAAAATGAAATCTTTCTTGCAGACAAAAAATAACAACAAACAACACACAAATAAACAAAAAACAAACACACAAACAAGAAAACAACCCCTTAGGAAAAAAAAAGAAGAAAAACAAACAAAAAATACATCAGCGAAACATTTTTTTCTTTTCGTGTCTAAAAGAAAAGACAATTTCGAACTGTTTGTGAAGAAAACAACAGTCACAAAATACATCAAGTACAAGAGAGATACCGGAAAAAATGCATGTAATAAGTAAATAAGGATAAACATTTCAGTTAGTTTGAGTGATCTACTTATTTCTTTAACCTGAACGGCAAAAAAAAAAAAAGAAAAAAAAAAAAAAAAAAAAAAAAAAAGCAACAAACAAAAAGACACAAAGTCTGTTTTGTACACCTGTAAATTGTGATAATTGTTTACTGAACACATCTCCACAACGACAGATGGATCGATTATAATAGTTAAAGGGTAGTGCCAGACCTATTATGGACATTCCATCGCTCACAGCTGATACACAGCCTATGTAGCTCACAGGCTGGTGCAGAGAAATGCGATTTGTTTTTCACGACATGTATCAACACACAGTATTTGCTCCTACTCTAGTCGAGACTTGTTTTTAAAGTGAGTACAAATAAATGAATACTTTTTATTGATAAAGATCGTGAAAACGCATTTTCTACCCCAGCCTGTGATGTAGAGTTCTCCACTTTAAAAACACGACAATCTTGATCAGTTTTATCTGCCTGCGTACACATAACAAAACAAAAAAAAGTCTCTACCGGGACACAAGAACTGACCACCCAAATGCAAGAGGCATAGAACTTCATCAGCCCCCGCGTTCGTGGGGGCTCATGAGGTTCTATGCCTCTTGCTTGAGTTATTTTGAATCCGTGTTCGTTGGGGTTCCTTGGATTTTAATCTAAAATGGATTCAGTTTTTTTTTTGTTTTTTTTTAATAAGTCGTGGCCACTGGCACGGAAGGGATAAAAACTTGAAATAAAATAAATTCTACTTCTGCGTGTTATTAACTCGGTGCACGATTTCGTTTTGTCGCGTTTCAAAGCGCATGAGTGTAGATGCGTCCGGGGCAAGAATACAGGTCCGTACAAAAATACACATATTTGCACATGAACAGTGTTGGTTCCGCTACTTAGTTTGGTCCTTTCTTTCATCACAAAACAGCAATATGTACATAAGTCACTAAAAATGTTTGAACCGACATCTTGTCTAGCTCTTCCACTTCCAGGGCGAAACAACTCTGACCAATAGAAACAGAGTTCCTTTGAATCCAACGACCCACAGGAATATAGGCTGAAGAAAACTAACATCGTCTCTTACAACCTTGCTTGAGTTTTCACACTATCGCGTCACCAGGGTCGCCACATTTTGTCGTCACATGGCATGACGCCATCCATGGGATACGCTCCGTGCGCGGGAGGTGCAGGGTGAGGGAGAGACGCGCGCGGGCGGGGGAGGGGTGATCTAGAAGATGACGGGTGGGCAGGAACGTTGGTGGGGAATGATGGAAGAGTCGTCCGGGACGTTTGGTTGGACGGGGACAGCCTTCTTCGGGAATTTTCATGGGATGCAACTCTTCGGAAATCATCAGGGGAAGAAACTCGTCTGAGGTCATCAGGAGAAGCCACTTCTCTTCTGAGGTCATCAGGGGAAGCCACGCCTCTTCTGAGGTCATCAGGGGAACCCACTCTGGACGAAGAAGCGAAACTGTCGGTTTCTGAAGTCACGGGAGAAGCCGGCTGGGACGATTCCAAAAGGTAATCTCGTGAGACGTCCAGAGATTTAACCCCCTGGTGAATGCCGCTGCTGGTGCTGTTTACAGCACCGGTGGCTGCATGCGCAAGGGGGTTAAAACTCGCTGGACTTATATGAGTCGGGAAGACAGTTCTCGAAGACGTGGCACCGGGTGTGGAACATACGACGGTCGATGCTAGGGAACCCTGACTCACGCCGGAAGCAGTCATGAAAGGCAAAGCCTCTGAGGGCGATGCTAGCACTAAGGCAACCTGAACAGGCGCGGCAGCAGCGGACATATGCACAGAGCTGCCATGAATGGCAGCTCTGTGCATATGCCCACTGCTGCTGCTGGAGGTATTCACAGACGGCGGGGTCTGAAAGGCCGTTGGGGCCGAAGCCAGAGAGGCGAGGTGAGCTGGGTTGTGGTGCGCGGATCCAGCAGTTGAGGCTTGAGCTGCGACTAACCCGTGGGCTGCAGAGGCTGAAACAAGTCCAGTAGCACTAGCAACGGGGGCTAGAGTGTGAAAGCCGTGAAGACCAGGCAGAGACGCTTGAGACAGAGGCGCCATTTGCAAAGAAGCTGACTGTGAAAGCGTAGGGAAAGCAGGATGAGGGGCGGAACCCTGCAGGCCCGTCAGTCCGACTAAACCCAGCTGTTGCTGCAGTTGCTGCAGCTGCTGCTGGTGCAACTGTTGTTGCTGCTGCTGCTCGCTGATGGTGGCCATGCAGCGGGTCAGGTGACCCAAGACGCGTGACCTGACTTCATCAGGCACGCCTGCAGTGCCTCCCATGAAGCGCATGACCTCCTGTGCACACTCACTGAACCCCGCCCTGTAGCGCGTCACCGCGTCGCCTGATGTCACGGTTCCTGAAAAGCGATACGTTCAACATGTTCAGTAATGTCATCAGTCTAACATCGGTCCCCTTATTCTATTGTACACGAACAGTTAACAGCGATCATAAACTGTATCACAATTTAAGAAAATATAATAATATTGAAGATCAGCGAATGTGTGCTATGAGCTGATTTTAATGAAAACGTTTTGTTAAGTTTATTTGACTTTCTGGTCAGGTCAGATCCAGATAAAACATTATTATACTTATGTGCAACGTCCTCACACAAAATGGATCATGGGGTGGACTGGGCTGTGCTCACACGGCATTTAAACCTTGCCGCTGCCGAGGAAAGCTGCACCCTAGGGATCCAACTGCAAGATACATAGATCCTCATGAGCCCCCGCAGCTGCGGGGGCTCATGAGGATCTATGTCTCTTGACAGACACCACTTTGTAATTGTTTTCATGTCCCTTAGACAGTTGAAGCTCTCTGGCGTTTAATGAAGAAAGCTTTCAAAACACAGATTGCCTCCCCTGGCAGCGAAGGGATTAACCCATTCAGCCCTGACGCACTACAGCAGGAGATGGGTCGACCATGCTAATTCAAATGTCGGCGCCAAACTAATCTGGCACTGCCCTTGAATTATCATGGTCGATCCATCTCCTGCAACTGGTGCATAGTCATTATAATGACACCTCCAAAATTTAGGAATTACGGCCGTCGGGCTGAATGAGTTAAAGTATGGTTTGTGTACTTAACAGACAGGCCAGAAAACATTTCGTCGTTTTTTTCTGAATCACTTTAGCGTGCAAGAGACATAGACCCGCATGAGCCCCTCGGGGGCTCACGAAGGTCTATCCCTCTTGCTGGTTCAGTGATTACATTGATTTTCAATTTTACAATGTGCAACAGTGCCTTACAAAGGGAAAAATCAACACTCACCAGCAATCTGTGCGCGCTGCACGTGTCTGAGGTGTTTGACTGTCAGCTCCAGAATGTCGGCCTTCTCCAGTTTGGAGTACTGGGAGTTCTGAAAATTAAAAAAAAAAAAAAATGAATACACTTTCCGAGATAAAATTTTGGGTGAAAAACTCAAAGAACACATCAAGCCCCCCCCCCCCCCCCCCCCCCCCCCCCAAAAAAAAAAAAAAAAAAAAAAAAAAAAAAAAAAGAGAGAGAGAGAGAGAGAGAGAGAGAGAGAGAGAGAGAGAGAGAGAGAGAGAGAGAGAGAGAGAGAGAGAGAGAGAGAGAGAGAGAGAGACAAAAGAGAAAAGAATGAAGAAAAGAATGAATGATGAATGAGCACAAAAGATCAAACATATGAAAAGACTCCCATTAATTTCCCCATTCATATATTAATTAATTAGTTAAAACAGAAGCATTCTGGAGAAATATTACAAATAAATGATTATCCCCCCAAAGTTTAATTTGTATGTCACAAGCAGATTGAATAATACTGTTACGTGGTGGAGTTGTAGTCGAAGTATGATAAACACACCAGACACACACACGTAGAGTTGTAGAGTTCTTTAAAATAAACCTCGTTCAGCTGCAATCCGTCACACGTGGCTTAAGGATGTAGACAATACTGGAGTAACAGTTCCAACAATATTTAATTCAGCGATGCGATATCCACACAGTAATGCACTTTCAAATCATGCACAAACTACTGATACAAAGTCTCTTCTGCAATGTCCACACTGCGACACAAAGTTTCTCATACACAGCGTCTCTCCCAATAAACTACGTGTCTCTACAACTGACAAAGCAAGACAATGTACGAACGGGCATTCCCAGCGTCCTCCTTATATATACTACGAAAATCCAGAATCTTCTACGGAAATCATACAACGCAACCAATCAGAACGAAACACGCAGCCGAAGCTCATTAAAATAAACTCTCCAGAAATACTATAACAGGCTACAAAAACTCGGCTGCTCACTACACGCGCACAGGAAAACAAAAAGTAGCGAAAATGTTGCGATGCCAACTAACCGACGTGACACTTACGATATCACTAGACAGTGCGACCTTTCTAGAACGTTCCGGACTAAACTTAACAAAACGAAATCGGCTCTACTCACGAATAAAAGAAAATCTTACTAAAAAGGCACGTGAATCATAACCGTGATAGCTCAAATAAACATCGGATCGTTACCTACGATCAACACACGCACGCTCTCACAGGATAACACAACCACAATCGTAACAAATACTGATGGGTATTTAACCTCAGATCTAGAGCTAGAGGCGCTTATGTCAGTCGTATATGAATTATCAGTCATCACATCAAAGTTATGGGTCGGAGTTGGGAATGGAAAAACTTTTATGGGCTCATTACTACACACAGTAGAACCATGCATTTAGTCGCAGATACCAGGTTTTAATTTCTGCGGTACAGATCCACTGATGAAGGCTGTGCACACGAATCGATACAAAAATCACACTTTAGTCTCAGCGATACAATTAAAACTATCAAACAAACAATTGACCAAACGCAGAAATAACAAATAATCTGGGTGGGAATCCACGCAACCGTATAGTTCCCACGGGTTCCCAGCGCCATGCGAAGCTGCTGTAAACAAAGTGTTTAATCCCTTCAGTGATACTGTGAACACCATCCATCTGCAAGAGGCATAGATCCTCATGAGCCCCGCAGTCGCGGGGGCTCATGAGGTTCTATGCCTCTTTTTGGTTCAGTGGTTACATTGATATCAGCGTTTCTCGCATGGCCGCACGATGATACACTTTCAATCTGTAGTGCAAGCATGATCACTGGCAGTGGATGAGTGAAAGTCTAAATAGCTTGACGAAGCTAATGAAACCGAATCCATGCAGACAAGAGGTAGGCCTATAGAATCTCATTACCCCATGCAGCTGCAGTGGCACTAAAAATCTATGCCCTCATACAGATGGACTGACGCGGCGTCTGGTGACAATCATGGAGACTGATGTAACATCACAAAGAGGCACAGATTCGCATGTACCTGTTCAGGGTGCAGGGACTCATGAAAATGTATGTGCTTGTTGCAGCTTGAAAGTTGTTTAGCACAGAGACTGCCACCGGCACGTCAGTGTTTGATCTCCAGATTATCGCAGGTGTTGGTCCACCACCTCTTCGCGCGGGCCACTGCGCCCGGTGGCATAAGGTTTGCTTTTCCCACAGTGGCACACCGTCTCTCATTGGAGCCAAACCCGTCCATCTGCAAGAGGCATATATTCTCATGATCCGCTGCATACGCAGGGGCTCATGAGAATTCATGCCTCTTGCTACAGTACGCATCGGCATTTTATACCCGTACTACTGACCTTCGTCTCTCAGTCGATACAACAATTCTAAAACCTCTCAAATCAGTGACACAAATTGATCAATCAATTACTTACTTAGCCTGTTAACGATTTATCCTCGGTCGGGTGATTTCGAGGCTGTGATTTACCTGCAGCAGCCCTCCTTCCTCCCCCCCCCACCCCCTCCCCCCACCTCTAAGATACTTGCATGCATGGGCCGACAACATTTCACACATTTCAGTTCGTTCGCTCTATCACGGAGATCAGTGTTGGCCAGTGGCATTTAAAAAAAAAACCCAGACATTTATTTCACCCTTACACTCCTCACGCACATACTCACAAAGAGCTCAGTCTCATCTAATAGTCGAGTACAGCCTTAACATCGTTTAATTTAGTCTTGTTGTGCTTTACTTCGAACAACTCAGCTGTCTGTTTTCTTTCCACCATCCCCCCCCCCCCCACCCCACACACACTTCCAGTGCCCATACGCACACACAGCCCTTCTAATAGCCGAGTACGTTACCACTCATTGTACAATTCAGGCCAGTTGTGCTTTACTTCACATACCTCTAGTTGTTTGATTTACTCCCCTCCTCCACCCCCCCCCCCCCCCGCCCCCTCTACAGCACACATACGCACACAGAGTTCCCTTCTAATAGCCGAGTACAACCTTAACATAGTTCAGTTTAGGCATGTCAGTTGTGCTTTATATCACACTCCTTTGATTATTTTATTCTCGGTTGGGTGACTTTTAGCTTGTGCCGTGCTTTTCAATCATTTCCTTTCTCAACACCCCTACCTTCAGTCCCTCAAACATAGAGTTTCATTAGCCCTACAGTAGCAAGGGCTGAGGGCTCAAGAGAATCTCGTGCACACTGGCTGCCCAGTTTGGTTAGCATTTCTCGCACACTGGTTGTCTCTCTCGATTCGGCGCTACCGCTGATCAGCAAATCGTGGGAGACAACCAGTGTGCGAATCTTGCCAACCAAGCTGGGCAGCCCCAGGAGTTCCCCGACTTGAAGACTAATCCTGGGTAAGCGTATGACTGCAAGCAACCCCCTCATGGAATAATCATGGTCAAGCCATCTCCTGCTGTACATGGAGATCCGGGGCTAAAAGAGTTAACTGAACCCGTTCAGCGCCGAGAAAATATGAACACCAGCCAACTGCAAGAGATATAGATCCTCATGAGCTTGAACCGCATTTGCGGGGGCTCATGTGGCTCTATGCCGCCTCTTGCTAACGCTATTCAGTTTAAAATCCATATTCCTGGGTTAGGGTTACTTTTGTTTTTGTTGTTATTGTTGTTTTTGAAACGAATTAACAACTTTAGATCGCAGAAATACAGTTTGCGTCAGCTGGAACTGAACGAAAACTCAGTCCTTGACTGTTACTGACGACATCGCTCGGCGAAAAAGGCGGACACCCGGTGTCCTCAGTTCAGCTGAGTTCGGTTCGGTCGAGAAAGGCCCATACACACTCCACCCCACCCATCACTGAGAAGTCTTTCCAGAGTTCCTTTCGATATCGTACCAATACTGGTCTGGTTTACAATGGATCTCTCATGTCCTTTCAAGTCAGGCCCAGCGTGTGGTGCCGCCCTTGGCTCTGTTCCTGGAAATACTTTCTCAGGTTTCTCACCATCTCTGATCTCGCCTCGTCCTCTCACCACGTGAGTTGCAGTCCGGCAAAGCCGATTATCATTCGGAATACACCAGTGTGTGAACTAAGTGTGACTAAAATACTTCAAGGCTGGTGCTAGAATAGCTTGGCGCCTCTAGGCGCCAAGCTATTCTGGCACCACCCTTGAATAAAGCCATTGGTCTATATCCTTCTCTGTAGTAAGTACTATAATGCAGCTTGCATATGGCAGTGCACAAATTTGAAGCTTTCAGCCTCAGTATCATATGGGAAAACACCTCTATGAATCAAACTACATTTTCACTGTGACGAACCGGATACATAATGACAACGAACCGGTGAAGAAAAAGGAATAGAGTACTAATTATGTCGGCAAAACACCACATCCTTCCTTGTCAACAGAAATAATTATTTCACTTACATCTTTCTTCATGGCTTGCAACACGAGCGCCTTGAGCTGCATGAGGCATGAGTTGATGCGGGTACGCCTTCGCTTTTCCATCAGCGGCTTGTTGCTCTGTGCAACATAAACAGGCGATAAAATGCCATTAAAGTACCATTACGCATAGTAAAGCCGAAGACACGTTTCTGCGCCATTTGCGTTTGTTATGTCTTGTCGACACACGGCCTATACAGGCAGCAACGGCACATGCGTAATAGCTCTTATTTTTTATTCTGTGCCGTTAGCGTTTCAAACTATTTTTTTTTTTTTAGCTGTTTCTCGTACTGATAGCACTGTATTTATTGAACGGAGTGGAGTCATTGTCAGGTTACTTGATATTAAGACGACGTGAGCTGAACTGAATTCTCCTGTGTCCAAATGAACCATAACTAGACCTGTGTGTAGCGTTTCGTAACAGTTTGTTAAAGAAGTGTATCTTTGAACAGTTACGGCGGAAGTGGGCCTTTAAGGTTGCAATCAGTACACGGACAGAGTGCGCAATCTCTCTCACAAACTCGATCGCTGCGCCGCAAATGAGAGGCAAATGATTGCTCTCAAATTTGACTAGTGACTGAGCCGACTGACTGAGTTTTCAGTTGCATAAATTAATAGATTTTCATCCGCCAGTGCCAGCAAAAGACAAAACAAAGATATCGGCAAGAGACATAGATTCTATGTCTCCTGCAGATGGATCAGGTTACATGAGCGATTTAGGCATAATAATATAGTGTCATTTAGGCATACTAATATATAGAGTTTTCAGTTGCACACATAATAGATTTTGTGTAAGTGCCAGCAAAAGACATAACAAAGATATCAGCAAGATACATACTGAGATTCTCATGTTCACAGGGACACATGAAAATCTCTGTCTCTTGCAGATGGATCAGGTTACATGAGCGATTTAGGCGGCATACTAATATAGTGTCGGTCCTTTGATCTGATACTGATTTGGGAGCGAACCCCATTAGTATAATGCAAACGCTGCCGGGTTTACAGCAGTGAAATGAGGCGAACACGCCAGCAATGTTGACTGCATAGCTGGTGTCAAAGGCCATCACTAGGTTGCGTAACTAGTTGGGCTTATGATATACTGACAGAGCATGCGCTGCCGAAAGCACTTCCAGGCGGCTGTCGACTTTTACTACTTGACATAAAACTTGACATAAAGCTCCTGGGGCTCTCTTTAGAGCTTGAAGGGTAAATGCAACATTAAAAACATAATAGTCCCGAACCGGCTGTAGTTATCCTTTCTAAAACGTGTTTCATTCTTTGCTGGGATCTCGGCGTCTTTACACGCTTGACGGTCGCCTTTTTAGTCTGGATTTTAACTCTCTTTTTTTTATCACTACAAGGTTGCCGAATGATCGATATCCCATGCAGACGATCAGTAAAATAAATAAATAAATAAATAAATAAACCACTTCGCTGCCAGTAGACAGATTGTGTTTCTGAGATCTTTTAAGTTATTAACCCTTTTAGCCCCAAGGTCCCATTTCTCAAATTTTGGAGGTATTGCCTAACGACTATGTACCAGTTGCAGGACATGGCTTGACCATGATAATTTAAGGGTAGTCCCAGATTAGCTTGGCGCTTGAAGGCGCCAAGCTAATCTTGGACTACCCTTAAATTATCATGGTCAATCCATATCCTGCTGTAGGGATCCGGGGCTAAAAGGGTTATAATGCGGCAACGAAAAAGAGCCCCAGTCGTGCAAGGAACGTGCCCCGCGTTGTGTCAGCCAGAGGCCGGCATAGACTGATCCCTTGAAGGTGGACTGTGTTCTTTTGTCAACATATTTCTGAGACTCTTACCTTTCTATACGACGGCTTGATTTCGTCCTTTCCGTGGCTGGAACTCGTACACTCGGACTCCGTCATGGCGGCTGAACGTTTCGTTGTTCTTGTTCAGCACTGTTAGTCAAAGACAACTAAAGTAGTGCAACGCCGGTAGGTAAACCAACTGAGGCCGATGAGACACCGAAGAAGCGAAAAGCACAGCAGTCAAACACAATGTAAATGTCTGAAAACACCACCCAAGAAGCCAAAATCCACATCGGGTTTCAGAAGAGCGGCAGACGGCAGCGCAGTCTGAAGTGTCAACAGGTGGTCACAACTGTACTAGTGAACACTGAAGTGCATGACGACAGAATGATGTGCACAAGACATCTATTGCGGCAACTGAATGCCGTCATGAGTCCAGTCAGTCCATCCGTAGTCGGTGCAAAAGCAAGACGTGTAGAAAGCAAACGACTGCAAAGGTGGTATCGACAGGTGGTCAGATATCAACTGTGGCACAACCTTGGGAGGATTCGGCAGTCACCGACGACAAATCATAGTGAACAAAAGAGTTTTGAACTGCAGTATGCTGTGTCAACCCGTCGTTAGTAGAAGTACACCAGCGACTGACTACAACCACCCGCCCCGCCCCTCGCCTGAGCGGTCACACTGACTGCACTGGGTTGTCACGAACGGTCACACTTTTGGAGACACCTGCACGCGTGACGGTCACTTGTCCTACCTGCGTCTCTCCGCCTCCTGTCTCTCGGAAGCGTGCAGTAACCACCTCTCTCGTTCCGCAGCTAATATTTTCTGAAGTAGCCAAACAGTACCGCCGCCGATTGAGTAATAGCGGTGGAGTCAACTGGCCGTGACGGGGAGGCCTAATGAACCGTGAGAAATAGATCCCACTATCGCTACCTGACCAGTCCCTCTCGAACGCCCCCCGCCCTGTCTGTGTGATGTGCCGAAATGTAGGGCCCTCCTAATCCGACCTTACTCACTCGCAAAGTGTCTGGTTGAACTGCCTGTAGTCTGCTTTAACTGAGAAACATTGCTGTTAAATCATGACCAGTGAATGAGTCGACAAGAGGCATAGATCCTCATGAGTCCCCGCCTTTAGCAGGGGCTCATGAGGATCTATGCCTCTTGCAGGTCAGTCGGTTAGATCACTAAAACGTCACTAGCCTAACAAGCTTTACAGAGCGATTTTTTTTTCAGCCTGAGTAACATAGCTATAAATGTAACATGCTGGCTATTAAGTGCAAGCTAGTCCTTACTCTACAAGGCGACACGATAATCTGTGCCTGTTACAGATATGTGGGGGATATCAATCGACATGCTGACCCTCTCCCTCTATGTGCTCCCGACAAGGGTCCAAATGGCCACTTCCACAGGCCTCAGCAACAGGTAGCCGTGGGAAAATTGCTCCGCTGAGTGTCAAAGGTGGTGTGTGATTATCACGGATTAACACATTTTTTTTTCAAACAACAACAGAGAGACTTTTGTCTTTAGACTGCTCGAGCATAAGCTTGGTGGGAAGGCACAGTTCATGTCGCTCTTTTAAGAAGTTAAGTGATGAAATAAATGCCTTTACAATTCATCACACTGACATTGATTACTCAGTAGTTTTTATGGTGTGTTTTTTTCTCTGTAGAGTTGAAGTCAAAGTTCGTGAATCTTTTCCATCTTCTTTTTTCCTTCCTTCTTCTCTTTTCTATGACAGCTGTTTGGCGAACAGCCATTTGTAATGACACGTAGATCTATTCTGAAATTGATCGACCCTGATATCATCATAGTGGTAGCAATATTAAGAGGCACTGTCTATACGCTATAATGGCCAATTTAACACACATAACAGATACGTAAGGCCTTCGACAGCGTCAACAGAGCCACCTTGTGGAAGTTGCTGAGACACTATGGAGTACCTGAAAAGCTCACCAACATCATCAGGAACTCCGACGAGGGACTGACCTGCAGAGTGATCTGTGGAAACCAGCTCACCCACGCCTTCCAAGTCCGGACAGGGGTGAGACAGGGGTGTTTGCTGTCACCGTTCCTGTTCCTTCTGGCCATCGACTGGGTCATGACGACATCCACAGCACAGAAGCGAAATGGCATCCAATGGACTCTTTGGACCCAACTGGACGACCTGGACTTTGCAGATGACCTAGCCCTGCTCTCGCACACCCAACAACAGATGCAAGAAAAGACAAACGCGGTGGCAGTGAACTCCGCAAGGCTAGGCCTGAACATCCACCGTGGAAAGAGCAAGGTGCTGAAAGTCAACGCTGCCAGTGGAACGCCCATCACACTGGAAGGCGAGGCGCTAGAAGAGGTGGAGAGCTTCACCTACCTCGGCAGCATAGTCGACAAGAAGGGTGGGACGGATGCTGACGTGAAGACCAGGATAGGCAAGGCCAGGGCAGCATTTCTCCAGCTAAAGAACGTTTGAACTTCAAGAGATCTGTCAGTCAACACCAAGATCCGACTGTTCAACACCAATGTGAAACCAGTACTCCTCTATGGAGCAGAGACCTGGAGGACCACAGTGTCGACCACCAAGAAAATACAGACGTTCATCAACAACAGTCTGAGAAGGCTCCTCGGGATACGCTGGCCGGACAAAATCAGCAACGAGGAATTGTGGCAGCGGACAAAGCAGAAGCCTGCAGAAGTGGAGCTTCAACAACGCCGCTGGAGATGGATAGGTCACACACTACGCAAGCCAGCAACCAACACCACAAAGCAAGCCCTAAGATGGAACCCACAGGGAAAAAGGAAGAGAGGTCGGCCACGAAACACCTGGCGACGTGACCTGGAGACAGATGCCAAGAAGATGGGCCACACCTGGGGACAGCTGGAGAGACTCGCCCAGGACAGAGACGGCTGGAGGGACCTTGTCGGCGGCCTATGCCCCAGGGGGGGTGATGGGCGTAAGCAACAGATAGTGTAACTCATGTTAAATAGAGATTAAATTACATCTGATCACCCTTTATGCGAAATAGATCTCCCACGAGCGATCAGTAGAACTGATAAAATGCGAGGTAAAAGCTCGCATTTTATCGGTCGTACTGAGCACTGTTGATGTATTTTACGTAACGGGCGGTCAGGTATAAATCAATCTATTCACATAACGATATTTTTGGGTCACTCATTTGGGTCACTCTTACTTCAGTGGCTGGTCGTTATTCGGCAATATATCCGAAAACAGTCATCAGTGTGGCCCCACAACCTGTATCAGTGTACGTGAATTGAGACAGCCCTGTAACATGTACAAAGCACTCACTGTGACATGATATTTGCAGTCCCTCATGCAGACCTTTCCACTCACAAAGGAGGGGCTCATGAGAATCTCCGCATTTTATATATCTATGATATCCTGCTCTACCTGTTAGCCAACTTGAGGGTGTTATTCAGAGCTGCTCTTTTTCTGTGCCCAAGCCATAACCTCGCTCATCAACCTCATGAACTCATTACAAATGTATGCCCCCCCCCCCCTCCCCCGGCTTCTGCTGCTACAGACTTGCCCAATAATTATACATCATGTGCAGAACCTGTTTTGAGCGACCATCCCTATGACAGACTACTTGTCATCAAAGTAATGACAGGTAGATCTAATACTGTTTGCCTTTCCATAGTTTTTTTAAGAGCTCACAAGTCTTTGAACCCTTTTCATCCTGATGCACTACTGCTGGAATTTAATTTATGACAGTTGAAGGGTGGTGCAAGAATAGATTGGCGCTTGAGGCGCCAAGCTATTCTGGCTACACCATTGAACTTAAATAGTTGATTTATCTCCTAATCTGAATTCTTGCCTACATAGGGCTCATAAACACATTAATTTTTACACAAGTCAAAATGTAATGGGTTAATTAAGACCACATTTCTTCTCTTGCCGATAACGGTGGATGCGGCTCATAAGAATCACTACATGTAAACGAAATGTTTATAGCTGTCACTGATGAGTTTAAACTGCGGACACAACTCTCATCAGTCTACTACTAATTCATCAGTTGCCCAAGGAACAAAAGCCCCAAAGAGTAAACTCCGGGGACCTGGGGAAGTGGCCTTTAGGCTTATAATCCGGCGTGCGGCGTGCGCGAGTGTGTGTAATCGCGCCGTGTAATCGCCACATGCAGCGGTCTGTGTGAAGCCCTTTCGCAGCTCTTTCCCACGCTTTGCCACCCGTCAGTCAAACACTAACCACGCCCCACACACGCGAGATTGCGCAGTTTCATTGGGTGGGACGGCCTGATTGACATGTCGGCGAGTGCCGAGACAGGAGAGGTGTAAATAGACGCGCGTGGCCAGCGCAGACCCACGTGCATGGGAATGCAGCTGGTATGTGGTGCACTGTAGCTGTCATGTTCCACTCTGTTTCGGATTGTATATTTTAGCTGTAATGACTGACACTGTACAGGATAGCTACACTGGCAACAATGAAATGCTTTGAGACACAGCTGAAGCCGATTCAGTAAGAGCCAGCTTCTCAGATTTTTACTATAAGGTGCATGTATTATATTTATTGCAGATTGACCAAGTAAGCAAAGGTCGACTGTAAACAGGCTCACTGCAACCGATGATGGCCCAAGCATCCTTACTAGGGAAAGACCAGGGGACAGCTGCATGAATGAGCTTAGTCCTGTGCCAGCCACTAAGCAAGGTGCTCCGCTATAGGGGAGCACCGTGCTTAGTTGGCTGGCGCAGGATAGGCTCACACATGCAACTGATCCCTTGCAATGTTGACTGGGGAGCTGGGTGGCTCGGTGGTAAAAGCGTTTGCCTCCAGACCAAAAGGTCCTGGATTCGAATCCAGCTTGGGTCAAAATTTGCTCAGACCCTTTTTCGTTGCCCCGTCTTTGAAATCACCCTCGTGGTGGACAAAAGACGTTAAGCCCTAAACATTTAACATTTTTGCAATGTTGACTGAAATACATGTTTATGTCATGCAAATGTAGGGGCAGTATTGGAGTTAGTCCCAGATGAGTATAGGGCAATACCTCAAACTCAGGCTGTAATTGTAAGTATTGCTGATACTATTTGCCAACAAACTGCATATTCTTTATAATAATAGTCCTTTGAGTCCTCGTGGCTGCAGGAAAATGATGAGGATCTATGTCTGTTGTCAATAGGAAAGGTTCAATAACATGTTTAGTGCAATGTGTCATCTATTCCCAGGACAGATTTGAAATAGAAAGCGTAAATACTGTGAACTGGCTTGCGCAGGATTTACGCTGTATGTAACTCCGTAAATCGGTTTGAAATACGGAACATGGACCCAACAACTATACAGTAAACCGTACACTATACTGACGAAACTGGCAGGATCGGAGCCGTCACCGTGAGGCAGGTTTGCAGTGGAATGCATGGGAAAACTCCGCCCCCCCTGGACAGCGCGCTGACCGTCGGATTAGCCCTGAGACGGTGAGCTGACGGCTTCGTGTGATGTCTGTCCGGCCACAGTCCACCTGTTGCGGCCGAAATACTACTCCGGACAGTTTCCGCAGTTGCATGAACTATGCGGCTTGCAATCTCAGTCTGACTGATTTGAAAAACTGAAAAGCCGCGTTTTTTTTTTTTATAATTAAAAAAAAAATCCAAAACAAATCAAAGACTGCAAGTATGGCACATTCAACTGCGGAAACGCTGAACGCGTAGTTTGTTGCATAGTTCATCTAGTTTAACCCATTACATACTGAGGCTGATTTTATAAAATTTGCTGATTGTCCTATAGTGAATGCTACATTACAGATTAGGACTGAGATAGATCAACTGTTCCAGTTCAAGGGTGGTGCCAGAATAGCATGGCGCCTAAGGCGCCAAGCTATTCTGGCACCACCCTTGAACTTCCTATGAAGGCTACAGTAATACAAGGCGGATATAGATGAAGCATTTTAGTTCAAGCGTGGTGCCAGAATAGCTTGGCGCCGGCCTCAGGCGCCAAGCTATTATGGCTCCACCCTTGAACTATCATAGTCAAATTTATTTCATGCAGTGGGTGTATCAGGATAAAAAAAAAGGGCGGTTAACATGCAACTGTATGACTGACATGACGCAGTTTTCTCTACCTGCATTTTCAGTACAAGTAAGTTATACAGGCTAATACTGTCATGGAAACTAGGCCTACATATAGAATCACCCCTTTGCTGCCACCGTACATGCACTACACGTCAGTACATTTTTGTTTCCGACACCGCCCGGTCCAAGAAACTTGGATACAATGTGGTCTCAGCAAGAGGCATAGATCCGCAGGAGCCCCAGCAGTCTCGGTGGCTCAAGAGGATCTCCATGCCATATCAACAGGCGTTCACTGGCTTACTAAAAGCTCGCACTAGGCCAACCACGGTTCGGCACGCGCCGCGGGTGGAAGATGGTACCTGGGGAGGGTGGGTGGGGTTACAGACGGCTTCCAGATGGCCGTACTTTGTTTATTCCTTAGCTCCCCTAGTGGCCAAAGTACAGTTAGTAAGGCTATGAAGGAAAGGGCATTTTGGTGGTGCACGAACTCGTTTCATTAAAAGATAAGGAAGTCTTTCTTGCCACTCCCATCTAAAATTACTACGCTCACACGGGAACAAATGGAGTAGATTTTGTTTGGCGGAAAGCAAAGTTCCCACAGCCCCTGTGGCAGCAGAGGCAAATATGAATCTATGCCTGATTGATAAAGCACAAATCCTTCTTTAAAATCGTTTTTACCCAAAAAGAATATAGCAATGGGATCGATTATTTTTATTTATTTATTTTACCTTATATTTTTTGTCACACACAAAAAAAATTATTTTGATAATTTTTATAATACAATTGAATGTTAATTTTTATTTCTGCCTCCTTGTATTATTTATTTATTTATTTATTTCTTTACTTATTTATTTATTTATTTATTATTTATTTATATACTTACACACTGATTGCATGTCTCCCTGAAATCAGATTTGTATTGTCAGACTATGTGAAAAATCCCTTGAATCTCAGTGACCTGTGTAAATACTTGAATAGATACAATAAATAATCTTTACTGAAAATTGGCCTGTGAACACTTTTATGTTTGCACGTAATAATAATAATAATAATAAATATTATTTATATGGCGCATTTCTCATATTTATAATAATTATAACTCAATGCGCAGGACGTAGCCGCGAACTGAACCCAACAAGCACGCTCACGTGAAACACGCGCATTCCCTCACACACTGTACATAAACACATAACATTCACGTGGTGCTAAGGGCAAGCTCAAGCGAGCTACTGACATTTTGGAAATTTAAATCGTTTTTTATATTTTTGAAATTTGATTAAGTGGACTGAAATTAATACCGAAATTCGTGGGGGAGGAAAGAGCCGGAGTACCCGGAGAAAGAATCCCCGACGGTCCGCCGGAATTAATGGTGACGCTTACTAGAGGAGAAAAGTCCGACGCCGGAACCGGGAATCGAACCTCGAACCTCTTGCATTGGTGGCAGCCGCTTTTACCGCTGCGCCACGGACCGCCCCAGCTGGGTACGTGCGTTATACACATTCCTTCCGGCCATGTGTTCAGTCTACTCAGCAGCTAAAACCTGAGCCGCTCTGAGAAGAACTGTAGTGCAGTTCGTTTGCGGCAGCAGGTTCTCACTAACCTTTGCCAATGCAGGGGCTAATGTACATTTATGCTAGGACTAGAAGCGGTATATTGGCCTGTCTCCTCCAGGGTTTCAGTTTCAGCAAGCATAGATTCTCACGATTTTTGTTTTGCAGGCTCCCGGCCACGCCCGCGCTGAAAGGAAAAGACTGAGATAGAATTCGACATAAAGGGCAGGTTTTTACTACTAGTCCGTGTGATTACGGAGGCCAATGTGAATGTATGTTTTTTAGGAGAAGCGGTATGGTCAGTACAGTGCTCTGTCTGCTCCGAGGTATCAGTTTCAGAAAGCGGCATAGATTCTCATAGGTTTTGGCAGGCTCCCACACATTCACAACACAATATCGTTCTTGCTAGGATAAATGTATGCCTATGGAGCACGACCTATTTTACTCTGGCTGGTAATTTTAGGTTGGTAAAGCTGACACAGATTCTAAAATTCCAAAAACCTTCGGTGGTCAACCTCTCTCGTGAATTATATTTTAGCTCTTTTTTCCCGCAGCAAAGTAAGATTTAGCTCACGTGCAAACCCCGTCGTATTTTGTACGTTATCTCGATACGTTAACTATGCGTTCGTTCTCTGCGGTGGAGTTCCCTAGTACCGCCAGCCTGCGACCCGGCCTGCGAACGTTTCACAAAGGAATGCGTGAGGTAGACAAAATACACTCAAACAAAAGTAATTTATCAATAGCTGACCATTTAAAGCATTCTAAATAAAACATTTGATTGTAAACACGTCGAAACATTGTTACAAGTTTCCTGGCAATATAGCAATAGATTATCAATTTCAACAGTATCACATTTAAAAAAAAACCAACCGAAGAGAGTAAAACCAAGATGTCGGACCGCGTCGTTAGCAATGGAATCAGCGATCGCTTTGCCGACTTGAAAAGCTGAGAAATTTTAGAAAGGGAGGCCTCAGAGTAAAAATAGACTGTACAGAGACCCCCAGAAAGGGTTGGGAATTTGTTTACAGTACACATAAACACGCCGGCACGACCAGGGAGCGATAAAGCGGCCACGGCGAGCTGTTAAAGCGGCCGAGGCGTTGACAGTTTCTGTCGTTATGTTGGGGTAAGAGGCAGTCTGGCACCAGGCAGTGTCTCTTGCAGTTGGACCATCACCATACATTTTTTTTCTCGGCAGTGTAGGGGTTGAAGGACTTGTCGGATTAAGTTTTTCTGCCCAGAACCAGAATTAATTCAGTAACTCTTTCGAGACGTGCCTCATCCGGATTCGCGGCTTTTTACTCTGGCGGCGATACGAGTTATCAGTTGTGTAATGAACATTTTATAGGTCACCACCAGCACGAGTGATTTACAACACAACTGATGCCGCGACAGAATCGGAGTAGCAGGGTGGAAGGTGGGCGGGCGGAGATTGGCCCTGGCCCCTCCCCCCTTGAAATAGAGAGTCGGAGTGTGTGTGTGTGTGTGTGTGTGTGTGTGTGTGTGTGTGTGTGAGTGTGTGTGTGTGTGTGTGTGTGTGTGTGTGTGTGTGTGTTTTGCGGGGAAGGTGAGAGGGGGGGGGGGGGCAGGGCAGATTACGCCCTGTCTCAGTTAATCCTCCTCCAATTTTAGAGGGGGAAAAATACTATATAATATTTTAATTACAAAAAAATTTGTAGAAAGGAACAGTGATATTTTTGGAGAAAAGAAAAATGAGAAGATTTTGAGAGGAGGGAGGGGAGTGGAAGGGGGAGAGGGCGGGGAATTGGTGAGTGAGCGGGGGATTGGCCCTAGTCCCATCTCCCCCCCCAAAAAAAAAAACGCACATTGTAAAAGTGTGTGTGTGTGTGTGGGGGGGGGGGGGGACGCAATACCCCCTGATGACTTCCTCCCCATCCCCCAATATTTTGTGGATTTGTTTGTTAATTTGTTTGCGAAAAAAAAGACATTATAAATTTATTTATTTATTATTTTTGTAAGTTTTCTAAAAAGAAATATTTCTGGAGAAAAAGAAAAATTAT
>BTPG01000001.1:227889424-228019424 GCA_036245525.1 Semisulcospira habei | reverse complement strand
AGGCCATCTCGGCACAACCGCGACCATTCCTACACAACGTAGTCTAAACATCAGGCACCCATTTCAGTTCGAAAAAGACTAAAATTCCCTAATTTAAACACAGAATACCACTTGTACTACCTGCAAGAATGTTGACAAATGCATTTAGTGTAGTGTGACGCTTTTTTGTAGCAGAATCTGTCCCAACGAATCGGACACGTTATCGATCAAATTTTGCACACCAAAAGGTCATCGATTTTTTTTTTTCACATTATGGCAATTTCCCGCCAGCTTTCAAAATTCTGCAAAGAGTTGCAGGTGTGCCAATCTATTTGCAGCTAGCAGATTAAAAAAAAAAAAGATATAAACTTATAAGGATACACAAGAAAAGCACTATATGTACGACCTATAGTACCAATGTCATACAAAAGAATAAGCCAAAATGTGATAAATTAGACAATACCTTAGAGAGAAATTTCGAAGCGAATGGAGTTCGCAGCCCGCATGTATTTGAAAGGGAGATAATCGACTGACCGTCGAAAGCATTGAGATTTGCGCCCCCTTAAATTTTAGATCTGCTTGTGCAGCAAGGGGTTCTTTCAAGGGGTACTTCTTGCTTTATTGTTATTCTTCTTTTTTCTTTTACTTACATTTGAAGACAAAATCTTTGCATTACGAGTATTTACCGAGATCGACGTTATGAATCCCATTGCGCAAAAAGGCCATCGGGCCGACGTCGGCCGCCGATGGACCGCGCTCGACCGTGCGCGGGCAAATGGCTGCCGACGTCAGCCCGATGGCCTTTGTGCACTGGGATAATACTATTACTATTAGTTGTATTGCGATTTAGGTTTTGCCACTGGTTATTGTCGCCTCTCGGGTCCGATCAGGGGATAGTTTTCAAATGTAAAAGTCTCTGGCTAAAGTCAAACCCGCGACCTTTGCCTTTTAAATCCCGCCCTGGTCGGACCCGAGAGGTGACAAGAACCACAAGCAAACTATAAATCATAATACAACTAATAGTATTATTCATAAAGTCGATCTCGGTTATTTCAACGTGCTTTTGGTTCTAGTCGTTGTCGTAACCTCTGTTTCCAGCTCTCCTATCGCTGTTACTTGCTGGTGAGCATCCTGAACAGACTGGTCACGCGGCAACCTGCCCGTATACGGCATCTTAATACGTCATTCTAGTGTAATTGTGATGTCAGAGAGTCGAAGACGTCAGCCTGCACGTCAAAATTACTGAATGGAAAGACACAGAAAACAAATATGTAGCTGATTACATGTAAAGTGAATATATAATTGTAAAATCGTGTCCTTGACACGTCTCAGGTAGGGCAGCTTACCCTGGGAAGACAAAACACAGCGAGTCCATTCTTTGTGAAATGCGACATTTTCACTGTAATACAATTTAAATCTTTCTTAACTCATTCTGCCTGCGACACACCACAGCAAGATATGGCTCGACCATGACAGTTCAAGGGTGGTGGCGGAATAGCTTGGCGCCTATAGGCGCCAAGCTATTCTGCCACCACCCTTGAACTATCATGGTCGATCTGTCTCCTGAATTGTAATGCAATCCTTAGAGGATAACTCCGAAATGTGGGTATTTCGTACCTCTGGCACAATGAGTCAATAGACTTGCGATCTGTTGCGTTCACTGTACACACAGGTCCTAGAATGCTTGAACGTTACGTTTTTTACACAGGCTGTTCTATGGAAAATAAATTAGTTTCCACTATTTTCCACCGAAGAGCCAATACCAGGGTAAGTTCTGAAAAAAGATATCTACAATTTGGGGTTAGAAATGACTATATACTTAGAGGCAATAACAATTTCGAAATGTGTTGGTCAATGTACCCGCTGTTACGTGGTAGAGTCGTAGTCGTAGTATGATAAACACACCAGACGCACGCACGCAAGGTTCTTTTTAAATAAACTTCATTCAGCTGCAACCTGTCACACGTGGCTTAAGGATGTAGGTTACACTGGTGTAACAGTTCCAACAATAATTCAGTGATGCGATCTCCACACAATGCATTCCCAAATGCACCAACACTGATACAATGTCTCCTCAGAAAATGTCAACACTGGCGACACACTGCGTTTCACTTACAACGTACACCACTGTTACGCTGCACCTCTCACAATGTACACCCTATACGCGCCACGTACCTACGATAAACTGTATGTCCCTACAACTGACAATGCATGACAATGTACAAACGTGCTTCCCAGCACAAACTTTTATAGTATAAAAACTTTCCAGAATAATCAAAGGAATTTACACAACGCAACCAATCAGAACCCTCGCGCTGGGACCATATGGCGTTGAGGCGCGTCCCCTGGGTGGTGGATAGGGGGTCCCTCGAGAGAGGGGTGCACCGAATGAAATAAGGTGCCGTGAACCAACATGGTCTAAGGGAAGGTGACCCCGACAGAAAACCCCTGGTCCTCCTAGTAAGGAGGTTGGGCGTGGGGGTAGCTTCCCCACCCTGCAAAAAAGGAAATAGCTACAAAAACGCCGACGAAAAGACTAACAGTAATTCCTTTCCTGGAGGAGGAAGGTTCTTCTACCAGAAGACTTATGACATCCTGTGGTGAAAGCCGGAAGTCTTCGGAAGCCACAGGACCGAGCCGCCTCTCTCTATCCAGGGACACAACCATGGGCACATGGAACGTCAAGACCATGTACCAGAGCGGCAAGGCCGCCCAGATAGCAGCGGAAATGCAAAAGTACAACCTTTCCCTGCTAGGTATCAGTGAAGCCAGATGGACGCAGTCTGGCCAGAAAAGGCTGTTAAGTGGGGAGATGATTCTGTATTCAGGCCATGAAGAGGAGAATGCCTCCCATACAGAAGGAGTAGCATTCATGCTGTCACCAGTGGCACAGAGAGCGCTGATGGGCTGGGAACCTCTTGGGCCAAGAATTATCACAGCAGCCTTTAGAACCAAGAAAAAGCTCAAGCTGAACGTCATCCAGTGTTATGCGCCCACCAATGACAGTGACGAGGAAGAGAAACAAGAGTTCTACGACCGACTCCAGAGTGCCGTGGACAAATGTGCGGAGCGAGACATCACCATCGTCATGGGCGATTTTAATGCCAAAATAGGGGAGGACAACACCGGATACGAAGAGGTGATGGGGAGACAGGGACCAGGCTCGGAGATGAGTGGGAACGGGGAGAGGTTTGTAGACTTTTGTGCTCTAAACCGACTTGTCATTGGAGGCAGCATCTTCCCACACAGAAGAATACACAAAGCAACTTGGGTCTCTCACCTGACCATACAACAGAGAACCAAATAGACCATATCTGCATTAGCAAGAAATTTAGAAGATCCCTTCAAGATGTTCGAGTGAGGAGGGGAGCAGATGTCGCCTCAGACCACCATCTGCTTACCTTAAGAATGAAGCTCAAGCTAAAAAAAAGCCGCACAGAGACAACAAGAAGACAGCGCTATAATGTAGGCCTCCTGAGAGAAACTGGAGTTAGAGAAGAGTTCAAACTGGTGCTGTCCAACCGGTTTCAAGCACTACAGGAGCTAGTAAATGAAGAGGAGGCGGTCACCACAGAGCAGCAGTGGAAGGCAGTCAGAGAGGCGCTGAACTCAACCTGCAAAGACACTGTAGGGTTCAGGAAACACCATCACAAGGACTGGCTGTCGGCACAGACCTTGAAGAAGATAGAAGTGAGGAAGCAGAAGAAAGCAGTTGTCAACAACAGTCGCACGAGAGCAGCCAATGTAAGGGCACAGGAGGAATACTCGGAGAGGTGAAGAGGAGTATCAGGGCAGACAAGAGGGACTACACAGACAGCCTGGCAGCAGAGGCAGAAAAGGCAGCAGGCAGCGGCAACATGAAACAGCTCTACGACATTACCAGAAGATTGTCGGGTAAGTATGGCCATACAGAAAGACCAGTAAAAGACCAAGAAGGCAAGCCTATTGCAGACAGAGCAGACCAACTCGACAGATGGGCCGAGTATTTTGAAGAGTTACTGAACAGACCTAGCCCACCCGACCCCCCTGACATCCAGCCGGCAGAGACCGACCTACCCATCAGCTGTGACATACCCAGCCGGGAAGAGATCAGAAGAGCAGTGGCATTTTTGAAGAATGGCAAAGCAGCAGGGCCAGATGGCATCCCAGCGGAGTCTCTGAAAGCAGACCTAGAGACAACAGTGGAGATGCTGTACCCACTGTTTGGAAAGATCTTGGAAGAGGAGGTGATGCCAGCTGACTGGAAGGAGGGGTACCTAATCAAGCTTCCCAAGAAAGGCGACCTAAGCAAGTGTTCCAACTACAGAGGAATCACCTTGCTGTCAGTACCAGGAAAGGTCTTCAACAGGATCATCCTAGAGAGAATGAAGAGCTCCGTTGACCCCCAGCTGAGAGACCAGCAAGCAGGATTCAGGAAGAACCGATCATGTACAGACCAGATCGCCACTCTCCGCATCATCGTGGAACAGTCTCTGGAGTGGAGCTCCCCGCTGTACGTCAACTTTGTGGATTATGAGAAAGCATTTGACAGCGTGGACTGAGAGACTCTGTGGAAACTCATACGACACTACGGTGTACCCACAAAGCTCGTCCGCCTGATCAAGAGCAGCTACGATGGCATGACATTTCTCGTGATCCACGAAGGGCAGTTCACCAGGGAGCTCCAGGTCAGAACTGGTGTCAGGCAGGGGTGTCTGCTGTCTCCGTTCCTCTTCCTACTGGCCATAGACTGGGTCATGAAGATGACCACGGAGCACAGACGAAGTGGAATACAGTGGACACTGTGGACTCAGCTTGACGACCTCGATTTTGCAGACGACTTGGCATTACTGTCCCACACTCATCAACAAATGCAGGACAAGACCACGAGGCTTGCTGACATCTCGTCCCAAGTGGGCCTCACCATTCACAAACAGAAAACAAAGACAATGAGGCTGAACACAACCAGGGAAGAACCAGTCTTGCTTGCTGGCACCCCGTTGGAGGAGGTGGAGTCCTTCACCTATCTCGGGAGCATCATAGACAAAAAAGGCGGCACTGATGCAGATGTCAGAGCACGAATCGGTAAAGCCAGAGCAGCCTTTCTCCAGTTAAAAAAAGTGTGGAGTTCCAGAGAGCTGTCACAACACACCAAAGTCCGGATTTTCAACTCCAATGTAAAAGCAGTTCTCCTATATGGAGCAGAGACTTGGAGATTGACAAAAACCACAGTCAACAGAGTACAGACCTTCATGAACAGTTGCCTTAGAAGAATTTTGAAAATCCACTGGCCAGAGAAGATCAGCAACGTCAGACTCTGGGAGAGAACAGAGCAGATAACAGCAGACAATGAAATTGGGCGAAGAAGATGGGGATGGATCGGTCACAGCCTGAGAAAGCCAGCTTCCAGTATCACTAGGCAGGCATTGTCATGGAACCCCCAGGGAAAGAGGAAAAGAGGTAGGCCGAGAAACTCCTGGCGTCGAGACCTCCAAGCAGACATCAAGAGACTGGGAACCACCTGGAGTAGAATAGAAGGAGAAGCACAGGACAGGAGTTGCTGGAGGTCTCTCGTCGACGGCCTATACCCGGGTAGGGGTGACAGGCGTAAGTAAGTAAGTAAGTAACCAATCAGAACGAAACACATAACTGAAACTCATAAATATTAATTAAAAAAAAACCTTTCTAGAATGCTACAATAGTCCACGAAAATTTGACTGCAAATTTCAGCCCCAAATCCCAGTGTGTAATGACGTCACAAAAGAGTATGGCAGACCGTTCACGATCTAGCTTACACTTTCTGGAAGTTTCGCGATCTTTCGCAATACATACTGATTGGCTACTAAATTCACGCGTACAGAAAAACAACTATGGCTATGAATAGAGCGTCTCTACTAAAATGTTGCTTACATTTTGACGTCACATGTACGAGGTCACTAGACAGCGTGACCTTTCTTGACCGTTCTGGTTTATTCTCTGCAAATCTACGCAAAACAAAAAAATCGACCGCTCTTCTCCGTGCGACTTTTCTAGAAGCTTCCGGACTAAACTTAGCGTATCATAACAAAACCAATTCCGCTATCGGCGTGAACGATAAAGAATCTTACTGAAAAGGTACGTGATTCGCAACCATGATAGCTCAAATAATATCGGATCGTTTCCTACGATTAATGCTCTCACAGAACAACACAACCACAATCGTAACATCCGAAAACAAAGCTTAATCCATACAATAAAACAGGACAAAAATCTTTGTTGTTTACTTTA
This sequence comes from Semisulcospira habei, assembly GCA_036245525.1. NCBI lineage: Eukaryota > Metazoa > Mollusca > Gastropoda > Semisulcospiridae > Semisulcospira > Semisulcospira habei. The sequence continues at coordinate 228,013,199 of BTPG01000001.1, read as the reverse complement.
AATGTTGAACCGATTGTCTGAGCTAACTGCACGCAAATGTTGAAAGAGTTATCGCCCTTGGCTGCCTTGGACAAAGGGTTTCACATGTGATGAAAATATACAAAACTGGACACACTGTAACTAGCAGATTTCGTTTGAGATATCTTAAGACACATGTTGTGCACACTGCTTATGATGCTCTGAACGTCCTCACGAGAAATGTAAATTGAAAAATGCACTAGAGACCCAGAACTTCCGGTTCATCATTTTCTTAATAAATCAAATTTCTGCTATGTTAATTACTTTCAAACCATTTTTTATGCTCCACTGATTGTCAGAGAGATGAGGAAAACACCCATATCCATTATTAGGTAAATATTGCCGCTACCATAAAAATGAACAACTGTTTGTTTTTCATGTTTGACAATTGTAAGCCACGTTGATTTTTAGGTACCTTTGACAAATGAAAAGTAGGTCAAGACTAAACATTTCGCGTTTTTATTGCCTCATGGTATATGTTTGATTCTAGTGAATTTTGTTTCGTGTGTGAATATTCTAGATCTGTATGCACAAAGCACTAGTCGTGGCACATGTACCAGCCATGACAGTTCAAAGGTGGTGTCTGGAGCCCCTGTTGCGCCCGTGGAAGTGCCTAGTTAAACAATCACGGTGAATCTGACTACGCAGTTTGTACCTAGAATAAACGAGTTATATCTTATTGCAGAAAACATGAAGCAGTGAAAGAAACGTTGTGTAGTACAATTACTTCTGGTGTGTGTGTGTGTGTGTGTGTGTGTGTGTGTGTGTGTGTGTGTGTGTGTGTGTTTGTGTGTGTGTGTGTGTTTGTTTTGTGTTTATTTAGGGGGGAGGGGGGAGGGAATGTTTTGATTTGTTTTTTTGTTATTGTTTGTTTTGGGGTTGTTGTTGTTTTTGTTTGTTTGTTTGTTGTGTTGTTTTTTGTTGTTTTTTTGTTGTTTTTGTTTTGTTTGTTTTTTCGTTAAGTGCCTTCTATTTATAGAAGGGACTTTTTAGGGCGAGTCGCGGTGGGGCGAATTTAATAGCATGTCCATGATGTCAAAGGCGGGCAGGCCTAAACCTCTCACAAGTGAAGTAGCAAGATAAAAATTACGTCATGTCTAGTTACGCTAACCTCGCTGCTGAACGTACATTTGGCGCGAAGCGCCGTATGTGTGTATGTGTGCGTGTGTGCGTATGTATGTAAACAAGAGAAACTCCGATATTTCTGTACATACAAGCTTGAAACTTGGCGAAATACGTTCTTAAAGGGGTGGCTAAGAGTGCCTCCGAGCATATTGTAAATGAATGTCTCATTGAAGACAAAAACAACCGTTTATATCAAGTCGGTTGACCCAGATTAGAGACCGTAATTTTTGTCATATTTACTTGAACTTTCGCATATAGCTAGTTTGGATAAAGACAGTGGATGGGTTCGTTAGCCAGTTTTGTATCCTTTCAACTTCTTTAGTTAGAAATTAATTCTTTTCAGAAAAGAATTATAACACAAAAAACCTTTACTTCTACAGAAAGTCAGACATTGGCGGTGACGTAAATGAGACAACTCCGTCACCACGCAGACACTGACATAATATTCTAAATATGACGTCATTCTCTCTCTCGCGCGAGGCTCTCTCTCTCTCTCTCTCTCTCTCTCTCTCTCTCTCTCTCTCTCTCTCTCTCTCTCTCTCTTTCTCGCTCACACAAATATGCGCGCATTTCCAGGAGGAATAGATCCTCAAGCGCCCTCTAGGCGCATGAGGATATGCCTCTTGAAGATGTTTGGAGCACGCGCGCATGCACACACAGATCGACGCTCTTTTAGAAGAGCATACAGGTGACCCGATATAGCAAGTTAGGAGAAAGACATTGGATGAGTACTTTAGCCAGCTTTGTACCCTTAAAACTTCTGCAGTAAAAATTAATTCTTTTCAGAAAAAAATTAAAACACCCAAAAATCTTGACTTCTGAGGAAAGTCAGACAGTGGCGGTGAGGTACAAGAAACAAATACGTCACCACGCAGACATTGACACAATACTCTAAATATGACGCAAATCTCTCTCTCTCTCGCGCGCGCTCTCTCTCTGTCTCTCTCTCTCTCTCACACACACAAACATGCACGCATCTCCATAAGGCATATATCCTCATGCGCCCTGTGGGCGTATGAGGGTTTTATGCCTCTTGGAAATGTTTGGAGCGCGCGCGCACGCACGCACTAACACCCACACACACATTGACGCGCTTACAGAAGAGCACGCAAGTGACCCGTGTACTTAGTGTATCATGTAACTAGGTAAAGTCAACCTGCTTTCACACGAATTATAGCAAGACTGAAATTGTACCGCGAAATTCTAGTTTTGTCACCATTTTCTAAAGCCTATGAAGGGAAAGTGAAACTCATATCACGTAAAATATAAAATTACGTAAAAACTCAAACCGAGGCTGAGGTCATGACAAATATCGTTTGACAAACCAATAACGCATTAGTCCTGCGCCCCTTATACAGCTCACTGACTCATTGGCAGATCTGCGAGACTTTTTAAATAGGAGATAATTCAACATCAGAATCAGGTCAAAGACAAAAGATAGAGACCATTGACAGCGAGGACAGCTCTCATACAGAAGGGACTTTGTGGGTTATGGTTCATCCCATCTTGTTTTGTTTTTTTTGTCGGTTTTTTTGTTTGTTTTGTTCGTTTGTTTGTTTCTATTTTTGGGGGGGCTTAGTTTTGTTTTTTTTGTTCTCTCACGCAGATAAATATTATAATATTGCTCGAACCGCCCCCCCCCCGCCTCCCCCGTCCCCCCGCCCCCCCCCCCCGCACCCCCGTCGCCCCCGCACCCCGTCGCCCCCGCACCCCTCCCCCTCCCCTCCCCCCCCCACGCTATGAACGCAACTGGCGTATGTACACACACACACACACACACACACACACACACACACACACACACACACACACACACACACACACACACACACACTCACACATGCACACAAACACACACACATAAACACACACACACACACGCACACACACACACACACACACACACAAACACACACACACACACACACACACACACACACACACACACACACACACACACACACACACACACACACACACACACACACACACACACACACACGGTGATTATATCTGCCATTTCAATTTAGTTTGGTCACGTTGCGAAGCTGTCTAGTCATGCTCATAGTCAGCCCATGTACACCAAATTGAGAGGAAATTTTTGACGTGAAAGCAATTTCTTCTAAAATGAAAACAAATGTTCATTTCATGACGTTTTTATGTTCATCAGACGTAAATGTTCACATTTGTTCAATAAATATAATGGTAACGCTATTTTAACCCTTTGGTTGTCGGTAGCGGTTCTTGTCGCGATGATTCCGGCAGGAATCGCGACAAATACCGCCACCGACAGCCAAAGGGCCAAACTGTAGAACACAAACAAAGAAAACAACAACGTAAAATTATTTCAGCATCGTTGCCATTGTACAATAACATGATATTCAGACCTAAAAGGAAAATGCCAAGCGCGTAAAATGCGAAGAGTAACCCAACAAAGATAGAAACACGGTTAGAAAGGACAAGTAAAACGCAGTCAATCAAATTGTCTGGTTAAAATCGGGCTATCCTTTTCAAAACACACATGCATGAGGAAATACGGGTCGCTTATCTTCATTATTAAAGTAGTATTGCATTGTATTGTACAGAACATTTACGTAAATTTTTGTTTACGTACATTTTTGTTAACGACCACAGGGCACAACCGTACAAGAAACATGGATACAAATGGATCATAACAAGAGGCATAGATCCTCATGAGCCCCCGCAGTTGCGGGGCTCATGAGGATCTATATCTTGCAGCGAAGGCGTTAAAGCAGACCTCTGCGCCCAAGGACCTTGTCTTTTCACTAGTACACATACTAAAAGGAATTGCGCAGACAGACAAATTGTTAGATAAACAAATGGCCGAAGTTTTCTGTGGTCTGGCGATTGGGTGCCTAATATGAGGGGGCAGGGGATCTAACTGTTTGTCTGTCCAGCGCTGAGTAATTCCCCTTGGGATGTGTACAGTTTCTATCAGCGCTAGCCTAACCTATTTTGTTTGTGAGTTATTTTTTGTTTGTTTGTTTTTTTCACTAGAGGGAAAAATACGAGGAAGGTGGGGAGCGACATTGTTAACTACTGGTTAGCCCAGTCACTCGGTCTACGATAAATGAAGTAAACATTAATTTTTTTCCGCTAGGGTTTTCAAAAAAGAAAAAAGTTCTATTATTTGTAAATGACTGAAATAAAAACATTTGTATCGAAGATAATTCCTTAACAGATTGACTGCTTGCTTGTTTGCTTGCTCGTTTGCTTGATCGATCGATCAATAGAAAGTGTGAGTGAATGAGTGAGTTGGTGGGTGGGTGGGTGATCGATTGACCGATCGATCGATTGGATCGGTTGACTGGACTAACTGATCACGACTGATTTCACCACATGATTTTCTGTCTTACTTTTTCTGTCAGGTCGTATAACTTTACTGACGAGATGTGCTGGGGCTCCACGTGGCTGTACAAGGCGACTGGCGAACAGAAGTATCTGGACGAGGCCAAAAAGTGGTTTGACCCTGCACCGACTGGGGCATGTCTTGGGACGACAAGGTGGTAGCCTGTCAGGAGGGTATTTCGTACTTCTGAGATTGGTACCGAGATTAGTGCTCGAGGGTAGTGCCAGGTTAGTTTGTTGTCTAGCAGTGGTGCCTGGGAAAACGCTAAGCTGCGTTGAATTATCTACATATCGTCGAACAAATAAGGGCCATTTTTAAGTCAGCAGAGATACTTCAGAGAATTTGCCGGCTATTCCGTATATTATATAAACTGTATAGCTGTGTTCAATGGTAGCGCCAGATTAACTTGGCACACTATGGTTTCAAGGACTAAAACGTTAAAGAGAAGTGCTCCATGACATGCTTGATTGCTAAAATTCTCCGACACAACGGATTATCAATGCTGTCTTGCCTCAACTAAGATCCTTCTACCTTTCTTTTTACAAACATGTGAACAAGCACACGTGCCAGAGGATTTCCTCTGCCTTTTGAGCGCAGCGAAATGATTTCGCCTAAGTACAAAGGAGAAGAAGAGGAGAAAATCTTAGGTTTTACGAAATTTATACTTCATAATTTAAATTAGCCCTTTTGTCCAGTATTATATAACCCAGTAAACAAAGGTCCTCTGGCCCATGACAGCCGCAGTGCGCCAACGCACGGCTGTGAGCGGGGCGACTGCGGCCGTCGCGGCCCGAAGACGTATTGCTACTGAGGAAGACACTATCAGAACATTCATAAAGGAGATATTGGAAACTAGTGATCATTTACTGCCTGGAGTAGGTCACTTTAATTCATTTGAGATGTCCGCATCTGGATATGCGGCATGTGCAAACCTCCCAAGCATCACGCCTCATTTGCATGCTCGTCTAGTTTTGCCTCTCAAGTGACCTTTACATTTCCTGCCCCGCTGCGCAAATTACAATATAAGTTATTGTTAGCAAGATTTTGCTACACGGACCCTTGTAGGCCCGAGGAAGGTAAAAGTAACCATTGTAACGCGAAAGCCGAAGGCCTTAGGGTTCAATGGTTACTTTGTCCTCCCTCAGGTCTACAATGGTCCGTGCAGTAAACCACTGCTTTTGTTTTCATTCCTCCGCAAGTTTCGTATAGGAAAGCAAGCTAAAATGTCAAAATAATATATATACGTTCTAGTGTTATGACGTATATATGATCTTTCTTTGCGTCATCACGTCACGTTTTGATGCGCTTTTTTGCAACAAAGCTGGTGTCCAAGACGCGTCACAAAGATGGCTACATTAGTCACTACAATAACGTATTTGTTTTCATTTCTCCACTATTTTCGAAAAAAGAAATCAAGAAGACATCTTGTGACCTGGATCACGCCAGACATGACTGACGTCAAAGGAATACACATTTATACATAATAGACTTATGACGTAATTAAAAATATGTCATGACGTTGCCCTCTCCTGTACTGAGTGTGCTTGTTGTTTCGAACAACACTAAGTAACTTTGTACTTTAGAATGTTTGGCGATCTTTTATAGAACAAAACTGGCATCCAAGATGCGTCATCGAGAGTGCTACAAAACGTCCGCCATTTTTCGCTACAGGGGTTTTTATAACACGGTCACATGGTACGGTTTGCGCTAAAGTGACTGGTCGTGTGACGTAGGGAGGAAAACAATATAAGTTATTGGTCGGAGGGGTTCGCTACACGGAACTTTGTAGGCCTGAGGGAGGTCCAAGGAATCATTGATACAAGGATACAATGATTCCTTTGACCTCCCTCAGGCCTACAAAGGTCCGTGCAGCGAACCCTTCCGACCAATAACGTATTTGTTTTCATTCCTCCACTATTTACGTAAAAGAAACCAAGAAGACATCTTCCCACCTGGATCACGCCAGACATGACTGACGTCAGAAGAATATACATTTATACATAATAGACTTATGACGTAATTTAAAATATTTCATGACGTTGCCGTCTCCAGTACTGATTGTGTTTGTTGTTTCGAACAACACTAAGTAACTTTGTACTTTAGAACTTTAGTGATCATTTATAGAACAAAACTGGCATCCAAGACGCGTCATAGACAGGGCTACAAAAATTCCACCATTTTTCGCTAAAGGGGTTTTTATATCACCGTCACATGGTACGGTTTGCGCTAAAGTGACTGGTCGTGTGACGTAGGGAGGAAAACAAGTAGTTTTGTAGTGAGGTCACATGGGATGGTTTGCGGTAAACGGATCGGTCGTGTGACTTAGGAAAGAAAACTATACGAGTTATTCAGAATCAGGTCAAAGAGAGTAGGTTGTGCTCCCCTTCCTGGTAAAAACTAAGAGGGCCTTTTTGCTGGATCCTGCATATCACTGCGGAACAAGAGGCAAAATATATTCTCATGCTTTCGGCTGCGGGGGCTCCTGAAATTATACGCCTCTTGCACATGAAGCGGGATAGATGAATTAAATCCATAGAAAGTGTGACGTCTGTGTAAAGGTTTGACTTACTCCCGACATAAGCATAATTTCATTTTTATATAATATACTGTCTGTTTGCCTATCAGCTAATGCTGTTCGAGGCTACAGCTGATGACATGTACAAGCAGGCGGTCGTAGGCACGTCCACAGACTGGTTGCCTGGAGGCAAGATGAACTACACGCCTAAAGGGCTGGCCTGGAGGCTGAAGTGGGCATCTCTCAGATATGCTTGTAAGCCACGCCTAACCAGTTGTCAGTTGGTAGCGCTTCTTTGTCGCAATGATTCTGCAGGAATCTTCGCGACAAAAAGCGCTACCGACAGCAAAAGGGTTATATTATGATCACATTTTACAGTTTTGTTTCATTTTTTTCATTATCACTATTGTTTTATTATCCCAGAAAAGCAAAGAAAGAGTAGTGGGGGATTGTTTTGGGTGAAAAGTGGGATTTTCATTGACATTCACAAAGTGAACTTATTGCCTTTCCCAGGACAGAAAAAAAAACAACAGTCGGAATGAAATATGTCAATACAAATGTTTAATTTGCAGCAACTATATAGACAATTACCTCGCGCTGGGACCATATGGCGTTGAGGCGCGTCCCCTGGGTGGTGGATAGGGGGTCCCTCGCGAGAGGGGTGCACCGAATGAAATAAGGTGCCGTGAACTAACATGGTCTAAGGGAAGGTGACCCCGACAGAAAACCCCTGGTCCTCCTAGTAAGGTTGTTGGGCGTGGGGGTAGCTTCCACACCCTGCAAATAAGGAAATAGCTTCAAAAACGCCGACGAAAAGACAAACAGCAATTCCTTTCCTGGAGGAGGAAGGTTCTTCTACCAGAAGATTTATGACGTCCTGTGGTGAAAGCCGGAAGACTTCGGAAGCCACAGGACCGAGCCGCCTCTCTCTATCCAGGGACACAACAATGGGCACATGGAATGTCAAGACCATGTACCAGAGCGGCAAGGCCGCCCAGATAGCAGCGGAAATGCAAAAGTACAACCTTTCCCTGCTAGGTATCAGTGAAGCCAGATGGACGCAGTCTGGCCAGAAAAGGCTGTTAAGTGGGGAGATGATTCTGTATTCAGGTCATGAAGAGGAGAATGCCCCCCCCATACAGAAGGAGTAGCATTCATGCTGTCACCAGTGGCACAGAGAGCGCTGATGGGCTGGGAATCTCTTGGGCCAAGAATTATCACAGCAGCCTTTAGAACCAAGAAAAAGATCAAGCTGAACGTCATCCAGTGTTTTGCGCCCACTAATTACAGTGACGAGGAAGAGAAACAAGAGTTCTACGACCGACTCCAGAGAGCTGTGGACAAATGTGCGGAGCGAGACATCACCATCGTCATGGACGATTTTAGTGCCACAATAGGGGAGGACAACACCGGATACGAAGAGGTGATGGGGAGACAGGGACTAGGGGAGATGAATGAGAACGGGGAGAGGTTTGTAGACTTTTGTGCTCTAAACCGACTTGTCATTGGAGGCAGCATCTTCCCACACAGAAGAATACACAAAGCAACTTGGGTCTCACCTGACCATACTACAGAGAACCAAATAGACCATATCTGCATTAGCAAGAAATTTAGAAGATCCCTTCAAGATGTTCGAGTGAGGAGGGGAGCAGATGTCGCCTCAGACTACCATCTGCTTACCTTAAGAATAAAGCTCAAGTTAAAGAAAAGCCGCACAGAGACAACAAGTAGACAGCGCTATAATGTAGGCCTCCTGAGAGAGACTGGAGTGAGAGAAGAGTTCAAACTGGTGCTGTCCAACCGGTTTCAAGCGCTACAGGAGCTAGTAAATGAAGAGGAGGAGGTCACCACAGAGCAGCAGTGGAAGGCAGTTAGAGAGGCGCTGAACTCAACCTGCAAAGACACTGTAGGGTTCAGGAAACACCATCACAAGGACTGGCTGTCGGCACAGATCTTGAAGAAGATAGAAGCGAGGAAGCAGAAGAAAGCAGTTGTCAACAACAGTCGCACGAGAGCAGCCAAAGCAAGGGCACGGGAGGAATACTCAGAAGCCAACCGCGAGGTGAAGAGGAGTATCAGGGCAGACAAGAGGGCCTACACAGACAGCCTGGCAGCAGAGGCAAAAAAGGCAGCAGGCAGCGGCAACATGAAACAGCTCTACGACATTACCAGAAGATTGTCGGGCAAGTACGGCCATGCAGAAAGACCAGTAAAAGACAAAGAAGGCAAGCCTATTGCAGACAGAGCAGACCAATTCGACAGATGGGCCGAGTATTTTGAAGAGTTACTGAACAGACCCCCCAGACATCCAGCCAGCAAAGACCGACCTACCCATCAGCTGTGACAGACCCAGCCGGGAAGAGATCAGAAGAGCAGTGGCATTTTTGAAGAACGGCAAAGCAGCAGGGCCAGATGGCATCCCAGCGGAGTCTCTGAAAGCAGACCTAGAGACAACAGTAGAGCTGCTGTACCCACTGTTTGGAAAGATCTGGGAAGAGGAAGTGATGCCGGCTGACTGGAAGGAGGGGTACCTAATCAAGCTTCCCAAGAAAGGCGACCTCAGCAAGTGTTCCAACTACAGAGGAATCACCTTGCTGTCAGTACCAGGAAAGGTCTTCAACAGGACAGCGTGGAAACTCCTACGACACTACGGTGTACCCACAAAGCTCATCCGCCTGATCAAGAGCAGCTACGATGGCATGACATGTCGCGTAATCCACGAAGGGCAGTTCACCAGGGAGCTCCAGGTCAGAACCGGTGTCAGGCAGGGGTGTTTGCTGTCTCCGTTCCTCTTCCTACTGGCCATAGACTGGGTCACGAAGAGGACCACAGAGCACAGACGAAGTGGAATACAGTGGACACTGTGGACACAGCATGACGACCTCGATTTTGCAGACGACTTGGCTTTACTGCCCCACACTCATCAACAAATGCAGGACAAAACCACGAGGCTTGCTGACATCTCGTCCCAGGTGGGCCTCACCATCCACAAACAGAAAACAAAGACAATGAGGCTGAACGCAACCAGTCTTGCTTGCTGGCACCCCGTTGGAGGAGCTGGAGCCCTTCACCTATCTCGGGAGCATCATAGACAAAAAAGGCGGCACTGATGCAGATGTCAGAGCACGAATCGGTAAAGCCAGAGCAGCCTTTCTCCAGTTGAAAAAAGTGTGGAGTTCCAGAGAGCTGTCACAACACACCAAAGTCCGGATTTTCAACTCCAATGTAAAAGCAGTTCTCCTATATGGAGCAGAGACTTGGAGATTGACAAAAGCCACAGTCAACAGAGTACAGATCTTCATAAACAGTTGCCTTAAAAAATTTGTGAAAATCTACTGGCCAGAGAAGATCAGCAACGTCAGACTCTGGGAGAGAACAGAGCAGATAACAGCAGAGAATGAAATTGGGCGAAGAAGATGGGGATGGATCGGTCACAGTCTGAGAAAGCCAGCTTCCAGTATCACTAGGCAGGCATTGTCATGAACCCCCAGGGAAAGAGGAAAAGAGGCAGGCCGAGAAACACCTGGCGTCGAGACCTCCAAGCAGACATCAAGAGACTGGGAACCACCTGGAGTAGAATCGAAGGAGAAACACAGGACAGGAGTCGCTGGAGGTCTCTCGTCGACGGCCTATACCTTGGGAGGGGTGACAGGCGTAAGTAAGTAAGTAAGTAATATAGACAATCAACACCAACCATACAAAACTGTCAATAAAACAGTAACTTTGTATGAGCGTCCCACATTCTAGAAATGTTCCGTTTGCTAACTTCGTTGTTTACGACATTCAGTTTAAATTATCACAAAGCTTCACACTAAACTGCGATGTTTGTTTGTTTGTTTGTTCGTTCGTTTGTTCGTTCGCTTGTTTGTTTATTTGTTTGTTTGTTTGTTTATTTGTTTGGTTGTTCGTTCTTTCGTTCGTTCGTTCTTTCGTTCGTTCCTTCGTTCCTTCATTTCTTCGTTCGTTCGTTCGCTCGTTCGTTCGATCGGTCGGTCGGCCGGTCGGTTGGTTGGTTTGCTAGCTGGCTGGCTGGTTGGTTTGTTGCCTGGTTGGTTGCCTGGTTGGTTGGTTGGCAGGGTTGGCTGATTTGTTGGGTGGTTTGGTGGTTGGTTGTTTGGTGGTTGGTTGTTTGGTTGGTTGGTTGTTATTTTTTCCCATCTGCGCTTCTCCTTATATTCATCTGTTTTGTTTATGCGTGTGTTTCCAGCCAACATGGCGATGATGGCGCTGTTGGCAGCCAAAGATGGCATTAATGCGGTTTATTACCGCCACTGGGCCATGTTTCAGATCCACCTCCGTGTGGCGTAAGCGCCAGTATTCACTGCGGACAAGTATTCTGACGAGCAAAAGAAATGCGACATTTTTTAAATTCTAAAAATGTCGCATTTCTTTTGCTCCTCAGTATATTAGCTATACCTAACCCTGTCTGTGACGATGACGATGTAAGTAAACGCAGACTGCACTTTTCTGAAATCTGTATATATGTCAACACCAAAAGAGCCAAAGCTGTGCAAGGAGCATGGATACAGTGTGGCGTAAGCAAGAGACATAGATCCTCATGAGCCATGAGCAAATAGTGGTGGCTTCTGAGGATCTATATCTCTTGCAGTGGGACCATGTTCAAGTATTTTTTGGCAGTGAGGGCTTTATAGCAACTGCTAACTTATGTTTTTGAGGCAAGAGATGCAACTCTCTCCTCAAAAAGACACGAATCCCAGCGTATTTCTGTGTGTGTATCTATTTCAGAAAGGATATATACAATATAGTTTATGAAAAGTTCGGTTGAAAACGGAATTTTCCTTTAACTATTTTGTATATGTCCTTTCTGAGCGCTTTTTTTCTGTTTTTTTTCTTTTGTATTTCTTAGCTCCATTTAGAACTTCCAATTGTCTTCTTGGTTTGGTTAGTTCGATGTTGATGGTGTCGTCACCTGGCGGGTCATTGGGGACAGAGACAGCTAATGCTATAGATTACAACCTGAACAGTGATCAATCCAGGCGCACTGCAGCTGCGCCAATATGACTTAAGTCATTCTACCCCAACACCGAAATCCCCAAATTTTGCCGTTGTCCTCTGAAGACTGCACTCTAGTGCAGGACATAGATCGACCATGATAGTTCAAGGGTGATGCCAGAATAGGTTGGCGCCCATAGGTGCCAAGCTATTCTGGCATCACCCTTGAACTATCATGGTCGTTCCTTATCTTGCTGTGGTGTGTCTGGGGTAGAAAGAGTTAACCCATTACATCCTAAGGGTGATTTAAAAAAAAAGATTTGCTTATTGTCCTATGAAGACCACATTACAGATTAGGAGATAGATCAACCATTTTTGTTCAAGGGTGGTACCAGAATAGCTTGACGCCTTAGGCGCGCAGCTATTTTGTCACCACCCTTGAAATATCAGTCAAATTAATTTCATGCAGTAGTGTATCAGGATGAAAAGGGTCAACAGGACCTTTCAACGGATATGCTACAGAAATAACCCATTTTTTTGCCTGGTCAGTATCATCCTCTTAAAATGTATTTGCATTTTGTTCGAGCTCCTGCCCGAACCATACTTTTCCTTGCGGCCCTCAGATCATGAGCAGTAACAACCTTAACGTGTACACGCTGTACGGCGCGCTGGTGAGGGGTCCGGACCAAGGGGACAACTACAAGGATGAAAGATCTAATTACGTCAGCAATGAAGTGGCGTACGACTACAACGCCGGATTCTAGACCGCCGTGGCAGGTAATATAAACGTCGCACGCCTGCAGACACGCATCCCGTCTTTCGTTTTTTTTTGTTGTTTTTTTTTTCTTAAATAATTTTTACATTAAACGCTTTGAAATAAGTGATACTGCTACGGGAGTCAAAATGACTCAACCACAGAAAGCCAGATAAATAAAACTAATGGGGTTAACCCATTGCGCCCCAGGGTCGAAATCCCAAAATGTTGGAGCTGTCCTCTGAAGACTGTATTAACACTCACTTGACAGAACGTCCACGATAGTTTTAGGGTGGTGCCAGAATAGCTTGGCGCCTATGGGCGCCAAGCTATTCTGGAACCACCCTCGAACTATCTTGGTCGATCCATATCTTGCTGTGCAGAGTCGCGGCTGAATGAGTTAAGCAAGGTAAACATCATATGCACGCGTTCTGTACGACCTACGATACCAGTATCATACAAAAGAATAACTCGAAATGTAATAAATGAGACAATACCTTAGAGAAAAATTCCGAAGCGTATGTAGTTCGCTGCTATACATTTGAAAGGGAGGTAATTGACTGCCTGATATGCGTTCTCTGAATTTTTAGGTTTGCACGTACTGAGCAATGTGTTCTTTCAAGGGGTACTTCGTATTTATGTATATGTTTACACACTTACATTTGAAGACAACATTTTCGCATTATAAGTTAGAATTTGCTAGTGGTTATTGGCCGATCAGGGAGTTGCTTTTAAAGATTAAAGTCTCTTAAGCCAAACCCGAGACTGTTAGCTTTGAAATCACTCCTTTGTCGGACCCGACAGGCGACAAGAACCACTAGCAAAGCCTAAATCGTGATACAACTAACAGCATCATTCATAAAGTCTCGGTTATTTCAACGTCCTTTTGGTTTTTGACGTTGTCGTAACTTCTGATTTCAGCTTTCCGATCGCTGTTACTTGCTGGGCAGCATCCTGAACAAACCGGTCACGTAACCTGCTCGTACAGGCCATCATAACACGTCATTCTAGTAAATTTTGTTGTGATGTCAGAAAATCAAGAGCATCAGACTGCAAGTCAAAACTACTGGATTCGCGGAAAGACGCAGAAAACAAATATATAGCTGATTACGTGTAAAGTGATTATTTAACTGTCAAATCTTGACTGGCACGTCTCAAGAGACAGCAGCCCTGGGAAGACAACACACAGCAAGACCATTCTTTGTGAAAAGCGAGATTTTCACTGTAATACAATGAAAATCTCACTTTTCACACACACACACACACACACACACACACACACACACACACACACACACACACACACACACACAAAAAAAAAAAAAAACGGACTTGCGGTCTTTTGCCTACACAATGCCGACAGGTCCAGGAATGTTACAAGCGTTACGTTTGCTGACAACGGCTGTTCTAAGGAAAATAAAGTAAAATTCCACTATTTCCCACCGAAGAGCCAATGTCAGAGGACTTACTAGTGCCGGATTTATGAACCCTGAGAAGGCAGACGACAACAGTTTTAGTATTTGTGTGAAAAGCAATTTTAATAAAAATTATTATTGTATTACAATGAAAACACGCGTTGCTAAACTGTAGAGTCAAGACAGTAACAAAGGTGGTCGGGCCCACGTCGGCCTCAGTGGGCCCGCGCATGGCCGTGCGGTGGCCCACTGCGGCCGTCTTGGGCCCGCAGACGTTTTGCTATTGGGGAATTTTGCCTTCAAAGTGCATTACGGTCTCGGCTCATAGATCAACCATGGTTTAGCAATGTACATGTATTTATGTTCTGAAAGAAGATATCTTCAATTGTGGGGTAAGTAAATAAAAATAGGTTTGATTCGAATGTACGGTTTGGTGTAGTGTGTGAACATTCTATACTATACATCTGTGTACTGCGTCCCACTGAAATTCGAAACGTCCACACAGAAACACATGGGACGTTTTACTTTTAAAAAAATGTTACCTCCTCCAAGTCTAATTTCGCTGTTACTGAAAAAGAGTGAATGCCATTGTCATTTGTGTGTGTGTGTGTGTGTGTGTGTGTGCGTGCATGCGTGCATGCGAGCGCGTGCGTGCGTGATGATGGTAATGATGATAATGATGTCGACCTGTAGGTCACGTTTTATATTCAAATGAGGTAGGTGAGGCAGTAAGAGGACGGTGTTTTTAAAAATAACTTTTTGCCTTGTTTGAAAATTTGTAGTAGGGCTGAATGTTGGAATTTGCTGGAAATTTCTGGTTAGATAAGAGGAGACATGTTTGGTGCTTTGATGCATAACATCCTGAGCTTATCCAGTGGACAATTGTGGGCATATGTTGAGTTGCCGTTGCCATGGTGATTTGATGGGCACGCTAATTTCAGCTGTGCTTGGGTGTGGGGTTGCTAAGGAATCAGGTTCATAGCCAAGAAATGAGACAGTCAATGTGCTGTTTTTTTGCTGTATTTTGTGCATGGCAAATGTGCCGCTGGTAGGCGGTTATGTTTTTTAGGGGATTGAAAAATTGGGGGAGGACTGGGACTGACTAATCCTAAGAGACTGGACAGAACGGAAACGGCACTGTGTTCCTTGGCCTGTCAGACATGCCATATGTGACATAGACCAGAATCTGGTTTAATGTAACCATATCATTGAGTTTGGACTTTTGCAGTTGGAAAACTAAGAAAATCATAACAAATTTGAAATCTTGCCAAAACAATCGCTTTGCTTGCAGTTTTATAGGCGTTTTTGCATGTTTTGCGTTGCAACACCCTGTTTACCTGCACTGTGGGCCATATTTAGTGTGTTTGTTCATTTATTTTTTTTGTCTTCAAGTAGTCATGAGTCTGACCTTCGACCTTGAGCTGTGACCTTTGACCTTGACCTTGAAAGGGGTGAGGTTTGGGGCATTCAGTTTGCTAAATGCATGAAAAAAGTGCACTCATTCAGTTATTGAAGTTGTGGGGTGGGGTGGGGTGGGTGGATGGGTGGGGGCTGGGGGGGGGGAGGTCAAAGGTTAAGATCAAAACTACAATGAAACAGTGTCATCAGGTTTATGTCTTCAGACAGCTGACCTCAGAGTGAAATCAGCCGCCAAAAACAATGTGACATGCAGAAGTTATTTTGCATGATACAACATAGGCTGCATCTGAGGTGTCATTCTGCTGTAATATGTCTCTGGTGTCTATTCTGAGCCGAACACAAGCACTTTTACACTGCGTAAAGCTCATTTGAGTGCGTTGTTATGGGAGCAGCTGCTGCAGCCACCAGTACAGGCTTTTACAGGAGTGTTCACAGGTTTGGCACACACATGCCTGCTGCATTTGCAAAATGAGTTGAGGTGTTTAGAGACTCTGACAAGTGTGTTTTATATAAAATGAACTGTACATAACCATTTTTATCTGCTAACTCCAAAATAAGCACTCCAGACACTTGTTTGGGTATGGGGTGTGTCCCGCGTAGCATAGTTTTGGCTGTTTTGTGTGGTCATTTGGCTGTAGGATACCTCAGTAGACTTAATGTTTAAATTGCACAGATGTTTCATGACTCCTTTTGCCTGAGGATAAGATTGAAAGCAGCATATAGGGCATGGCAGCTGGTTACAGGCCTCTTCCTACTTGCTGTCACCAGACAACAGGGTCAATGAGGATGCCTGGGTGTTGTCTGTTTGGCTGCCCTGAGACACACAAGGAAATGGCTTCGGGTCTGAAAGCTCATTTTTCATCAATGACAGTGTTATGGTAAGCTTTTTCAGTTTTCCAGCCCACCGGGAGTCAGTTTGACTGTATTGCATGTGTATGTAAACTTGGAAAAAGAGAAAAAAGTAGGTGGGTGGGTATATGAAAAATATGAAAAAAATACTTTCATGTGCCTGTGCCTCAAATGCAACATTTCTGAAAATCAAATATATTACTTGATGTACATGCCAATTTTGGAGGTATTCTGACCATATCTAATCTGTTTTTCATGGCATCAGATATGCATGATCCAAAACGTAAACAGCATAGTGAACGCCACAACGACGCGCTACACATAATGGGCCATAACATAAAGATGCAGCAACATTCAAAGGTGTCACTTTGGGTTTGACTTAGCTAGTGTCTAAGGAATGTACTGATGGCAGATTGAATGTGTTCAGGTGAGAGAGTTTCTCTGACAGGTCACGTTATATATTTAAATGAGGTAGGTGAGGCAGTAAGAGGACGGTGTTTTTAAAAATAACTTTTTGCCTTCTTAAAAAATTTGTAGTAGGGCTGAATGTTCGAATTTGCTGGAAATTTCTGGTTAGATAAGAGAAGACATGTTTGGTGCTTTGATTTCTGAACTTATCCAGTGGACAATTGTGGGTCTATGTTGAGTTGCCGCTGCCATGGTGATTTGAGGGGCACGCTGATATCAGCTGTGGGGTTGGTAATGAATCAGGTTCATAGCACAAGAAATGAGACACTCAATGTGCTGTTTTTTTGTTGTATTTTGTGCATGGCAAATGTGCACCTGGTAGGCGGTAGTGCTTTTTTTAGGGGATTGAAAAATTGGGGGAGGACTGGGACTGACTGACTAAGGCTAAAGGCCCCGCCACACGGGCCGGTTGTGCCCCGATTTTGAAGCCGATTCCGATCCGTTTGCGATCGGATGACGTCAATTATCCGATCCGGTCCCAATCGGCTGGGAATCGGGTGACTAGAACCTGCTCTATATTTCCGATCCGAATCCGTCCCGATCGTAAGCTTCAACCAATCAGAGCGCGTCTCGCAAAGCATGTCGTTTCAACACGGTTTGCAAATGGCCGAACACGCCTGTTGTGATCAGTAGTTAAGTACTACCGCCGTTGCCGCTGATGTTTCGCACGCCTCTTCCCGAATATGATCCAAAACTGCTGATAATGCAAGCACATCATCATCACTGTCAAAACTAGCAGTCATTTTGCAGAACAGGTACGACTTTGATCTTCGGTTCAAACCGGTCGGCTAAACTTGACACATACGAGAAATGTCAGTGTGGCACTGCACACGTTTTTTTAATCCGGCCCGATCACCTACCGATTCGAAAACTGATCGGGAATCGGCCTCAAAACCGGGCTCGTGTAGCGGGGCCTTAAGAGACTGGACAGTACGGAAACGGCAATGTGTTCCTTCGTCTGTAGCGCGCATCCACTCTGTGCTAGCGGCATGCTAGGGCTCCATCCAGACCAAAAAGGTGACTGCCAAGCGTCTAAAATGCACAGAAGAACCCAACGGAGAAAGAAACACTGATAAAAGACATTTGCAACACAATTTATTAATATTTCTTTAAAACATACGAAAAATTATAGAATTCAGTCGCTAATTATCCTATCAGCAAAGCATCCTATGTTTGTTCGTCTATTTTGAAAAAGGGTATTTACCCGAAATATTAATAAATTTGCGCTGTAACTGTCTTTTCTAATCGTGTTTCTTTCTCCGTTAGGTTCTTCTATGATCAGGGCTAGTGTGTGTGCGGGCATAGATGTTTGTAGACATGTCGACAAGATTTTGGGTTTGTAGGTCAGAATATTTATAACCTTTTGCGTGTCGGTAGCGGTTTCTGTCGCGATGATTCGTAGAGGAGATAATCACGACAAAATCCGACAAGGACAGTTCTGAAGGTGGCGACCTGGGTCATAACTACACTTCGAACGTGCATACAGTAAGTACCAAGCCTTGGGTGCGTGCACTGTATCTTTTATCTAGATTGTCGAATCCCTACAATCTCTTTATTAACACCATTCGAGACGACCAACATGCGGACACGCGGCAAACAGCCGCGTGTCCGCATGCGGTCGTCTCGAATGAGTCAATAAACGCCAAGAGGCATAGATACTCATGAATCCCCGCATTCGGCTGCGAGGGGTTTCATGAGGATCTATGTCTCTTGCAGACTGGCGATGTTTGTCTGCTTCGGGAGTGTGTACACAGACACAGATTTAAAGAATAGCATATATAGTCTATTACTGTAATAGGCTTATGAGACGAGGCATTGTGCAGGTCTTCTACAGTTGACCTCAGACCTGAACCATGGTCAAATTTAGATAATGTCCCTCAGATTAAGTCCCGCACTTCTACACGGTGAGTAGATTTTCGTGAACTCTGGTCTCGTGAGAATCTATGCGTCTTGTTGGCCACAGTCGCCAGTCTTTTTGTCGGTTTAGATCGGTCTTAACCCCATCCCGGCCACCGCGCGCATTTTTTGTTGTTGTTGCTGAAACCTTTGCACACTCAACGACCAAAAGCCGCATGCGCACAAAGAACATATATCCACACTGGTCTCAGCAAGAGACGTCGATCGATGTCTCTTGCAGTTGGATTGTGAAGGGGTTAATCTACTTCAGACAATTCATTTAAAGCGTCCCGTTTGAATAACTGCGAAAGTGTCGTATCGGCAACGCCATGCGACGCTTCCGATTCTATTGATGCGAGGCGCCTTGAATGTGTTAATAGAACCAGAGGGTGTTTCAAGGGTACACAAGGGAATTGGACCCATGCATACACACAGTGTTTCATGACTAGAGGTATGGCCGCTCTAAACTGACCCAAATTTGAACACGTCATGTGTTGTCGACAAAATCAATGCATTTACAGCTCTCTTTCTTCTCTTCCTCATATGAAGGAGCTTGATCACCGGGGTTTAAGCCTATTATCAGATAAGAAATGCAGTGAAAGTCTGTGCGTGAGAAACTGTCAGCTGCTATCAGAAGTTTTAAAATACGTACCTCTGAGTTTTAACTTTCGTGAACATTTACCTGCAGCCCAATAATATCAGAACAAACCAACAAGGATTTGTAGAGGTTAGTATCAATTATCTTACTGAAGGTTAGTTTATGTGAATGTTTATTGTTCATGTTTATGTTTATTATTATATCAACATCGTATGATCAAGATTTTTGGGAGCAAGGAGATGAGATTATTGGCTCCACAATTTATTCAACAGCATGTAAACCAGATTACTGTGGAAGCTTTCCTCACTCGTGTCCAAAATGTCCGAGGGTATACATATTTTGGAATGTATGCTGATCACAAAAAGTAGGGGTATTGAGATTTCAATTTGAATTGTTGAAAATGTCAACGAATTCAAGTTGAAATCTCAACATCCACAACCTTTCTGAAGAAGATTTACGTTACCACGGGAAGTCACGACGGCGAATGACAGCTCTTGACTCCCTTTCTCATGCAGGCTGCATTGATAAGTGAGCCAAGGTTGTTTCAAATCACTGCGGCTTTTGAGTACTAATTTCAAGATTGAATATTCAAGAACTTTATTGTCCACCAATTTTTTTTTGCCTGTTGAGTGTAAACAAACATAACCTCACAAACATAATATCACAAACATAACATCACAAACATAATATCATCAATGTTAGCAAACCTCTTGGGCCAAGAATTATCACAGCAGCCTTTAGAACCAAGAAAAAGCTCAAGCTGAACGTCATCCAGTGTTATGCGCCCACCAATGACAGTGACGAGGAAGAGAAACAAGAGTTCTACGACCGACTCCAGAGTGCCGTGGACAAATGTGCGGAGCGAGACATCACCATCGTTATGGGCGATTTTAATGCCAAAATAGGGGAGGACAACACCGGATACGAAGAGGTGATGGGGAGACAGGGACTAGGCTTGGAGATGAGTGAGAACGGGGAGAGGTTTGTATACTTTTGTGCTCTAAACCGACTTGTCATTGGAGGCAGCATCTTCCCACACAGAAGAATACACAAAGCAACTTGGGTCTCACCTGACCATACAACAGAGAACCAAACAGACCATAATCTGCATTAGCAAGAAATTTAGAAGATCCCTTCAAGACGTTCGAGTGAGGAGGGGAGCAGATGTCGCCTCAGACCACCATCTGCTTACCTTAAGAATGAAGCTCAAGCTAAAGAAAAGCTGCACAGAGACAACAAGAAGACAGCGCTATAATGTAGGCCTCCTGAGAGAAACTGGAGTTAGAGAAGAGTTCAAACTGGTGCTGTCCAACCGGTTTCAAGCGCTACAGGGGCTAGTAAATGAAGAGGAGGCGGTCACCACAGAGCAGCAGTGGAAGGCAGTTAGAAAGGCGCTGAACTCAACCTGCAAAGACACTGTAGGGTTCAGGAAACACCATCACAAGGACTGGCTGTCGGCACAGACCTTGAAGAAGATAGAAGCGAGGAAGCAGAAGAAAGCAGCGGTCAACAACAGTCGCACGAGAGCAGCCAAAGTAAGGGCACAGGGGGAATACTCGGAAGCCAACCGCGAGGTGAAGAGGAGTATCAGGGCAGACAAGAGGGACACAGACAGCCTGGCAGCAGAGGCAGAAAAGGCAGCAGGCAGCGGCAACATGAAACAGCTCTACGACATTACCAGAAGATTGTCGGGTAAGTATGGCCATACAGAAAGACCAGTAAAAGACAAAGAAGGCAAGCCTATTGCAGACAGAGCAGACCAACTCGACAGATGGGCCGAGTATTTTGAAGAGTTACTGAACAGACCTAGTCCACCCGACCCCCCCGACATCCAGCCGGCAGAGACCGACCTACCCATCAGCTGTGACAGACCCAGCCGGGAAGAGATCAGAAAAGCAGTGGCATTTTTGAAGAATGGCAAAGCAGCAGGGCCAGATGGCATCCCAGCGGAGTCTCTGAAAGCAGACCTAGAGACAACAGTGGAGATGCTGTACCCACTGTTTGGAAAGATCTGGGAAGAGGAGGTGATGCCAGCTGACTGGAAGGAGGGGTACCTAATCAAGCTTCCCAAGAAAGGCGACCTCAGCAAGTGTTCCAACCACAGAGGAATCACCTTGCTGTCAGTACCAGGAAAGGTCTTCAACAGGATCATCCTAGAGAGAATAAAGAGCTCCGTTGACCCCCAGCTGAGAGACCAGCAAGCAGCATTCAGGAAGAACCGATCATGTACAGACCAGATCGCCACTCTCCGCATCATCGTGGAACAGTCTCTGGAGTGGAGCTCCCCGCTGTACGTCAACTTTGTGGTTTATGAGAAAGCATTTGACAGCGTGGACCGAGAGACTCTGTGGAAACTCCTACGACACTACGGTGTACCCACAAAGCTCGTCCGCCTGATCAAGAGCAGCTACGATGGCATGACATGTCGCGTGATCCACGAAGGGCAGTTCACCAGAGAGCTCCAGGACAGAACTGGTGTCAGGCAGGGGTGTCTGCTGTCTCCGTTCCTCTTCCTACTGGCCATAGACTGGGTCATGAAGATGACCACAGAGCACAGACGAAGTGGAATACAGTGGACACTGTGGACACAGCTTGACGACCTCGATTTTGCAGACGACTTGGCATTACTGTCCCACACACATCAACAAATGCAGGACAAGACCACGAGGCTTGCTGACATCTCGTCCCAAGTGGGCCTCACCATTCACAAACAGAAAACAAAAACAATGATGATGAACACAACCAGGGAAGAACCAATCTTGCTTGCTGGCACCCCGTTGGAGGAGGTGGAGTCCTTCACCTATCTCGGGAGCATCATAGACAAAAAAGGCGGCACTGATGCAGATGTCAGAGCACGAATCGGTAAAGCCAGAGCAGCCTTTCTCCAGTTAAAAAAGTGTGGAGTTCCAGAGAGCTGTCACAACACACCAAAGTCCGGATTGTCAACTCCAATGTAAAAGCAGTTCTCCTATATGGAGCAGAGACTTGGAGATTGACAAAAACCACAGTCAACAGAGTACAGACCTTCATGAACAGTTGCCTTAGAAGAATTTTGAAAATCCACTGGCCAGAGAAGATCAGCAACGTCAGACTCTGGGACAGAACAGAGCAGATAACAGCAGAGAATGAAATTGGGCGAAGAAGATGGGGATGGATCGGTCACAGCCTGAGAAAGCCAGCTTCCAGTATCACTAGGCAGGCATTGTCATGGAACCCCCAGGGAAAGAGGAAAAGAGGTAGGCCGAGAAACTCCTGGCGTCGAGACCTCCAAGCTGACATCAAGAGACTGGGAACCACCTGGAGTAGAATCGAAGGAGAAGCACAGGACAGGAGTTGCTGGAGGTCTCTCGTCGACGGCCTATACCCGGGTAGGGGTGACAGGCGTAAGTAAGTAAGTAAGTAAGTAGTAAAGTTGTATGGTCAGTTACAGAATTAACCCCTTTTAGCCCCAAAGTACCATTTATCAAATTTTGGAGAGGTTGACTAATGACTATGTACTTGTTGCAGGCGATGGATTGACCATAATAATTCAAGGGTAGTGCCAGATTAGCTTGGCGTCTGAAGGCACCAAGCTAATCTGGCACTACCCTTGAATTATCATGGTCAATCCATTTCCTGCTGTAGTGACCCGGGCTAAAAGGGTTAATGAGACGTTCTTACGTTAATATTGCACTGAATCCAGTATTAAACGACAACTAGGCTGCATGCACAAAGCGGTTAACTCAGTACTCAATAACCGATGTGATTTTAAACAACGTCTGTACTTACATGAATGGATCAAGGCTATGCAAACTGGGCGCAGAGGGATCTCAAAGTAGGCCCTTTTCAGTTGTAAGGAGTGGTTGTAACTGATAATTCCTGACGTGTTGCAAATGGAGCAATATAAATAACAAGCGTCTATAGACATCGACTTGTGCTATTTTCTTCATCGTTGAAGGTACGTGTGTCTATTGGCTTTTCTCTTTCACGTCCTTAGCCCAAGATATAATGTCTTGGCCAAGTTGATCAATATTTCACATTATAATTCCGTTCAGTGCCAGCCGACGCAGACTGTGTCTGCAGTTTTCATTAATTCAACACCAGGAAACTCTAGATGTTCCAGGAAGATGTATTTCAAGTTGTGTAAGCAGGAGGCATAGATCTTCATGAGCCCCCTCACCTGCAGGTGCTCATGAGGATCTATACCTCTTGCAACTGGATGGCGTTCAGATTTTCTCGGCACTGAAGGGGTTAAGCTCAGAATATTCACTGAAAGGTGTTGTCGACTATCCAGACGCCTGAAGAGATCTGCCCTGTGGAGACAAAAGACATTATGACCATTTTTGTGAAAAGCATGGTTTTCATTGTAATACTGGGCAGAAATGTCAAGCTTCTAATCGGACATTAGCCTAGGAGAAGGAGTATTCATAATACATACAGGTAGATGTTCCCGAGACGCAAAAGACGTGAGGCAGCAGCTATCTTGTTCTGGCATTCGGCCACTGAAAAGCCTAAAATTAACCCTTTAGCTGCCGGTAGCGGCTTTACCGCTGCCGACAGACAAAGGGTCACTTAGTTATTTAGTAGTAGAATGGTGGCATTACGCGATGGCAATATGACGATGATGATTATTATTACTATAATAATAATAATAATAATAATAATAATAATAATAATAATAATAATAATAATAATAATAATAATAATAATAATAATATTGTGTTGCATTTTTATTATTACTATTATTATTATTATCATCATCATTACCATGTTATTTTGTATTCTGAAATACCACCAAAAACGAGAAACGCAAAGAGAAGTGCAACACAGTTGCATCATAAAGATAGGTAGTGCATTGTAATTTGTCTATATGCATATTTCTTTAAAGGTTTTGAAGTCGAAAATTGATAAACTGTGTTGTATTTGACCTTTATAAAAAAATTAAAAAAAAATAATACATAGTTTCTTGTATAGCGCTGTTCTCCAGGAAAACACTGGACTCACTGCGCATGCACAACAGCACACCCTCTCTCTCAGACGCACGCACGATTATACACTACTTTAAACCACCCCATCTCTTCCCACCACCTTACATTCACTTTCTCTAGGATCAGAATAAAAGGCAGTCAACAGTTAGCTAAAAATGAGCTAAGTGTTAAATGCCCGACAGAAAAGAAAAGTCTTTAAGTGAGCTTTGAACTGTGACAATGTGGGCAGATTCCGCATTTCAGTTGGCAGTGAGTTCCACACACTTGGAGCTAAAATCTTGAGGTGAAAGAACGCTCCCCGACAGTTTTCATGTCAGTTAAGCTTCGGGATTTTAAAAAGTTTTACACTGGAGGAACGGAGGGTGCGTGATGGCTGATAAACAGACAGCTTGGCAGAAAGGTACGGCGGCAGAGATCCGTCAAAATACCGATAGGCGAAAATTGCAATTTTGTACTGGCAGCGGAATTTTACGCCGGGCAGCCAGTACAGCTGCTTCAGTAGAAGCGTAACGTGGTCTCTTTCGTTTCTTCAAGATGAGACGCGCCGCATTGTTTTGAATCATCTCAGCAAGCGTGAAATCTGATCTGCCGGTAAACCTGCAAGTACAAAATTGCAATAATCGAGCCTGGACGTAATGAATGCATTTACAAGTCTTGACGCCGCACTTTCTGTGAGATACGGTCTGAGGGAAGAAATTTTGCGCAGCTCAAGGAAACCAGCTCGGCAGACGCTACTGATATGATCATGCATGTAGAGCGTGTTTCTCTCTTTCTTTGGAAAACAATCACCCCTTTTTCGTTTCTCTTATTTCTTTGTGTGGCATTTCTTTGCAGTTTACACGTTTGGCAGTCACTTTTTTCCCCCCTTGATTTCATATGTCGTTTTTGTTTCCAGATGTGGGGAGCTGTAGTGCTGACCCTGGCGTTAAGCCTCACGCTGACGTCATGCGACATCACCGTTACGGTTACGAACCACTGGAATGGAGGGTTTCAGGCCGAGCCGTGCTTTACCATTACAGAAGAGATGCAGTCGTGGCACGTTAAGCTGACGTTCAGTGATCCTATTAACAGTCTTGATGTGCGTATTAACCACTTCATGTTTTCCACCCGTCTGTAAGAGGCATTTGCGCCGGGGCTCATGGGGATCTATTCCTCTTGCGGAAACCACTTTCGTATTCATGTTCTGGTCTTAGACGGCTGGGGATCTTTGACGTAGATGAATGGGTGGGTGGGTCGGGTGGATGGATGGATGGATGGCACGATGGATGGCACGATGAATAGCACGGGTGGACTGATGTACAGACGGACCAATGAATGAACGAAGGAATGATACATTGCACATCCGAACAAATGAGCGAGAAACGGAGGAACTGACTGACTGACTGAATGGATGGATGGATGGATGGATGGAAAGATCAATAAAACAATGTCAGTCAGTCAGTCAGTCAGTCAGTCAGTCAGGCAGTGAGACAGACAGTCAAGCAATCAAGCAATGAATGAAGGACGCAATGAACGTGCTGTTGAGTGAATAATGATAATTGTTAACAGGTATGGTCTGCAAAAATAGAGTCGACCAACGCGGACAAGACGGAGTACATTTTGACTAACAATGAGTGGAACGCAGTGGAGCATGTCGGGGACACCCTGTGTATTAATTTCCTAGGGCACGGTACGTGTCTATAATTACAATTAGTACATACCGAAGAGCAAAAGAAATGCGACGTCATTTTAATCATCGGGAACGCTTCAGTGTTTCGGATGATTTAACTCATTCTACCCCAGACACACCACAGCAAGATAATAATCGACCATGATAGTTCAAAGGTGATGCCAGAATAGCTTGGCGCCTATGGGCGCCAAGCTATTCTGGCATCACCCTTGAACTATCATGGTCGATCTGTGTCCTGCACTGCAATGCAGTCTTCAGAGGACAACGGCAAAATTTGGGGGATTTCGGTGACGGGGTAGAATGAGTGAAATGATGTCGCATTTTGTTTGCTTGTCAATATTCTAACAAGATACTCATCATGTCGCGGGGCTGGAGAGGCAACGACTACGGTTGTTTAAGATTAGTGCACGCGGGAGTTTTATCGAAAAGATTCAAGGGTAGTGCCAGATTAGATTGGCGCCTTGGAATTCGCCAAGCTATTCTGGCACTACCCTTGAATTTTCATCTCTTAAAATCGCCCTGTTAGTGTGTAATGGGCGTATGCCAGATTTTAAATTCACTACTGATAATGACACTGTGATATAGATATTTTAACGATACGGAAAATGATTTATCACAGCGTTACTACTTGAATGGTAAATCTGACAGATATACTGTAACAGACAACATCAAATATATTTTGCATAGCATCAAAACCGCACTTTTGTTTAACATGCAATAGCCTCTCTAGTGATTTTTGTGTTTTTGTAATTTTTGTTTTTTCGCATTTGTGTGTGTGTTTTTTTTTTGGTGTCTAACATTATCATTATTATTATGCGGAAAAAAACCATAAAATAAAATTATGGATCTAATATCTGCTTTTCCAAAAAATTCCCTTAGTGTTCAGTTAACTGTTCAGACGAACCAACTAGTGCTATGCAAAGATAGTGCCTGCGTTTCGCGAAGTTAATCCTGCACTGCAAAACGACTATTATTTTCCAGATGTCTCCTGTGACTCCGTACATAACGCGAAATAATTAGAGAAGAAATGTAAAAAATGCAAATGGCAAACATGACGTAGCATAACTCTTGTCACTTGAGCGCCTCTTTCACTGCGAACATTTGAAACAGGCGCTGGTGACCTCAACCCAACAGTCACGGCATCGCTGGTAGGTGCCTCGGGAGGCGGGTCAGGATCCACCCACGGTAAGCACACTGTCCTGGCAGACTCACCAATGTTAACCCATTCATTGCCGAGAAAACGGAGGCGAACCTAAATCCAGCGGCATGAGACATAGATCCTCATGAGCCCCCGCTTACACGGTTTATTGGCGAGAAAAATAGAACACCACCCAACTGCATGAGGTACAGATCCTCATGAGCCCCCGCAGTTGCGGGGGCTCATAAGGATCTATGCCTCTTGTTGATACCACTTGGAATACTTGTTCTTTTTTTTTTTTGGGGGGGGGGGGGAGTGGGGGGGGGGGAGGGAGATTTCAGAAACACGGTCTGCGACAAGTTGCACTGATCGTGTTATTCCCTTCCCTGCCGCTGTGCGTTCACTACACTGTTACACTGTAGGTACATTTTATTTCTGAAATCTTGGTTCTTTCAACGATCAAAACACCGTCCCAAAAAGCATGGTCACAAGTTGGTCTCAGCAAGAGGCATAGATCCTCATGAGCCCCCGCAGTTGCGGGGGCTCATGAGGATCTATGTCTCTTGCAGTTGGATCGTGTTCGCTTTTATTCTCGGCAGTGAAGAGATTAAGGCTGGGAGAGTTTGTGAATGAGTGTGTTGGAGTAAGGTGGGGGGGGGGGGCGAGGGGGGGGGGGCGGAGGAAGGAGGGGTGTATTGGTGGCGGGCGGGGGGAGAGGGGGGAGGGGGTTGGGAGGGGGGAAGGGGGAGGAGGAGGGGGGGGGGGCAGAGGGCTAAGGTGGGCGATGAGGTAAAGGTGAAACTTGTGAACCGATCTCACCGAAGTATTCGTGTTCTTGTGTCATTATTGTTACTTTCTTTGTTTTTTCTTGCCAGCGCCCCAAAACACCCAACAGGCGCAGACCACGGCTTCACTCGGACCGGGGGAGACACACCCACCAACGACCACGAGAGCTCCCAGTAAGTATTTTTACACGCATTGACGTTAACCCTTCGGCTGTCTGTAGCGCCCTTCGTCGTGGTGATTCATGCAGGAATTACCACGACAAAAAGCCTACCGACAGTCCAAGGATTAGTGTTACGTTTGTGGTTGTGTTACTCTTTTTAGGGCATGTGTGTGTTAACCATAGGAAAAGATCTCGTGTTCAGCTGAGTTATTATAGATAAGAATCACGTACCTTTTCAGTAAGATTCGTTTTCCTTTGCATGGAGAATTCCGATCGATTTTTGTTGTGTAGCTCGAACGTTGCGTGTAACAAACCCTTGCTACCAATAACTTACATTGTCTGTATTATCTGTGTGTGTATTGTGCAGGTGTTTTTTTCATTGTTGCGCTTATTATTATTATTATTATTATTATTATTATTATTATTATTATTATTATTATTATTATTACAGTATTATCATTATTGTTGTGGTTTTATATTGTTATCATTATAAATTATATTGTATTATATTATATTATATTATATTATATTATATTATATTATATTATATTATATTATATTATATTATATTATATTATATTATATTATATTATATTATATTATATTATATTTATTATATTATATTATATTATATTTTTTTTTGCTGCGGCTGTCGTTGTTTTCGTCTTGTTTGTATTAGCCCATTATAACAGTCTACTGTGGCGAAGAAAATGCGACCTCTACCCATCTGCAAAAGACATAGACCCTCATGAGCCCCCGCATTTGCGGGGGCTCATGAGGCTCAGTACCTCTTGCCGATCCCTCGTATTTCCATAGCCACTGACAGTGTATCAGTTAATGACTTGTGGTTGCAGTTCCCTTACCGACCGGGTCGGGCGTCGCCGCTACAATGGTTGTCAAGAACGACTATCACACCCGCTTCGAGGGTTGGATCGACTTTAACGTTGATCAAGACGTCCTCGCCTGGGTCGCGAAGATCCATTTCTCTAAACCCGTGGCGTCGCTCAACGTAAGCACCTTTTTTGTTGTTGTGTGCGTGCGTGCGTGCGTGTGTGTGTGTGTGTGTGTGTGTGTGTGTGTGTGTGTGTGTGTGTGTGTGTGTGTGTGTGTGTGTGTGTGTGTGTGCTAGCTTTTTGACACAGGCATGGGATATTTGATCACCTCTATAATCACGGGTAGTAGGAACTAACACAAATGTGTTATTTCCTGCTACCAATGTGAGAGGTGATTGTTTTCGCAACGATCATCACATGTCTGTCTTTTCCCCCAGTAACAAAAAGCCCTCGGGCCCACGACGGCCACAGTGGGCCCGCGCAAGCCATTCCGGGGCCACTGCGGTCGTCTTTTTACCGAGGACCTTTAAGGTTATCCTTTTCGTTCCGGACAGAGTGGAGGATATGACATATAGTCCACAGTATTGTCTTCTTTTCTACCCTTGGCCCTTTTTTTCACGTTGTTCTATCTGTATTCGCCTGGTCGCACGTTCTCAAGGCAACGGGCAGCTACTTATCACCCCTTATCAAGGCAACCGGTGACGAGAAGTCGCAGTTGACCACACATTTCAATGGCAACGTATTCGCTAAACAAAAAATGTATTATTACTATTAGTAGTAGGAGTAGCAGCAGCAGCAGCAGTAGTAGTAGTGGTAGTCGTAGTAGTAGTAGTAGCAGTAGTATTTATTTATTTATTTATTTTTATTTCTGTTTTAGCAACCAGCGCACGCCAAGGTGTACTCGCACAGCGAAGACGGGACCGAGTGGATCATCGTAGGAAATGACGACTACTTGCACATGATCCCCGGAACCCAAATGCAGGTCCGCTTCACTGCTGAGCTAGCTCCCGGACAAACCACACCTGTGGAGGCTACAGCTCTCCTGATGAACATGGGGCACGACAACTGGACGGTGTCATGCCCTCCCAACAGTAAGAATTGTCTTTGCACTATCGTGGTCAACACGTTTAACCCCGACGCACTACAGCAGGAGATGAACGACCATGATAATTCAAAGGTAGTGCCAGATTAGCTTGGCGCCGTCAGACAACAAGTTAACCAGTCACTACATTTGAATTGTGATTATATTTCACACGTTCACCATATATAACTTCATGGACAAATCAAGTTTGAAAGGAATGCTGCGCGTTGACTTTCGGGGTCACATAAAAAGGTCAACTTCCACCGAAGTCATGTGTAGTTGAGTAAGCTGAGAAATGGAATGGTTATTTCGAAGCGAGCAAAGTAGGCGACGTTTTTCACAGCGCCTCGACTGTCAAAACTAGACGGACAACTTCGCTTTCAATGATTCGCAGCATAATTGATCAGGCTTCATTATGCCGTGACATAGTTACTTCTCAACATGATTTTTAAGCTGGCGAGATCGACGTGGACAAAATATGTAAAGAAGTTCCAGCATCGCAATTAGCTGAAGTGTCTTTTTAATTTTTAATTTTTCTTTTTCTTTTTACAAAATTATAACATAAACTAGACTCAAATGTGCGACAAAAGTGTGAAAGCTCCAGTCGACCGCTGGAATCTAAAGGTTTAACCCCATTGTGCTTGCGGCCACCGGCACATTTTTCCATCCCTAGGCGCCACCTCCAAGTACAACTACGACTGTGTCTTGATGGAGTCCATCATGTTTTACGAGGCCCAGCGTTCCGGCAAACTGCCCGCCAACAATCGTATTCCATGGCGTGGTGACTCGGCTCTCCATGACCAAGGGGCTAACGGGGAGGACCTCACCGGCGGCTGGTATGATGGTGAGTCTGTTGATGAATTAGATTTATTTCTCTTAGCTATCCAGTCATGGAGTTAGAGTGTCAGAGATGGTTAGTCAGCGACCAACAGCCATTTTAGAACGCGTTTACCTATGAACTGTGTTTACTCCACAGTCCCAGCCGTCAACGTGAGGTCAGCAAGAGGCATAGATCCTCATGAGCCCCCGCGCATGCGGGGGCTCATGAGAATCATGCCCCTTGCAGTTGGGTGTTGTTCACCTTTTCTTGATAGTAAAAGGGTAAAACACAACAGCTGATGTTGACCGAAACGACGGGCGTGTTCAGATAGCATGTCCGTTATAAGGTCCTGGTAAATCAAAGTGGCACGGCTACAGTGCGGCCGAACTGATCAGTGATCCGGTCGTACTCTATAGGTAATGTCTGCCCCTGTCCCCCATAACCCGCCTGCTAGAGTCGTCCATTTCACTTCGGCGCCGTCGACGTTAAACCCCGAATTAACTAACAGCGTCTGATGGACCTTACAGAGTAAGAATGTGAGGCTTTAGACTCTACACTACATATTCAATAATAACTTCTGTTCTCAGCTGGGGACTTTGTGAAGTTCAACTTCCCCATGGCTTGGGCCACCACGGTGCTGGGCTGGGGTCTTCTGGAGTTCAAGGATGCTTACGAGGCCGCCGGTCAGCTGCAGTGGATGTACGAATGCATCAAGTGGCCGCTGGACTACCTGCTGAAGTGCCACGTGGCTGATGATGTACTGTATGCGCAGGTGCGTTTTGGTACTCTTTCTTACGTCACATGTACAATTCAAATTACAAGTTGCGTCATTTGTCACACATTCGCGAATCTTATGTTCACAATAAGCAACATCTTTATCTTATTGGCTGATGACGTACTGTATGCCCAGATGAGGTTACGTCATGTGTGCCGTTAACTCCACAGCCAAGGCGAACGCTAACTCATCTTCAAGTGACATACATCCTCATGACCCCACGCAGTCGCTGGGGCTTATAAGGATTTATGTCTCTTGTTAGTCATGTGTACATTACGCCTATTGTTTGGTCCCATTTTCATCTGTGGTTTTCACGCGACTTCGGCCAGTACCTAGTGGTTTCGTACGCGCAGTTTGTCATCAACGAAAGCGAAAGGGGTTTAAATTGCAAGATTAGTCATTTGCCACACATGCACGAATCTTACGTTCACATAAGCAGCTCTTTTTCTTTCTAGTAATTGAATATTATCCTTCTGCCATGAGGTCAAAACCCAGAACAACTTTGCGCTTTTACACAACAGTTTCAGAAGACCGATCAACCATATTATTAGCTGAATGGTGGAGCCAAAACACCTCACCGATTGCGGACGTCAAGTCAGTATAGCACC
Organism: Semisulcospira habei; assembly: GCA_036245525.1. NCBI lineage: Eukaryota > Metazoa > Mollusca > Gastropoda > Semisulcospiridae > Semisulcospira > Semisulcospira habei. Next base: position 227,980,982 of record BTPG01000001.1, on the reverse strand, counting down.
ACCCTTGAACTATCCATGTCGATCCATATTTTGATTTGAAACAGTTTATCGCCAGCAGACGTGAAGCTAGTCTAGCCCCACGTGTTGAAATATTACCGTCGTTGCACATCTTAATTTAGCGTCAAGCCAGAACAGGATAATACTAATTTCTTTGTCGTATCAGGTGGGTGACGGAGGCGTGGACCACGGGCAGTGGGGACGTCCGGAAGAGATGACCATGAGCAGGCCGGCCTATAAGATTGACGCCACTCACCCTGGCTCGGACTTGGCTATGGAGACCGCCTCAGCCTTTGCCGTTGGCTCTATGGTCTTCAAGGAAAAGGGTGAGTTTGAAACTTCTGTCACATTTCTTTCTTTCTTTTTGACGTCATGCTTCGAAGGTACGGCTGTGCCTTAACTCATTCGAGACGAACGGCATCCGGATACACAAGCCGCGTATCCAGATGCAGTTCTTCTCGAATGAGTTAATCAGCATTATGACTGCGACTGACGACATCATTCAGAGGACAAGATGCGTAACGGCGTCGTCAGTAGCAATAAAAGTGTTAAAGGACGCCTCAGCCTTGCCTGTGCGTTCTGTTTATACTGGCGAGCAAAAGAAATGCGAGATTTTTGGAATTGACGGAAACACTTAGCGCAAGAAATGCGACATTTGTGGACAATTCAGAAACCTTAAAGTGTTTCTGTCGATGTCTAAAGTGTTTCTGTCGATGTTATTATCTAACTTGTCACATTTTTGAGGGGCTTTAAAAAAAAAAAAGAAACTGCATGGTCCCAACGGAAGTACATGATACCTGCGTAAGCTGGCTTGGTTGTGTAACTCCCTACATTGTTTATTTATCTTATCGTTTTGTGCCTGGCGGTTTGACTGAATGAAGATTAGTACTGAGAAACATGACTTACCATGCAAAGATGTATTTGGGAGAAAACGTTTTGCCGAGCGAGTACGTTGTCAACGAATCATGTGATCATACGTTAGTAACATGAGATAGTATCCTTCCGTTACCTTGAGAACGGACGATAAGGGAAAAAAGCGAATAGAGCTAGCGAATAACCCCACGAAGAAAGAAACACGCTCAGAAATGACAGTTACAGCACTGTTCTGTTGTAACTGTCTTTTCTAATCGTGTTTTTTTCTTCGTTGAGTTACTCTCTGCATTTTACACGGATAGAGCAAGATAACAACACCAGGAAGAAAGAAACACGCTTAGAAAAGACAGTTACAACACAACTGCGTTGTAACTGCTTTTCTAAGCGTTTTTGCTATCTTCGTTGCGTTATTCTTCGCATTTTACACGCTTTGGCAGTCGCCTTTTTTCTTCTGGATTTCGAATAGAGTTAAACCAATGAGAAAAAGTGTAATGAATCGGAAAGAAGACAAATCTCATGATCTGGACATTTCACTTTTGTTGCAGATCCCACCTATGCTGCCACACTGCTGGAACACGCTAAGGCTCTCTGGAACTTCGCTATCAAGCATCCAGGCAAATACAGCAGCAGCGTACCAGGAGCCTCTGCATACTATCAGTAAGATCGATACATATTCATTAAAAAAAATTCCTTAAAGGGCAATTGTAATTGCCATTTAAGGGATAAATTCAGTTGTTTTTTAAAAATAAAAATTGAATTTAAATTCCATATTCAATTAATTTTTTTTACTTATCCCTTAAGGGCAATTGCAAGAAATTGTAAGGCAACTTTAACAAACCAGAATATTAAAAAAAAAAAAAAAAACTGAATAGAAACATTAGCGAGGTTTTCTTTACATCAACGACTTCCAACAACGAAAGAGCGCAAAATCACTGTGGATAACCAGTCTGAAGCTGGGCTCATGAGGATTTGTGCCTCTTGAAGATGTCTGAAGTGTTGTCTATGCTCGGGGTACAACCTGGTTGTCCGCCGTGATGTTGTTCTCGGTAGTTATTGGGTGTCACTATTATACTACACGCCGTACCACTGGGTCGTTTATGTTACAGCAACTCAAGATATATTATAATCTGCAAGCTTGAAATTTTCTCCGGGAAAGGCCTGTCAATACAGGGTTGAACTTTAATAATCGAGATTTGAAAACTCATGAAATCGTCTGCACGCTAAAACAACAATTTTTGTCTCGATTCAAACGTCACGTCACATGAGTGCGAAGTCAAACTAAAAAGTCAGGTCTCATGGAAAGCGTGATGACCAGAAAGACCTTGACCTGTGTTTTTGCGTCTGCGATAAAGAGGTCACCCGACAGATTCGCATCTCTTTGTTAATACGTCAGGTTAGTGGACTTGTTTAGATTGATATGACGTCAGATGAAGTATCTTCCAAGAAACTATGTGTTCTCGAATGTGCGACATTTTGGAACTTTGTCTCTGTGAAAACAAGTCTGCACAAACTCGTGGATGTCGCAAGTGAGTGCAGTTTATAAACATCCCTGCTCTCAGTTATGTAACTGCGAAAGTGAATCGAGACAAATTCGTTAACTAATGGGTGTTGCTGACTTCTCGACTGTCGCGAATAACCTCAACATTTAAGCGTTTCGCTTATTCTGGCAACAGTCTCGATGTGACCAAAAGTCATAATTTCGTCTCCGATCTACCCAGTTAATATGTCAATGGTCGCACACATTCAGAATTACTGATTTAGTAAGGATTCGTTTGAAACGAACGACTCCCAACAACGAACGAGAGCGAAGTCACAGCTAATATTTAGTGAGGTCCATACGCACAGAAAACACTCCAAACATCTCCAAGAGACATAGATCCTTATGAGCCCTTCGTGCTCATGAGGATCTATTCCTCTAGGAGATGTTTAGAGCGTTGTCCATGGTTATTGTAGTGGTTTGTTATCAGCCGTGACTTTGCATTACTGACTTGCCATCGTCCATGCAGATCTTTCAACATTACTGACGAGATGTGCTGGGGATCTCTGTGGCTGTACAAGGCGACGGGCGATCAGCAGTATCTGACTGAGGCCAAGAAATGGTACGATGATGCTCCCGACTGGGGCATGTCCTGGGACGACGTCATCATCGGTAACCAGGTTGGGACTGGTTCCACACGACTTTGATTACTCTTGCTGAATGCTCCATGAACAGACATAGTTTGTTGCTTACTATCTCTGAGAGTACAACTGTTCTTTAGAATTGTATTCACTTATTATTATTATTATTATTATTATTATTATTATTATTATTATTATTATTATTATTATTATTGATTAAGCTTGGATGTAACAGTTAGATAGTAATTGTATGAATATCTTTTATCTGACACAGAATACGAATACGAATAACTTTATTGTCCCAAGATGGGGAGTTTGTTTGCAGCGGAATTTTAAAAGAAACATAAAAATAAACGTCAACATAAAAAATAAATACATTTGACTGATTAAAACACACTGACCTATCACAGCAAGCATATGCATGTATATAATATCACAACCATCTGTAATGTCTTAACATAATAATATAATCATAATAATATTGTCTTCTTTCAGTCTCTTTACACTTTGTCTCATTGGCCTGGCTCTATTCGATTTTCCCCTGGTCGTCGGTTTTCAAGGCAACGGAAGTCCCCCTTTTCACATGTTACCAAAGTAACGTGATAAAATAGACTCCTTTAATACATGTTACGATGACAACGTTACTCACTGAGCAAAGCGTTCTACCCCGAATACGTATGTGGCCAATCACATTTCTCGGTACAAAAATACCCTAATCTTCATTCAGTGAAACCTCTAAACAAAAATATGTCAATAAATAAATAGTCCAGGAGTCTACACAGCAAAAAGAACTATATGTAGTTGTTCTGTGATACCGCTGGTACTAGTTTCATACAAACATAACTGAATAATTCAACTGAAGCGAAGGCCCTATCACGTGCTGACCGTATTGGAAACGACTAAGAAAGCTTGATAAATACAAATAGAGGGGGTTACACAACAAAATAACTGTCTGAACGCGTTGTGTTCGGCCTATAGTACGAATTTCGTACAAAAGATTGACTGATAATGTGTTAAATTAAAAGATACTTGAGAAGAAATTCCAGGTGAGTGCAGTTCGCGCGAGGTTGTTTGCTGATAGTCCGAAGCGTGAAGATTAACGTCCCCTAGAATTTCTACGTCACACGTAAAGTGTGGGGTTCTTTGAAGGGTATTTTTCACGCTTATACCTTTTACAGCTGAAGACAAAATCGTCGTATTACGAGTGAGGCTTTGCCAGTGGTTCTTGTCGCCTCTCGGTACGGTCAGGGGTGTGTGTGTGGGGGGGGGGGGGGGGGAGGGGTTGGTGGGGATGGGGGAGGTTGGGGGGTTGGGGGGTGGAGGGGGGATGTCGGAGGTAAGAGTCTCGGGGTAAAGCCCTCGACATTTATCTCCGACATTCACCCCCCCTGACCGGACCCTCGAGTCGACAAGAACCACTGGGAAAGCCTAAGTCGTAATACAACTAATAATATCCTATATACAATAATATTAACGTATAAAAAATGAATGTCTGAGGTGGGTTAGATTGTGATATGAATTGTTTGGATTTGTCCGAATTTAATTTGTCTTGCTTTAGGTTGGTCATAATCAGATGTGTATCGTTTTCTATTGGACAGATTCTGATGTACAACGTAACTGGCGAGGAGAAATACAAGCAGGCGGTAATGGGCACGTTCCACGATTGGTTTCCGGGCGGCGGTCTCCAGTACACGCCGAAAGGACTGGCCTACAGGCTGCAGTGGGGATCCCTGCGTTACGCTTGTAAGAAGACAAGTCTATTTTGTTTGAAAGTTTCTATCAAAACGGAAAACCCTAAGGCAAGATATGAACCGTGTGTTATTTTGTCCGTGGATTCAGTTCCTGTTGTTGATTCCCCCCCCCCCCCCCCCCCCCCCCCCCCCCCGCTAATCAGATGTAGGATGATATGATATATTCCTCTTGCTCTACGAAGGTACAGTAATTCACAGCGCTAGCCTAAACACCTTTTGCTCACTTCCTTAACTCTTCACTCCCGGCACAACACAAGCAACATCCAAATGCAAGAGACTTAAATCCTCCTGTTGGCCTCATTCACATCTATGTTACGCAGACAGATGGGTTTTCCTGGCGGTCAGTCTGCGACGATTCCCATGATAGCGTTTCAAAACGCTGACGGCGATGGATTTTAAGCCCTTGACTGCTACTGAAGATGACGCTCGGCGGAACAGGCGCGTTGACACTCGTCTTGCCCGAGGAGTGGTACCGTCAGTAGCAGTCAAGGGTTAAGCTTATTGACAACTCTTTCAGCCAATATGGCGGCGGCGGCACTGTTTGCGGCAGAGTACGGGATCGATACGGAAAAGTACCGTCACTGGGCCATGTGTCAGATCCACTACGCTCTCGGGGATGCGGGACACAGCTTTGTGGTCGGCTTTGGCGAGAACCCTCCGGTGCAGCCTCACCACCGCTCAAGGTAGGTAATGTCGGACACACAGATATCTTTTTTGAAAAAACACCAGGGAGAGGGAAATGTTTATGAAATGCACTCCAAGCCCCTGTTTAACCCGTTTAGTGCCGAGAAACTGTGAACACCACCCAGTTGCAAGAGGTATAGATCCTCATGAGCCCCCGCAAGTGCGGGGGCTCATGAGGATCTATACCTCTTGCTGACAACATTTTGAATCTATATTCCCGGGACATCCAGGGCTAGTTGGATTTGAGTTAACGAAGATTGCAGAAACACAGTCTGGTCAGCTGACACTGAACGGGTTAACCTCGTCACTGCTGAGAAACACCGAAGACGATGCAACTATACGAGCAGTTGCGGGGGCTGACGTGGATTAGTGTCTCTTGCTGACACCACTTTGCATCCGTTATTCATGTCCTTGGACGGCTTGGAAATGTCTTGGCAAGGAACTAAAAGCAAGATTTTAGGAACAAAATTAAATCTGCGCCAAATACGCCACATAAACTAGTTTCATATTCCGAGACCCTTGTTTGTTTCCCTGAGGAAAAGAAGAGTTCCAAGACAGCGCGTAGAATGCGTTGCAGGGGGTGTAATTCAAGCGACAATCTGTGGTCCTGGCTTTTGGTCGTTGAGGGAACAGCGATTTCAGAAACAGAACTGTACTTACAGTGGCAAGGAAGGGGTTATAAACATTCATTTAGTTGGCTACATGACTGTTTAGCTTTTGATCGTTGAATAAATGAAGATTTCAGAAACAGAAATGTACGTACCGTGGCAAGGGTTAAAACCCATCATTGAGGTGGCTATATCCACCTAAATGATGGTCTTTAATGACATGTGATCTCTCATAAAGGCGATCGCTCAAAACAGGTTCTGTTGCATACCTCTTGCATGTAGATCTTGTTGGCTGTACAAGGCAGTGGGTCACTCAGTTTGCTATTTTCTCCTCCCCAGCTCGTGCCCCATCCCTCCCGGCATTTGCAACATGAACGTGCTCCACATTGACATCCCTAACGTGCACGTCCTCTACGGAGCGTTGGTAGGGGGACCGGGCTCAAATGACGATTACGAAGACAGCCGAAACAACTACGTCAATAACGAGGTGGCTGTCGACTACAATGCTGGCTTCCAGACTGCTGTGGCAGGTGCGTACAATTATTTTTTTCAACACATGTGCATAAATATAACACATGCAGGTTACATAATAAAATCCAGACCAAGCGTCTAATTTGCAAAGAAACACGCTTGGAAAAGACAGTTACAACACCACCCCAGTCGTGTTGTAATTGTCTTTTTCTAAGTGCGCTCCTTTTTTCGTTTCCATGCAGGGTATAGTCAAAACAAAAATGCTTTCATTTTCAGCATCTGACATCTGTGTGTATAAGTCTAATTGGCTTGATCGAACTGGAGTGGTTTCTTTTCAAGCATATGTCATTGTCAGTGACTTTCGACTTTCGTTGTAACGTTAAAAATTACAGACAGGCATAATTATATCTGTCTTTCTAACCCGTTGGGAGTCGGTAGCGGTTTTAGTTGCAATGATTCCTGATAGAATCATCGCGACTAAAATCGTGTTTAAGTCTGTTTGGCTTGAACGAACTTAAGTGGTTTCTTTTCAAGCATCATTATCCTCGTTAATGACTTTCGACTTTGGTTGTAAAGTTCAAAATCACAGACAAGCACACATCTGTCATGTTAACTTTGTGGGTGTCGGTAGCGGTTTTTCATCGCAATGATTCCTGCAAGGAATCATCGCGACTAAAACCGCTACCGACACCCAACGAGTTAAGGCCAAAGACAGTAAGAACTTTATCTCAATCTACCCCAGACACACCACAGCAAGATAAGGATCGACCATGATAGTTCAAGGGTGATGCCAGAATAGCTTGGCGCCTTTGGGCGCCAAGCTATTCTGGCACCACCCTTGAACTATCATGGTCGATCTGTGTCCTGCACTGCAGTGCAGTCTTCAGACGACAGCGTCAAAATTTGGGGATTTCGGTGTTGGGGTAGAATGAGTTATTCAAGAATCGCGAAAATGTCATGTCACGTGTAATGCACGAGACACATTTCCTTTGTGGGCAATGAAGTGTCGTTCGGTGAGTGTTAATTTTGTCATTTGTGAATATTTCAGGTCTGCGTCATCTGCTGCTGATCCACGAACACCCAGAGCAGAGTGGATCCTCTACCTGCCCTTACAGATAAATCACAAGCTATAACGCTTACCATCTGCAAGTCGCATAGACTCTCATGAGCCCCTGCAAAGCAGGGGTTCATGAGAATCTATGCCACTTGCAATTGCAGGGGTTCTTGAGGATCTATGTCTGTTGGAGATGTAGGATTGACTTTGCTGTGATGTTGACATATCTTTTGGATTTTGACTGCACGTGATATTCGTCATCAGTAGATGCAATTTTCAGTAGGATAATTGACCTTGCAAATAAATATTTAGATTATACAATATTTTTCTTGCTGCTATTGTTTTCTTTTTGGTAGATGTTGTTGTTATTGTTGATGTTGTTGGTGTTATGGAACCGTTGCTAATCGCTGTTTTGTTGCTGTTGCTGTTAAATTGTCCCTGTTGCAGTTGACGTTGTCGTTAGTGTTGTTGGTGCTGCTTTGTTGTTGTTCTTGTTGTTGCTGCTGTTCATGTTGATTAAACATTTAATTTAGGATAACACGACAATATATACCTGTCGTCTAACTTGTCTTACTAATCCACGCACCAGACAATGCAGCAAATTATGAACACATAAGTCAGAAATATATTAACCCCTTCATTGCTGAGAAAAACTGAAACCAACCAACTTCAAGAGGTATAGATTCTCATGAGCCCCAACAATTGCGAAACAGCGAAAAAAACCACGAAACAAAAATCACATTGTTTCTCACAAATTCTGTTTTCTCAAATATGAACAAGATGGGATGCCTAGCCCATAGCAGTTCAAAATTTTAATCTCATTCCTCTGATCCATCTCTCTACACCCTAACCCACCCTACCCTCTGATCCACACACACTGGCACAGACAAATACACACACGGTGTTTCGCGTCGTGTTTTTGCGTTCTGTGGGCTGGCGAAGCGACAGCCATTTTAAAGAAGAATTGCACAAGTAGCGAAATAACGTCACCAAAAGCTTCACGTCATGGCATCCCACGACGCCATGTACATAGTGACGTCACTAATCGTAGAATTAAAAATTTTCGTATGAGAGGATGAAACTTGGTAATTTTCCAGGGGATTCTCATACTTTTATCTTTTAATCTGACCTAATCGTACCCGACAGCCGGGACAAACAGCAGGCATATGTAAATAATGTTCATGAAAAATCATTCGCGTATTAAGGAGAGGATTTTTTTTTTAATTAAAAAAAATTAAAAATCTATAACTCTTTAAAAATGAATCTAAAAATGTTTTTATTTTATTTTATTGAATTATCACTCAAAATTTTGAAGGGGTAGGCCTACATGGTTGGCTACAGAACTCATCCAATGTCTATTCCGAAGGAAGCTCAAAATACAATTTTAAGTGAGAATTTAAACAAATTATGTACTTTAAAGTGAACATTGTTCTGCAATGAGCACTCCGATTTTAATAACCTCGGAGGCTCTCTTAGCGATTTTAGATTGAGAGAACAAGAGAATTTCTTAAGGTTTAAAGCCTTTACGTACAGAAATAGATTAGATATTCAATGACACACACACACACACACACACACACACACACACACACACACACACACACACACACACACACACACCACACACACACACACACACACGCACACACACACAAACACGCAATTACGGCGCTTGGCGCCAACAGTATGTTCTACAGCAAGGTTAGAGAAGCTAGACCTGACGTAATTTTTATCTTGTTACTTCTTAGCCAGAGTCTGAGGCCCCCACGCATAGGACGTCATGTACGTGCAACTGACAGGGCTCCGCCGCGTCCCGTTTCAAAGTTGTTACTATTTTATAAATTAATAGAAACAGTAAAAAGTGTATTAAACCAGCAGGAGATGAACTATCATGGTCGAGCCATATCTTGCTGTGGTGTGTCGCGGGCAGAATGAGTTAATACAGTAATTTCTAGTTATTCTCACAAAGTGAATACATGTACTGGCATGTATGCAATGTATGTAGAAATGTTTAAAAAAAAAAAATAAAATAAATAATCAGACAAATTTAAACACACACACACACACACACACACACACACACACACACACACACACACACACACACACACACACACACACACACACACACACACACACACACACACACACACAAAACCACACAGAATTTCATCATTTGACTCGATTTTTAGTTCTGGAATTCTTTTATTTTTTTTGGTTTGTAAATGAGATTGCGTCCCTCTGATAGTCAAAACATCCACACAGAAACATATGGAACGTTTTACTTTAAATGAAAAAAGTTACCTCCACCACAATAAGAATGATTGCCTTTGTCATTTGCGCGCGCGCGTGTGTGTGTGTGTGTGTGTCTGTGTGTGTGTGTGTGTGTGTGTTTAGCTGCGTGCCTGCGTTTGTGCGTGCACGTACGTGTGTGCATGCGCGCGCGCGAGTTCATGATGATGATGATGATGATTTCGACTTGTACCCCACGCCCATCTAATCCAAGCTAGAGGCATGCTCAGGGCGCGTGTGTGTGTGTGTTCTCGCGCACATAGATGTTTTTAGTCGTGTCGACAAGATTTGGGTGTGTAAGTCAAAACATTTTTAAAAGTGGCGACCTCGGTTATAAATACACTTTGAACGTGCATGCTGTAAGTACCATGCCTTGGGTGCGTGCACTGTGTCCTTGATCTACTATCTTGTCGAGTCCCTACAATCTCTTTATTAACACATTCGAGACGACCAACATGCGGACACGCGGAGAACATGCTGTCGTCTCGAATGAGTTCAAGTTAATGAACGCCCTATATCCAACCCAGCCTCCTCACCCCGGGATCCCTTCCCGGCTTCGGGAAAACGGATGTAAATTTTGGCAGACCACTAAGAAGCATATATATTCATGAACCCCCGCATTGCTGCTGGGGTTCATGTGGATCTATGTCTCTTGCATACGGGCGATGTCTGTCTGCCCCGGGAGTGTGTACACAGACACAGATTGATCTCTTCCACGGTACCCTACATCACCACCAAAGATGAGCACAGCACTGTGAGCAAGAAAGCCCTGACACTGGCCATGCTCGAAGAAAAGTATCCCCAGGAAACATGGATACGGGCATACACCGATGGATCAGCCACAGATGCAGTTCAGAATGGAGGGGTTGGGGTGTACATTCAGTACCCAAACGGAAAATGGCAGGCAGAGGCAGTATCAACAGGCCTACACTGCACAAATTACAGAGCTGAGGTGGAAGCCCTGGTCCGTGCTGCAAACACCCTTAGTGGCACTGCGGACCCTGATGCCCAGATTGTCTTCCTAAATGATGCCATGTCTGTCCTTGAGGCAGCAACAGCAAGCAAACTGCCACGTCTACAAGAGGCACTGCAAAACATCAAGTGCACCAGACTAGTGCTGCAGTGGATCCCTTCACACTGTGGCATTTACGGCAATGAAGAAGCTGACAGAATGGCAAAAGTGGGCGCAGAGAAAAGAACAAGACGAAAATGGAGTCAGCTTCACAGAGACGAAGACCATCATTAAGTCTGTGTACAGACCACCACAACGGCCCTAGACAGTTACCATCATCTGTCCAGACAAGAGCAGGTGACCATCTTCCGTCTGAGGACTGGGCACAACCGACTCATTTTCCACCTGCACAGACGCTTTCACCTCGTGCCATCTCCCCAGTGCCCTTGTGGAGAAGCAGAGCAGACCACAGAGCACATCCTCCAGGACTGTGGGAACCACCAGCTGCTGAGGGAGGAGATATGGCAGAAGCCCGCCACTCTACAAGAAAAACTGTACGGGCCTGTGGAGGTGCTACAGAAGACCACAGATTTCATTTTGAGAGCCAAACTCCAAGTGTGATGGCGTTCGAGAAGAAGAAGAAGACACAGATTGAAGGCAAGGCGTTGTGCAGGTCCTCTATAGTTGACCTCAGGCCTGAACCATGGTCAAAATTAGATAATGTGAGTTACTCAGTTTTAAACCATTTAGACTCAACGCCCTTCAGCAGGCGATGGATTGACCATGATAATTCAAGGGTAGTGACAGACTAGCTTGGCGCCTGAAGGCGCCAAGCTAGTCTGTCTCTACCCTTGAATTATCACGGTCGATCCATTTACATGCACCTGGTACATAGTCATCAGATGACACCTCCAAAATCTGGGAAATGCGGCCGTAGAGGTAAATGGGTTAAGTACCGTACTTCTACACGGGGCACGCATTTTCATCAACTATGGGCTCGCCTGTACGTCTTGTTGGACACAGTCGCCAGTCGTTGAGTAGGTTTAGATCGGTCTTAACACATTCTACCTCAGGACCGAAATCCCCATTTTTTTTAAGTTTCCCTCTAAAAGACTGCACTACAATTCTAGAGATCGATAGCGGATGGGAGTTCAAGGATGGGCTCCAAGCTATTCTGGCACCACCCTTGAACTATCATGCTCGATCCATGTCTTCCTGTGGTGTGTCGGGGCTCGATGAGTTCAGCCCTTCCCTACAGCTGGACACATTTTTTTCCCTTCTGCAACTTTTGCTCATTCAACGATCAAAAGCCGCATATTACGTCCAAAGAACTTAGATTGAAATTGGTCACAGCAAGGAACATCATTACTCACGAGCCCCGGCAACTGCGGGGGCTCAGGAGGATCTATATCTCTTGCAGTTGGATCGTGTTCATTTATTCCTCGGCATCGAAGGGGTAATCTACTTCAGATAACACATTCCAGGCGGCAACGCTATACGACCTTTTCGCAGCTATTGATGCGGGGCACCAAGAGCAAGGGTGCATCAACACTCCCGCAGCTAATGATGCGGAGCGCCTTGAGTACGTTATTAGAGCCAAAGGATGCTCAAGGGTACGCAAGGGAAGTGGCCCCATACACACAGTGTTTCATGACTATAGTTATGGCCGCTCTTAACGCAATGTCCAACACATGTCACGTGTTGCCGACAAGAGTAGACGCATTTACTTCTCTTTCTTTTTTTTCTTCTTTTTGTTTGTTTCCTCAATTAAAAGAGCTAGCTAGGTCACAGGGTATCAGATTAAATAAAATGCAGTCAAGGTCTGTGCGTGAGAAATTGTCAGCTGCTATCAGAAGTTTGAAAATATGTAACTCTGAGGTTAAAGTTACGTGAAAATTTACATGCAGCCCATTAATATCAGAACAAACCAACAAGGATTAATACTGTAGAGGTTAGTATCAATTGTCTTACTGAAGTTTAGTATATGTGAATGTGTGTGGTTCATATGTATTGTTTATTACTATATTATATTATTATATCAACATCGTATGATTCTGAATTAGGGGAGCAAGGAGATCAGATCATTGACTCCTCAATTTATTTAACAGCCTGTCAACCTGATTATTGTGGAAGCTTTCCTAGCTCGTGCCCAAAATGGCCAAGCGTTATACACATTTTGGAATGTATACTGTTCACAAAAAGTAAAAGATATTAAGATTTCAACTTGAATTGTTGAAAATTTCAACAATTCAAGTTGTCTCAAATTCCCCTACTTTTTGTGAACAGTATACATTACCACTGGAAGCCACGACAGCGTATTACAACCTTCACCTCCTTGCGCATTTAGCCACGGGCCCCGAAAGGTACCCGTGGCTGCACCCACAAGTGGGTCAAGGTTGTTTAAAATCATTGTGGTTATTGAGTACTCATTTAAACTTTCAATATTCAAGAAATTTATTGTCCTTAATTTTTCTTTGCCCGCTGAGTGTAAACAAACATAACGTCACAAAAATAATATCATCAATGTTAGTAAGTTGCATGGTCAGTTACAGAATCACATTAACTCATTCGAGACGTGCCGCATACGGATACGCGGCGGTTAGTCGCTTATCCGTAGGCCGCACGTCTCGAAAGAGTTATTAAGACATACAATTAAGTTCTTAAGTTAAAGATAGCACTGAATCTACTATTAAACCACAAGTAGGCTGCATGCACAAAGCGTTTAACCTAGTACGCTATAACCAATGTGGTTTTAAAGAACGTCTGTACTTATCTGGAAAGATTAAGGGCGTAGGGAGATCTCAAAGTAGGTCTATTTCAATTGTAAGGATTGGTTTCAACTGATAATTCCTGACGCGTTGTAAATGTAGCAATATAAATAACAAGCGTTTATGGAATAAATTTGTGGAATTTTCTTCATCGTAGAAGGTACGTCTTTGGTCAAGATGAAATGTCTTTGCCAATATGATCAGTGTTTCATATTTATGCTCTTAATAATGATTATGGTGTTGACTATTCTGACGCCCGAAAAAAAATTTGCCCTTTGGAGGCAAAAGAAAGTATGTCAAGTTTTGTGACAAGCGAGATTTTTTTTATATTGTAATACAATGAAAATCTCGCTTTTCACACAAATGGACAGACTCTTGTACCTTAACTGGGCAGAAATGTCTGTCTTCTAATCGGACATTAGACTAGGAGCACTAGATGTACTCGTACGTGCTTCCAAGACACAAAAGACTTGAGGCAACACACAACAGCTATCTTGTTCTAGCATTCTGCCACTGAAAAGTCTAAAATCAACCCTTTGGCTGCCGATAGCGGATTTTGCCGTGATAATTCCTGCAGGACAATAGCCGCTACCGACAGTAAAAGGGTCAAATAGTTATTTAGAAGTAGAATGGCGACACGATCATAATAAGGCCGACGATGATGGTGATGATGCTGATCATTATTACTATATTATTATTATTATTATTATTATTATTATTATTATTATTATTATTATTATTATATCATCGTCGTCATCATCATCATCGTTGTCATCATCATCATCGTCGCCATATTCGTTATTTACCCCCAAAAGAGAGAAACACAGAGATACATTCAACACAGATATAACGATAAGTAGTGCATTTTAATTCTGTCTATTTGCATATTTCTTTTTAAAGTTTTAAAATCGAAAATTTAATAAACTGTGTTGTTTTTTGACCTTTCTAAACGTGTTTCTCTCTTTCTTTGGAAAACAGTCACCCTTTTTTGGTTTCGTGTATTTCTTTGTTTCACATTTGTTTTGCAGGTTACACGTTTGGCAGTCACCTTTTTTGTTTGCCTTAATGTAATATATCGTTGTTGTTTACAGATGTGGGGAGCTGTAGTGCTGACCCTGGCGTTAAGCGTCACGCTCACCTCATGTGACATCAGCGTCACGGTGACGAACCACTGGAGTGGAGGGTTTCAGGCCAAGCCGTGCTTTACCATTACGGAAGAGATGCAGTCGTGGCACGTTAAGCTGACGTTCAGTGATCCTGTTAACAGTCTTGATGTGCGTATTAACTACTTCATGTTTGACCACCCGTCTTCAAGAGGTATACATCTTCATGAGCCCACGCCAGGGCTCATGAGGACCTATGCTTCTTGCGGAAACTATTTTTGTATTTATGTTCCACCCTTGGACAGCTGGGGATCTTTGACGTTAATGGATAGATGGGTGTGTGGGTGGTTGGGTGGGTGGTGGGTGGGTGGATGGATGGATGGGTGGGTGGGTGGGTGGGTGGGTGGATGGATGGGTGGGTGGGTGGGTGGAATGGATGGATGGATAGATGGATGAATGGATGGATGGATGTACAGACGGATCAATGAATAAACGAAGGAATGATAAATTGCACGGCCGAAGAAATGAGAGAGGGATGGAGTAACTGACTGACTGACTGACTGACTGAATGACTGAATGAATGAATGATTGAATGAACGAATGGAAGGAAGGCCGAATCAATCAATCAATCAATCAATCAATCAATCAATCAATCAATCAATCAATCAATCAATCAATCAATCAATCAATCAATCAATCAATCAATCAATCAATCAATCAATCAATCAATCAATCAATCAATCAATCAATCAATCAATCAAGCAATGAAGCATTAAACGTGCAATTGAGTGAATAATGATAATTGTTCTCCACATAACAGGTTTGGACTGCAACAATAGAGTCGACCAACGCGGACAAGACAGAGTACATTTTGACTAACAATGCGTGGAACGCAGTGGAGCATGCCGGGGACACTCTGTGTATTGACTTCATAGGACATGGTAAGTGTTTATAATTACAGTTAATACATACCGAAGAGCAAAAGAAATATAATATCATTTTAATCATCGGAAACACTTCAGTGTTTCCGATGATTTAAATGATGTCGCATTTTTCGGCTTGTCAGTATAATAAAATAAAATTCATCATGTGTCGCGAGGCGGGAAACTAATAAAAGTAGTGCTCGAATAACTTCGTTTTGGGAGTTTTATCGAAACAGATTTAAGGGTCGTGCCACATTAGATGGCGAAATGGAAGGCGCCAGTACAACCCTTGAATTTTCATTGCATAATCTCCCGCTGTTAGCATGTAATGGGCGTCTCTCAAATTTGAAATTGAGTACTAAGAATGATACTGTGATACAGATATTTTAGCGATGCGGAAAGTGATTGATGGCAGTGCTACTGCTTGAAATGTAAATCAAACACATATAATAGAAAACATCAAATATATTTTACATAGCACATTATAAAAACAATGTTGGAATTAATTTGTCGTAGCCAAAGCTTTCATATATATAATATGTATTAATGGTAATTGGGGGGGGGGGGGGGGGGGTAATTTTTCTTCGAGTCGTTCCACTTTTGTGTCTATCATCTCAGTGTGACCAGACATAAAATACAATTTATGCTTTTTAAATAATACCTTGATATCTTTAGTATTTGGTCAACTGCGCAGATGAACCAAACAAAATTAGGCAAGGTTTGTTCCTGCGATTAGCCAAGCAAATGGGACTGCCCCAAAACTATATTTTATTTTCCACAGGCACCTGTGACTCCGTACACTTTAATTGGAGAAGACGAGTGAAAATGCAAATGGCAGCCACCACATAACATGAATTATAAACATAACTTGTCACATGAGCGCCTCTTTAACTGCGAAAATTTGAAACAGGTACTGGTGACATCAACCCAACAGTCACGGCGTCGCTGATAGGGGCCTCAGGAGGCGGGTCAAACACAGCCACGGCAGGACCCACCAACGGTGAGCACACTGTCCTGGCGGACTCACCAATGTTAACCCATTCACTGCCGAGAAAAGGCGAACCTAAATCCAACGACAAGAGACATAGATCCTCATGAGCCCCCGCAGTGCGGGGGCTCATGAGGACCTATGCCTCTTGCTGACACCACTTTGTATCCATGTTCCTTGGACGTCTGGCGTATTTTGGAGTTGAATTAGCAAAGATTTCAAAAACACAGTCTGCGTCGTCCACTGGCAGTAAAGTGGTTAAAGCTGAAGTTCAGTCTTTTTGTTCCGCCCCCCACGTGTTTTTGGACCCAGGTAGGGCTAAATATTGCCGCTGTCAGTCACACCGCTCACGGGGCGGTCCGTGGCGCAGTAGTTAAGGCGCCTGCCACCAATGCCAAAGGTGCGAGGTTCGAAAACGGGTTCTGGCGTCGGACTTTTCTCCTTGGTAAGTGTCACCGTTAATTTGGGCGGACCATCGGCGGACCGTCGAGGGTTCTTTCTCCGGGTAATAATAATAATAATAATGCATAGCATTTATATGGCGCATTTCTCATATTTATAATATAACTCAATGCGCAGAATGTAGCCGCGAACTGAACTCAACAAGCACGCTCACGTGAATCACACGCATTCACTCACACACTGTACGTAAACACAGAACATTCACGTGGTGCTAAGGGCAAGCTCAAGCGAGCTACTGACGGTATTTGGAAATCGTTTTGTATTTGAAATTTTATTAAGTTGGCTGAAACTGATACCAAAGTGGAGGGGGAGGAAGAGCCGGAGTACCCGGAGAAAGAACCCCCGACGGTCCGCCCGAATTAACGGTGACACTTACTAGAGGAGAAAAATCCGACGCCGGAACCCGGAATCGAACCTCGCACCTTTAGCATTGGTGGCAGGTGCCTTAACCACTGCGCCACGGACCGCCCCCCCCCCCCCCGGGTACTCCGGTTCTTCCACCCCCACCCCTCCCCCACCACCAACCCCCCCACCCCCCCACACTTTGGTACCGGTTTCAGGCCACTTTACAAATTTCAAATACAAGCGATCAAAAATCTCTGTAACTTCAGTAGCTGAACTGGCCCTTCGTCTGTCTTGTACTGTGTTCGTCTTAAATGGCGTAAATCCGTGTCTGTTACGTGAGTGTGCGTGTTGGGGTGCGTGTTGGGTTGCGTTCGCGGCGCTTTGAGTCGATTTGCCCAAAAATTGAGAAAAAGCGCCTATATAATAACGGTATTATTATTATTATTATTATTATTATATTATTATTATTAGTTAGTGGAGTTTGAACTCCATCAGCTAAGGCACGCAGTCATATCGGCTAGTGCAAACGGAAAAAGACGGGCTTGTTCAATAGCATGTCCTGGTAAATGAAAGTGGCACAGTTGGAGTGCGCCTGAGTTGATCAGTGTTCAGGTCGTACTCCATAAGCAATAGATTTCCCTGTTCCCCCCCCCCCCCCCCCCCCCCCCCCCCGTCAGGGCCGTCCATTATCACTTCGGTGCCGTGGACGTTAAACCCCGAAATAACCAACCAACCATCGGCCAGTGCAAACGGAACATGAGATACACTGCAGTCGCAAGTGAACCCTTTTTCAGCTTTACGTAGGCTTACGCACAAACTTATTATGCGTTAGCAAGTGATACTGACAAATAACTGGATGATACATAATTATGACAGCCACACTCCATGTGCACCTGTGGAATAGGGCTGTGACAACTGCTGTTATGGAATACTGATGCAGGCAGTGTGCCTCTCAAATGTTCCGGCTGCTTATTTGTCAGTATCGTCTGCTACAGGATACGTTCCTGTGTATGCCTAGGTAAAGCTGCCAGACTTCTGCTTATCTTATGCTGTCTCCACGGTGTGCACTAAACTGGAGTCCGCCTCAGCTGCTGCGCGCCTTATAAACTCCGCAAACTCTGTTTGTGAGGCTCAGGGCCCTAGCTTGGCATGTAAAAAACACGTGCGGGCCGGAACAAACAGAATAATCTCAGCTTTAACCACTAGCGAGTTATCTGGAAGTACTAGACTGAGTAAACTGAGTAACTGAGTAAACTCTGTCTCGGTTAACTCATTCGAGACCTGCCGTCTTCGAATACGCGGCTTCAAGCCGCGTATCCGGAGGCGGCACGTCTCGTATGCGTTAAAAGTACCATTACGCGTAAATCTGATGACAGATTTCAGTACAATATGTGTTTGTAACGCATTGTCGACACGCCTAATGAACTGTTATTGCAGGCTGGATACACGGCAATCGCACACGCCGTAATCACATTTGTTTATTCTGCGCAGCCTTTAGCGCGTCAATCTATTTTTTATTTTTAGTTGAAATTGAAAGTGATAACGTTGTATTTATAGAATAGAGAGATGTCGTTGTCAAAATAGCGGATATGAAGACGACGTGTGTTATGATTTCCCTGTGTATAAATGAACCATAAATAGAGCTTTATCTATTAGCGTTTCGTAACCATCTGTCGGTTGCAAAAGTTTTTCTCCTGAACAGTTACGGGCGGTAGTGGGCTTTTAATAAGCAGTGATATTCTCAGCGGCAAATCGGGGGAACAGTACCGCGCATTTGCTTTCCTTTCATCTCACCATTCACAGGCCTATACAGGCTGCAGTTGCGGGGGCTTATGAGGATCGATGCCTCACTTTGAATCCATGTTCCTGATTGATTGATTGATTTACATTGCTTAACGTCCCGACAGCAACAAGGCTTTCTCAGGACGTGCCTGCACTGCTTGTGAAAAATAACAACTAAACAGAATATTGAATTATGTCGCCAGCCGGTCCAATACGTTAAATAAACCTACGATATTGGGCCTAAATAAAGCTAAGACCATTTAGCAACACACATCCAATATCAAGAGCTACAGGCAGCGCAGACAGTAGGGAGAGTTTAAAATAGGAAAATACAGGTGAATGGACCACGGGTAGACAGAAAAGCATGCCCCAGAATAGAGAGGAAAACCCACCCTGTGGGGCTGACCAGGGTGACCCTGGGAACTAAAACGTATTGAACCCCACCCAAGTCCCCCAGGGCAGACCCGGGTGGGGGTCCATGTTCCTGGGACAGCTAGAGTTTTTGTTGTCGTTGAATTAACTAGGATTGCGAAAACACAGTTTACGGCAAGTGGCAAGCCTGAACCGGCTCAAGCTGGGAGACTTCGTGTATCACTGTCTTGACTTAGGGGGGGGGGGGGAGTGGTGGTGGAATGGGGGGGGGGGGACTTGTATTGTTGGGGGTGGGGGGGGGGGTGGGAAGGAAGAGGGATGGGGGCGGAAGGATCAGGTGAGCGATGAGGTAAAGATTTAATTTTCTGAACTGATCTTCCCGAATTATTCGTGTTCATTTATCGTTATTGTTACTTTTTGTTTTCTTCTTCTTGACAGCGCCCCAAAACACGCAACAGGCGCAGACCACGGCTTCACTCCGACCTGGGGAGACACACCCACCAGCGGCCACGAGAGCGCCCGGTGAGTATGTTTTACGCACATCGACGTTAACCCTTTGGCTGTCGGCAGCACTCTTTGTCGTGATGATTCCTGTAGGAATCACCACGACAAAAAGTGTTACCGACAGCCAAAGCGTTGAATCGAATCAGGGCGGTAGTCATTCGAGTCATGCAAGCCCGCTGTCATTCTGTGTACACTACATACACACTGCCCTGCATACAAAATGCAATTTTGTGATAATTTTGCACATAACTGCTTTTTTTAAAAATATAAAATGAATGGCACCTGATTGATGGTTAGCGTTAGCAAAAACAGGTTTCACGTGCACATGGTGCCGCAGCAGTTGTTGAAGCACGTGCTTTCCCAGCGGCACGTGCATTTTTTACATTTTTCTGCAACAGAGCTCGCATGTATATGTTTTTCAACCTCAAAATGGCAAAGTCGAAAGAGGAGAAGGAAAACGTATCCATCTGTCGATAATCGAGTCTCGGCTCTTATGTCAGGCCTCACTGACAATGTGCAAAACTAAACTATTGATGAAATGCAGGCTGGTTTGTCCAATTCAGTATGAAATAACACGACGCTCTCCATAATGTTTTTTTTTTCCAGGAGCGGATCTGGGAAATTAGCTCATAAACCAAGCGCATACCAAGGTCTATAGCGATTTTGTTTTCGGTCTAACGACGAAAGCGATTCACCACAATCAACAGCTTACAGTGTGCGCCATCAAATCTACAGTGAACTTAGCTGTTCCGAGAGCGTGAGGATCCAAAATATGTTATGCGTCACTACCATCTCATCAGCTAAGTTTATGCTTCACCGAATCTAAACGGATGGATTTGGGGACCTTAGTCCCAGAGCCCATGAAAGACTAAGGCCCCGGCCGTGGTCAGCGGGAAATACATTTCGTAGAGGGAATGATAGTGATTCTCTTTTGTCATTATTGCTGCAGACAATGATAACGATGATGATGAAATTCAATGGGATCGTTTCTAATTCCAGTCACAGTTCCATCGGGCACCGGTTGCACAACGGGCACTCTGAAGGTGGGCAATGACTGGGGTGAAAGGTTCGAAGCCTCGCTGGAGTTCCCGGCACTGAACGAGAACGTCATTGGATGGCTGGCCAACATCACCTTCTCAAAACCCATTACCAAGATCGACGTAAGCTTGTGTTAACACCTTCATTGAGCACTGAGAAAAACTTTAACATGAATCTCATCGACCACTTTGTATCCATGTTCATTTGACGAATGCGGTTCTTCGGTGCTGAAAATAACAAAGATTTCAGAAACACAATCTGCAACCACTGGCAGTGGACAACCCTTTCTTTCTTGACTAGTATGTAATACACGGGAAGATCAATTTACTTTGATTGCTCAAGGGTATGGCTAGATTAGCTGGGCGCCTGAAAGGCGCCCAGCTAATCTAGCCATACCCTTGAGCAATCAAAGTAAATTGATCTTTCTAGACATGCCCTTGAGCCGCTTTGGTAATTTGGCACTACCTTTATTACCATCATGGTCAATTCATTCCCCGTGAACGGTACAACGTCGTTTCAGAACGCCTGGACCAGTTTCTTGCTTGCTCCAAAGTGAATACCCGGGCACAGACAGACGTTGGCCTGGGGACGTTCTGCTTTCTGGGTGGTTGTTCCTGTGCCTTTGCGAATTTATTACAACAAATAGGCGAATAAAGCAGTGTGACTTTACGGCTAACCTGAATGAGCAGCGTTAAACCGCGATTGACCTGTACGCAGTTGCTCTCCGTTTCTTTTGCAAAGTTCTATGTTTTTAGTTGTGTCCGCTAAGTAATGATCTGGGCTGCCTTACTCGTTGCTGTAGGCCACGGACCACAGTGCTGTTTCCGTACTGTCCAGACTCTTAGCCTTAGTCAGTCCCAGGCATCCCCTAATATTTCAATCCCCTAAAAAACACTAGCGCCCACCAGCTGCACATTTGTCATGCACAAAATAACCAAAACAACAGCACATTGACATTTCTTGGCTATGAACCTGATTCCTTACCAATCCCACACCCAAGCACAGCTGAAATCAGCGTGCCCCTCAAATCACTACGTCAAAGGCAACTCAAAATAGGCCCACAATTGTCAACTGGATAAGCTCAGGATGGTATGAATCAAAGCACCAAACATGTTTCCTCTCAGCTAACCACAAATTTCCAGCAAATTCCAACATTCAGCCCAACTGCAAATTTTCAAACAAGGCAAAAATTATTTTTAAAAACACGGGGCCTCTTACTGCCTGAACTTCCCAATTTAAATGTATAACGTGACCTGTAGGAGCAGCGCCCCCCCCCCCCCCCCCGACCTGCTTTTGTTTTATAATAATAATAATAATAATAATAATAATTACTATTATTATTATTATTATTATTATTATTATTATTATTATTATTATTATTATTAACGATGATGATAATGACGATGATGATAAGAAGAAGGAGAAGAAGAAGAAAATAATTTATGTGCTGCTGCTGATGATGATGATCATGATGATGATTATTGTTGTTGTATTATTACAGATGCAGTCTGGTGACACAATTTCACACTCTGCTAATGGGCTGGACTGGATCATCGTCAACCACAAGGACCAGCCATTCCTCAGCTCAGGAACACCCATCTCCCTCCACTTCTTCGGCAACTACCAAGGAGGACATAATGGCCAGCCTTCTGGCATTGAGGCAACAGCGGTGTTGTGCAACATGGGTGTCGACAGAAACTGGAATGTCACGTGTCCTGAAAACAGTGAGTTCGTTAGACATTCTTATTTTTACATCTGTATTTCCCTAATTCTTTATTTCACCCGTTTAGTTCAGTTGAAGCAGACTGAGTTTCAGAAACCTTCGATAATCAAACAGAAAAATAGCTTTCCCAGGAACATGGATAAAAAGTGATGCTAGCAAGTTAGTTATTTAGTTATTTGGCTTTTAGCGCCGAGCAGGCGACTAAGGCCATGTCACGCCGGTGATGCTAGCAAGAGGCACGGCTAGATTAGCTGGGCGCCGGACTGACCTACCAAGCAACCAAGCGATTTTCACACAAGATCCACTAGTACTGTAAAATTCCCCCCCCCCCCCCTTCTTTTTTCTTTTTTTCTTGTGCATGCAGCCAAAGGCAGTGTACTGTCGGTAGCGCTTTTTGTCGCGATGATTCCTGTAGGAGTCATTCCTGTATGAATCATCCAGGCAAAAAGCGCGACCGATAGACAAAGGGTTCAGGAAAAATTATGCAAAAAAGAATTCCACCACATTTATTATTCCGTTTTCCCACCAGAGATGCACTCGAAATACAACTACGACTGTGTTCTGAAAGACTCCATCATGTTCTACGACGCTCAAAGGTCCGGCAAGCTGCCTGCTGATAACCCGATACCATGGCGCGGTGACTCGGCTCTCAATGACCACGGCGATAACGGGGAGGACCTCACCGGAGGATGGTATGATGGTGAGTCCGTTTTTATGTATGAAAAGTGATTCCGAACTAGACACGACAAAGCAGCACCATGGTCAAGGAACGGTCATCCTAACTTGACTCGCTGGGAGTTAAACATCGGGATGATGCTGTCTGATCAGGGAAGGAAGCATAATTTCTCGCACGCCCGCAAATGTTGATACCTGCACTTGCAGACGTCCTGTTAACACATTCTACCCCAGGACCGAAATCCCCAAATTTCGAAGTTGCCCTTTGAAAAGACTGTATTACAATTTCAATTCGAGAGACAGATCGAGTATGATAGCTCAAGGATGGTGCCAAAATAGCTTGGCGCCTATAGGCGCCAAGTTATTCTGGCACCATATATTTATGAACTATCATGCTCGATCCATGTCTTTATGTGGCGTGTCGGGGTTGAATGAGTTAAAACAGGGCCATCACCCCATTGGTCGAAGTACTGTAGTGATAGAAATGTTTTGACCAGATTGGGATTCAAGATTATTCAAACACTTTCAGGGTAAATGAATCACGTTTCATACAAAAGAGATATTAACTCATTCAGCCCAGGACACACCAAATAGACCATATCTGCATTAGCAAGAAATTTAGAAGATCCCTTCAAGATGTTCGAGTGAGGAGGGGAGCAGATGTCGCCTCAGACCACCATCTGCTTACCTTAAGAATGAAGCTCAAGCTAAAGAAAAGCCGCACAGAGACAACAAGAAGACAGCGCTATAATGTAGGCCTCCTGAGAGAAACTGGAGTTAGAGAAGAGTTCAAACTGGTGCTGTCCAACCGGTTTCAAGCGCTACAGGAGCTAGTAAATGAAGAGGAGGCGGTCACCACAGAGCAGCAGTGGAAGGCAGTTAGAGAGGCGCTGAACTCAACCTGCAAAGACACTGTAGGGTTCAGGAAACACCACCACAAGGACTGGCTGTCGGCACAGACCTTGAAGAAGATAGAAGCGAGGAAGCAGAAGAAAGCAGCGGTCAACAACAGTCGCACGAGAGCAGCCAAAGTAAGGGCACAGGGGGAATACTGGGAAGCCAACCACGAGGTGAAGAGGAGTATCAGGGCAGACAAGAGGGCCTACACAGACAGCCTGGCAGCAGAGGCAGAAAAGGCAGCAGGCAGCGGCAACATGAAACAGCTCTACGACATTACCAGAAGATTGTCGGGTAAGCATGGCCATACAGAAAGACCAGTAAAAGACAAAGAAGGCAAGCCTATTGCAGACAGAGCAGACCAACTCGACAGATGGGCCGAGTATTTTGAAGAGTTACTGAACAGACCTAGCCCACCCGACCCCCCCGACATCCAGCCGGCAGAAACCGACCTACCCATCAGCTGTGACAGACCCAGCCGGGAAGAGATCAGAAAAGCAGTGGCATTTTTGAAGAATGGCAAAGCAGCAGGGCCAGATGGCATCCCAGCGGAGTCTCTGAAAGCAGACCTAGAGACAACAGTTGAGATGCTGTACCCACTGTTTGGAAAGATCTGGGAAAAGGAGGTGATGCCAGCTGACTGGAAGGAGGGATACCTAATCAAGCTTCCCAAGAAAGGCGACCTCAGCAAGTGTTCCAACTACAGAGGAATCACCTTGCTGTCAGTACCAGGAAAGGTCTTCAACAGGATCATCCTAGAGAGAATGAAGAGCTCCGTTGACCCCCAGCTGAGAGACCAGCAAGCAGGATTCAGGAAGAACCGATCATGTACAGACCAGATCGCCACTCTCCGCATCATCGTGGAACAGTCTCTGGAGTGGAGCTCCCCGCTGTACGTCAACTTTGTGGATTATGAGAAAGCATTTGACAGCGTGGACCGAGAGACTCTGTGGAAACTCCTACGACACCACGGTGTACCCACAAAGCTCGTCCGCCTGATCAAGAGCAGCTATGATGGCATGACATGTCGCGTGATCCACGAAGGGCAGTTCACCAGAGAGCTCCAGGTCAGAACTGGTGTCAGGCAGGGGTGTCTGCTGTCTCCGTTCCTCTTCCTACTGGCCATAGACTGGGTCATGAAGATGACCACAGAGCACAGACGAAGTGGAATACAGTGGACACTGTGGACACAGCTTGACGACCTCGATTTTGCAGACGACTTGGCATTACTGTCCCACACTCATCAACAAATGCAGGACAAGACCACGAGGCTTGCTGACATCTCGTCCCAAGTGGGCCTCACCATTCACAAACAGAAAACAAAGACAATGAGGCTGAACGCAACCAGGGAAGAACCAGTCTTGCTTGCTGGCACCCCGTTGGAGGAGGTGGAGTCCTTCACCTATCTCGGGAGCATCATAAACAAAAAAGGCGGCACTGATGCAGATGTCAGAGCACGAATCGGTAAAGCCAGAGCAGCCTTTCTCCAGTTGAAAAAAGTTTGGAGTTCCAGAGAGCTGTCACAACACACCAAAGTCCGGATTTTCAACTCCAATGTAAAAGCAGTTCTCCTATATGGAGCAGAGACATGGAGATTGACAAAAACCACAGTCAACAGAGTACAGACCTTCATGAACAGTTGCCTTAGAAGAATTTTGAAAATCCACTGGCCAGAGAAGATCAGCAACGTCAGACTCTGGGAGAGAACAGAGCAGATAACAGCAGAGAATGAAATTGGGCGAAGAAGATGGGGATGGATCGGTCACAGTCTGAGAAAGCCAGCTTCCAGTATCACTAGGCAGGCATTGTCATGGAACCCCCAGGGAAAGAGGAAAAGAGGTAGGCCGAGAAACTCCTGGCGTCGAGACCTCCAAGCAGACATCAAGAGACTGGGAACCACCTGGAGTAGAATCGAAGGAGAAGCACAGGACAGGAGTTGCTGGAGGTCTCTCGTCGACGGCCTATACCCGGGTAGGGGTGACAGGCGTAAGTAAAGTAAGCCCAGGACACACCACAGCAAGGTATTCAAGCTATTCTAACACCAACCTTGAACTATCATACTCGATCTGTCTATAGAAATGTAATACAGTCCCTAAGATAGCAACTTCAAAATTTGGGGACTTCGGACCTGGTGCAGAATGTGTTAGGGTTAACACGAAAGTGACCGTACAACTGCAATGTATTGCTGTACACACAGTGACGATCATAATAATCATATCAAAACAATAGGTTACTACAAAGGAAAACCCGCTACGGACAGCCAAAGAGCAATGCAGTGCCAAAGAGTCCCAATCCAGACCAAAAAGGTGACTGCCAAGCGTGTAATATGCAAATAAGTACCCAACGGAGAAAGAAACACGCTTAGAAAAGAACGACGCTTAGAAAAGACGGGTACAACACAATTGTGTTGTACCCGTCTTTTCTAAGCGTGTTTCTTTCTCCGTTGGGTACTTCTTTGCAAAGAGTCCCAGCTGTCTAAAGAACAAAGTAGCGCCAGGAAGAGGCATAGATTGTCATGAGCCTCCACAACTGCATGAGAATCTATGCCTCTTGTAGTAGGATTGTGTTCAGATATTCCCCCAGCGAGAAAGGGGTGATAAAGATGCCCTAATATGGTATCAGTGATCAGGAAATGCATTTAGTTGACAAAAGTTTAGCGCTTGACTGCCGAGAAACTGGAACATCACCCGGGGGCTGATGAGGATATCAACCTCTTGCTGAAACTACTTTTTATCATTGGCGCTGAATTTACAATGACTTCAAAAACGCAATTTGCGTCTGTTGACATGGAAGAGCCTAATTTGTTATTTGATTTCAGCCGGTGACTGCCGAGAAAAATGCAACAATCACCCAACTGCAAGAGGTATAGATCATCATGAGCCCCCGCAGTTGCGGGGGCTCATGAGGATCTATGCCTCTTGCTGAAACCACTTTGTATCTATGTTTTCTTGGGATATTTGATGTTGAAATTATGATTTCAAAACCGCAGTTTGCGTCTGTTGACATGGAAGAGTCTAATTCGTTATTTGATTTCAGCCGGTGATCACGTGAAGTTCAACTTCCCCATGGCCTACAGCACTGCGGTGTTGAACTGGGGGCTGATGGAGTTCCGAGATGCATACGAGGACGCCGGCCTGCTGGATTTTGTGTATGACTGTGTCAAGTGGCCGCTCGACTACCTGCTCAAGTGCCACGTAGCGGACGACGTTCTGTATGTACAGGTATGAATAGTGTGCGCTGACGCTGTTTGGTTTTGCCTTGGTTTGGTTTGGTTTGTTTTGGCGTGTTTTGGCGTGTTTTGAGTTGCTTTGTTTTGTTTTGTTTGTATTGTTTTGCTTGGCTTTGCTTTGCTTGGCTTCGTTTTGGTTTGGTTTGGTTCGGTTCGGTTTATTTTTCTTTTCTTTTTTCGTTGCTCCGTGTTGTTCGAGTTGTTTTGTGTTTCTTCGGGTTGTCTGCTTTAGTTTTGTTTTCTTTGTGTATTTTGTTAACCTCTTCGCTGCCAAGAAAACATTAACCCCACCCAACTGCAATAAGTATATGTCCTCTGCAATAAATATGAGTCCACGCAGCAGTGGGAGCTCATGAGGATCTATGCCTCTCGCTGAAACCGCCGTGTGTCCATGTTCCTTAGACGTGTGGGGATCTACCATCGATTTACCATGATTTCGAAAACACAATCCCCGTCCCCTGGCAGTAAAGGGGTTAATTTTTGTTCATGCACTGGTGTGTGTTTGTGTGCGTGTGTGTGCGTGTGCGTGCGTGCGTGTGTGTGTGTGTGTGTGTGTGTGTGTGTGTGTGTGTGTGTGTGTGTGTGTGTGTGTGGTAATGCAGCCGACGCTAGGTTTGTTTAACCCATTTAGCCCTAATCCCGCATTTCTCTAATTTTGGAGGTGTTATCTAACTACTATGTACGATTTGCAATAGATGGATTGCCCATGATAATTCAAGGTAGTGTCAGAATGGCTTGGCGCCTTCAGGTACCAAGCCAATCTGGCACTACCATTGAATTATCATGGTCAATCCATTCCTGCTGTGATTGCAGCAGCCACTGGTACTGCTCACATAATCTGTAGTTGCAAGCACATCATTATCTACATCATAATTATCATCGTTCTCACTCAGGTAGGCGATGGCAACTCCGACCACAGTTACTGGGGCTCGCCAGAGGATATGACTATGGCAAGACCCGCCTTCAAAATCACATCCTCCAAGCCTGGATGTGACGTTGCCATGGAAACCGCAGCGGCCTTCGCCTCTGGGTCCATCGTATTCAAAACTAGAGGTCAGTGAAGGTGTTTGAGAAGAGGAAGAAAAATTAAATTTTTTTTTTTTTTTTTTTGGTAGTAAATGTTTGAAGTTATTCACTGGTGTCGCTGTATCTTACGCCAGACTGACCCGGGCGCAGTTGTTGTACAGTAATTTGATCCCGTATCGATATGGCGTGAGAACTGATACGGAGTGCTGACCCCTCTTTTCTCCCACCCCCACCCCTATACACACACAAAAACCAATCGGAGTCGATTGGTCGCATTCTAGCATGTCACGCCACGTACAAACCCATGTTCATGAAGTCCGCCTACCCTTTTTTGCTTTCAGATGCCGCCTATGCCACCAAACTGCTGGATCACGCCAAGACCTTGTGGCAGTTTGCTGTCAGCAGTCCACACGTCAAATACACAGAGAGTGTATCGGCTGCCAACGCCTTCTACCCGTAAGTTAACTCATTCGAGACTTGCCGCATACGGATATGCGGCTTAATGTCGCGTATCCGTATGTGACACGTCTCAAATGAGTTCATGTACAATTAAAAAAAAATAACACACAGAACATTTACGTACATTTTTTATTAACGACCACATGCCACAACCGTCCAAGAAACATGGATTTAAATGGGTCATAGTAAGAGGCATGGATCCTCATGAACCCCCGCAGTCGCGGGGGCCCATGAGGACCTATGTCTCTTGCAGAGAAGGGGTTAAAGGAGACCTCTGCACCCAAGAACCTTTTTCTTGTCATTAGTACACATACCAAAAGAAATTCCTCGCGCTAGACAGACAAATTGTTAGATAAACAAATGGACGAAGTTTTCTGTGGTCTGGCGATTGGGTGCCTGATAGGTGGGGGCAGGGGATCTAACCGTAAGTCTGTACAGCGCTGAGTAATTTTCCTTGGGATGTGTACGGTTTCTATCAGCGATAGCCTCACCTATATAACTAATGGTCAAAACGTAAGGGTCACTTTTTATCGCAGACGAACCGACAACGCCACACAATACTTGGAGTCAGTACTTTGCTAATTTATTCAGTAACAATTTCATTTAAGCTTTGAATAAATCAAGCAATTATAACAACAGCAGTACGTTAGAATGTTCACCCACCCATCATTTGAAAAGTCACACAAGACTGGTCCAGTCAGTAGCGGGTGTACCCACCGTTTGCAGCCAAACATTTAATGCAGCGTGGCGTTCACCAGGTTTCGGAAAACATGTTGTGGGATCGCTTCCCACTCTTGATGCAGTAACTGAGTCAGCTGGGGGACGCCTTTAGGTAAGGGGTGGGGGGGGGGGGGGTGGGGTGGGGTGAGGGGGGGGGGGTGGTGGTTGCTGACTGCACGTTGCCCCAGCACGTCCCAGATGTGCTCGATGGGAGCCAGATCAGGTGAACGAGCTGGCCACTCCATCCTCATGATACCCCGTTGCTCAAGGTACTCAATCACCACACGGGCGCGATGAGGTCGAGCGTTGTCATCCTGCAGAACAGCATTGTCGCCTATGGCTTGGAGAGCTGGCTGGATGAGGGGCTGCACAATCTCGTCCCGATAGCGCAGTCCAGTCAGGATGCCCCGGATGACGTGGAGCGGGGGTCTTGCCTTCCCTGCTGAAGCCTGCCCAGACCATGACTGAGCCTCCTCCGTACCGATCCACCTCGTGGACGCATCTGTCCGTGAATAGGTCGCCCTGGCGTCTCCAGACCCTCACCCTGTCGTCGTTGAAGGACACGGGGAACCGTGACTCATCAGTAAACAGAACCTGAGTCCACTGGAGTCTGTTCCACCTTACATGTTGACGACACCAGGCAACCAGGGCTCTGCGATGAGCTGGAGTGAGGGGTATTCTCAGTGCTGCTCTGCATGAAGCCAAGACAATTTCGCGCAGCCGTCGGCAGACTGTGTTTCTGCTGCCGTTAACGTTTGCAGCTTGCATTAGTTGACGTCGCAGAATGGTTGACGTGACAGTTCGGTCGCGCAGAGCCGCCACACAGAGGTATCTGTCCTCCCTTCTGCTGGTGCAGCGCGGGCGTCCTGAGCAGTTTCCAGTTTCTTGGAATTGTGCCAGCAGCCTCTAGATCACTGTATGGGACACCCCCAAGATGTCTCCAAACTTCTCGTCCGGAAATTCCATCCTGCAGCCATGATAGCGCCCGGCTTTGATCTACTGGCGTTAGGCTTCGTCGTAGTGGCATGGTTAGGAAAGTGAAAAGTATGCCCCTACTGTACCGGTATTTGTAGCGAAACAGAAGTGCTCAGTGTTTACGATTGACCCCTTTAGCACCTGCATCACGACTATACCGAATTTTTCCACCTGCCTGCCTGTGGTACGCTTGCCAATATCGCACAGTTTTTCACAAAAACTGACGATGTTTCACGTGCACTTGACACGTTCGTGGAAATTGATGAATTGTTGTCTATTATTCTTTGTACAATGGACTGTCTAAGGTCAACTTTTAACCCATTTGGATCGAAAGAACATTGTATTTTATTAGCGTACTTGCGACGATAAACAATGACACAAAAAGTGGGGTGGTCCTTAAGTTTTGACCATTAGTATATATATATATATATATATATATATATATATATATATATATATATATATATATATATATATATATATATATATATATATATATATATATATATATATATATATATTTTGTTTGTGTTTTTTTTTTTTTTAATTTTCTCCTATCTAGACGGAGAATACGAGGAAGGCGGGGAGAATAGCCTGTAGGATCGCAGTGACATTGTAAACTACTGGTTAGCCCATTGACACTGGTGTGACTGTCTAAGATAAATGAAATAAACATTACTGTTTTCCACGAGGGTTTTCACTAAATAAAAAAGTTCTATTATTTGTAAAACTGAAGTCAAAACATTTGGATCGTAGACAATTCGATTTCAGGATTGACTGCTTGCTTGTTTGCTTGTTTGTTTGCTTCTTTGCTTGATCGATCGATCAATCGATAGAGTGAGTGAGTAAATGAGTGAGTTGGTGGGTGGGTGGGTGAGGTGGTGGGTGATCGATTGACTGGACTAACTGTTCACGACTGATTTCACCACATGATTTTTTGTCTTACTTTTGTTCTGTCAGGTCGTATAACTTCACTGACGAGATGTGCTGGGGCTCCATGTGGCTGTACAAAGCTACTGGCGAGCAGAAGTATCTGGACGAGGCCAAAAAGTGGTTTGACCCTGCGCCCGACTGGGGCATGTCTTGGGACGACAAGGTGGTAGCCTGTCAGGTGGGTATTTTGTACTTCTGAGATTGGTACCGAGATTAGTGTTCGAGGGTAGTGCCAGG
This sequence comes from Semisulcospira habei, assembly GCA_036245525.1. NCBI lineage: Eukaryota > Metazoa > Mollusca > Gastropoda > Semisulcospiridae > Semisulcospira > Semisulcospira habei. Next base: position 227,949,023 of record BTPG01000001.1, on the reverse strand, counting down.
TTAGTTCGTTGTCTGGGCAGTGGTGCCTGGGAACACGCTAAGCTGCCTTGAATAATCTATATACCGTCGAACAAATAAGGGACATTTTTAAATCAGCAGAAACACTTTAGATCATTTGCTATTCCGTATATATAAACTGTACAGCTGTGTTCAATGGTAGTGCCAGAATAGCTTGGCACATTGTGGTTTTCAAGGACTAATACTTTAAAGAGAACTGCTCCATGACATGCTTGATTGCTAAAATTCGCCGACACAACGGGTTATCAATGTTGTCTTGCCTCAACTAAGATCCTTCTACCCTTCTGTTTACAATCCATGTGAACAAGCACACGTGCCAGAGGACTTCCTCTGCCTTTTGGGCGTAGCGAAAGAATTTTGCCTGAGTATAAAGGAGAAGAAGAGGAGAAAAATCTTTCATTTTTACGAAATTCAGACTTCATAACTTAAATTAGTCCTTTTGTCCAGTATTATATAACCCAGTAAACAAAGGTCCTTTGGCCCACGACAGCCGCAGTGCGCCAACGCACGGCTGTGAGCAGGGCGACTGCGGCCGTCGCGGCCCGAAAACGTATTGCTACTGAGGAAGACACTATCAGAACATTCATAAAGGGGATATTGGAAACTAGTGATCATTTACTGCCTGGAGTAGGTCACTTTAATTCATTTGAGACATGCCGCATCCGGATATGCGGCATGTGCAAACCCTCCCAAGAATCACGCCTCATTTGCATGCTCGTAGTCTAGTTTTGCCTCTCAAGTGACCTTTACATTTCCTGCCGCGCTGTGCAAATTACAATAAATGTTGTTGGTAGCAAGAGTTTGCTACACTATAAGTTATTGGCAGCAAGAGTTTGCTAACAGAGGTCAAAGTAACCATTGTACCTCGAAGGCCGAAGGCCTGAGCGGTACAATGGTTCCTTTTACCTCCGAAGGCCTACAAGGGTCCGTGCAGCAAGCCCCTGTTACCAATGACGTATTTGTTTTCATTCCTCCACAATTTTCGTAAAAGAATCAAGAAGAAATCTTCCGACCTGCATCACGCCAGACATGACTGACGCCAAAGGTATATATACATAATACACTTATGACATCATTTCATGACGTTGCCATCTCCAGTAGTGTGCTTGTTGTTTCGAACAACACTAAGTAACTTTTTACTTTAGAACGTTTTTGTGATCTTTTATAGAACAAAACTCGCATCCAAGATGCGTCACAAAGAGGGCTACAAGAAGTCCGCCATTTTTCGCTACAAGGTTTTTGTAGCTCGGTACAGTTTGCGCTGAAGGGATTGGTCGTGTGACGTAAGGATGAAAACAAGGACCCTTGTAGGCCTGAGGGAGGACAAAGTAACCATTGTACCCCGAAGGGTCCGGGTAGTAAACCACTGCTACCAATAACGTATTTGTTTTCATTCCTCCGCAAGTTTCGTATAGGAAATCGAGCTAAAATGTCAAAATAATATATAAGTTCTAGGGTTATGACGTAATATATGATCTTTCCTGATGTTGCGTCTTCACGTCACGTTTTGATGAGCTTTTATGCAACAAAGCTGGTGTCCAAGACGCGTCACAAAGAGGGCTACATTAGTCACTACAAGGGGTTTTGTAGTGAGGTCACATGGGACGGTTTGCCGTAAACGAATCGGTCGTGGGTCGTAGGAAAGAAAACAATTTATTATGTTATTCAGAATCAGGTCAAAGAGAGTAGGGTCGTGCTTCCCTTCTTAGTAAAAACTAAGCCTTTTGCTGGATCCGGCACATCACTGCGAAACAAGAGGCAAAATATATTCTCATGCTATAGACCGCGGGGGCTCATAAAATTATACGCCTCTTGCACATGAAGCTGGATAGATGAATTAAATCCATTGAAAGTGTGATGTCTGTGCAATGGTTTGACTCACTCCGGACTTAGGCATACATTCAATTTTATATACTATACTGTCTGTTTGCCAATCAGCTAATGCTGTTCGAGGCTACAGCTGATGACAAGTACAAGCAGGCGGTCGTAGGCACGTTCACAGACTGGTTGCCTGGAGGCAAGATCACCTACACTCCTAAAGGGCTGGCCTGGAGGCTGCAGTGGGCATCTCTGAGATATGCTTGTAAGCCACACCTAACCACTTGTCAGTTGGTAGCGCTTTTTGTCGCAATGATTCCTGCAGGAAACATCGCGACAAAAAGCGCTACCGACAGCAACAGGGTTATATTAGGATCACATTTTACAGTTTTGTTTCATTTTTTCTTTATCACTATTGTTTTATTAATGCCAGAAAAGCAAAGAAAGAGTAGTGGGAAATTATTTTAGTTTTTTGGTGAAAGCAGGATTTTCATTGATATTTACAAAATGAACTTACTGCCTTCACAGGACACAAAAACAGACGGAATGAAATATGTTTAATTTGCAGCAGCCATAGAGACAATCAACACCAAACTATACAAAACTGTCAATAAAACTGTAACTCTGTATGAGCGTCCCCACATTCCTAGACATTTTCCGTTTGCTAGCTTGGTTGTTTACGACATCAAGTTTAAATTATCACAAAGCATCACACTGAACTGCGCTGTTTGTTTGTTTGTTTGTTTGTGGTTTGTTTGTTTGTTTGTTTGTGTTGTTCTTTCGTTCGTTACTTCGTTCGTTCGTTCGATCGGTAGGTCGGTCGGTCTGCCGGTCGGTTGGTTGGTTGGTTTGCTAGCTGGCTGGCTGGCTGGTTGGTTTGTTGCCTGGTTGGTTGGTTGGTTGGGTTGGCTGGCTTTTTGCCTGGTTGGTAAGTTGGTTGGCTGTGTTGGCTGGTTTGTTGGGTGGTTTGGTGGTTGTTTGGTTGGTTGGTTGGTTGTTATTTTTTCCCATATGCGATTCTCCTTATATTCATCTGTCTTGTTTATGCGTGTGTTTCTAGCCAACATGGCGATGATGGCGCTGTTGGCAGCCAAAGATGGCATTAACGCGGATGAGTACCGCCACTGGGCTATGTGTCAGATCCACTACGCTCTCGGGGACACAGGATTTAGCTATGTCGTCGGCTTTGGGGACCAAGGATGGCCGCTCAGGGCCCACCACCGTGGAGCGTAAGCGACAGTATTCACTGCGGACAAGTATTCTGACGAGCAAATATAATGCGACATTTTAAAAATCATCGGAAACACTTTAGTGTTTCTGATGATTCTAAACATGTCGCATTTCTTTTGCTAGTCAGTATATTAGCTATACTTAACCCCTTCTGTGACGATGACGATGCAAGTGAACGCAGACTGCGCTTTTATGAAATCTGTATTTACGTCAACACCAAAAAAAGCCACAGCCGTGCAAGGAGCATGGATACAGTGTGGCGTAAGCAAGAGGCACAGATCCTCATGAACCATGAGCAAATAATGGGGGCTCCTAAGGATCTATATCTCTTGCAGTGTGACCATGTTAATTTTTTTTCCCGGCAGTGAGAGCTTTAAAGCAAATGCTAACTTATGTTTTTGAGGCAAGAGATGCAACTCTCTTCTGAAAAAGACACGAATCCCAGCGTATTTCTGTATGTGTATCTATTTCAGAAAGGATATATACAATATAGTTTATGAAAAGTTTCGTTCAAAACCGAAATTTTCATAAACTATATTGTATATGTCCTTTCTGAGCGTTTTTTTTTCTTTTGTATTTCTTAGCTCCATTTAGAACTTCCAATTTGTCTTCTTGGTTAGGTTGTTTCCGGGTTGATGGTATCGTCACCGGGCGGGTTAAGGGGGACAGAGAAGCTAATGCCTATGGATTACAACCTGAACAGTGATCAATCCAGGTGCACTACAGCTGCGCCACTATGACTTAACCCACTACATCCTAAGGGTGATTAAAATAAAGATTTGCTTATTGTCCTAGGAAGGCCACATTACAGATTAGGAGATAGATCAACCATTTTAGTTCAAGGGTGGTACCAGAATAGTTTGGCGCCTCAGGCGCCAATCTATTCTGTCACAACCCTTGAAATATCACAGTCAAATTAATTTCATGCAGTAGTGTATCAGGATGAAAAGGGTCAACAGGACATTTCAACGGATATGCTACAGAAATAACCCATATTTTTGCCTGGGTCAGTATCATATTCTTAAAATGTGATTGCATTTTGTTCTAGCTCCTGCCCGAACCATCCATCTCCTTGCGGCCCTCAGATCATGAGCAGTAACAGCCCTAACGTGCACACACTGTACGGCGCGCTTAGTGGGGGGTCCGGACCAAGGGGACAGCTACAAGGACGAGAGATCTAATTACGTCAGCAATGAAGTGGCGTGCGACTACAACGCCGGATTCCAGACCGCCGTGGCAGGTAATATAAATTACGTCGCAAGTGTGCAGACACGCATCCAGTCTTTCGGTTTTGTTTTTTTTCCTTTCTTAATTATTTTTTACATGAAACACTTTGAAATAAGTGATACTGCTACGTGAGTCAAAACGGCGCAACCACAGAAAGCCAGATAAATAAAAACTAATGGTTAACCCATTGCGCCCCAGGGTCAAAATATTCAAATATTGGAGCTGTCCTCTGAAGATTGTATTAACACTCACTTGACAGAACGACCATGATAGTTTAAGGGTGGTGCCAGAGTATCTGGGCGCCAAGCTATTCTGTCACCACCCTCGAACTATCATGGTCGATCATATCTTGTTGTGCAGAGTCTGGGCTAAATGAGTTTAAGCAAAAAAAAAAAAAAAAACAAAGAAGTACCCAACGGAGAAAGAAACACGATTAGAAAAAACGGTACAACACAATTTATTAATATTTCGGGTAAATACCCTTTGTCAAAATAGACAAACAAACAGAGACATTATTTGCTACTTATCTTCAGATGCAGAAGATATTAGGCCACATTCCTTCTGCATCTGAAGATAAGTAGCAAATAATGTCTCTGTTTGTTTGTCTATTTTGACAAAGGGTATTTACCCGAAATATTAATAAATTGTGTTGTACCGTTTTTTCTAAGCGTGTTTCTTTCTCCGTTGGGTACTTCTTTGCATTTCACACGCTTGGCAGTCACCTTTTTGGTCTGGATTGCTTAAAAAAACAACAACAACAACAACAAAAAAAACCCCACAAAAAACAACAAAAAACCCCAAACAAAACAAAACAAAAAAAACCCCACTATATGCACACGTTATGTCCGACATATCATGCAACAGAATAACTCCAAATGTAGTCAATTAGACAATGCCATGGAGAAAAATTCCGGAGCGTATGCAGCTCGCGGCCATATATTTTAAAAAGAGGTAACTGATTTAGTTCAAAACATTGCGACTTGCGTTCCTTGAATTTTAAGTCTACACGTAATGAGCAATGTTTTTTTTTTTTTTTTTTCAGGGGTACTGCATATTTGTATGTGTTCTTTCAGGGGTACTGCGTATATTATATATATATATATATATATATATATATATATATATATATATATATATATATATATATATATATATATATATATATATAATATATATATATATATATATATATATATATATATATATTAATACATACTTACATTTGAAGACATCATCTTTGTATTACGTGTTCGGCTTTGCTAGCGGTTAGTGTCGCCTCTCGGGTCCGATCTCAGGGAGTTGATTTCAAAGGTATAAATCTCTGAAGCCTAACCCGCGACTGTTTCCTTTGAAAGCACTCCCTGGTGGTCGGACCCGACAGGCGACAAGAACCACTAGCAAAGCCTAAATCGTGATACACCTAATAGCGTTATTCATAAAGTCGATCTCTGTTATTTCAACGTGCTTTTGGGTCTTGACGTTGTCGTAACTTTTGTTTCCAGCTCTCCGATCGCTGTTACTTGCTGGTCAGCATCCTGAACAGACTGGTCACGCAACCTGCCCATACAAGGCATCATAATACGTCATTCTAGTAAATTTAATTGTGATGTCAGAGGATCAAGAACATCAAACTGCGCGTCAAAACTACTGGATTCGCGGAAAGAAGCAGAAAACTAATATGTAGCTGATTACGTGTAAAATGATTATTTAACTGTCAAATCTTGCGTTTGGCGCGTCTCAGGAGACAGCAGCTCGGGAACACAACACACAGCAAGTCCATTCTTTGTGAAAAGCGAGATGTTCATTGTAATACAATGGAAATCTCGATTTTCACAAACAAATGGACTTGCGGTCTTTTGCCTACGCAGTGCCGACAGGTGCAGGGATTTTGCAAGCGTTACGTTTGCTGACAACGGCTGTTCTAAATAAAATAAAATTCCACTCTTTCCCACCGAAGAGCACTTACTAGTGCCGGATTTATGGACCTGTGCAGCCCCGAGAAGGCAAACGACAACAGTTTGAGTATTTGTGTTAAAAGCAAGATTATTATTATTATTATTATTATTATTATTATTATTATTATTATTATTATTATTATTATTATTATTATTATTATTATTATTATTATTATTGTATTACAATGAAAACACGTGTTTCTAAACTGTAGAGTCAAGACAGTATCAAAGGTGATCGGGCCCACATCGGCCTCATTGGGCCCGCGCACGGCCGTGCGATGGCCCACTGCGGCCGTCGGGGGCACCGCAAACGTTTTACTATTGGGGAATTTTGCCTTCAAAGTGCAGTACGGTCTTGGCTCATAGATCATAGCAAACCATGCTTGAGCAATGTAGATGTATGTATGTTCTGAAAAGAAATATTCAATTTTGGGGTAAAAAAATTAAAATAGGGTTGATTCTAACATACGGCTTGGTGTAGTGTGTGAACATTCTACATCTGTACACTGCGTCCCACTGAAAGTTGAAACGTCCACACAGAGACACATGAAACGTTTTACTTATAAAAATGTTACTCCCCCCCCCCCCCCCCAAGTGTAATTTCGATGTTACTAAAAGAAGAGTGATTGCCATTGTCATTTGTATGTGTGTTTGTGTGTTCGTGCGTGCGTGCGTGCGTGCGTGCATGCGAGCGCGTGCGTGATGATGATGATGATGTTAATGATGTCGACCTGTAGCGCGCAACCACTCTGTGCTAGCGGCATACTATGGTTCCATCCAGACCAAAAAAGGTGACTGCCAAGCGTCTAAAATGCACAGAAGAGTCCAATGGAGAAAGAGTCTCACTGATAAAAAAAAAAAACAGTTGCAACACAATTTATTAATATTTCTTTAAAACAGACGAACAAGTATAGAATTCAGTTGCTACTTATCTTATCAGCAAAGAAGGAATGTGGCCCTATACATGTTTGTTTGTCTATTTTGAAGAAGGGTATTTAACCAAAATATAAATACATTTGTGCTGTAACTGTCTTTTCTAAGCGTGTTTCTTTCTCCGTTAGGTTTTTCTATGCTCAGAGCTAGTGTGTGTGCGCGCATAGATGTTTGTAGACATGTCGACAAGATTTTGGGTCTGTAGGTCAGAATATTTCTAACCCGTTGCGGTTTCTGTCGCGATGATTCGTAGAGGAGATAATCACGACAAAATCCGACAAGGACAGTTCTAAAGGTGGCGACCTTGGTCATAAATACACTTCGAACGTGCATACAGTAAGTACCAAGCTTTGGGTGCGTGCACTGTATCTTTTATCTAGATTGTCAAATCCCTGCAATCTCTTTATTAACACATTCGAGATGACTAGCATGTAGACACGCGGCCAATAGCCGCGTGTCCGCCTGCGGTCGTCTCGAATGAGTTACTGAACGCCCCAGCTCCAGCCCAGCCGCCCCACCCCGGCTTCCATCCCCGGCATCAGGAAAAAGGATGTACATTTGGGCAGACAGCCAACCTCGCATTGTGCAGGGGATTCATGAGGATCTATGTCTCTTGCGAATTGGAGATGTTTGTAAGCTTCGGGTGTGTGTACACAGACACAGATTTGAAGACGAGCATAATTAATCTATTACTGTAATAGGCTTATGAAACGAGGCATTGTAAGGTCTTCTGCAGCTGACCTCACGCCTGAACCATGTTCAAATTTAGATAATGTCCCTCAGATTAAGTCCCGCACTTCTACACGGGGCGTAGATTTTCGTGAACTCTGGTCTCGTGAGAATCTATGCGTCTGGTTGGCCACAGTCGCAGATCGTTGTGTCGGTTTAGATCGGTCTTAACCCCTTACCGGCCAAGGCACGCATTTTTGTTTGTTTGTGAAACCTTTGCACACTCAACGACCAAAAGCCGCACCCGTACAAAGAACATACATCCACACTGGTCTCAGCAAGAGACGTTGATCGATGTCTCTTGCAGTTGGATTGTGTTATTTTTTCGGCAGTAAAGGGGTTAATCTACTTCAGACAACTTATTTAAGGCACCCTGCATCAATAGCTGCGAAAGTGTCGTTTCCGCAGCTATTGATGCGAGGCGCCTTGAATGTGTTTATAGAAGCAGAGGGTGTTTCAAGGGTGCACAAGGGAATTGCCATGCATACACACAGTGCTTCATGATTAATATAAAGGTATGGTGCGCGCTCTAAACCGAACCGAAGTCGAACACATCAAGTGTTATCGACAAAATCAATGCATTTACACCTCTCTTTCTTCTCTTCCTCATATGAAGGAGCTAGGTAACCGGGGTTTAAGCATATTGTCAGATAAGAAATGCAGTGAAGGTCTGTGCGTGAGAAATTGTCAGCTGCTATCAGAAGTTTGAAAATACGTAACTCTGAATTTTAAATTTTGTGAACATTTACCTGCAGCCCAATAATATCAGAACAAACCAAGAAGGATTTGTAGAGGTTAGTATCGCTGAGTTGGTATACCTCGCCCTGTCCCAGGTTAAACGCACCAGCGGCGCCATTGTTGCACCGTCGTAGTTGAAGTACGAGAGATGATCACACTACAAGTACAACGGACTTAATTCAGGGGCGTGGGGCGTGACACAAGCCTCGGCCATCATCTCCAAGTCTACATAAAACTGGCCCGCAGTTCTGGTGCACATGACCGGTCCGAGCGACCGGTTCTGATGCGAAAATAGCAACAATGGCGCCGCTGGTGCGTTTAACCTAGGTGCAGGGCGAGGTATACCAACTCAACGTTAGTATCAATTACCTGACTGAATTTCAGTTTATGTGAATGTTTATTGTTCATGTTTATGTTTATTATTATATTAACATCGTATGATTCTGATTTTTGGGAGCAAGGAGATCAGATTATTCTCCACAATTTATTCAACAACCTGTCAACCTGATTATTGCAGAAGCTTTCCTAGCTCGTGCCCAAAATGTCCGAGGGTATACATATTTTGGAATGTATGCTGTTCATAAAAAGTAGGGGTATTGAGATTTCAATTTGAATTGTTGAAAATGTCAACGAATTCAAGTTGAACTGTCAATATCCGCAACATTTTATGAACAGGATACGTTACCACGGGAAGACACGACAGCGTGTGACATGACTCCATTTCTCATGCAGGATGCATGAACAAGTGGGCCAATGTTGTTTCAAATCACTGCGGCTGTTGAGTACTTATTTCAAGTTTGAATATTCAAGAACTTTATTGTCCACAAATAAATAATCATTTTTCTTTGCCTGTCGAATGTAAACAAACATAACATCACAAACTTAATATCACAAATATAACATCACAAACATAATATCGTGAATATTAGTAAAGTTGTATGGTCAGTTACAGAATCACATTAAACCCTTTTAGACCCAAGGTACCATTAATCACATTTTGGAGGGGTTGCCTACTGACTATGTATCAGTTGCAGGAGATGAATTGACCATGATGATTCAAGGGTAGTGCCAGATTAGCTTGGCGCCTGAAGGCACCAAGCTAATCTGGCACTACCCTTGAATTATCATGGTCAATCCATCTCCTGCTGTAGGGACCTAGGGCTAAAAGGGTTGAAAAAAGATGTACAATTAAGTTCTTACGTTAATATTGCACTAAATCCACTATTAAATCACTACTAGGCTGCATGCACAAAGCAGTTAACGCAGTACTCAATAACCGATGCGATTTTAAACAACGTCTGTACTTACATGAATGGATTAAGGCGAGGCAAACTGGGCGCAGAGGGACCTCAAAGTAGGCCCTTTTCAGTTGTAAGGAGTGGTTCCAACTGATAATTCCTGACGTGTTGCAAATGGAGCAATATAAATAACAAGCGTCTATAGACATCGACTTGTGCTATTTCTTCATCGTTGAAGGTACGTGTGTCTGTTGACTTTTCTCCTTCCTTGGCCCAAGATGGAATGTCTTGGCCAAGTTGATCAATATTTCACATTATAATTCCGTTCAGTGCCAGCCGACGCAGACTGTGTCTGTAGTTTTCATTAATTCAACACCAGGAAACTCTAGATGTTCCAGGAACATGTATTTCAAGTGTTGTAAGCAAGAGGCATAGATCTTCATGAGCCCCCTTACCTGCGGGTGCTCATGAGGATCTATACCTCTTGCAGCTGGATGGCGTTCTGATTTTCTCGGCACTGAACGGGTTAAGCTCAGAATATTCACTGAAAGGTGTTGTCGACTATCCAGACGCCTGAAGAGATCTGCCCTGTGGAGACAAAAGACAGTATGGCCATTTTTGTGAAAAGCATGGTTTTCATTGTAATACTGGGCAGAAATGTCAAGTTTCTAATCGGACATTATCTTAGGAGTAGGAGTATTCATTATACATACAGGGAAATGTTCCCGAGACGCAAAAGATGTGAGGCAGCAGCTATCGTGTTCTAGCATTCGGCCACTGAAAAGACTAAAATTAACCGTTTAGTTGCCGGTAGCTGCTTTACCGCTACGTACGAAGGGTCAAATAGTTATTTAGTAGTAGAATGGTGGCATTATGCGATGGCAATAATGACGATGATGATGATGATGATTATTATTATTATTATTATTATTATTATTATTATTATTATTATTATTATTATTATTATTATTATTATTATTAATGGGTAGATCATCGAAACCGATGATGTCGTCATTGTGCATGACTTCTGTTTGTGGGTGCGGGTGTGGCTGGCCAAGCCAATCCTGGAGCCACACCTGCGAGGGCAATGGGGGCACTGGAACGTAGCTGTGGGGAGAGTCGACGCTGTCTTTCTGCGAGCTCTGGCACTGGTGATCCGTTCGCGCCGATTGTGTTCAAAGAGCGTGAAGGCTTTCCTGGTGGCGGCACGCCAGCCGGATCTGTCTTGTGCTTGTGCTTCAGGTTCCTTTACCAGGAAGACGCAGTGCTTGAGGCTGTCTTTTATGCAGTCTTTGAAGCGTTTCTTTGGCCGTCCTTGCTTCCTGTGGCCTTTTGAGAGTGCACCATACAGGAGTTGGCGTGGCATGCGAGAATCATCCATGCGTATGACATGACCTGTCCAGCGGAGTTGTGTCTTTAAGATCAAGGTTTCAACACTCACTAAGCCAGCATTGTCCAGGACTTCCAGGTTTGTCACCTTGTCTTGCCATTTGATGCCCATGAGTGAGCGCAGGGATCTCATATGGAAATGTTCAATTTGCTTGAGGTGCTTTCTGTACAGGGTCCATGACTCACAGCCGTAGAGGAGGCTGGGGAGAACTACTGCCTTGTAGACTTTGATCTTGGTGGATAGCTTGACGTTGTTGTTATTCAACACACGAGTGCGCAGGCGACCAAGGGCTTGGCTGGCTTTGCTGATGCGAGCAGCGATTTCCTTGTCGATAGTACCATCAGAAGAGATGATGCTCCCAAGGTACCTGAACGGGTCGACAGTCTTCAGCTCGGTGCCTTCGATGTACACTTTGGGTGGGTGGGTGGGTGGGGGTGGGGGGCTCTTGTGCCTGGGGCTGGTTGGTGCAGGACCTCGGTCTTGCTGAGACTGATGGTGAGGCCAAACAGTCGAGAGGCTTCCGAGAACCTGTTGACGATGGTCTGGAGGTCAGACTCCGTGTGCGCCATCAGCGCACAGTCATCGGCAAACAGCGCCTCAAGGATCAGTCTCTCGATGGTCATGGTCCTGGCGTTCAGTCGACGGAGGTCGAAGAGAGAGCCGTCTAGTCTGTACTTCAGGTACACTCCCTTCTCAAGGTCGCATACTGCATGGGTCAGGACACACGTGAAGAACAGGTTGAACATCACCGGGGCAAGAACACAACCTTGTTTCACACCGTTAGAAATGTCGAAGGGTGCGGATGTGTCGCCGTTTGACTGGACAACTCCTACCATTCCATCATGGAAGAGGCGGATGATGTTGGTGAACTTCCTGAGGCAGCCGAGCTGTGCGAGGATGACCCAAAGCGCTTCTCTGTTTACGGTGTCGAATGCTTTGGTCAGATCTATGAAGACAGCGTAGAGGTCCATGTGCTGCTCAATGCATTTCTCCTGGACCTGTCTCACAGAAACTACCATGTCGACTGTGCTGCGGCCGGGTCTGAAGCCGCATTGAGCCTCTGGGAGTGCTTCCTCAGATATAGAGCTGATCAGGCGGTTGATGATGACTCTCGCAAGGATCTTGCCAGCAATGTACAAGAGTGAGATCCCTCGGTAATTGGCACAGTCTGCTTTGCTGCCCTTGTTCTTGAACAGGGAGACGATCGTAGCATTCTAAATTTCTGTGGCATGTTCTTCTCTGCCCAGATGCATGTCAGAATATTGAGGAAGGCATCAAGGGTCTAAGGTCCAGCTGCCTTGAAGAGCTCTGCGGGGATGCCGTCCATGCCTGCAGCCTTGCCGGAGCTAGTCTGGTTGATCGCTTTCTTCACCTCGTCCTGGGTTGACGGGAGGTCAAGGTCATCCAGTGTCGGCTTCTGGTAAATCATGTCCAGGGCCGCGGGATCGACAGTGGAAGGCAGGTTCAGCAGATTTGAGAAGTGTTCTCTCCAGCGCTCAGTGATGCTGCCTTTGTCCTTTAGCAAGGTGAAGCCGTCGGCGGAAAAGAGAGGGGTTGTACTGGGTCTGGCAGGGCCGTAGACAGCTTTTATAGCGGTGAAAAACTCCTTGGAGTTGCTGGATTCAGCGAAGTGTTCAAGTTCTTTTGCTTTGCCGTCCCACCAGGTGTCCTGCATGTTGCGGAGCTCTCTCTGGGCTTTTCTATGGAGGTGTTTGAAGCGGTCTTTCTTGGACAGGAGTTGATGTCGTTCTGCCACTCGATGAAGGCACTGCGCTTTTGCTCCAGTAGCTTGTTGATCTCTTCATTGTTCTCATCAAACCAATCCTGGTGTACTCTCTGCTTGGGTCCAAGCACGTCTTTGGCAGACTTCGTCACCATCCCCTTGAACTGGTTCCACATTTCAGTTGGGTTGCCAGTCAACGGTCCATGGGCAGTTAGCAGGTCATCAAGGTGTGACAGGAAGTTTTCCTTGACGTCCGGGCACTTCAGCTTAACCAGGTTGAATGAAGGTCGGGTGAGTTTCGGCCTCTTCCTGTGTGCTGGTGCAATGTGCAGGTTGAAGACAGACCGCACCAGCCGATAGTCGGTCCAGCACTCGGCTCCTCTCATGGCTCTGGTGATTCTGACATCACGAGTATTCCGCTGGCGGACAATGACATAGTCTATGAGATGCCACTGCTTGGACCTGGGATGCATCCATGTTGTCTTGTACTTACTAGCCAGCCTGAAGAGGGTGATGGTGATGGCGAGTCCATTCTCAGCGCACAATGTCAGCAGCAGCAGGCCATTGCTGTTCATCTTGCCAAGCCCGTGTGGGCCCATCACTCCTTCACAGCATTCACATTCGCGCCCAACTCGAGCATTGAAATCACCAAGCACGATGAGTTTGTCACTTGCAGGAGTGGACTTCAGGAGTGAGTCGAGGCTCTCATAGAACGCCTCCTTGTCGTCATGGGCGTTGGTTAGTGTCGGAGCATATGCACTGATGATAGTGACATGTCGGGTGTGGGAGATGGGTAAACGGAGCTTCATCGATCGTTCGCTGATGCCAATGGGAAGAGAAGGCAACTGTCGGAGGAGCGTAGTGCGGATGGCGAAGCCAACTCCGTGTATCCTGTCTTCGTTCTCAGCTTTGCCCTTCCCAAAAAAGGTGTACCCACCCTCAGGTTCACAGATCGAGCCTTCGTCAGCAAATCTGGTTTTTCTAAGAGCCGCAATGTCGATATTATATCTCGCCAGCTCACTGGCTATGAGGGCTGTTCTTCTGTGTGGTCTCTTCGTCTGATCTCTGTCCATCAGGGTTCGTACGTTCCACGTACCAAGAGTAAGTTTCTTTTTTTGTTTTTCTTTTCGACCGCATAAAAGGGTTAAACCGCCAGCCGCGGTAAGCTGACCGGTTTATGTAGGGCAGGCAATGTTTGGAACACCTTTTCTAGTTCCCTCCCTTACTAGGGTGAGCAGTGCTGTCGTGAAGAGGGCTGCTCAGTCGCCTGGGATGCTGCCGAACTTCCCTGCTGCCCCTGGTACAGGGAAGAGCGACCACTGGTCCACAGACCGCCTACGTGCAGGTTCGGAGCTGCGACTCCCAGTAGTAACCTCTACCTGTCGTTTCGCCCGTTCTCCATCGCCGCAGGACTTCTGGAGGAGGCAGAAGAAAAAAAGAAGATGAAGTAGCAGATTTGGTGAAGGTGAAGGTCCATGCACAAAACCTGCGCGTGAAGGAGATTTTGGTTATTATTATTATTATTATTATTATTATTATTATTATTATTATTATTATTATTATTATTATTATTATTATTATTATTATTATTATTTTGTATATTTATTATTACTATTATTATTATCGTCATCATCATCGCCATATTATTGTTTATTCTGAAATACCACCAAAAGCGAGAAACACAAAGAGAAGTGCAACACAGTTGCATCATAAAGATAAGTAGTTCATTGTAATTCTGTCTATATGCATATTTCTTTAAAGGTTTTGAAGTCGAACATTTGATAAACTGTGTTGTATTTGACCTTTCTAAGCGTGTTTATCTCTTTCTTTGGAAAACAATCACCCCTTTTTCGTTTCTCTTATTTTTGTGTGTGTGGCATTTATTTGCAGTTTACACGTTCGGTAGTCACATATTTTTTTGCCTTTTTTTGTGCCTTGATGTAATATTATATCGTTGTTATTTACAGATGTGGGGAGCTGTAGTGCTGACCCTGGCGTTAAGCCTCACGCTGACGTCATGCGACATCACCGTCACGGTGACGAACCACTGGAATGGAGGGTTTCAGGCCGAGCCGTGCTTTACCATTACGGAAGAGATGCAGTCGTGGCACGTTAAGCTGACGTTCAGTGATCCTATTAACAGTCTTGATGTGCGTATTAACCACTTCATGTTTTCCCACCCGTCTGTAAGAGGTATCGATTGTTATGAGCCCCCACAGTTGCGGGGGCCCATGAGGATCTATGCCTCTTGCGGAAACCACTTTTGTATTCATGTTCCGGCCTTCGACGTCTTGGGATTTTTTATGTGGATAGATGGGTGGATGGATGGATGGATGGATTGGATTGGATTGGATGCATGGATGGATTGGATTGAATTAGATTGGTATGGATGGATGGATGACACGTTGGATGGCACGATCGGACGACGTGTGGATTAATGTACCAATGAACGAACCAATGAGTTGGACCAATGAATGAACGAAGGAATGATACATTGCACATCCAAACAAATGAGCTAGGGAGGGAGGAACTGACTGAATGACTGACTGACTGACTGACTGACTGACTGACTGACTGGATGGATGGATGGATGGATGGATGGATGGATGGATGGATGGATGGACGGATGGATGGATGAATCAATGCATCAATGAATCAATCAGTCAGTTAGTCAGTCAGTCAGACAGTCAGTCAAGCAATCCAGCAATGAAGTAATGAAGCAATGAACGTGCTAGTGAGCGAATAATAATAATTGTTGTCCACTTAAAAGGTATGGTCTGCAAAAATAGAGTCGACCAACGCGGACAAGACAGAGTACATTTTGACTAACAATGAGTGGAACGCAGTGGAGCATGTCGGGGACACCCTGTGTATTAATTTCCTAGGACATGGTAAGTGTCTATAATTACAGTTAGTACATACCGAAGAGCAAACGAAATGCGACGTCATTTTAATCATCGGAAACACTTCAGTGTTTCCGATGATTTATATGATGTCGCATTTCGTTTGCTTGTCAGTATAATAAAATAATACTCATCATGTCGCGGGACTGGAGAGGTAACGACTACGGTTGTTTAACTCACTGTACCCCATCACCGAAATCCTTAAATGTTGCTGTTGTCCTCTGAAGACTGCGTTGCAGTGCAGGACACAGATCGACCATGATAGTTCAAGGGTGATGCCAGAATAGCTTGGCGCCCATAGGCGCCAAGCTATTCTGGCATCACCCTTGAACTATCATGGTCGATCCTTATCTTGCTGTGGTGCGTCTGGGGTAGAATGAGTTAAGAGTAGTGAATGCGGGAGTTTTATCGAAAACGATTCAAGGGTAATGCCAGATTAGCTTGGAGCTTTGGAAGGCCCCAAGCTATTCTGGCACTACCCTTGAATTTTCATCACTTAAACTCGTTCTGTTAGTGTGTAATAAGCGTATCCCAAATTTGAAATTCAGTACTGATAATGATACTGTAATATATATATTTTAGCGATGCGGAAGATGATTTATGGCAGTGTTACTGCTTGAATGGTAAATCTGACAGATATACTGTAACAGAAAACATCAAGTATTTCTTGCATAGCATCATAACCACACTTTTTTGAATTAACATGCTATAACCTCTCTAGTGATTTTTTTTTTTTTTTTTCGCTTTGTGTTTCTTTTTTGTGTCTAACATTATCATTATTATTGTGTGGAGAAAAAAAGCATAAAATAAAATTATGGATATGAATTCTGCTTTTCAAAAACATTCCTTTAGTGCTCGGTTAACTGTGCAGACGAACCAACCAGAACTATGCAAGGATAGTGCCTGCGATTCGCGAAGTTAATCCTGCACTGCCAAACGACTATTATTTTCCAGATGTCTCCTGTGACTCCGTACATAATGCGAAATAATTAGAGAAGAAATGTAAAAATGCAAATGGCAAACATGACGTAGCATAACACTTGTCACATGACCGCCTCTTTCACTACGAACATTTGAAACAGGCGCTGGTGACCTCAACCCAACAGTCACGGCATCGCTGGTAGATGCCTCGGGAGGCGGGTCAGGATCCACCCACGGTAAGCACATTGTCCTGGCAGACTCACCAATGTTAACCCATTCACTGCCGGGAAAAGGCGAACCTAAATCCAGCGGCAAGAGACATAGATCCTCATGAGCCCCCGCAGTTGCGGGGCTCATGAGGATCTATGCTTCTTGCTCTGACCTTCGAGCCCATCTTCCTTGGTCGTTGAGCATCCTAGCGGTTGGGCATTTTGGGGTTAAATTAGCAAATATTTGAGACACATAGTCTGCGTCGTCCTACGACAGTGAAGTGGTTAACTAGTAACGCAGTATTTCGAGTAGATGACTGTAAACTATGTGTGAGTTTAAAAGTACCATTACACGTAAATCAGACGACAAATTTCAGCACCATTTGTTTTTGTCATTCCTTGTCGACACACCTAATCAACTCCTACGACAGTAAATTGTTTACAAACGCACTCGCCGTAATTACACTTGTTTATTCTGCACAACCTTTAGTGCTTCAATCTAGCTTTAGTTGTTGCTTGTACAAATACAGTTGTATTTATGGAATAAAGCGGTGTCGTTGTCAAATTACTGGATACGAAGACGACGTGTGTTACGATTCCCCTTGTGTATAAAATTTATAAACTATAGACAGGGCTTTATTTGGTAAACGTCAGTTGCAGAAGTCTTTCTCTTGAAAAGTTAGGGGCGGTAGTGATAATAAGCAGTGATATTATCAGCGGCAAATCGGGAAAAAAACGATACCGTGCAGTTGCTTTCCATTCATCACACCGAATTATACAGGCCTATGACAGTTGCCGAACAAAAAAATCAAACAGCGCTTACACCTTTATTGGCGAGAAAAATAGAACACCACCCAACTGCAAGAGGTATAGATCCTCATGAGCCCCCGCAGTTGCGGGGGCTCACGAGGATCTATGCTTCTTGCTGATACCACTGAATCCATGTTTTTTTGCGGGGGGGGGGGAGGGGGGGAGGGGGGGAGGGGGGGGGGGGTCCGGAAAAATTTCAGAAACAGTCTGCGACAAGATGCACTGATCGTGTTATTCCCTTCCCTGCCGCTGTGCGTTCACTACGCTGTTACACTGTGCGTACATTATTGTTTCGGAAAATCTTGGTTCATTCAACGACCAAAAGCTAACACCGTCCCAAAAAAACATGGACACAAGTTGATCTCAGCAAGAGGCATAGATCCTCATGAGCCCCCGCAGTTGCGGGGGCTCATGAGGATCTATGTCTCTTGCATTTGGTGCATGTTCACTTTTTTCTCGGCAGTCAAGAGATTAAGACTAGGAGAGTTTGTGAATGAGTGTGTTGGAGTAAGGGGGGGGGGGAGGGTGGCGGGCGGCATGGGGGGGGGGGATGGGAGGGGGGTGGGGAAGGTGGCGGTAGGAGGGGGTCACAGGGTTAAGGTGGGCGATGAGGTAAAGGTGACATTTCTGAACTGATTTTCCCGAGGTATTCGTGTTCTTTTATCATTATTGTTACTGAGGTGTTTTGTTTTTTTCTCGTGCCAGCGCCCCAAAACACCCAACAGGCGCAGACCACGGCTTCACTCGGACCGGGGGAGACACACCCACCAACGACCACGAGAGCCCCCAGTAAGTATTTTTACACGCATTGACGTTATCCCTTCGGCTGTCTGTAGCGCCCTTCGTCGTGGTGATTCATGCAGGATTCACCACGACAAAAAGCCTACCGACAGTCCAAGGATTAGGTATAGTTTCAGCAAAGCCTATCGACAGTCCAAGGATTGGGTATAGTTTCAGCAAAGCCCCTATCGACAGTCCAAGGATTGGGTATAGTTTCAGCAAAGCCTATCGACAGTCCAAGGATTAGGTATAGTTTCAGCAAAGCCTATCGACAGTCCAAGCATTAGGTATAGTTTCAGCAAAGCCTATCGACAGTCCAAGGATTAGGTATAGTTTCAGCAAAGCCTATCGACAGTCCAAGGAGTAGGTATAGTTTTAGCAAAGCCTATCGACAGTCCAAGGATTAGGTATAGTTTCAGCAAGAGACATAGATCCTCACCAGCACCGACAGCTTCGGGGGTTTATGAGGGGTGCAGTTGGGTTTTGTTAAATGTCTCTCCGCGGTGAAGGGGTTATTTGTAGTAGTAGTAGTAGTAATATATTGTTGTTGACGCTATTATCATCAGCATCACCATCATCATGACTATGACTATGTTGTTTGTTCTTCTTCTTCTGTTGGTGCTAATCATAACGATGAAGATTAACCCTTTCAGCTCCAACACCCTACAGCAGGAGATTGATCGACCATGATAATTCAAGGGTAGTTCCAGATAAGCTTGGCGCTCAATCCAAGTCCTGCAAATGGTACATAGTCGTTAAGTAACACTTCCAAAATTCGGGAAATGCGCGCATGGCGCTAAAATGGTTAAGATGACGATGATGATGGTGGTGGTGATGATGATGATGATGCAGATGACAGTTTTCGTTTCTATTCCCAGTCACAGTTCCATCGGGCAGCGGTTGCACAACGGGCACTTTGAAGGTGGGCAACGACTGGGGTGAGAGGTTCGAGGCCTCGCTGGAGTTCCCGGGACTGAACGAGAACATCGTTGGATGGCTGGCCAATGTCTCTTTCACAAAACCCATCACCAAAATCGAGGTAAACCCTTAACCACCTAACTGCAAGAGGTATAGACCCTCATGAGCCCTATCGGAGACTCATGAAGATCTATGCCTCTTGCTGAAACCACTTTGTGTCTGTGTTCCTTGGACACGAACACCATAGTGTGACTTAATTACGGCTTTTGTGCATGGGAGACGTACTGCAGTTGACTTGTATTTCATTTGCTATGTTTCTTTGCTGTGTTGTTAGTTTTGTTCGTTGAGATGAAATTTGGGTTGCACTTCCTCGTGGAAAGGGATTGGCGGCAGAAGCAGCGCAACCCGACCAACCTAAGCGTGGCTCTTCTTTTGCAATAATAATAATAATAATAATAATAATAATAATAATAATGATAATAATAATAATAATAATACAATGTACTGACAAATACTAAATGTAATAATAATAATAATAATAATATTAATAATAGTAATAATAATATATAATAATAATGTTAATTAATAAGAACAAAAGCTATAATAATAATATTACAATTAATAATAATAATAATAATAATAATAATAATAATAATAATAATAGTAATGGGCCTCTGTCGGTCTGAATCGACCATAGATAATGCATCCTAGTTCTGATCTGATTGCCTGCTCAGCTGGATTTGAATCAGTATCTTTTGTGAGTGTAGAGGCCAATGCGGGTGTTACGATTGTGGTTGTGTTGTCCTGTGAGAGCATACATGTGTTAATCGTAGGAAACGATCCGATATTTATTTGAGCTATCATGGTTATGATTCACTTATCTTTTTAAGTAACATTTTCTTTCGTTCGCGCAGGGTGGAATTCACTTCCTTATGATAGGCTAAGTTTAGTCCAGAACGTTCTTGAAAGGCCGCACTGTCTAGTGACCTCGTATGTGTGACGTCGGTAAATTAGCGACACTTCGCAACAAATTGTTTACTGTGCGCGTGAAGCCATCACCCGTTGTTTTGGTGTGTTATGAAGGATCGTAAATGTTTTCGAATTTTCCGACTAGTTTGTGAACTGTCTTCCATACTTTTATGAGATGTCATTTTACCAAGGATTTGGAGCTGAAGTGAGCAGCCAAATTTGTGTAGCCTATTGTAGTTTTTCTAGAAAGATTATTTTAATGAGTTTCGGTTGCGTGTTTCGTTCTGATTGGTTACGTTGTATGATTTTCGTAGATGATTATGGAAATTGGTAGTATATATAAAGAGGGCGCTAGGAAAGCACGTTCGCTCAAGCCCGGATGAGAAAGGAGGAGGGAAAAACCTACGCCAAACTACAAACCACCATGCTACAATTGCTGTTAACTACGCCAAAACTACTAGTCCCCGATCACTTTAGTGCCAGTGGGACAGTAAACTGGATCAAACAACAACAACAAGCACGTTCGTACATTGCCTTGCATTTGTCAGTTGTAGAGACACACAGTTATCGTAGGTACGTGGCCCGTATAGGGTGTACATTGTGAGAGAAACAGCGTAACAGTGTGGTGTACGTTGTAGAGAAACTTTGTGTCGTCAGTGTGGACATGCATAAGAGACATTGTATCAGTGTTAATGCATTTGGAACTGCATTGTGTGGAGATCGCATCGCTGAATTAAAATATTGTTGGAACTGTTACTCCAGTATTGTCTACATCCTTAAGCCACGTGTGACGGATTGCAGCTGAATGAAGTTTATTTAAAAGAGCCTTACGTGCGTGCGTCTGGTGTGGTTATCATACTACAAATCCACCACGTAACAGCGGGATTGGCAGTCCCTGCTGCAAAGATCACAAATGTATGTGGTCGCTGGTCTGATGGAGTTGTTGCACTCCTTTCTGCGTGCCCGCTTGTGTGCTGCTGCTTTCGACATCTTCTCTTCCCCTGACGAGGTGTTAGTGGAGGATACTTCTCCAATTTGCAGGTCATCCGCAAGGCGTTCCCAGGACCCAGTGTCTATGTCCAGTGCTCATGCAAACCTGGGCGGTTTGATATGGAGGACAGGCTGTTGCCCATGCAGCATGCCCCCCCCCCCTCCTCCACGACGCTGATGGATCCAAAGGAACGGCAGAGCCATTACAGTTTGGCACCGGCGCCGTCGCAGGAGCTGTCAGAACGAACTTGAATGCAACGACGGACTGCCTTAGGGGCTCCGGCTCCGGCTCCGGATTTTTCCACGAGGTTTACTCCTGAAGCCTTTTTCATGTCAGGATATGACCACAAGACAGAGGAAGTTCTGATTCAGAGTTTTCCTTTTCCTAGATGGACTGCCATCAAAGGCATACGAGCCCCATCTGCCCAAGGCTGTGATGGGCAGGGACGCCTAACTCCCCGGACAAGTCCTAAGGACATGCCCACTGATAATAATAATGACAATGACAAGGCTTATCCTATGGATTGTCAACTTCCTTGTAAATAGGACCCAGTCAGTTCGCTTTCAAACAGCTCTCTCATCCCTTAGGTCCACTTCCATAGGCGCCCCTCAAGGTACAGTTCTCTCCCCTGTGCTGTTCACACTCTACACTAACGATTGTAGTGGCACTGACTCTACCCTTCTTATAAAATACTCGGATGACACTGCCTTAGAAGATCTCTCCAATAATGATGCGACTTACTTTGCAGAAGTAGAACGTTTTAGTGTTTGGTGTAAAGATAATTTTCTAGACCTAAATGTGAGTAAGACCAAGGAACTACTGATAGACTTTCGAAGAAACCCTGCCCCTCTCCCTGTTCTGATGATCTGTTCTGTTGAGCGTGTGACTGAGTATAAGTATCTTGGAACAGTCATAGATGATAAGTTGTCCTTTAACGCAAACACCTCCCTCATACACAAGAAATGTCAGTCACGCATCTACTGCCTCCAGAAACTCAGGAAGCTGAATGTGAACCCCTCTGTCCTTCAAACTTTTTACTGCTATTTTATTGAGTCTGTCATCACTTTCGGTTCTGTGTGCTGGTATGGAGGTCTGAGTGTGAAGAACAAGAACACCCTGGCACGAATGGTAAACATCTGCAGCAAAGTGACTGGCAGTAAGCAAAACAGTGTGGAGTCCCTGTATGAACAGCGTGTGGTGAGAAAGGGTAGGCGGATAGCTTCAGACAGATCCCATGTCCTTGCCCACCTCTATGAACTCCTCCCCTCTGGCCGCAGACTCCGCACGCACAAAGCTAGAACACTTAGACTACAGCACAGTTTCATCCCAAAATCCATCACTCTAAGCAATCTGTAGGTACATCCACGCATACCCAAACCTAACTCCTCCCCCTATCCCCCTTTACCTGTGCAATCAGTAGGAATGGAGCTTGTTGATTTTAGAGAAGTGATTATATTGTGTTTCATTTGGTGGTGAACATGGACATACTGGGATTGTTGTTACTGAGTGTTTACCCACTAATTATTTTACTATGGTAGACTTTAATTATGCAGCTTGTGTAATAATGTGTAATAATGTACTGAGATGTTTGTATAATAAGTAATGAGGGTTAGGACTAGGTTGAAACACGCGTATTATGTATGCATATGTAGAGGTGGGTGTGAATGTATAAGTGCCGCTCAGGTCAGTCCATAAAAGATGTTTGTGTGAGATGTGTAAGAGTTATGTGTAAAGATTTTGTAGTGTTTACTTTATCCATTTGGAATTTGTAGCTGTGCAAGTGCTGGGAGAAAATGTTCATAATTATGCTATAATGTTTTTATGTCTTGTTTGTACTATTTGTTATAAATTTACCACAACCGAATTTCTCTTTTCGAGATAATAAAGTACTCTTATTCTTATTCTTATTCTTAATGATGATAATAATAAGAATTATTATTATTATTATTATATTAAAAATAATTACAAATGACAACAACAAGAACAACAACAACAACAGTACTACTACTATTACTACTACTACTACTACTACTACTACTACTACTACTAATGCATATAAAATAATGAAAATAATAATGAAAATAATAATGAAAATAATAATAATAATAATAATAATAATAATAATAATAATAATAATAATAATAATAATAATAATAATAATAATAATAATAATAATAATAACAATAATAATTTTTTTTCTGGTACAGATGCAGTATGGTGACACGATTTCACACTCTGCCGACGGGCTGGACTGGATCATCGTCAACCACAAGGATCGACCATTTTTCAGTTCTGGAGAAGCCATCTCCCTCCACTTCTTCGGCAACTACGCTGGGGGACATAATGGCCAGCCATCTGGCATTTCCGCCACGGGGGTGCTCTGCAACATGGGCGTGGACAGAAACTGGAATGTCACGTGTCCTGAAAACAGTGAGTTTGTTTGGATAGGCAATAAACGGTTAAACCCATAATTGAACTCAATCCATCTGTAAGAGGCGTAGATCGTCATGAGCCGACGCCACTGCGGGGGCTCATAAGGATCTATACCTCTTGCTTAGATCAATTTGTATCCATTTTCCATGAACGGTTGTGGCTTGTAGTCGTTGACTGAATTTAGATTGCAGAAACTTAATAAGCGTCCACTGTCAAGGCAGGGTTTATATATTAGTATATAGTTCGCAAATCTCTGTTTTTGTATAACTGTTCTTGGTGTGTCTTACAATAATGGCGGACCAAACGTCTAGCTTTAAATTATGAAGTTTGAATGTCGTAAAATGAAAGACTTTTCTGCTCTTCTTCCCCGTTGTACACTTGAGAGTTCCTTCCGTTAACACATCATGCCCCAGGAGCGAAATCCCCAAATTTTGAAGTCGCCCTCTGAAGGACTGTATTACAATTCCTGAGACAGATCGAGCACGAGAGTTCAAGGGTGGTGCCAGAATAGCTTGGCGCCTATAGGCGCCAAGCTATTCTGGCACCACCCTTGAACTATCATGCGCGATCCATGTCTTGCTGTGGTGTGTCGGGGCCGACTGAGTTAAGCTCAAAAGGCAGTGGAAACCCTCTGGTACGTGTGCGGCAGAGACTAATAACATGGATTATAAAAGAAGCGCAGAAAACTCTTAGTTCAGGCAACACAACTTATTTCTTTATTTTACATTTTAACAATGAGATTCCCTGCAATATTTTTGTTTTTGTTTCCAAACTAAAACTAAACAAAAAGGAGTAAATGGAATGTGTTGTAACGATACAAAAATGTTAACCTTGGGTTAAATTATATTTGCTGGATGACTGGATGCATGAATAAACGGGAGCGGGGGAGGGTGAATGCGTGGAAGAATACATGCGTGCGTGAATGCATGTATGCCTGGATGGATGGATGGATGGACAGATGGATGGATGATGAATGTATGGATGGATGGATTAATGGATGGATGGATGGATGGTTGGATGGATGGATAGATGGATGGATGGATGGCGAATGGATGGATGGACGGACGGACAGACGGTGGGTCGGACGAACGAACGGATGGTTTGACAGACGGACTAGCCCACTATCATGCAAATGATCGTCTTATTCTATACCTGCGTATTTCTCTGTGGGCTGGCGATTGGGTGCCTGATAGGCGGGGGCAGGGGATCTAACTGTTGTCCAGCGCTGAGTAATTCCCCTTGGTTTGTTGTACAATTCTGCCAGCGCTAGCCTCACCTATCTGGTTTGTGAGTAGGACTAGCCCACTGACATGTATTATTCTGTTTTCCACAAAGAGATGCACTCCAAGTACAACTACGACTGTGTTCTGAAAGACTCCATCATGTTCTACGACGCTCAGAGATCCGGCAAGCTGCCTGCTGATAATCCGATACCCTGGCGCGGAGACTCGGCTCTCAATGACCGCGGGGATAGCGGAGAAGACCTCACCGGAGGATGGTATGACGGTAAGTCTGTTTTTATATGAAAATTGATTCCTGCAGATTCCGGGTTTAACATAAGAATTTAAACCCTTCACTTCAAAGTGAACACAATCCATTTGCAAGAGTCATAGATCCTAATGAGCCCCCGCAGTCGCGGGGGTTCATGCGGATCTATCTCTCATGCTGACGCCATTTTGTGTCAATGTTCCTTGTACGGCCGTGAATCTTTGGCGTTGAATAAACAAAGATTTCAGAAACGCTGTCCTCGTCCTCGTTTTCATGGAACCTATCTTGACTTATTGGGGGATAAACATCGGGATAGAGCTGTCTGATCAGGGGGGGGGGGGGGGGGGAATGACCTGTCCTCTTTTTAAAGTCTCTTCTATTTATAAAAGAGACTTTTTAGGACAGGACGCGGTGGAGAGCTTTCAAAAGAACACACACAACATCATAGGCGGGCTAGACTAAAACTGACAGTGACGCAGGCTCTTGAAAATGTACCTGAAAATTTGCGTATGAAATTAGTGATATAGAGTCACGTGCGTCCAAGATTTCTGTTAATGCAGTGCCAAATAATTCCAGTCGCCCAAAGAACATGTACAGAGTGTCGTCATGAGGAGGCAAAGATAGATTGTCATGAGCACCCGCAACTGCATGAGAATCTATGCCTCTGGCAGTAGGATTCGCTTCAATTTTTTTTTCCGCAGGGAAGGGGATAACAAGATGCCTGAATATGGTATAATATGTGATCCGGGAAGTCGTAATTTGTTGGTGTCATTTCATGGTAGGGTTCTGTTGACAACAATTTCACCCCTTGAGTGCCCGAGAAAACTGGAACACCACCCAACTGCAAGAGGTATAGCTCCTCATGAGCCCCCGCAGTTGCGTGGGCTCATGCGGATCTATGCCTCTTGCTGAAACCACGTTGTATCTATGTTTTCTGGGGATCTTTGACGTTGAAATTATGATTTCAAAAACGCGGTCTGCGTCTACGGACACGTACGTGGCTAATTTGTTATTCGATTTCAGCCGGTGACCACGTAAAGTTCAACTTCCCCATGGCCTACAGCACTGCGGTGTTGAACTGGGGGCTGATGGAGTTCCGAGATGCATACGAGGACGCCGGCCTGCTGGATTTTGTGTATGACTGTGTCAAGTGGCCGCTCGACTACCTGCTCAAGTGCCACGTAGCGGACGACGTTCTGTATGTACAGGTACGAATAGTGTGCGCTGACGCTGTTTGGTTTTGCCTTGGTTTGGTTTGGTTTGTTTGTTGTTGTTGTTTTCTTTTTTTTTTTTTTTTTTTTTTGTCTTTTTTTTATTTTTTTATTTTTTTATTTTTTATTTATTAATTAATCAAAGTAGCCAATACAATGAAGTGTTTGTGTTCGAATCTAAATGGACATAAGTTACAAGATGGACAATGATTTAGCTGTCTTACAGTTACTGCTAAGTGGAAAAAGTGTGTGTGTGTGTGTGTGTGTGTGTGTGTGCTCTTGCTTGTCTGCTTGATTGCCGCGGGTATCTGTTCTGATCTTTTAGTGCATGTTTGTGTTTAGGTTCATACATTAAAATATTCAGAAATGACATTCAATATTCAATTAAAATCAAATTAGGGAGAGCAACTAAACATAGTACGAGTGAAGCCTTACAGATTACATTTTGTTACATGCTCTACTCATTGTATTAAGCATGTGTAATTTTCCGGGGTGTAGGGGGCTCTGGATAGAGGTAGCACCTTTGCTGTTCGGCAGCTGCGTCCTACATAGGACGGACGGGCATCACTGGTCCTCATCCATCTCCTTAATCTCTCACGTGCTGGCTCCAAGCGCCACACCCTGGCAAACCACCTCAGCTGGTGGGCTAAACCACGTGAGGGGGTGGTGTTCACATTGCACCACTAGGCGGATGAGCTGTTTCTGACAGCCAACGGCTAGAGGACGGAGGAGATCAGGTTGGATCCAACGGCCAAATGTGGGGGAGTAAACCCTTCAAATCAGGAGTGGAGCCCCGAAGGCAGACAGCTGCCTGTATTCACGCACTGTTCTGGCAGCTCCTGCAGCCAAACTGGTGCCAAACGTACTGCTTTGCATTCCTTTGGATACATCAGCGAGGCCGAGAGGGGGATCTTGACGACTGGGCACCCCAGGATCTCCATACACTTCGCCCAGGCTTGCGCCCTGGAGAGGTCACTCCAGTGACTGACCCAGCAAGCGCATATACTCCATTGTCTTCCGAGACAGGATGCCAAAAAAAAAAAAAAAAAAAAAAAATTTTCCGGACGAGCAAATCCTGCTCCAACATGCAAACTATATCTAGCTTCTTTCCGTATCTATATTTACCAACACACATTTTGGCGACAAGTATAATATGGTTAATAACTTTCACGTCACTATTCTGCATGTTGTCAACTTCAAAGCCAAATAACACATCTTTTGCAGTTAACTGAAGAGCGATAGAGGTTAGTCTTTGAATATGTTTTGTTGCGCTTTCCCAGAGTTTACGAATTTTATTACAGGACCAAAAGAAATGTTCTATGTAATCTTTGTCATCACAAAAGTCGCATTTTTCAGAAGTCTTAATGCCCATTTTATGCAGAAGAATATTTGTAGGATATATATTATGAAGTATTTTCCAATGTAATAATCGCAGCCTTGTTTCTTTTACACATTTTTCCGCTACAGACCAGTGTGCATTTGACAGAGTAACACCACACTTTCTCTGCCAGAAGGACAATGCTCTAGGCACCGCCGTACTTGCCGTTACCAGAGATAAGCGGATAGCACGGGGTGCATACCGCAAAGCCTCCACATAGTTGCGTGGTACAAAAAATACGCCAGGCTCCACGCGAGCCATACGTGCCCTAAGGGCCGTACACAAAGCGTTATATTCAAACAGCCGGCAAGGCTTGTTGCCGACCATTTGACATATTTGAGGAAAAGATATGATATCACCATCAGACAAGACATCGTCTACAAAGCAAACACCAGCACGCACCCAATCTCTAAAAAACAAACTCTTATGCTTATACATAATTTCAGAATTGTTCCACAAACATTGGTTTTTAAGCTGAAGGGGGAAATCATCTTTTGGTAAAATAGTATTCTTATTATCACACCATGTTGTCAATACGTCCCTCCAAAAAACACTTTTAATCAACCGCAGGCCCGCAAAATGCTTGGCTGCTACATTAGAATGAAAACATGCATACTCTTTGCCCAATGCAGCGGACATGTAACGCGGAATAATTTTCCATTTTTCATAGCCGTTATGTTGAATTCTTAGTGACCATGACAACAAAAATGAAGCCTGCATATCATGGACATTAATCATCTTCAGACCAGCATTCTCTGTACCGTTACACATAATACTTCTTTTAACCTTTTCAAAGGCCCGAGTATTGGCATTTCTCTTTTTCCAGATAAATCTGAACAACAGTGTATTAAGCTTATTTAGCATGTCTCTCGGGGCAGACAGTGATTGTAATACAAATGTAAACTGCGACAATAAAAGTGATTTAACAATACATATTTTCCCTGCGATACTAAGATTTCTTTTGGACCATGCTGATATAGTTCTTCGTACTTTATCCAGTCTGTATAGCCAGTTATCCTCAATACTCGAGGCAGGCATGTCACTGCCGAAAACAATTCCCAAAATTTTTAGACGTTTTTTCCAAGTGTTCCGTATGGTTTTTCATGACAGTCTTTCAAAGAGCCAAGCCACATGGCCTCAGTTTTCTTTCTGTTCATTTGCAAACCTGAAAACTTTGAAAACTGCTGAATTAACTCCAGGACCCTTTCGAGATCTGTTTTGTTTTTCAGAAATAAGCTTATATCGTCTGCATACATTGCTAATTTAAGTAAACTAATATCCGCTGAAGTGTGTGTAATAGTTGGGAGACACAGACCCTGCACAGACGGGTCTGCGCGGATTTTAATGGCTAATAACTCTATGGCTAGAACGAAGGCCATCGGAGAAAAAGGACACCCCTGCCTTATTCCTGATCTGACTTTAAAACACTGAGTCATCCATCCCATGTAGTTTAAACAGCTTTCTGTATTACTGGTCAAAACATTCACCCATCTGACAAAGTTTTCTCCAAAACCAAACCTTTGAAATGCCCAAATCATATATTCTTTTGAGACAGAGTCAAATGCTTGCTTGTAGTCTAGCGCAAGTAATATTCCTGGTTTATTTTCTATATTTAGATTGTCTATAGTGTCATCAATAAGTCTGATAACATCACTGATTTTCCTGCCCTTGATGAAACCAACTTGATCCTCATGAACTAAACTACTTATGACTGTAGATAACCGGAGTGCTAGACATTTAGCGAGTATTTTGTAGTCAGTATTTGTCAAAGAGATCGGGCGCCAGTTATTTAAATCTTCTCTAGGCAGCCCTTTCCCTTTGTGTATTAATGTAATTACAGCACGCCTTTGAAGCACAGACATCTCCCCACGCTCAAAAGCTGCATTGAACGAGTCTAGAACAATGTTTTTAACTTTTATCCAAAAGAATTTGTAAAAAGATGTCGTGAGACCATCAAGTCCGGGAGCAGAGCCATTTTTCATTTTTTTCAATGTGTATGTGAGTTCATCCACAGCAATGTGGTCCTCTAACCCTGTCTTCTGGTCCTCTGTTAACTGAGGAACTTCTACATTAATAAAAGCATTTGCTTCATTTTCTTTTAATTGAGCGATCTTGTCATACTTGTTACTAAAATAGTTAAATTGCCCCAACAGGATTTCTTCCTGTGAGTACACAATACGCCCATCTAGCAAACTTAACTTGTCCATTACCTTAGCATTTGCCTGTGTTCTTTCCAGTCCGAGAAAGTACCGAGTACTCTTTTCGCCTTCTTCAATAAATTTAGCACGTGCTCTGGTCTGGGCGCCTCGCGCTGTGTACATAGTGTGTATATCTAATTCGTGCTTGATGTGCTCTCTCTGCTTACATAGAACAACATTATTAGGATCAAGCGAGAGACGCTTTTCAATACTGTTAAGCCGTTCTTCCAATACCAATTGTGTATTCCGTTGAGAAGTTCTTTTTCCTTTACTGTATGACATAATTAATTCTTTTAATTGGACTTTACACAAATCCCGCCTTGTCTGTGCATCAATGTTAGTATACTTAGTTGTAAAATCATCCAAAAAAGTATTCACAAACTCCACCAGGTTTTTATCATATAGCAGACCGTCGTTAAATTTCCAATAGGAAGGGCCACGTTGCACGTGTGTTATCTTATAGTTCAGAACCACCGACCTGTGGTCTGACTGAGGAACAGACACAATGTCACATGTGAAAATACAGTTCAATGCACTGTCTGAGCATAACATATAGTCCAATCTTCTGGCTATATAGGGATTGTGTTTACACCACGTATACTCACAGATTAGACCATTAAAAACTCTCCATACATCTGTAAGAGAAACAACAAAACAACAGTCTGACAAAAGATTATTAAAACGTTCCACATCTGTCACCGGGTGTTTCTCACCACTGATGATGTCTAATTTGTTATCAAGAACACAATTAAAGTCACCACACACAATCAGCTGATCCGTGTCGGCACGGTTCAGTAAATTATATAAACAATCAAAAAACAGTTGCTTTTCAGATGAGATGGTAGGAGCGTATACATTCACAACTAACAGTGTTTTATCTTCCCAAACAATATCTACAGCTAGAATTCTATCTGAACAGTAGACACATTTAATTTCACAGGAAACCTTTTTGTTAATTAAAATAATCTGCCCCATGCTGTGACAAGAGCCGGGTGCACAAAACAGCTTACCTCCCCATTCCCTTTCCCAGTTTTCTTGTTCCCCATTAATCACATACGATTCCTGGACACATAATATTATCACGTCATACGAATTTCGTTTTAATCTATTGAAAAAAGCTTTTCTTTTATTATCATTTCTCAAGCCATGGGCGTTTATAGTAACGATATTGAGTTTATCCATTCACTAAAGCAATATTTTCATATTTACATGTATTAGTATAGGTAGAGACGCTGTTCATTCTCATAGTCCGGAGGCATGGCCGAATCGTCAACACAAGCCACTAACTGAGCACAACCTGACACGAGACAGCAAGTCCATCTCCGTGGAAAGCGAGACCCACATTATAGTACAATGAAAATCTCGTCCTCCACAAACATGCACCCGCTGTCTGTTGCCAAACTAGAGCAGGACAGCAGAGCAGCTTACGTCGCGGCTGCGTCACCAAGTAGGTCAACGGGATTCCCTGCTATATCAGACACAGAATCCTCACCAACTGGTGACGTCACAGTTGCATTTTCCCTGTCGGTGCGTACCGTTCGCTTTCTCTGCGAATCCTCAGACATAGGGCTGCTACGCTGACGTTTGGACACAGAGCACGAGCACGATCTCCTTGTACCCCGGAAATCCAGGGTGGTTTGTATGGAGGGTCGCCCTCTCGTTATAAAGGGCGTATTGTGGGGATCTATGGATGACACTGGTGTAGATGTGGCCGTGGTGATGGCACTAGTTGTCATTGTTGAGGAGGTGGTTGCCGCGGTCGCCCTTGTAGTCGTCTGATTGCCCGACCCCACGGGCTGGCTGGGGCCTGACGCTGAAGGTCCCAGGGTCGAAGGCCGGGGTGGAGGTCGATGGTTTGAGGTAGGGGCGTGCTGGGCGGCGGAGGGGGTTCCAGCGACAACAGAAGCCCACGAGGAGGGTGGAGGGGGGAAGGGCTGGGGGCAGGTGGGTCTCCGGCTTTGTGCCCGGGGGTACGGCACGTTCTACAGACGATGTCCATCTCGCATGTGACCGCCCGGTGGCCCGGTCGTAGACACCTGGAAAGGGAGACCGTGGCTGCATTCTGACGCTGTTCCCGGTGGTAGAGACTGGCTGTGCACGCGCCGATCTTCACCTGGTTGGGCAGAGGTTCCCGAGGAATTTCAATGTAGACAAATCTCCTGCCTGTTAGCCACCGCGTCTCATCCCTGTCCCTCTCCATCATTAAGTTGGATCGTGGTTTGCAGCCCAGCTTGGTGATTATGGCTTCAATTTCTTGATTACTGTATGACAACGGAACATTCCCGATCATAAGTTTAGTCGTATAGACTTCCCTCCCGTCGTCTGCCGATCGCACTATAAATGGATTTTTATCAAACAGCGTCACTAATTGGCCCCTGACAGTCATGCCCTGCAGCAACAATTTCACCCTAGCCTCGGAAGTCTTAGGATAGAGCCTCCACAGGCCCCCTATTCTCTGAGCACCAATGACCGTGTTGTAGCCGCTGGTACTCTCTGCCGCGGCACACATCTCGCGCACGGAGTAAGGTGGGGAGTTCTCGGCCAAGTGTAGATTTCTGCACGGGATGAACGTGGCCCGGACACCCCTGTCGCCGGTCGTCTTTGCACCGTTGTATGTGTCAGTCATTTTGCAAAGGAACACGTCTAAGAGTACAACTTAGAGTCACAAGTTTTATGCAAAATAAAGTAATGATGTCTCACCGACCACTGTACCAATTCCTGAGGGTGGGCACGTCCTGTAACTACAGTAAATCGCCAGTGAAAACACAGCACCAAAAAGCGTGGCGAACGACACCATTCGCCTACCGGAAGTGTTGTTGTTGTTTTCTGTTTTGTTTGTTGTTGCTTTATTTTGGTTTGTCTGGTCTTGTTTTGCTTGACTGTATTTTATTTTGTTTTGTTTTGCAGTGTTTTGTTTTGTTTCGAGTTGTTTAGTGTTGTGCTTTGTTTTGTTTTGTTTTGCTTTTTGCTTTGCTTAGCTTTGCTTGCCTTGCTTTGGTTTTGAGTTGCATTGTTGTTTTTTTACGAGTTGTTTTGTTTTGTTTTACTTTTGTTTAGTTATATTTTCTATTGCTTTGCTTCGTTTTGTTTCGAGTTGTTTTATGTTCCTTCGGGTTTTTGCTTTTGTTTCGTTTTCTCTGTGTACTTTGTTAATCTCTTTGCTGCCGAGAAAACATGAACCAAACCCAACTGCAAGAGGTATATGTCCTCATGAGTCCACGCAGTAGCGGTAGCTCATAAGGATCTATGACTCTGGCTGAAACCACCTTGTGTCCATATTCCTTAGACGAGTGGGGATCTAGACGTTGATTTTACAATGATTTCAAAAACACAGTCCGCGTCTTCTGGTAGTTTTTGTTATACACAGTTTTTTTTGTGCGCATGCAGCATGCTAGTTTGTTTAACCCATTTAGCCCAACGGCCGCATTTCTCAAATTTTGGAGGTGTTACCTAACGACTATATACATTTGCAATAGATGGATTGGCCCTGATAATTCAAGGGAAGTGCAAGATTGGCATGGCGCATTCAGGCGCCAAACCAATCTGACACTACCATTGAAATATCATGGTCAATCCTTTCCTGCTGTAGGGCGTCTTGGCTGAATGGGTTAAGCCCCCTGTGCGTGCATGCCGTCACTGGTACTACACATAGAATCTGTGGCTGTATACTCATCATCATCAACATCATATCAACGTTCTCACTCAGGTAGGAAATGGCGGCGCCGACCACAGTTACTGGGGCCCGCCAGAGGATATGACTATGGCACGACCCGCCTACAAGATCACATCCTCAAGTCCTGGATGTGACGTCGCCATGGAAACCGCGGCGGCCTTCGCCTCTGGGTCCATCGTCTTCAAAACTAGAGGTCAGTCAAGGTCAAGAGTAAAATGAAGGATAAAGAGAAAGAGCATTGGGGGGTTGGCAGTTACTCTTTGCAGTTTTACGCCGATGTCTCCGTGTCTTCTTACGGTCGGAGATTTATCGACTCCAATTGTCAGTTCATTCAGCATCCGGATACTCGGCATAAAAGCCGCGTATCCCAATGCAGCACGTCTCAAATGTGCCAATGAGTGCCTGTGATTAACCTGCCAAGTTTCGAGTGATCTATCAAATATCAAGATATCATGAACAGTGCCCTGCACCTTAGAGAAACCACTTGGCTCTCCGTGAATGTTTCGTGATGAATACATTTAGTAAACATTAGGAATTATATAGGTGCCTTTTTATTTAAATTATATCTATAGTTATGTTTCAGTCTGCTTGTCTGTCACCGACCCGTTCGTCCACCCCTCCATCCATCCATCCATCTATCCACCCACACACCCTCCCATACATCAATCCAACGGCCAATCCATTAATCAAGCCATCTATCCGGCCATCGTTTGGTCCATCCATCCATCCATCCATCCATCCATCCATCAAACCAACCATCCATCCATCAATCCATCCATCCATCCATATATCCGCCAACACCATAACACTCCAAAGTGACTCCTACGCCAGACTGACGTGGCTTACACTAATGTGATTCCGTGTCGATATGGCGTGAAAGTCAATAAACGTCTCCTTACACTCACACACACACACACACACACACACACACACACACACACACACACACACACACACACACACACACACACACACACACACACACACACACAGACACACACACACACACACGCACGCACGCACGCACGCACACACACACACACACACACACACACACACACACACACACACACAAACTCTCTCTCTCTCTCTCACACACACACACACACACACACACACACACACACACACACACACACACACACACACACAATCGCCAGCGCGCGCCAACGTGATCATGAGTCGATCTGTTACATTCTGGTGTGTCACGACACGTACACGTCCTTATACTTTTTGCTTTCAGATGCCGCCTATTCCGCCAAACTGCTGGATCACGCCAAGACACTGTGGCAGTTTGCTGTCAGCAGTCCTCACGTCAAATACACGGACAGTGTATCGGCTGCCAACGCGTTCTACCCGTAAGTAAACTCATTCGAAACGTGCCGCATACGGATACGCGGCATTATGCCGCGTATTCAAATGCGGCACGTCAAGAATGTGTGAGTACACTTGTAAACTAGAGCTTAACACACCGGGCCCTGTGGTCGAAATTAAACATTTTTTTTGAGTTGTCCTCTAAAGGCTTCATCACAGTTGACAACTTCCTCCGTGCTAAAATTCAAGGTGTGGCTGAATGGCTTGCTGCCTAGAAGCCCCAAGATAATGCAATGATAAAGTAATGTTTTCCGCTGGGATTTTCACTGGCGAAATAAAAAAGTTCAATTATTTGTTAAATTGAAGTCACAACGTTTTGGATCGCAGATAATTCTTAGTCGGATTGACGGAATGGTTGTGTGCTTGCCTGCTTGCTTGCTTGGTCAATCCATAGGTCGAGTGAGTGAGTGAATGAGTGAGTGAGTGAGTGAGTGAGTGAGTGAGTGAGTGAGTGAGTGAGTGAGTGAGTGAGTGAGTGAGTGAGTGAGTGAGTGAGTGAACTAACAGATCACGAATGATTACACCACATGATTTTCTAAACAATCCAGGCCCAAAAGGTGACTGCCAAGCGTGTAAAATGCAAAGAAGTACCCAACGGAGAACGAAACACGCTCAGAAAAGACGGTTACAAAACAATTTATTAATTTTAAATTTAAATAAATTGTGTTGTAACCGTCTTTTCTAAGCGTGTTTCTTCCTCTGTTGTGTACTTCTTCACATGATTTTCTGCCTTACTTCTTTCTATTTTTGGGTCAGGTCGTATAACTTCACTGACGAGATGTGCTGGGGCTCCATGTGGCTGTACAAAGCTACTGGCGAACAGAAGTATCTGGACGAGGCCAAAAAGTGGTTTGACCCTGCACCCGACTGGGGCATGTCTTGGGACGACAAGGTGGTAGCATGTCAAGTGGGTATTGCTTTGTGTACTGACGAGTAAAAGAAATGCGACATTTTGGAACCGTTTTTCTGGATCGCCCCGTGTAACCTCTGCTTTATATATTGTTTGTTTGTCTATCAGCTAATGCTGTTCGAGGCTACAGCTGAAGACAAGTACAAGCAGGCGGTCGTAGGCACGTTCACAGACTGGTTGCCTGGAGGCAAGATCACCTACACGCCTAAAGGGCTGGCATGGAGGCTGCAGTGGGCATCTCTCAGATATGCTTGTAAGCCACACCTAACTCTTCGGCTGTCGGTAGCGCTTTTTGTCGCGATGTTTCCTACAACAGCGGTACCAACAGCTGACGGGTTAATGTTGCGTGATAGTCGTAGTCGTAGTATGATACAATCACAACAGACGCACGCAGGTAGGGTTCTTGTAAAGAAACTTCACTCAGCTGCAACTCGTCACACGTGGCACAAGGTTGTAGTCCACACTGGAGTAACAGTTCCAACAATATTTTATTGCAGCGATGCAATCTCAGCACAATGCATCCACACATGCACCAACACTGATACACTGTCTCCTGTACAATGCATCAACACTTTTGACACACTGCGTCTTTCATACAATGTACGCACATATTTCCTAACACCGTCTTTCATTCTATTACAGATTTCCAGAACAATCCAGCAAATTCACACAACTCAACCAATCAGAAAAGAAAACCTAGCCAAAACTTATTAATATTCATGAAAAAAAAACCACTCTAGATCCGACTAGAAATTTCCACTACCATCTAGGCGGATTCGATACAATGTTACGAAATGCACCAACAACTTTGACGTCATATTATTTGAGGTGACTAGAATAATCGCGCCGTTTCGAGAACGTTCTAGGTCAAACGAGATCGGAAACAGCAACAATGTAACGAAAAGACATGTCATTTTAGCTACAAAATAGAAAATAAATCCTACTAAAAAGGTACGTAATTCTTATCCAAAATAACTCAGATGAATATCGGATCTATCCTATGATAAACACACGCATGCTTAAATAGGATTACGTCTTATATTTTCTTGCTTACATTTATCTTTATCCTTATCGTACTATCTCCTTGAAGAGGCAAACATAGAGTAAGACAAATGTTTGGTGAAAATCGAGATTTTCATTGATATTCACGTAATAAACTTATTGCCTATAAAGGTCAGAAATGCAGTCGGGATTAAGTCTGTCAATGCAAATGTTTAATTTGCAGCAGCCACAGAGACAATCAACACCAACAAAACAAAACTGTCAATGAAAAAGTAAATGTATATGAACCCCCACTTTCCCAGCAATTGTGTGCTAGATTCGTTATTTTCGACATCAGGTTTAAAGTATTATTCTTTGTTTGTTTGTGTGTGTGTTTGTTTGTTTGTTTGTTTCTTTGGGTTTTTTGTTGTTGATTTTTTTGAGTCGGTCGGTCGGTCGACGGTCGATCGGTCGGTTGTTTTGTTTTGTTTGTTTGTTGTTGTTGTTGTTGTTGTTGTTGTTGTTGTTGTGTGTGTGTGTGTGTGTGTGTGTGCATGTTGTTGTTGTTGTTTTTGGTTGGTTGGCGATTCGGTGATTTGTTGGTTGGTTGTTTTTTTGTTTCGTTGGTTGGTTATTTGTTTGTTTACCCATCTGTGCTTCTCCGAATATTCACTTATGGCTATGCGTGTCTTTCCAGCCAACATGGCGATGATGGCGCTGATGGCAGCCAAAGACGGAGTTAACGCGGATGAGTACCGCCACTGGGCCATGTGTCAGATCCACTACGCTCTCGGGGACACAGGATTTAGCTACGTCGTCGGCTTTGGGGACCAAGGATGGCCGCTCAGGGCCCACCACCGTGGAGCGTAAGCGACAGTATTCAATGCGGACAAGTATTCTGACGAGCAAAAGAAATGCCACGTCTTTGGATTCCAAAAGTGTCGCATTACTTTTGCATTGTTCCGATCATTCCAATAATATCGCATTTCTTTTGCTCGTCAGTACATTAGTGTTACTTAACCCCACTTGTATTATCCTTTGAAATGTCATCTTGAATTTTGTTCTAGCTCCTGTCCGAATCATCCGTCTCCTTGCGGCCCTCAGATCATGAGCAGTAACAGCCCTAACGTGCACACACTGTACGGCGCGCTTGTGGGGGGTCCGGACCAAGGGGACAGCTACACGGACGAGAGATCTAATTACGTCAGCAATGAAGTGGCGTGCGACTACAACGCCGGATTCCAGACCGCCGTGGCAGGTAATATAAATTACGTCGCACGCCTGCAGACGCGCATCCAGTCTCTTTTTCTTGTTTATGAAACACTTTGAAATAATGAGCCGATGCGTGAATCAAAACGGCGCAATCACAAAAAGATATAAACTTATGAGGTTACACAAGAAAAGTACTATATTTTCGACCTTTGGTATCAATGTCATACAAAAAGAATAAGTCAAAATGTGATAAATTAGACAATACCTTAGAGAGAAATGTCGAAGCGACTGAATGGAGTTTGCAGCAGATATTTGAAAGGGAGATAATCGACTGACAGTCGAAAGCATCGAGATTTGCGCCCTCTGAAATTTTTGGTCTGCGTGTACTGCAAAGGGTTCTTTCAAAGAGGGTACTTCTTGTTTTATTATTATTATTTTTTTTTCTTTTACTTACATTAAGATAAAATATTTGCATTACGAGTATTTATCGAGTTTATCAATCCCGATGCGCAAAAGGCCATCGGGCCGACGTCGGCCGCAGTTGGCCCGCCACACGACCGTGCACCGGGGCAAATGGCAGCGGATTTCGGCCTACTGACCTTTGTGCACTGGGATAATACTATTACTATTACATGTAGTTGTATTGCGAATTTAGGTTTTGCCAGTGGCTTTTGTCGCCTCTCGCGTTCGATCAGGGAATAGATTTCGAAGGTAAAAGTATTCTGCTAAAGTCAAGCCCGCGACAAACTTTTACCTTTGAAATCACGCCCTGGTCGGACCCAAGGCGACAAGAACCACTAGCAAAGTCTAAATCGTGATACAACTAACTGTATTATTCATACAGTCGATCTCGGTTATTTCAATGTGCTTTTGGTTCTAGTCGTTGTCGTAACCTCTGTTTCCAGCTCTCCGATCGCTCTTACTTGCTGGTCAGCATCCTGAACAGACTGGTCACGCAACCTGCCCGTATACGGCACCATAATTATACGTCATTTTAGTAAATGTAAGTGTGATGTCATAGAGTCAAGGACGTCAGACTGCACCTCAAAATTACGCGATTCATGGAAAGACACAGAAAACAAATATGTAGCTGATTGCGTGTAAAGTGAATATTTAACTGTCAAATCGTGTCTTTGACACGCCTCAGGTAGGGCAGCTTACCCTGGAAAGACAAAACACAGCGAGTCCATTCTTTGTGAAATGCGACATTTTCATTGTAATGCAATTTAAATCTTTCTTAACTCATTCTGCCTGCGACACACCACAACAAGATATGGGTCGACCATAATAGTTCAAGCGTGGTGGCAGAATAGCTTGGCTCCAATAAGCGCCAAGCTATTCTGCCACCACCCTTGAAATATCATGGTCGATCTGTCTCGTGAATTGTAATGCAGTCCTTAGAGGATAACTCCAAAATGTGGGTATTTCGTACCTCTGGCAAAATGATTTAACAGACTTGCGATCTATTGCGTTCACTGTATCACAGGTCCTAGAATGCTGCAAACGTTACGTTTTCTTACAAAGGCTGTTCTATTGGAAATAAATTAGTTTCCACTATTTTCCACCAATATCAGGGTAAGTCGTGAAAAAGATATTTTCAATTTTGGGTTAGACAATGAAAATATACTCAGAGGCAAAAAACAAACAAACAAACAAAAAAATCCCCGCGAAATGTGTCGGTCAATGCACCCGCAAACGAAGATTAATCCATACAATAAAACAGGACGATTATCTTCGTTGTTTACTTTAGATGTTGAGCCGA
Source organism: Semisulcospira habei (assembly GCA_036245525.1). Taxonomy (NCBI): domain Eukaryota; kingdom Metazoa; phylum Mollusca; class Gastropoda; family Semisulcospiridae; genus Semisulcospira; species Semisulcospira habei. Next base: position 227,908,903 of record BTPG01000001.1, on the reverse strand, counting down.
CTGTATGAGCTACCTGCACGCAAATCTTGAAAGAGTTATCATCCTTGGCTGCCTTGGGTCCTCCAGGGTTTCACATGTGATGAAAATAAACAAAACTGGACGCACTGTTACACGCAGATTTCCTTTGCGATGTCTTCAGAAACATGTTGTGCAGACTGCTTATGATGTTCTGAACTTCCTCACGAGAAATTTGAATTAAAAAATGGACTAGAGACCCAGAACCGTTCACATCATTGTCTTAATAAATCAAATTTCGTGCACTGTTAATTATTTTCAAGCCATTTGTTATGCTCCATTGATTGACAGAGAGATGAGGAAAACACCCATATCCACTTGATTAGGTAAATATGGCCGCTATCATAAAAATGAACAACTGTTTGTTTTTCAGTTTGAAAATTGTAAGTCACGTTGAGTTTTAGGTACCTTTGACAAACAAAAAGTAGATCAAGACCAAACACTCCGGATCTTCATTCGTATTGACCCTAATGACACTGCACTTTGGCTGTTTTTTCAGCTGTGTCCTCTGCAGATGCTCCACAATACTCCGTGATGGTAGGATCATTGATGACGTCATAAGTCATCGATGTGAGATTGTTAAGACTAAACTATCTCTTTACACAAGACATAACGCTCCTTTCAAAACATTCTATAACAAACTGTGTCAAAATAACATGAAACACAATATTTAAGAATAAAACGCGACGGGGAAAATTTCGCGTTTTTATTCCTCAGGGTAAATGTTTGGTTCAAATGAAAGGCTTGGTGGTTGAACATTACGGATCTGTGCACTGTGCATAACGCACTAGACTTGGCAATGCACCAGCCATGACAGTTCAAGGGTGGTGTCTGGAGCCCGTGTTGCGCCTGTGGAAGTGCCTAGTTAAACAATCACAGTGAATCTGTCTACGCAGTTTGTACTTAGAATAAACGAGTTATATATTATTGCAGAAAACATGAAGCAGTGAAAGAAACGTTGTTTGATACAATTATTTCTGCTCTGTGTGTGCGTGTTTATGTGTGTGTGTGTGTGTGTGTGTGTGTCTGTCTGTGTGTGTGTGTATATGATGGTGCTAGTGTGTCTGTGCTAGTGTGTCTGTGTGTGTGTGTATATGATGGTGCTAGTGTGTGTGTGATGGTGTGTGTGTGTGTGTGTGTGTGTGTGTGTGTGTGCGTGTGTGCGTGCGCTTTTTATGTATGTTTAGACTTATAGGTGAACGTCATAATGTTGTGTGTATTGTGGGTTTTTTTTAGGGGGGGGGAGGGGGTTGCTTTGCTTTATTTATTTGTTTTGGGGTTGTTGTTTTGTTTGTTTGTTGTTTGTTTGTTTGTTTTGGGTTTGTTGTTTTTGTTTGTTTGTGTTTGTTGTTTTGGTTTGGTTTGGATTTTTTTGTTTTTATTTTTAATTTATTGCTTTTTTGTTTGTTTTGTTTTGTTTGTTTTTGTTTTGCTTGTTTGTTTTGTTTTGTTTGTTTGTTTGTTTTGGTTTGTTTGTTTATTTGTTTGTTGTTTTGTTGGGGGGCTTGGCTTAGTTTTGATTTTTGCTCACGCACGCAGATAAATACAATAACATCGTTAAAATATCACGCCCCCCCCCCCCACACCCCCCCCTCTCCCCCACCCCACCCCCATGACGGCAACTGGCGCATGTACACACAAACACGCACACACACACACACACACACACACACACACACACACACACACACACACACACATGCACGCACGCACATACACACACACACACACACACACACACACACACACACACACACACACACACACACACACACACACACAGAGAGACACACCCATGACAAAGGCAATCATTCTTCTTTTAGTAAAAGCGGAATTGTGGTGGAGGTAACTTAAAAAAAAAAGAGTAAAACGTTCCATATGTTTCTGCATGGATGTTTCGACGATGAGAGGGACGCAGTCTCATTTACAAAAAACACTTCCAGAACAAAAATCGAGTCGAATGATGAAATTCTGTCTATTTTAAATAATGTTTTAAAATTTGTCTGATAATTTATTTTATTTTAATTTTTTTAAAACATCTATGACATACATTGCATACATACCAATACATGTATTTACTATGTGACAATAACTAGAAGTTACTGTATTATCTCATTCTGCCCGCGACACACCACAGCAAGATATGGCTGGACCATGATAGTTCAAGGGTGGTGGCAGAATAGTTAGGTGCCAATAGGAGCCACTCTATTCGACCGCCACCCTTGAACTATCATGGTCGATCTGTCTCCTAAATTGTAATGCATTCCTCTGAGGATAACTCCAAAATGTGAGTATTTCATACCTCGGGCACAATAAAATAAAAGTTACAAAACATATATAAAAAGTTGATGATGCTGATGACGGCGGTTGAAATGATGATGATGATGACTAACTATTTAACCTATTTAACTCTAAGGCCACATTTCTCACATTTTAGAGGTGTCACCTAACAATTATGTACCAGTTGCAGGAGATGGATCAACCATGATAGTTCAAGGCGCTCAGCTAATCTGCCACTAATCTTGACTTATCATCGTCGATCCATATCCTGCTGGTTTAATAAACTTTTTACTGTTTCTATTAATTTATAAAATAGGAACAATTTGAAACGGGACACGGCGGAGCCCTCTCAGTTGCACGTACATGACGTCCTATGCTTGGGGGCCTCAGACTCTGGCTAAGAAGTGACAAGATAAAAATTACGTCAGGTCTAGTTTCTCTAACCTTGCTGTAGAACATACTGTTGGCGCCAAGCATCGTAATTGCGTGTGTGTGTGTGTGTGTGTGTGTGTGTGTGTGTGTGTGTGTGTGTGTGTGTGTGTGATGGTGTGTGTGTGTGTGTGTGTGTCATTGAATACCTCCTCTATTTCTGTACGGAAAGGCTTGCAACCTTAAGAAATTCTCTTGTTCTCTCAATCTAGAATCGCGAAGAGAGCCTCCTAGGTGATTAAAATCGGAGTGCTCATTGCAGAGAAATGTTCACTTCAGAGTCCATCATTTTTTAAAATTCTCACTTGAAATTGTATTTTTAGTTTTTTTCGGAATAGACATTGGATGAGTTCTTTAGCCAACCATTTACCTCTTCAACATTTTGAGTGATAATTCATTAAAACGCACAATTTTTAGATTCTTTTTAAAACAGTTAAAACTCTGTGAATCTTTAAAACAACACAACAACAAAAACAAACAAACAAACAAACAAACAAAAAAGAAAACACCCAACAATCCTCTCATTAATACCCGAATGATTTTTCATGAACAGTATTTACATAAGCCTTCTGTTTGTCCCGGCTGTCGGGTACGATTAGGTCAGATTGTCGCCTAAAAGATATAAGTATGAGAATCCGCTGGAAAATTACCAAGTTTGATAATCCCATACGTAAATGTTTAATACTACGATTAGTGACGTCACTATGTACATGGCGTCGTGGTATGCCATGACGTGAAGCTTATAGTGACGTTATTTCGCTACTTGAGCAATACATCTGTAGAATGGTTGTCGCTTCGCCAGCCCACATAACGTACAACACGACGCGAAACAACGTGTGTGTATTTGTGTGTGCCAGTGTGTGTGGATCAGAGGGTAGGGTGGGTTAGGGTGTAGAGAGATGGATCAGAGGAATAAGATTAAAATAGGAACAACAATGGGCTAGGCATTCCATCTTGTTCATATTTGAGAAAACATAATTTTTGAGAAGCAATGTGATTTTTGTTTCGTGGTTTCTTCGCTGTTTCGCAGTTGTTGGGGCTCATAAGAATCTATACCTCTTGAAGTTGGCTGGTTTCAGTTTTCACAGCATTGAAGGGGTTATTATATTTCTGAATTATGTGTTCGTAATTTGCTGCATTGTCTGTTGCGTGGAGTAGCAGGACAAGTTAGACGACATGTATTGTCTTGCGTATATCTGTGATCCTAAATAAAACGTTTCATCAATACGAACAGCAGCAACAACAACAACAACAACAACACCAAAGCACCAACAACACTAGCGACAAAATCAACTGCAACAGGGACAATTTAACAGCAACAACAACACCAACAGCGATTAACAACGGTATCCACAACGCCAACAACATCAACAACAACAACATCAACAAAAACAAGAATAGCAGGAAGAAAATATTGTATATCTCTACATGTTTATTTGCAAAGTCAATTATCCTAATTAAAAGTACATCTACTGATTACGGATATCACGTACAGGCAAAGGCCAAACGATATGTCAGCATCACAGCAAAGTCAATCCTACATCTCCAAGAGACATAGATCCTCAAGGGCCCCCGCAATTGCAAGTGGCATAGATTTTCATGAGCCACTGCATGGCAGGGGCTCATGATAATCTATACCACTTGCAGATGGTAAGCGTTATAGCTTGTGATTTATCTGTAAGGGCAGGTAGAGGATCCACTCTGCTCTGGGTGTTGGTGGATCAGCAGCAGATGACGCAGACCTGAAATATTCACATAGTGCAAAATTAACACTCACTGCATGGTACTTTATTGTCCACAAAAGAAATGTGTCTCGTGCGTTACACGTGACATGAAAATGTCGCGTTTCTTTAAACAAGTTCTTACTGTCTTTGGCCTTAACCCTTTGGGTGTCGGTAGCGGTTTTAGCCGCGATGATTCGCGACTAAAACCGCTACTGACACCCACAGGATTAACATGACACTGTGCTTGTCTGTGATTTTGAACTTTACAACCAAAGTCGAAAGTGTTACACTACCGCAGCCACACGCAAGGTGTTGTTGATGGAAGACGCAGCCAGACAAGAGTGTTTCCAGAAGAGTCTTTTATTTCTTGGTCATCGTGGGTCTAATAGGATGGGCACAACCAACCTACCAGCATGACATACGAGATGGCGAAAATCGGGAGCTCGGTCTCTTGCTCCCCAGCTCCCTCTATCTATCTCGTTCCCTTCGTTGTGAGCTCTCTCTCCATCTATCTCGTTCCCTTCGTTGTGAGCTCTCCTCCATCTATCTCGTTCCCTTCGTTGTGAGCTCTCTGTCCATCTATCTCGTTCCCTTCGTTGTGAGCTCTCTCTCCACTATATATACACGTTCTGGAGGGCATCGCCCCTTTGTCTCAATCAGTCAAAGGGGGCTATTACTGTCACCCATAATATTCCCCATCTATTATGGTGGTCAGCGTCCCCTGACCCTATCTGTCAAAGAAACTATTACTGTCGTCCCTAATATCCCACATCTGCTCTGGTGGACAGCGCCCCCTGACCCTAGAGGTCAAAGGAGCCATTACTGTCATCCCCAATATCCCCCATCTGCTTTGGTGAACAGCGCCCTCTGACCCTTAGCTGACCAGGAACCTATTACTGACTCTCATAATTATTCCTTGTCAACAGGAGTTTGTGTTCCTCACTACTACAGTGGGCTCATTATGTATTCATTAGTCCTAGCTCCCAGTTCGCTACTGCCCGCATCGTGACCGCTAAAGTGAGCTTGATGTATTTCCACTCGAAATTATCATTCATTAGTCCCAGCTTAGTAGGGCCGGCCACTTGTCAACTTTACGTGAGCTTGTGGTAGCTAAAGTGGACCGTGCCATTACCCTCTCCGTGCTCTGCCCGTGTTACTAAATTATACCCTCGTTATTTTCATATCAAGGGAAATTATAAAATTACCCGACCGTGATATTGGCCGTATACACTTATAGTGTAACATTCCTCCCAAACCTACCCGGGGAAAAAAAAAAGGAATCTTAATTCACAAGATTCGTTTTTTTATTACATAATATTCAGACCACAAAATCATTTCAAACAATTGAACATGTTATCCGTAAAATACATCATTTTCGGAATGACCGCTTATTTAGATCGGTCACTCCTTATTAAAAATTATTATTGTCCAGCGTAATCACGCCAATAAATGTTCACATCAAAATCGTCGACTCAGTTATGTCTTTGCACATGTGTTCGTTATTCTTCACGATCCATCCTGGATCCCAACAGCGTTGATCCTTTGTCACCCCAACGACGGGTAAAACTTGACAACGTTCGAGGCGGGGAGTAACTGCACTCCTCCCTCCATCATCGGCGTAGAGTCCTTCGCTCTTGCGACGTCATTCACGTCTGCTGATTGCACAGCCGCCGAAACCAACGTGGGCATCGTGACCTCACGTTCACCCTTCCTGAGTCGTGATAGTATGGAGCCAAACCAGGAGCTAGTTTTCTTCTTATATCATATACACCCTACCCCAACTATGATAACTACAACTGTCCCTACGATAGAACCAATGATGATCTGTTTCCATATCGCCCATTCTTGTTTTGGCTTAACGAATCGCATGCTCTTAAGTCGAGCAATTAGATGATCCATTGGCATTTCCTTAATTTCATCTAACTCTTTGGGCAAATAGATGGGATCGTAGTCTGGTAAAGCGCTATGAAATGGTTTCCATAACGTTACATTGGAAAATGCATAGTTTTCCATCCATCCTATCAATTTGTCTTCCACCTGATACTGGCTCTCTTGTTGGTAGTAAGGGGTTAACATCAATCTATCACTAATAGCCGTACATGATTCATTGAGGCGGATTAGCGATAATGGTGGGTTGATTTGTTGGTACGTGACCCCTTTACCGTGACAACTAATACTCATCTTTAGTGGACTATGATTACTAATGACCCATAGCCCATCCATTATATACCGTGCCATAGGTAACACTGTACCCAACATGGCCTTTGTTTGGCAGTGTGTTGCAATTACGTCTGAATTGTTTAAAAACAGCGCCGTAACACAAAACTGATTAATGTTCATAGGATATATTGCACTTCGAATCGCACAGAATCCTATCAAGGGTTTGGAACAAGCTTCAAGTTCAGCTTCCGTAAGGAACGCGAACCGCGTACGTTGCGCGTCTACTGCTATTGTTGTGGATTCTAAGTCATACTGAGCCGTCATTGATTCTGGCGCAGGCCGACCTGAATCTCCAGTTACTAATGGTACCGGTAAATTGTGTACCTTATAAATTTCAAATTTCTCATTAAAATCGAGCAGTGGTATGGGCACGATCACTAGAATTCGTGAGTTTTCAAGAATGGTAGTACATGTAAGAAACTGATAAAATTTCCACAACTCTTTCTTTGGATCCCCAGGTAGGTGTAGGGGTGACTCTAAACGTAATTCAATCTCCGTTAACAACTTTAGAAGGTTATGCGGAGTAATCGTACTCGGAGCTAAACGTCCAAGAGATAACATATTCAACTGAAGTTGAAGATGTTCAAAATAAATCGTCAGACGTTGTATCATCTGTTTGACTTCTTCGATTACCAAATCGATTTGAAGATAAGTTGAAATAAAGGTTTCTAACTGGTATATCTGCTTCTGCATTTCTTGCGTTACGTTTCTTAATTTCTGATCAAGTTGCGTCACACCTTCCATCAACTGATTAATCGTGTGTCTATTTTCTGAAATCTCAACCCGCGAAGCATTTATTATGGTCAGACTTTCAGCCACCACATGTGCCAATTCTTGTTGATTATCTGCTAACACTTGTACATTTTCTTGCACGGCTCTCAAGTCCGATTCAGAAACAGTACCGAAAAGGAAATTGAGGGCACTACCTACAAACGGAATTAGTGATCTTCTTTTTCTGCCATACAACGTATTGTATTCTGCAAAACTCTCAGTAATTCCATTGTATGTATCCATCACTATCTTTAGTTCATGACCTAACTGTGCGAAGTTCTTCACAAACTGTTTCCTTTCTTCAAAATAATGCGCAATGATATTCCAAGTGCTGTTGGTAATACCTTGCACGTCTTTATAGAGCTTATTGATCGCATTATGATATGGCTGTAGATCAATAACAAAAGTTACCAACCATCGCGATCTCGTCGTGGTAACTTCATCAAGTTTTTGAAATACGACATTGTGATTAATATTTAAACCCTGCGCTAGCCCCAATACTATCAGACTCAAGAAATACTTCATCTTGTTGTTGTCTGCAACATACAAGATACCACCAGAGACTTATACCACTGTCTCTGACAAAACCCAAATCATGCTTCATGATTTACACATTACAATAGTCCTCTCTCAGATCCCGTCTGAGAGTCGCATTTCTAATTTGAAGCCTTCTTTGGCAGAAGAGCCAGTATCGCTTCAAGAATTTCCCTAACCCCATTAGTCTGTAAACTAGGCTGAATCGAACGATTGTCGTCGATCTCCCCATCATCAGAACTGTCTGATGTGCCCTTGTTACAACTAACGTTTACTGCTGAGAGAAACCTTTTCTCTCTTGTCTTTAGGCGCTTTCTTAACTCCATTAACGGAACGTCCTCCTCGGTCTTGTTCTATTAATTTCATTCTTTTATTCACGACACTATATTCAAATGTCTAATTCACCGATCCTTTGAAATTTAAAATCCATATCCGTATTACCATTTTTTATACCACCTTATTTATTACCTCCCTGACTTTAAGTAGGGTTTTTGCTTATGTGTCAACCTCATGATGTCAACATCGACATTTCCTAGATCCGGATAGCTATTCGCTTATCACATCAGAACACACTGATACCAGTACAACGACTGCGGACCTAATGTCAAACCACCTTGGGCAAAGCCAAAACACAGGCTATCCCATTCTCACCTGACCCAACAAACACATATCAGTATGACTCCATGGCTGTCAAACCTTCTATCTACCGCCCTCTTAAAGTTCTGCAAATTTCAGCGCCAATTCCATAATTGTCTTATGAACATCGTACCGTGTCTAACATCTCTTATACAACCTTATTTATTACCTTCCTGACTTAAGTAAGGTTTATGCCTATGTGTCAACCTCATGATGTCAACATCGACATTTCCTAGATCCGGATAGCTATTCGCTTATCACATCAGAACACACTGATACCAGTACAACGACTGCGGACCTAATGTCAAACCACCTTGGGCAAAGCCAAAACACAGGCTATCCCATTCTCACCTGACCCAACAGACACATATGAGTATGACTCAACAGCATTCAAACCTTTTATCTACCGTCCTGTTAAATGTCTGCAAATTTCAGCGCTAATTCAATAAAAAAAATTTTATGAACATCGTACTGTGTCCCAATAATATTGAACCCTGCCAAAAAAAAAAAAAAAAAAAAAAAAATCTCATTCCAACTGTTCTCTGCACTGCACTTCCATTATACTCTAGCAACTATACACTAGTCAACTAACTTAACTTTTTAAAACAAATTATTCTCGACTCCTCTAGCTTCCATATCAATTATGCTGCAATATCTCTAATGGTCGATTTTGAGAACAATACTCGTCAAACTACGTACCCTATTTATGCTGACCGACCGACTCTTCTTCTTTCTATGGTTCTGCGCAGTGGGTTCGCTTGCAGCAGAACCCGCAAATTTTCCGTCAAACGTCCCTATCATTTCTCCTATGCTTTGAGCGTTTATAGCCTGCCTGATCACCTTTGCCATTTTTGTTTCTTTTAATTATAACAACTACACAATCCTAGCTAATGGTCTGGCTCCTCTATAAGACTCAACAAGGGTTAAACGAAAAAGTCACTTACCCCGTGATCCTTTCGGCTGTTGGTCTTGAATGAGTCGCGGACGTCTCGTGGGCTCGAACTCTGTTTTTCTTGACATGGGCTCGAACTCTGCTTTTCCTGAAGTGGGCTCGAACTCTGCTTTTCTTGAAGTGGGCTCGAACTCTGCTTTTCTTGAAGTGGGCACAAACTCTGTTTTTCTTGACGTGGGCTCGAACTCTGCTTTTCTCTTCGGGTTGCTGGCTTGACTCTTCTCTTCTATTTTCTTGTTGTTGGCTTGACTCTTCTCTTCTCTTTCTGGTCTGCTCTTCCACCCTTGCGTCGTTGGCTGTCGATTTGGTGCTGATAGTCTAGTTTTCTGTTGCTTCGTTGCTTTGTTTCTTCCCGTTCCGAGATCCTGGTCACGGCACCAAAATAAGAAGATAGGTAGTGTTACACTACCGCAGCCACACGCAAGGTGTTGTTGATGGAAGACGCAGCCAGACAAGAGTGTTTCCAGAAGAGTCTTTTATTTCTTGGTCATCGTGGGTCTAATAGGTTGGGCACAACCAACCTACCAGCATGACATACGAGATGGCGAAAATCGGGAGCTCGGTCTCTTGCTCCCCAGCTCCCTCTATCTATCTCGTTCCCTTCGTTGTGAGCTCTCTCTCCATCTATCTCGTTCCCTTCGTTGTGAGCTCTCCTCCATCTATCTCGTTCCCTTCGTTGTGAGCTCTCTGTCCATCTATCTCGTTCCCTTCGTTGTGAGCTCTCTCTCCACTATATATACACGTTCTGGAGGGCATCGCCCCTTTGTCTCAATCAGTCAAAGGGGGCTATTACTGTCACCCATAATATTCCCCATCTATTATGGTGGTCAGCGTCCCTTGACCCTATCTGTCAAAGAAGCTATTACTGTCGTCCCTAATATCCCACATCTGCTCTGGTGGACAGCGCCCCCTGACCCTAGAGGTCAAAGGAGCCATTACTGTCATCCCCAATATCCCCCATCTGCTTTGGTGAACAGCGCCCTCTGACCCTTAGCTGACCAGGAACCTATTACTGACTCTCATAATTATTCCTTGTCAACAGGAGTCTGTGTTCCTCACTACTACAGTGGGCTCATTATGTATTCATTAGTCCCAGCTCCCAGTTCGCTACTGCCCGCATCGTGACCGCTAAAGTGAGCTTGATGTATTTCCACTCGAAATTATCATTCATTAGTCCCAGCTTAGTAGGGCCGGCCACTTGTCAACTTTACGTGAGCTTGTGGTAGCTAAAGTGGACCGTGCTATTACCCTTCCGTGCTCTGCCCGTGTTACTAAATTATACCCTCGTTATTTTCATATCAAGGGAAATTATAAAATTACCCGACCGTGATATTGGCCGTATACACTTATAGTGTAACAAAAGTCACTGACGAGGATACAGATGCTTGAAAAGAAACCACTCCAGTTCGTCCAAGCCGAACAGACTTACACACGGTTTCATTCACAATGATTCTTGCAGGAATCATCGCGACTAAAAGTGCTACCGACACCCAACGGGTTAGCAAGACAGATGTGTGTTTGTATGTAATTTTGAACGTTACAAACAAAGTCATTGACAATGACACAAATGCTTGAAAAGAACCACTCTAGTTCGACCAAGCCAACCAGACTTACACATGCCGAAAATAAAAGTTCTTTTAATTTGACTACACCCTGCCTGGAAACGAAGAAAGAAACGCACATAAAAAAAGACAATTACAACACGACTGTGTTGTAATTGTCTTTTCCAAGCGAGCTTCTTTGCATTTTAGACGCTTGGCAATCACAGTTTCGGTCTGGATTTTATTATGTAACCTGAATGTGTTATATTTATACAACAAACCAAGGGGAATTACTCAGCGCTGGACAACAGTTAGATCCCCTGCCCCCGCCTATCAGGCACCCAATCGCCAGCCCACAGAGAAATACGCAGGTATAGAATAAGACGATCATTTGCATCTTCAATATAAGATGCATCAGGTCTCTTATATAACCCATGTCTTTCTCCGGAACTTAGGAAGTAGGCAGGGGAAACAAACGTTGTGTAATGTTCTGTGCATCTACTGTGGGAATACAGGGTATTTACCCGACCACATATAGTAATGCACCTTCGTGTTTGTGTATGTATGTTTCCCCTGCCTACTTCCTAAGTTCCGGAGAAAGATATGGGTTATATAAGAGACCTGATGCATCTTATATTGAAGATGCAAATGATCATCTTATTCTATACATGCGTATTTCTCTGTGGGCTGGCGATTGGGTGCCTGATAGGCGGGGGCAGGGGATCTAACTGTTGTCCAGCGCTGAGTAATTCCCCTTGGTTTGTTGTACAATTCTGCCAGCGCTAGCCTCACCTATCTGGTTTGTGAGTATCTCAGTATATCTATAGGCAAATTTGTATCGTTACATTGTTGTGTAATGTTCTGTGCATCTACTGTGGGAATACAGGGTATTTACCCGACCACATATAGTAATGCACCTTCGTGTTTGTGTATGTATGTTTCCCCTGCCTACTTCCTAAGTTCCGGAGAAAGACATGGGTTATATAAGAGACCTGATGCATCTTATATTGAAGATGCAAATGATCGTTTATTCTATACCTGCGTATTTCTCTGTGGGCTGGCGATTGGGTGCCTGATAGGCGGGGGCAGGGGATCTAACTGTTGTCCAGCGCTGAGTAATTCCCCTTGGTTTGTTGTACAATTCTACCAGCGCTAGCCTCACCTATCTGGTTTGTGAGTAACTCCTGTTATATTTATGCACATGTGTCACAAAAAAAAATTGTACGCACCTGCCACAGCAGTCTGGAAGCCAGCATTGTAGTCGACAGCCACCTCGTTGTTGACGTAGTTGTTTCGGCTGTCTTCGTAATCGTCATTTGCGCCCGGTCCCCCTACCATCGCTCCGTAGAGGACGTGCACGTTAGGGATGTCAATGTGGAGCACGTTCATATTGCAAATGCCGGGAGGGATGGGGCACGAGCTGGGGAGGAGAAAATAGCAAACTGAGTGACCCACTGCCTTGTACAGCCATCAAGAGCCACATGCAAGAGGTATGCAACAGAACCTGTTTTGAGCGATCGCCTTTATGAGAGATCACATGTCATTAAAGACCATCATTTAGGTGGATATAGCCACCTCAATGATGGGTTTTAACCCTTGCCACGGTGCGTACATTTCTGTTTTTTGAAATCGCTATTCACTCAACGACCAAAAGCTAAAACCGTAATGTAGCCAACTAACTTAAGGTTTTTAACCCCTTCCTAGCCACTGTACGTACAGTTCTGTTTTAAAAAAAAATCTCTGTTCATTCAACGACCAAAAGCCAAAACCACAGATTGTTTCTTGAATTACACCCCTTGCAACGCATTCTACGTGCTGTCTTGGAACTCTTCTTTTCCTCAGGGAAACAAACAAGGGTGTATAGGTGAAACTGGTTTAGCTGGCGTATTTGTCGCAGATTTAATTTTGTGATAAATTCTGTTGTTAGTTCTACGCCAAGACATTCCCAAGCCGTCCAAGGACATGAATAACGGATGCAAAGTGGTGTCAGCAAGAGGCACCAATCCACGTAAGCCCCCGCAACTGCCGCTCTTGTAGTTGCATCGTCTTCGGTGTTTCTCAGCAGTGACGAATTTAACCCGTTCAGTGTCAGCTGACCAGACTGTGTTTCTGCAATCTTCGTTAATTCAACACCAACTAGCCCTGGATGTTCCGGGAATATAGATTCAAAGTGTTGTCAGCAAGAGGTATAGATCCTCATGAGCCCCCGCAATTTCGGGGGCTCATGAGGATCTATACCTCTTGCAGCTGGGTGGTGTTCATAGTTTCTCGGCACTGAACCGGTTAAAGAGGGGCCTGGAGTGCATTTCATAAACATTTCATTCCCTCTCCCTGGTGTTTATTAAAAAAAGATATCTGTGTGTCCGACATTACCTACCTTGAGCGGTGGTGAGGCTGCACGGGAGGGTTCTTGCCAAAGCCGACCACAAAGCTGTGGTTTGTGTCCCCGAGAGCGTAGTGGATCTGACACATGGCCCAGTGACGGTACTTCTCAGGCTGGATGCCGTACTTTGCCGCCATCAGGGCTGCCATCGCCATATTGGCTGAAATAAAAGTTGACAATAAGCTTAGCCCTTGACTGCTACTGACGGTACCATTCCTCGAACAAGACGCGCGTGAACGCGTCTGTTCCGCCGAGCGTCATCGTCAGTAGCAGCCAAGAGGTTAAAATCCATCACCGTCAGCGTTTTCAAACGCTATCTTGGGAATCGTCGCAGACTGATCGCCAGAAAAAGCATCTGTCTGCGCAAAATAGATTTGAATGAGGCCAACAGGAGGCATACGTGCCCGCGGTTTTAAGTCTCTTGTTGTTGGATGTTGCTTGTGTTGTGCCGGGAGTGAAGAGTTAACCCATTCAGCCCTGACGCCAAGCTAATCTGTCACTGCCCTTGAATTATCATGGTCGATCCATCTCCTGTGTATAGTGATTAGATGACGCCTCCCAAATTGGGGAAATACGGCCGTCGGGCTGAATGAGTTATGGAAGTGAGCAAAAGGTCTTCAGGCTAACTCTGTGAAGAACTGTACTTTCGTAGAGCAAGAATAGATCGTATCATCCTACATCTGATTAGCGGGAAAGGGGGGGGGGGGGGGGGGGAGGAATCCAGCAACAGAAACTGAAGCCACGGACGAAATAACACACGGTTCATATCTTGCCTTCGAGTGTTCCGTTTTGTTAGAAACTTTCAAACGAAATCGAATTGCATTCTTACAGGCGTAACGCAGCGATCCCCACTGCAGCCTGTAGGCCAGTCCTTTCGGCGTGTACGGCACACTGCCGCCCGGGAACCAATCGATGAACGTGCCTATTACCGCCTGCTTGTATTTCTCCTCGCCAGTTACGTTGTACATCAGAATCTGTCCATTGGAAAACGAGACACATCAGATTATGACCAATCTAAAGCAAGACAAATTAAATTCTCACCAATCCAAACAATTCCCATCAAAATCTAACCCACCTCAGGCATTCTGTTTTGTTACGTTAATTTTATTGTATATAGAATATTATTAGTTGTATTACGACTTAGGCTTTGCCAGTGGTTCTTGTCGCCTCGATGGTGCGGTAGGGTGTGTGTGTGTGGGGGGGGGGGGGGGGGGGACGGTGGGGGGGGGGGGGGGGTGAATGTCGGAGGTAAAAGTCGAGGGTTTTACCAGCGGTATCACAGAACACCTACATACAGTTTTTTTGTTGTTGTGTAGACTCCTGAATTATTATTTTTGGGCATATTTCTCTTTAGAGGTTTGACTGAATGAAGATTAGGGTATGTTTGTACCAAGAAATGTGACTGGCCAAATATTTATGCGGGCGGAACGCTTTGCTCAGCGAGTAACGTTGTCATCGTAACATGTAATAAGGGAGTCTACTTATCACATGTTATTTTGGTAACATGTGACAAGGGGGACTTTCGTTGCCTTGAGAGCGGGTGACCAGGGGAAAATCGAATAGAGCCAGGCCAATAAGAAAAAGTGTAAAGAGACTGAAAGAAGACCATATATTATGATGATATTATTATGTTAAGACATTACAGATGGTTGTGATATTAAATACATGCACGTGCTTGCTGTGATAGGTCAGTGTGTTTTAGTCAGTCAAATGTATTTATTTATTTATGTTTACGTCATGTTTGTTTTTATGTTTGTTTTAAAAATTCCGCTGCATACAAACTTCCTATCTTGGGACAATTAAGGTATTCGCATTCGTATTCTGTGTCAGATAATATATGTTCATACAATTACTATCAAACTGTTACATCAAGGATTAATCAACCAATAATAATAATAATAATAATAATAATAATAATAATAATAATAATAATAATAAAGTAAATACAATTCTAAAGAACAATTGTAAACTTAGAAAGAGTAAGAAACAAACTATGTCTGTTCATGGAGCATTCAGCAAGAGTAATCAAAGTCATGTGGAACCAGTCCCAACCTGGTTACCGACGATGACGTCGTCCCAGGACATGCCCCAGTCGGGAGCATCATCGTACCATTTCTTGGCCTCAGTCAGATACTGCTGATCGCCCGTCGCCTTGTACAGCCACAGAGATCCCCAGCACATCTCGTCAGTAATGTTGTTAGATCTGCATAGACGATGGCAAGTCAGTAATGCAAAGTCTCGGCTGATAGCAAACCTCTACAATTACCATGGACAGCGATCTAAACATCTCCAAGAGGTATAGATCCTCATGAGCCCTTCGCTCATGAGGATCTATGTCTCTTGGAGATGTTAGGAGTATTTTCTGTGCGTATTGACCTGACTAAATATCAGCCGTGACTTCGCTCTCGTTCGTTGTTGGGAGTCGTTTGTTGCAAACGAATCCTTACTAAATCAGTAATTCTGAATGTGTGCGACCATTGACAGTATTAATTGTATAGATCCGAGACGAAATTATGACTTTTGGTCACATTGAGACTGTCGCCAGAATAAGCGAAACACTTAAATGTTGAGGTTATTCGCGACAGTTGAGATGTCAGCAAACCCAATAAGTTTTCACGCGGATCTAAACAACGAATATATTTCGATTTACTTTCGCAGTTCCATAACTGAGAACAGGAATGTTTGTGCAGATATTTTTTCATAGGGACAAAGTTCCAAAATGTCCGTCATTCGAGAACACATAATTTTGTGGAAGGCACTTGTTCTGACGTCATACCATTCTAAACAAGTCTACTGACCTGACGTACTAACCAAGAGATACAAATCTGTCTGGTGACCTCTTTAGCACAGACTCTGTTATACAGGTCAAGGTCTTTCTGGTCATCACGCTTTCCATGAGACCTGACCTTTTAGTTTGATTTCGCACACATGTGACTTGACGACTGAATCAAGACAAAAATTGTTGTAGCGCGGACACGATTTCATGAGTTTTCAAATCTCGGTCATTGAAGTTTGACCATGTGTTGACAGGCCTCTCGATAAGAAACTTTCAAGCCTGTAGATTATAATAATAATAATAATAAAGGTAATTTGTATAGCGCCTAATCACCAAGGTGCTCTAGGCGCTTTACAATCACAGTAATGAAACACAAAGCAAAATACAAAAACAAACACATATAACAACAATAAAAATACATTGATTTAAAAGGAGCAGAAAACACACACACACACACACACACACACACACACACACACACACACACACACACACACACACACACACACACACACACACACACACACACACTCACTCACTCACTCACTCACTCACTCACATGATGAGCCGGCAGACAAAATGGTCTTTAAGTATATGCAAAAGAGAAAAGGTGTGTTTTAAGCTTATATCTTGAGTTGCTGTAACATAAACGACCCAGTAGTGCGGCGTGTAATATAGTAGTGAGGTTTTGTTTGCAACGAATGACACCCAACAACTACCGAGAACCAAATCACGGCGGACAACCAGCATGTAACCCGAGCACAGACAACACTTCAAACATCTTCAAGAGGCACACATCCTCATGGGTCCAGCTTCAGTCTAGTTATCCGCAGTGATTTTGCGCTCTTTCGTTGTTGGGAGTCGTTTTATCCATTAAAGGGCAATTACAATTGCCCTTAAGGGATTAAAAAAAAAGAAAGAATACGTGCCGATCTTACTGATAGTACGAAGAAGCTCCGGGTACGCTGCTGCTGTATTTGCCTGGATGCTTGATGGCGAAGTTCCAGAGTGCCTTAGCGTGTTCCAGCAGTGTGGCAGCATAGGTGGGGTCTGCAACAAAAGTGAAATATCCATATCGTGAGATTTGCCTTCTTTCCGAGTCACTACAATTTTCTCATTGACCTAGCTCTATTCGAAATCAAGATGTAAAAAAGGCGACTGCCAAAAAGTGTAAAATGCGGAGAATAACTTAACGAAGAAAGAAAAACGCTTAGAAAAGCAGTTACATCGCAGTTGCTCGTAACTGTTTTTCTAAGCATGTTTCTTTCTTCGTGGTGTTGTTATCTTGCTCTATCCGTGTAAAACGCAGAGAGTAACTCAACGAAGAAAGAAACACGATTAGAAAAGAGAGTCACAACAGAACAGTGTTGTAACTGTCTTTTCTAAGCGTGTTTCTTACTTCGTGGGGTTATTATCTAGCTTTATTCGCTTTTTTCCCTTGTCGCCCGTTCTCAAGGTAGCGGAAGGCAACTATCTCATGTTATTTACGTGTGATTACATGTTGGCAACGTACACACTCAGCAAAACGTTTTTTTTTCCCCCCTAATACATCTTTGCATGGCCAGTCACTTTTCTCAGTACAACCACATCCTAATCTTAAATTCAGTCGAACCGCCAGGCACAAAACAAAAAGATAAATAAACAATGTTGCGAGTTACACAAGAAAACCAGCTGTAGGCAGGTATGATGCACTTCCGTTGGTACCACGCAGTTTCATACAAAAAAAAAAAAAGCCGCTAAAAATGTGATAAGTTAGATAATAACATCACCAGAAACACTTTAGGCATCGACAGAAACACTTTAACGTTTCCGAATTGTCAAAACATGTCGCATTTCTTGAGCTAAGTGTTTCCGAAGATTCCAAAAATCTCGCATTTCTTTTGCTCGTCAGTATAAACAGAGGACACAGAAAAGGCTGAGGTGTCCTTTAACACTTTCATTGCTACTGACGACATCGTTACGCATCTTTCCTCTGAATGATGTCGTCAGTACCAGTCATAGGGCTGATTAACTCATTCGAGAAGAACTGCATCCGGATACGCGGCTTAAGCCGCGTATCCGGATGCCGTTCGTCTCGAATGAGTTAAGGCAAGACCGTACATGACGTCAAAAAGAATTGTTTTGTATTCTGCTTCACTGTTTCATTACTGTGATTGTAAAGCGCCTAGAGCACCTTGGTGATTAGGCGCTATACAAATTACCTTTATTATTATTATTAAAAATAAAAATAAAAATAAATGACAGAAGTTTCAAACTCACCCTTTTCCTTAAAGACCATAGAGCCAACGGCAAAGGCTGAGGCGGTCTCCATAGCCAATTCCGAGCCAGGGTGAGTGGCGTCAATCTTAGAGGCGGGCCTGCTCATGGTCATCTCTTCCGGACGTCCCCACTGCCCGTGGTCCACGCCTCCGTCACCCACCTGATATGACAAAGAAATTAGTATTATCCTGTTCTGGCTTGACGCTAAATCAAGATGTGCATCGACAGTGATATTTCAACACGCGGTGTTAGACTAGCTTCACGTCTGCGGGCGGTAAACTGTTTCAAATCAAAATATTGACCGACATGGATAGTTCAAGGGTAGTGCTAGACTAACTTGACGTCCGCACTCGGTGATCTGTTTTGGCTTCACCCTTTAGCTAAGATGGTTGATCGGTCTTCTGAAACTGTTGTGTAAAGCGCAAAGTTCTTCTGGGTTTTGACCATATGGCACAAGTATATTCGTAAGATTGTTACGTCAAAAACCAGTTAATATTAAATTACCAGAAATAAAAGGAGATGCTTATGTAAACGTAAGATTTGTGCATGTGTAGCAAATGACTAATCTTGCAATTTAACCCTTATCATTCGGAAGACACCAGTGTGTGAAATTAGTGTGACTAAAATAGTTCTAGGGTAGTGCCAGAATAGCTTGGCGCCTCTAGCCGCCAAGTTATTCTGGCACCACCATTGAACTAAAGCCATTGGTCTATATCCGTATCTGTAAGTACTATATTGTAGCTTGCATATGGCAGTGTACACATTTGAAACTTTTAGCCTCAGTAGTATATAGGTTAAACCCCGTTGGCTAGTGGGACATTAAAATGAAGAAAACAACAGCTACCAGTGATGACAAACTGCGCGTACGAAACCACTAGATACTGGCCGAAGCCCAGCGAAACCACTAGATACTGGCCGAAGCCCAGCGGTCGCAGATGAAACTGGATGGGACACAAAAA
>BTPG01000001.1:227846027-227877433 GCA_036245525.1 Semisulcospira habei | reverse complement strand
CGAAGCCCAGCGGTCGCAGATGAAACTGGATGGGACACAAAAATAGGCGTAAAGTACACATGACTAACAAGAGACATAAATCCTCATAAGCCCACGCGACTGCATGGGATCATGAGGATGTATGTCACTTGAAGATGAGTTACCGTTCGCCTTGCCTATGGAGTTAATGGGCCGGCATACATGGCGTAACCTCATATGCACATACAGTACGTCATCGGCCAATAAGATCGATGTTGCTTATGTGAGCATAAGATAAATGGCGCAAACTCTAATTTGAAATGTACATGTGACGTAAGAAAGAGTACCAAAACGCACCTGCGCATACAGTACGTCATCAGCCACGTGGCACTTCAGCAGGTAGTCCAGCGGCCACTTGATGCATTCGTACATCCACTGCAGCTGACCGGCGGCCTCGTAAGCGTCCTTGAACTCCAGAAGACCCCAGCCCAGCACCGTGGTCGCCCAAGCCATTGGGAAGTTGAACTTTACAAAGTCCCCAGCTGAGAACAGAAGATATTATTGAATATGTAGTTTAGAGTCTAAAGCCCCACATTCTTACTCTGTAAGGTCAATCACACGCTGTTAGTTAATTCGGGGTTTAACGTCGACGGCGCCGAAGTGAAATGGACGACTCTAGCGGGCGGGTTATGGGGGACAGGGGCAGGCATTACCTATAGAATACGACCGAAACACTGATCAATTCGGCCGCACTGCAACCGTGCCACTTTGAATTACCAGGACCTTATTACGGACATGCTTCTAACTCATTGTACCCCATCACCGAAATCCCCAAATTTTTCCGTTGTTCTCTGAAGACTGCATTGCAGTGCAGTACACAGATCGACCATGATAGTTCAAGGGTGATGCCAGAATAGCTTGGCGCCCATAGGCGCCAAGCTATTCTGGCATCACCCTTGACCTATCATGGTCGATCCTTATCTTGCTGTGGTGTGTCTGGGGTAGAATGAGTTTTAAACAAGCCCGTCGTTTCGGTCAACATCAGCTGTTGTGTTTTACCCGTTTACTGCCAAGAAAAGGTGAACAACACCCAACTGCAAGAGGCATGATTCGCATGAGCACCCGCATGCGCGGGGGCTTATGAGGTTCTATGCCTCTTGCGGACCTCACGTTGACGGCTGGGACTCTTTGGAGAAAACACAGTTAATAATAGGTAAACGCGTTCTAAAATGGCTGTTGGTCGCTGACTAATCATCTCTGACACTCTAACTCCGTGATTGGACATCTAAGAGAAATAAATCTAATTCATCAACAGACTCACCATCATACCAGCCGCCGGTGAGGTCCTCCCCGTTAGCCCCTTGGTCATGGAGAGCCGAGTCACCACGCCAGGGAATGCGGTTGTTGGCGGGCAGTTTGCCGGAACGCTGGGCCTCGTAAAACATGATGGATTCCATCAAGACACAGTCGTAGTTGTACTTGGAGGTGGCGCCTAGGGATGAAAAATTTACCGGTGACGTGTTAAATCCTTAGATTCCAGCGGTCGACTGGAGCTTTCACACACTTTTGTCGCACATTCGAGTCTAGTTTATGTTATAATTTTGTAAAAAAACAAAATAAAAAAAAACAAAATACTTCAGCTAGTTCCGGTGCTGGAACCTCTAGACGTATTTTTTCCACGTCGATCTCGCTAGCTTAAAAATCATGCTGGGAAGTAACTATGTCACGGCATAATACAGCCTGATCAATTATGTTGGGAATCATTGAAAGCGAAGTTGTCCAAATGGGTTTGAAGTCGAGGCGCTGTGACAAACGTAGACTACTTTACTCGCTTCGAAATAACAATTCCATTTTTCAGTTTACTCAGCTACCGAAAGTCAACGCGCAGCATTGTTTTAAAACTTTACTTGTCTATGAAGTTATTTATGGCAAACGTGTGAAATATAATCACAATTCAAGGGTAGTGCCAGGTTAGCTTGTCGCCTGGTGGCGCCAAGCTAATCTGGCACTACCCTTGAATTATCATGGTCGTACATCTCCTGCTGTAGTGCGTCGGGGTTCAACTTGTTGATTTCACGATTGTGCAAAGACAATTCTTACTGTTGGGAGGGCATGACACCGTCCAGTTGTCGTGCCCCATGTTCATCAGGAGAGCTGTAGCCTCCACAGGTGTGGTTTGTCCGGGAGCTAGCTCAGCAGTGAAGCGGACCTGCATTTGGGTTCCGGGGGTCATGTGCAAGTAGTCGTCATTTCCTACGATGATCCACTCGGTCCCGTCTTCGCTGTGCGAGTACACCTTGGCGTGCGCTGGTTGCTAAAACAGAAATGAAAATAAATAAATAAATAAATAAATAAATAAATAACTACTACTACTACTACTACTACTTCTACTACTACTACTACTTCTACTACTACTTCTACTACTACTTCTACTACTACTACTACTACTTCTACTACTACTACTAGTAATACATTTTTGTTTAGCGAGTACGTTGCCATGGAAAGGTGTGATCAATTGAGGCTTCTCATCACCGGTTGCCTTGATAACGGGTGATAAGTAGCTGTCCGTTGCCTTGAGAACGTGCGACCAGGCGATTACAGCTAGAACAACGTGAAAAATAAATGTCAAGGGTAGGAAAGAAGGCAATACTATATGTCATATCCTCCACTCTGTCGGAACGAAAAGGATAACCTTAAAGGTCCTCTGTGAAAAGACGGCCGCAGTTTTGTTACTGGGGGAAAGGACAGACTTGTGATGATCGTTGCGAAAACAAACACCTCTCACACGGGTAGCAGAAATAGCACATTTGTGTTATTTCCTACTACCCGTGATTACCTCATGCCTGTTACGAAAAGCTAGCACAAAAAGAAGAAGAAAAAAAAGAGGCTTACGTTGAGCGACGTCACGGGTTTAGAGAAATGGATCTTGGCGACCCAGGCGAGGACGTCTTGGTCAACGTTAAAGTCGATCCACCCCTCGAACCGGGTGTTATAGTCGTTCTTGACAACCATTGTAGCGGCGACGCCCGACCCGCTCGGTAAGGGCACTGGAACCACAAGTCATTAACTAATACACTGTCAGTGGCTATGAATGACTCCGATATCATCCCATTTAAGTACAATAAGTGATAACTCCAGACTTTCAAATACCACAGAAACACAAGGGATCGGAAAGAGGCATAGACCCTCATGAGCCCCCGCAGATGCGGGGGCTCATGAGGGTCAATGTCTCCTGCAGTTGGGTAGTGCTCCCTTTTTCTTCGCCGCAGTAGAGTGTTATTATGGGCTAACACAAACAAGACGAAAACAACGACAGCCGCAGCGAAAAATACATTAATAATATCAATATGATAATTAAAAAAAACCACAACAATAATGATAGTACTGTAATAATAATAATAATAATAATAATAATAATAATAATAATAATAATAATAATAATAATAATAATAATAATAATAATAATAATAATAATAATAAGCGCAACAATGAAAAAACACATGCACAATACACACATAGATAATACAGACAATGTAAGTTATTGGTAGCAGAGGTTTGCTACACGGACCCTTGAAGGCCTGAAGGAGGTCAAAGTAACCATTGTACCCCGAAAGCCGAAGGTCACATGATACCGTTTGCGCTAAAGCGATTGCTCGTGTGACGCAGGGATATAAACAATAAACCTTACATATATACAATGACACTCTAAAACTATTCACACACTCGCGCACCTACACAATGCAGATAAATGGAAATATTTACACAGAAGACTGAAGTTAGTTATTTGCGTTTAACGCCATGCCGGCGACTAAGGCTTTCTCACGGCGGCACAGAAGACAAGAAAAAATCTATCGCAAGGCTGTTAGAGTGGACCCTTATGCGCATGCATCCACCGGTACTGTCTAAGTACAAGTGGCCACATGCCCAAGGGTTAACCCATTACCTCCCGAGGCTGATTAAAAAAAATCCTTATTGTCATACGAAGGCTACATTACAGATTAGGAGAGGGAGCAACCATTTTGTAGCAACCATTTTTGTTCAAGGGTGGCGCCTGAGGCGCCAGGCTATTCTGGTACCACCCTTGAACTGTCATAGTCAGGATGAAAATGATTAAGCAATGTCTATAACAAAAGTAGTTGCGAGTACGACATTGTCAAAACCATTACCATACTCATCATGTTCATCATCGCGGTCGTGATTCTTCACTTCGTCATCGTATCCCATAATGAGATAATGAAGTAAGCACGTATACTTACGTGCGGTGGTGGGTATGGTGGGTGTGGTGGGGGGGTAGGTCTCCCCAGGGGCCAGACTGTGAGTGGTGGCCGGCGGGATAGTCACAACTGAAACGCACAAACACATAACAAATAATACAAATAAAAAAAGAATGTTACCATTAATCTGCGTTAACATGAATTTGAAAATTGACGAGCAAAAGAAATGCGACATTTTTGGAATCATCGGAAACACTTAAGTGTTTCCAATGATTAAAAAATGTCGCATTTCTTTTGTTCTTCAGTACAGAATAAAGCAATGAATTGCTTGTACTAGCGTTTGAAGACGATGTCACTGAAAAAAATGCAGATTGATTCACTGCCACAAACTGCACGCAGTACACTGATATTTACAAAGAATTCGAGACAGAGACATAGATTCTCACGAGCCCACGCAAATCCGGAGGCTCGCGAGGATCTATGCCTCCCTGCATCTGTGTCGTTAAAACTGAAAGAAAGATACAAACAAAGATTTTATTTTAAGTTAGGGCACCGTTGATTAAACAAATTAACAGAGACATCACAAAATCAAAAACTTTATGTTGCTGTACACACACACACACACACACACACACACACACACACACACACACACACACACACACACACACACACACACACACACACACACACACATACACACACACACCATCACACACGCACACGCACACACACACACACACATACACACAAACATACACACACAAATACACACCAATGTGACTTTCCCAATAGGTACATATTTGTCTAGATATTTTATCTTGCTGTCATTAAGTCCTTTGGTTGACGGTAGCGCTTTATGTCGCGATGATTTCTACAGGAATCATCATGACAAAAAGCGCACCTGACAGCCAAGGGACTGGATATTTGAGAGAAAGAGAGAGAGAGAGAGAGAGAGAGAGAGAGAGAGAGAGAGAGAGAGAGAGAGAGAGAGAGAGAGAGAGAGAGAGAGAGAGAGAGAGTACCTTGGTTACTTCCGCCGTCTGGCAGCTGCTCGATGGAAGCGGTAATGTGGGGATTGATATTTTGACCTCCTGTCGCAAGAAAAGTAAACATTAACCCCTTTACTGTCAAAAAGATGACCATGATCCAACAGCAAGATGCATAGATCCTCATGAGCCCCCGCGACTGCGGGGGCTCATGAGGATATATGTCTCTTGTCGAGACCAATCTGAAATTATGTTTCTCGGACTTTTGGTCGTTTAATTAATCAAGATTTCAGAATCAAACAGGTACGTACAGTGTACGTATAGCGGGAGGGAAAGGGTTAAATACACGGCATTGCAGGCATTTTTCTCATTATCAAAAGTTTACTTCTATGAACATGGCTGGTAGCAAAATTGAAGATGAAAGTTGTTAATGCTTCCTGGAAACGCACACTCAAACGAGGTTCTAGGTTTCAGGAGTCTGTGACGAATGGTGACAGCATACACTGAGCAATTTACACCGCGCGCCCTGATCTACTTAACCCATTCAGCCCTGACGCACTACAGCAGGAGATGGGTCGACCATAAAAATTCAAGGATAGTGCCAGAATAGCTTGGCGCCTGTCGGCGCCAAGCTAATTTGGCACTGCCCTTGAATTATCATGGTCGATCCATCTCCTGCAACTGGTGCATAGTCATTAGATGACACCTCCAAAATTTGGGAAATACGGCCGTTGGGCTGAATGAGTTAAGGCTAACAGTAAAAATACATCATTTTAACTCCTTCCCTGCTACTGCACGTACATTTTTGTTTCCGAAATATTAGTTCATTCAACGACCAAAAGCCAACACCGTCCAAGTAACATGGATACAAATTGGTCTCAGCAAGAGGCATAGATCCTCATAAGCCCCCGCAGTCACGGGGGCCTATGAGAACGTATGTCTTTTGCAGTTGGATCGCGTTCACCTTTTTTCTCGGCAGTGAAGGGGTTAATGATGATATTAAAGAACCTGCGCGCTTTCAAGCGTACACGTCAAAGTGTCTATATTACGACAGTTCAAGGCGCCAAGCCATTCTGGCACCAGCCTTGAACTATCATGGAAAATAAAGTTTCATTTCATTTCATGGTCAATCTGTCTCCAGAAATGTATGATCTTCAGAAGACAACTTCTGACTTTCGAAATGTCGACCTTAAAGCTGAGGTTCAGTCTAATTGTCTCCCCCCCCCCCCCCCACCCAGCACATTTAAAAAAAAATACCCACCTAGGGCTCTGTCCTCACAAACTGTTTGCGAAGAATAAAATCCGTCAGCCAGGGGCCTTTATAAGGCACGTAGTATCTGTAGCGCCCAGTAAAGTGCACACATGGTCAGAGCAAGAGATACACAGAAGTCACATAGGAAATCCTGTCAGCGTTACCTAGGCATAAACAGGAACTAGTCCTGCAGCAGACGACTGACACTGACAAATAATTGACCGGAACAAGTGCAAGTGCAATTTTTTTACAGGGACTAAGACTTCCAGCTATCGCTGATTTCGTCTGAGGGGGGATGGGCCAGGGGAGGGGGCGGGGGAGGGGGCCTGTCTTGCTGACTGTCTGTCGCCCCGTCGCGCAGTGGCTGATGGTGTTGCCAGGGCCGGGTGGTTGGTGGTGGAGGAGGCGGGTGGTGAGGCCGGGGGACCGTTGCTTTAGTGCCAGGCTGGAGGGTGTTGACAGGCCAGCCACTCTAAAAGTTCTTGTACGAGTGGTGGCGGGGGTGGTGGTGGCCGGCGAAACCGTGGCTGGTGGAGGCAGGGTGCGGGGATTCGGGGTGGTGGAGGTGGTGGCCAGTGGATTCTGGGTCTTGGTGCTTGGCGTTGGAATGGGCGGGCTGGGTGGCGATGTGGTGGTGGTAGACGGAGGTGGGGTGGTGGTGTGGGAAGTAGTGCCGGGCGTTCCTGTGTCCTGAATCTCTTTGGTGGGCGGTGGCGTTGGTGGGTTGTAGTTTGTTGTCTCTTGGCCGGTGGTTGAGGGTTGTGATTTTTGTTCGCTTCATCGGGGGTCTGGGTGGTCGTGGTGGCCGTGTTGGTGGTGTCAGTCGGTGGGGCGTCTGCCCTGGCCTTCTGTTGCCTTGGTAGGTCAGTGTTGCATCCCCTCTCATGGGTTGCTGGTGGTGTCGTGAGGCGCTCTCGGTCGTTGGTCGCTGTGGTGGTTGCGGTTTCGGTATCTTTGTTTGCTGTGGTTACTGTCGCTTGGCAGTTGCTGTCTTGTTGTGTTTTGACTGCTTGGCTTCCGCTGTTCGTAGTTTTGGGTGGACAGAGATCGGCGAGTTCTCCAGTGTCTATTAGCCATCGTGTGGCGACGAGTGCTCGGTGGTACTCGTCCCCCTTCACTGCGTCGATGACTGGTATTGCTGACTGTAGCAACAGTACCAGGTCGATGACGTCCATTTTCTTGAGACGAATCTTCTTCTCTCTCTTGGTCCACGCCCGTTTCTTTAGTAGGTGTTCAGGGATGTGGACTGACCCTGGGGAGGGTGGGGAGACAGACTCTGTGGAATTCGTCGTGTCTTCGGAGTCTGGTGGCGGTAGGGTCTCTGGTAGGGGGCAGGCAGTCTCTTATAATAATAATATTAATAATAATAATAATAAGCGCATTAAATAGGCGCTTTATCCCATTTGAAAATCGGCTCAAAGCGCCGCCGCGAACTGAACCCAACAAGCACGCTCACGTGAATCACGCGCATTCACTCACACACTGTACATAAACACAGAACATTCACGTGGTGCTAAGGGCAAGCTCAAGCGAGCTACTGTAGTTTTTGGAAATTCAAAATCGTTTGTATTTGAAATTTGATTAAGTGGACTGAAACTGATACCAAAGTGCGGCTGGCTGCTGGTTGAGCTCTTGTGTTGGGGGCTCTTTGGCGGGGGCTGTCTCCTCTTCTTCTTCGTGTTGGTATTGTTGCATGCTGAGTGAGTTGAGTTCATTTTGGAAGAGTTGTCTTAATTCCGGCGGTGGTGTTTCTTCTTCGGGGGCTGCGGCATGGTTCAACTGGCTCAAGCTTCTCCGCATGAGCTCGTCGAACTTGGGAAACAGCCCCCTCGGCGGTATCGGCATTCCTTGAAGTGCCAGGCGTTCGAAAGGTGTCACCTGTCGTGGTGGGTGGGCTGTTTGCTGCGGGGGCGGGAGCCCCCACGTTGGTTGTTCCCTTGGCTGAATTGGTTGCGGCGCCTGGGGGGGAGGGGGTGAATCCCCCACCTGTTCCCAGTACGGCTGCGCTGGCTGATCTCTTCGCTGAAAAGGTGGGGACAATGGAGGCCGTTGGCTTCTTGTCATCTTTGTAGCCTTTGTTTGCTGTTGTGGCGCCTGAGGGAGACTGGCGGTATAGTCTTCCACCTGGTCTTTGTTGGTTCGGCGTCTGTTCGCCCTAACAAGGGCGGGCGGCTTGTTTTTCTTGGAGGCCATCTGTGCTGTTACTTGGCTTTGCTTGAGGCGAGGCTTGGTCTCGGTTGGCTACCCCGCGGAGCGGTGTCCGTTCTCCGTTGGGTCTCTGTTTTCTCTCTGGCTAGGCGAGGAGCGGAGGACCGTTCTCCTCGGCTGCTGTGAGTCGAATGATGACCGGAACATTTGACACCTAGCGTGTCTTATAGGCCCAGAGCCGATGGAGTTTAAACTCCGCCAGATCAGTTTGTGACTTAGCAGCGATGTTTATCAGAGCCCTAGCTGGGTCCGGGAAAGTTTTCCGAAAACACGCGCTGGACGGAACAATAAAAACTGAACCTCAGCTTTAAGGACAGTTTGCTCACACCACTCACCGTGCCCTATGAAGTCAATGCAGAGCTCCTCGCCAACATGCAGTACTCCGTTGTAGTTTTTGTTGACCAGGATGTACTCTGTCTTGTCCGCGTTTGTGCTCTGTATATCGCCCGACCAACACTATCAACATACAAGTTAAGCAAGTCAGCCCCCTACTCACTACAAAAGGGTCGTATGATGAGAGTTCAGTGGTAGTGCCGAAACAGCTTGGCGCCTGGAGGCGCCAAGCTATTCCGGCACCACCATTTAACTGCCATAGCCGAATTGGCAACTCCAACTAATGGAATTTTTCACTTTCAAGTTTAATTAAAAAAAAAAAAATGAAAAGATAAAATAAAATAAAATAAAATATATAAATAAACAAATAAATAAATAATGTAAATCACCCCCCCAAAAAAAAATAAATAAATAAATAAATAAATAAATAAATAAAAGAATAATAATAAAAAAAATAATAAAAAATTAAACTCCCACTTGCCTGCAGAAGTGATTACGTAACGATAATCTCGACATGTCCGTCATTTGTCATGTAAGCGCTGACGGGAAAGAAAAGCCACGCTTACCTCTAATGACGAAACGGGCTCACTGAAAAGCAGATGTAACGTCCAACCGTGGAGTTCTGTCGAAATTTTAAAGCAAGGCTTGGCCTGAAACGCCCCACCCCAGTGGTTGGGTGGGTCCAGTTCTATATTGCCCCATACTAAAGCTGGCAATACCGCCAGTAAGAGTCTCGGCAACATCTTGAGTTTTTAGCTGAAAAAAAAAAATGGTAAGCAATACGACTAAATATTTTCTTTTAAAAATTGAAATCATGACGAATGAACAATTAAATGATGCCGAGGAGTAAATATAACTGCTTAAATGTAATTAAAAAAAAAAAGTAAACTTTTTCATCGAAGGTACCCTACACTACAGCTACTTAGCTAAATGTTATTTCTAAAGTTTAATCCTTGTAGCAAACAAACAAACAAACAAACACAAACAAACAAAAAAACGAAATAAACGAACAAACGAACAGACGAACGAACGAACGAACGAACGAACGAACGAACTGGCAGCAAACGATAGCAGGCTTCAGGCTGCAAGAGGCATAGATCCTCAAGAGCCCCTGCAATTGCGGAATCCCATGAGGATATGTGCCTCTAGCATGCTTCATTATCACTCCGGCTTGTATTTTGTTTTTCCAGCAGACCGAGCATTCAATCAATACACCAACCAACAAACCAATAATTAATGATCCGACCAACTGAGCACATTTTTATTTGTTTATATCTGCGACACAAATATACTTTTTGATCACGTCAGGACTGTCGCTACCAAAAACTTATACTTTTATAGCAGATCAAAACAACAACGAATGTGTCTCGAGTAACTGTCACAATTCGATAAATGAGAGAAGGGATGTTTACAATCTGCTCTTGCATGCGAGATCCATGATTTTGTGCAGACAATGTATGACGTCAGATGGATTTTGTATTCTCGAATTTGTTACATTTTGAAACTTGTCACTGTGAGAAGATGTTATCTTCTCACAGTGACAAGTTACAAAATGTAACAGACTGGAGAATACAAAATTCCGTCTGACGTCATACCAATCTAAACAAGTTCACTGATCTTAAGAGTTCACAGAGATATAAGGTGACTTTCCTATCACTGACGTCGATGTAGTCAAGGCCTTTGTGGTCATACTTTATCCACAAGACTTGATTTATTAGTTCCACTTACTTTTCGCTCATGTAACGTTACGTCTGAGCCGAGACAAATACTTAAACGACTCGATCCCAACTACCTCACATGCTGATCTGTGTTTGCAAATCTTACGACCGCAGACCTATTTGTCCAAATCCACAGAGCAGCAGATAAAGTAATGATCTCTTAATTAAACTTTGCCTAACATTCTTAACAATACATTGAGAACTGGCTGTACAATAAAGTATCAGCTGCTTCATATTATTTTCGACGAAGACGTGTAATGATCCTTACCAGATGGCAGAGGAAAATCTCAGACAGGCTAGGACCGAGCTTAGACAATGACAGAACCAAATCAGCTCTGCTTGCGGCTCCCGTCCTTTATCAGTGACACACGCAACTGGGTGTGTTCAACAGAGTTTGAATTTCTGACCCCGTGCACTTAGTTCTTTTACGTCCAAACGCCATCACTATCTTTGGATGGGCCCGCCTTGAAAGGTCAAGTGCACAGCACGTGTGCGAACTGGAGCTCTCTGATTCTGTATTTTACATATTAACCCTGTGACTGTCGGTAGCGCTCTTTGTCGCGATGATTCATTTAGGGATCATCGCGACAAACAGCGCTACCGACAGTCACAGGGTTAAAAAAGATTTCACTTCACCCTTACCGATGGTGCCACACAAGGATGGGATTGGCATGTTACTGTAATCTCTTTCTATTTTGAAACATGTAGGATTAATATTGAAAAGGGTTGGGTGGCCGGAGTTAGATTAGACTCCACTCGATCTTGGACTACAGCACTTGAAAGTAGACGAAAGTTCTGTCGGTTGTTCGCTGTGGTGATTTTGTTGTTGTTGTATTGTCTGTTTCTTAAGCTGGTTAAGTGCTTAATGAGCTTGGCGCCTCTCTTGGCACTGCCTTTAACCGATTCGCGGCTGGCCGCGAATGAGGTAATCAAGCAAGTAATCAAGCTCCATGGCATGCCTTGATTGCTAAAAGTTGCCCATAGAGCAGATTATCAATGTTGCTTGCCTCAGCTAAGGCTTATCTGCCCTTTAATTCCCACAATCCACGTAAGTAGGCACACGTACCTGAAGTTTTCCACTGCCTTTTGAGCGTAACGATACGATGCCATACGACACGAATACCTTTATTGTCCCAAGATGGGAAATGTGTTCGCAACGGAATTTTTAAAACCGACGTAACAAATAAAATTATGAACATTAAACAAATCAATAGAGTGACTTACTATAACACACCGACCTACTAAAGGGAGTATATGCACGTATATAACATCACAACCATCTGTAATGTTAATTTTCACCTAGAAAGAAAACGTGCTTAAAATCTAACCGAGACGACACTATCTTATACCACGCGCACGAACACACACTCAAGCACACACGCAAACACACACACACACACAAACACACACAAACACACACACACACACACACACACACACACACACACACACACACTTACGTATCACATGACATTACCCGCCTCTTCAGCAAAGTCATAGACCTGAGGCTGACATCTTAACCGTCCTTCAAATGATGCCATGACTATAGGTCTCTGCCATGGCATCATTTTGGAGACGGATAGAGGATGGCACTAACAGAACAGAAGGAACTCTCCATGGAAACGGAAAGAAGAGCAGACAAATCTTTCAATTTTCTACATTCAAACTTCATTAACTCATTCGCGGCCAGCCGCATCCGAATGCGCGGCTTATGCCGCGCATCCGGATGCGGCTGGCCGCGAATGAGTTAAATAAAGTGAGCCCTTTTGTCCAGCATCATTGCAAGACATACTAAGAACGTTTATAAAGGAGATATTGCGATCTGTTAAGACTTGCTGGAAGAGGTAAATGTACCAATCATGTATGCAATGTCAATATCGCGACTTCGGATAGGACAATGCCCATGCAGATTCAGGATCAAGTCAAAGGTCCTTGGTAGTGTACGGGCCATGAAGTCAAGGATGGTGCAAAAGAGAAACCCGTGATGGGTGCGCACGCGCCGTCCTCGTAATAGCAAGACCATTAAACCCTGCGCTGCCATGCAGTGGTCACGAATTACTTTCGCGCCTGAAACGAATGCACACTGACTGACGAGGACGGATGTTAATGTGACAAAAATAGGTATAAAGAACATAGGGCTAACAAGATACATAAATCCCCATGAGCCCCCGCGACTGCGGAGCTCCGAGAGGGTTTATGTCTCTTGCAGCTGGGCATCGATCGCCTTGCCCAGGTAGTTAAGGGGTTAACCTTGGGTTGAGCACCTCAGAGCGAGATACGGTAATGTAGACAAGGTTAGAATGAAATCTACCTCCCTGGGATGGGCAGGCTGGTTGAATACACTGGTAATAATAATAATAATAATAATAATAATAATAATAATAATAATAATAATAATAATAATAATAACAACAACAACACCACCACCACCAACAATAATAATAATGATAATAATAATAACAATGATAACGATAATGATGATGATGATAATGCTGGCGACGTCGACGATGACGACAACAACAACGACAATAATAATAATACTAATGATGATGATGATGATGATGATGATGATACTAATAATATACTAATAATAATGATAAATAAATAATAATAATAATAAAGTTAAAAAGGGAAAAAAGTAAACGTTTAAGGATTAACATCTATCGTCCACCTTAAAGGTGATTTCAAAGCAGTGGCATCAAATAGGGTCTGAACAAAATTGACCCCAGTTCGAACCTGCGACCACTCAGACGAGAGTCGAACCCTCTACGACCCGAGCAACACAGCTCCCCTAATAATAAAGAAGTTTCGTATGGTGCCTGAACATGACAACGTACTCTATGCGCCAAACACACAAACAATATACATCCACCTTATTAAATTTCGCTGCAGCAATCACAAACTTCAAATTAAACAGGGAAGGATATTAGGGTTTACGAGAGATGAAAAAATATGCAAAGACTGCAATATGACTGTGCTAGGGGACAAGTGGATTCACTGTCTCAATGATTTAGGAAGCTCGATCATTCCGTGGTGTTGGGCATTGGTAGGAAACTGATCTTTGTCTAAGTCATTTTGTTTTTACTGCTAAAATCTGCTGGATTTTATAATCAAGACCTGTGCAACTGCCATTTAATGTGTAGTATAATATCTCTGCTGACAGGTGCACATTCACAATGAGAGACAGAGAGATAAAGACCATGATGGTAATGGTAATGATTCTTTCTTTCAATCCTCCCTGATGCACTATCGCAGGAGACTGATCGACCATGATGATTCAAGAGTGGTGCCAGAATAGCCTGGCGCCTCATGGCGCCAAGCTATTCTGGCACCACCTTTGAATTATCATGGTCGATTCATCTCCTGCAACTGTTACATAGGCGTTTGGGAAATGCAGCCTTGGGGTTAGATGGGTGAAAAGGTTTGGTCGTTGTAACCACATTTCGAACTCGCAAAATGCATGGCAAAGCCTATGTGGCGAAATATTTTGAGGAAGTACGCGTTGTTGACGTCGTGATCCATCTATAGGGAAACTGTTCCAGAGGTTGGAACCTGAGAACGCTATGTTTGGCTTAAACAGTAATTTGAGGTCTTGGCACGAACAAGGATTGTCTCCATCTGGAGTATATTGATAATAGGACGGTAAATAGCTTTATAATATACTGGATGGGGGTGGGGTTGAAGAGTGGAAGAGGGAGAGGGAGAGGACAACGGTCACAAAGGAAAGTTGTGAACACTGACGATAAAAGCCTAGCCCGTCAAGATTTCAGGTCGCCGACACAGGCACGCATATCGAGTCACGTGTTGACATACTGCCTCAGTGCTTTTACCAGTAGATAACCACTGTGTGAGTCAAAGTGTGTTTCCAGAGTTGCAAATATATGAAGATAATGATGACCACGAAGATGACATCTTTTAATATTATAGTACTAAATTTATATGGAATATTATAAGTTATTACAGTTTTTGGAATTTTTTTAGTAAATGTATTAGTTAAGTGTGTGTGATCTTTATAGAGTTTTTTAATGTTTTAGTATTGAATGATATTTATTAATGTTTTTGTGTTTAGAGTTTTAATATGTCTTAATCTTAACATCATAAGTCCTACAGATTTAGTATATTAATAGTATACAAATTTGATGTTAGAATGTCTTGATATTAATTAATGTTTATTGAATGATTTTATTTTTTACTGTTCCCCCCGTAGGCAAAACTGTAATTGCCCTTTAAGGGATAAATACAGTTTAAATTAAAAAAAAATTGAATTGAATTGAATGAGGTTGAATATTACCTCGTTTTTGAATCGACAGAAATGAACTGGTGCAAAATCACAAAGGAAAATGTGATTTTGTTTCAAAATTTAAACACCTTTATTTGACAAAAGCCAGTATGTCTATTTTTGAGAAAAGCGAGATTTTCCTTGTCAATGAAAATAGGTATATGGACTTCAATGCGAGAAAAAGGACAGTTATTAAAGTTTCGATCCCTATGTAGTAGAATCCAGGGAGCAGAGATATATGTTAAGAACTCGATGTAGGCTATAAGTGTCTCTGCTCTGACTGCACACGAGCGGGGCATGCGGTGACCGGAGTTTGCACCAGTTGGTCATAAGTAGCAGGGACATCCATTTCCAGGCAAGGATGTAAATATTCAGGGAAGGATGGCGGCGTTTAAACCAGTAAAAGAGCGATGCTGCGAATCTAAGGTGATGATTAGCAGGAGGGGGAGGGCAGAACTGTCTACACGACGGACGAAGAAAAGTTAATTTTCTCTCACTGAGCGCGTTTCATGCTTGATAAGTGAACAGAGTTTTATGGCAGCTCTCCGAGGAACGTCACCATTTCTGTGTGCTTGACTTGTCTGTCAATGCGTAGTGCTGCTTTATGCTACTCTTTCAGCTTTGACCCCTTCCCAGCAGAGGAAAACTGAACACCACCAACTGCAAGAGGCATAGATCCTCATGGGCCCCCGCAATTGCGTGGGCTCACTAGGCTTTATAACTATTGCTGAAACCATTTTGTATCCATGTTCCCCTGACAGCTGAGGATCTTTGATGTTGAATTTACAATGGTTTCAAAACGCAATCTGCGTCCACTGGCCGGGAAGGGATTACTTGAGAGGCTATATCCTGTTAGTTAGTTAGTTATTTGGGTATAACGCCGAGCAGGCAACTAAGGCCATCTCACGGAGGGGCCATATCCTGAACTCCGTAGCCATATTAGTAACATGTGTAGAACTCGCCTGATATCTCTGCTTTTAAAAAAAAAATCTATTTTTATGTGTACTTAGTTACTATGTGTACTTATGTGTGTTTAGTTGCTCACAAGTGCGTGATACATGCATTTAGTTGCTTTTGCTATTATTAACAAGTGCATAGTTTGTAGCACGACAGCTTGGACAAGAGGCCTAAACCTTTATAAAGAAAGTTTCATCATCATCATCATCACCTCTGTTTATCACTCTCTCACCTCACTCCACTTTAAATGTGTGTGTGTGTGTGTGTGCGTGCGTGCGTGCGTGTGTGTGTGTGTGTGTGTGTGTGTGTGTGTGTGTGTGTGTGTGTGTGTGTGTGTGTGTGTGTGTGTGTGGTGTGTGCCTGCGTGCGTGCTTGTGTGTGTAACAACATGATTGGAAAAAAGGTCTTCATACGTAATTATTGAAACTTGAGAAATAAACTTTAATTATTTTCAGTTTTGCTCACTCTGTTTCTCTCTCTCTCTCTCTCTCTCTCTCTCTCTCTCTCTCTCTCTCTCTCTCTCTCTCTCTCTCTCTCTCTCTCTCTCTCTCTCTCTCTCCAGAAGAACAACACGCAACAACATAACAACAACGGCCCCAACACCGAAAATAACGTTAATAACAACAGCAGCAGCAACATCAACACAAAACAAGCAAATTATTACATGTCTCTTCGTGTTTATTTGTAAAGTCAATTATCCTGCTTCCAATAACACTTGATGATCAAGCTTATCATATACAGGCGAAGACCAAACCCTGTGTTCTCGCATAACAGCAAAATCAATCGTACGACTTCAAGAGACACATATTCTCATGCGCCACTGCAGTTGCAAGTAGCATAGATTCTCATGAGCCCCTGCATTGCTGGGGCTCATGAGAATCTATGCCATTTGCAGATGGTAGGGGATATAGCCTGCGGTTTATCTGTAAGGACAGGTGGAACTCCCAGTCTGCTCTGGATGTTGATGAATCATCAGCAAATGACGAAGGCCTGAAGAAGAAAACTTTTTTTGTTTTAAATCACAAAATACGAAATTATCATTTATTGCAATATGAGATGATACACAAAGGAACGTTATCTCATAATTATCACGAAAAAATATTAGTTGATTAAATGTAACCGCGCAATAATATTAGTTATATTGCTTTCTTGTCTACTACATAAGGGAGCTGGGTGGCTCGGTGGCAGAGCGTTCGACAATCGTCCGAAAGGTCCGAGGTTCGAATCCAGCTGGTGTCAAAATTTGTTTAGACCGGCCCTATTCTGAGTGCCGTCTTTGAAAATCACCTTCGTGGTGGTCAAAACACGTTAAGCCCTAAACGTTTTTTTGTGTGTATGTTTACTACAACCAATTTTGTACGGTCGCGGTGATCTCGATGTAAATGTCATCTTCAGGCGCGCATCTAAGGGAGACAAAAATGACATCGAGACACCCGGGACGTAGATATTTAGTAACTGTGCACAAAAAAGGCCGTTGTAAGCAACAGAACAATGCAGCTAATTTGAAAATATTCTTTTAGAATGGTTTAAGATCAAGTCATTGCAAGTAAACACCGACCATAGGGAGAAAAATGTGAGGCATGGTTATGCTTCTGCATTGAACAGCAGCAAACGTGGACCAAGAACCTGTATTCGCAAACTTAACCCATTCAGCCCTGACGCACTACAGCAGGAGATAAGTCGACCACGATAATTCAAGGGTAGTGCCAGATTAGCTTGGCGCCTGTCGGCGCCAAGCTAATCTGGATCTGCCCTTGAAATTATCATGGTCGATCCATCTCCTGCAAATGGCGCATAGTGATTAGATGACACCTCCAAAATTGGGGAAATACGGGCGTCAGGCTGAATGAGCGATCAAAGTTTCAGATTGTCTGGGATTGGCTGAAAGTAAAACGCCGACCTAAGGGCGAAAAATGCGAGGAAGCGTTACGAATCTCCCTTGTACTACAGCAAAAGTGGCCCGAGAACCTGTATCCGCAAAATTAAGGGTAGGTTAGCGATCAAAGTTTCAGAAAGTCTGGGATTGCTTGCGAAAAGAAACCAGCGTTATTTGGGCATAAACTCGAGTTTCTTTATTAACGATCAAGCATACACATATACTGACGAGGAAAATAAATACGCCATTTTTGGAATCGTCGGAAACACCAAAGTGTCTCCCATGATTTAAAAACGTCGCATTTCCCTTTCTCGTCTTTCAGTGTTTCCGATGAATAAAAAAATGTCGCATTTCTTTTGCTCGTCTGTGTACTTAAATAGAAACATTCCAGCTTGACCAGAACAAAAAGATGCTGAAAACGAAGGCAGTTCGGTCTGGCTGAACTCTGGGTGTTGTGTTCAATCTTATGCACTTAAGTTGAATCCAACATGTAAAAAAAAAAAAAAAAAAAAAAAAAATAAAGTCATTGTAAGGCGCCTAGATCTCATTAGGAGGTTAGGCGCCATATTAATGTTCATTATCACAATCATTATTATTAAATAATAAATACATAATAAACGAGACGTGTTACATATTTATACATACCTGCTACAGCAGTCTGGAAGCCAGCATTATAGTCGACAGCCACCTCGTTGTTGACGTAGTTGTTTCGGCTGTCCTCGTATGCGTCATTTCCGCCCGGTCCCCCTACCAACGCTCCGTACAGGGTGTGCACGTTAGGGACGTCAATGTGGAGCACGTTCATGTTGCAAATGCCGGGAGGGACGGGGCACGAGCTAGGACGGTAGGAAAAAAGAAATAGAAAAATGGTAAAGTACATATCAATGGACAGCCTGTAATGAAAATTTGCTTTCGCTTTTAACAACGAAGAAACACAATCGTATCCCAAGCTAATTCCTATTTACATGTTATTAACTGAGGAGAAAATGCACACTAATCGTTAGGCAGACTACGGAAAGTGTATTTTATTTCTGCTTGGGAACCTTCGATCGTTAACTGAACACTCACACATAATTTGCTCAACCCATTCAGCCCTGACGCACTACAGCAGGAGATGGATCGACCATGATAATTCAAGGGTAGTGCCAGGGTAATCTGATACTGCCCTTGAATTATCAGGCCGATCCATCTCCTGCAAATGGTGCATAGTCATTAGATGACGCCTCCAAAATTTTTAAAATACGGTCGTCGGGCTGAATGAATTCACGAGAGGGCAGAAATAATATAATATCTGTATGCACAGAGAAACCCGAAGTAATGGCAGTTATGGCAAGAGTTCTTCCCCTGACTCGGAGCGTCAATATTCTATACCTGTGACGCTACTAGTCAGGTTCACAACGCTTCACATGACTGTCATAACTTCCGTTTTTTTAACCCTTGTGCAGCATGGAACTTTTTCAATCTTAGTTCAACGCAAAACAGCCTCCACCCGTTTAGTAACGTGTTTAAAGTGGTGTCAGCAGAGGCATAGATCCTAGGACCCCCACAATTGTGGGGGCTCATGAGGATCTATGCCTCTTGCAGCTGGATTTTTTACACTATTTCCCGGCAAACATTGGGGTAAGATTACGAACAGAGGTAGTATTTCGTTGAAAAATGAAAGAAGACAAGAATGAAAATAAGGGAGGGGGGGGGGGGGAGGAATCTACCTAGAGCGGTGGTGAGGTTGCACCGGGGGGTTCTTGCCAAAGCCGACCACAAAGCTGTGTCCTGCGTCCCCGAGTGCGTAGTGGATCTGACACATGGCCCAGTGACGGTACTTGTCCGGTTCGATGCCGGTCTCAGCCGCCATCAGGGCCGCCATAGCCATATTGGCTGAAGACGTAAATAACGGAAGAATAAATTCGCTCATACAAAGATGGTCCGGTTCAGCCACTTCACTAAAAAGTCCTTGACTCGGCGTACGAAAAAATTCTAGATAGAAGCGTGCAAGCTTCTATCTAGCGTTTTTTCGTACGCGGAGCTAAGGACTTTTCGTGAAGTGGCTGAACCGGACCATCTTCGTATGAATAGACCGTATCAACTAAATACAAGAAACACGAGAAAAAAGAAAACTTACAACCGAAGACGGCGACTTCACGGTCAGCTATATGTTCTAGATGGAACATTATCAAAACATAAAAAGAAAATAGAGGTTCTCCCCATTGTCTCCTTACAAGCGTAACGCAGGGATCCCCACTGCAGCCTGTAAGCCAGTCCTTTAGGCGTATATTCCAACCCACCGCCGGGGAACCAAGCTTTGAACGTGCCCATTACCGCCTGCTTGTACTGGGCCTCGCCTGTTAAGTTGTACATTAGAATCTGTTCAATGAGAAAACGAGGTACATCAGATTCTGACCAATCGAAAACAATTTGTCGAATGAAAAGCAAGGTATATCAGATTCTGACTAATCGAAAACAAGACACGTCAGATTCTGACCACTCAAAACAATGTTTATCATAACCTGTGTCCTGCGCTGACTAATTGAAAACAAGACACGTCAGATTCTGACAAATCAAAACAATGTTTATCATAACCTAACCAACCATAGACTTTTCTCGGGGGTGAGGTGGGGGATGGTGGTGGTGGTCGTGGAGGTGGTGGTCCGATTTACAGTACCACAAACGATTTTCATAAAATTGCTATTAAAATATGTTATGCCTAATGAATAATAGTCAATGACGCATTAACATTTAACAAGCAATTAAAGATTTAGGGATGAAAACAAACAAACAAACAAACAAGCAAACAAACAAACAAACAAACAAACAAACAAGCAA
The DNA here is from genome assembly GCA_036245525.1 of Semisulcospira habei. Taxonomy (NCBI): domain Eukaryota; kingdom Metazoa; phylum Mollusca; class Gastropoda; family Semisulcospiridae; genus Semisulcospira; species Semisulcospira habei. The sequence goes on along the minus strand of BTPG01000001.1, from coordinate 227,856,829 downwards.
ACAAGCAAACAAACAAACAAACAAACACCAACGACGCTCCATAACAACTAAAAACACTGCGCACCACAATCTGTCATTAACATAAATGTGTTGTCTGTGATATTGGATATTATGGCTGTATGCATATAATCTAGGGTCCTCGGGTCGACGTCGGCCAGAGAGGGACGTTTGCTGACTAAGTATTCATACGTCTGTTAACGACAATACTCGAAATAAATAATCAAAGTCAGATGAATGTATTTTCTAAGTCACGGACCAGCTAACAAACTATGTCTGTTCTTAGAGTACCCAGCTAGAGCCAAATCAAAAAATCAAATTAAGTCACTTGAAACCATTCCCAACCTGGTTACCGATGATGACGTCGTCCCAGGACATGCCCCAGTCGGGAGCATCATCGTACCATTTCTTGGCCTCAACCATATACTTCTGCTCGCCCGTCGCCTTGTACAGCCACAGAGATCCCCAGCACATCTCGTCAGTAATGTTGTTAGATCTGCATAGAAGACGATAACAAATTCAGTGATGCAGCAACATAAGTCAGTAATCCTGAATGTGCGCGATTAAGGGCACACATTTGAGTGGCGTTGTAATGTGCACATCATTTCTTGAGTTCTCAAACCCTGATCAGTGAAGTTCTGTTGTGTTGATGTGCCTTTCCTGAACGAATCAGCAACATTTTCAAACCCGTGGGTTAACATAGTCTCCAGTAGCAAAACGTCTTCGGGCCCAAGACGGCCGCAATAGGCCGCGCCGCGCACAGCCGTGCGCGGGCTCACAGCGGCCGTCGTGGGCCCGAGGACCTTTGCTTTCTGAGTCTGGGGAGACATGGCAAAAGCCAGTAGTCCCATTTTTGAGAAATGTGATATTTTCATCGTTATACAATGAAAAATATCGCTTTTCTCAATACTGGACATATTTTCTTCGGCCACATAATGGCAGAATCTTAATTTGCTGCAATAGAAACGACCCAGTGGTTCCGCGTGTAATGTAGTGTGACAAACGTACGCATAGTATTGGGCAGCCTGTGGTACGCTGCTGCTGTATTTGCCTTGATGCTTGACGGCGAAGTCCCACAGCGTTCTGGCGTGCCTCAGCAGCGTGGCGGAATAGGCAGCATCTGCAACAAAAAGTTTCCAGCGCGTAAACGCACGTATGCGACACGTTATACAGTTTGTCCTGTTTTGGCACAAGGGTCAGAATCTGTATCTGTAAGTATATCATATATTGAGGAGCAAAAGAAATGCGACATTTTTGGAATCATCGGAAACACTGTCGTGTTTCAGATGATTCCAAAACTGTCGCATTTCTTTTGCTCCTCATTCTATGTCGATGTGTAATACATGACATGTGCGCTGGTCTGTGATCTTGCACATTACGGCCTGATGCCGCAAGATCCAAACCACACGTCCAAAGAAACCCCAAGGGAAGAAAGAAACACGCTTAGAAATACCATTACAACACACTAAATTGTGTTCTAAGCGTATTTGTCACCAACAAAGACAGAAGAAGGCGGAAGAAAGCCCAACCACAAACAAACATACCAACAAACAACAACCAAAAAACAACAACAACACAAATTATAACACATTTTACTGCTCTGTGATTGTCCTTTCTTTGCGGGTTTCTTTCTTCGTTGGAGATTTTCTATGCATTTACATGTTCAAAGTCGCAGGTACAAAACCCAAGGACCACAACCACCGACCAGAGCAGTTCAAAATAGCGCCAGGCGGCCAACTCATTCAGCCCCCACACACCACAGCAAGACATGGATCGTGCATGATAGTTCAAGGGTAGTGCCAGAATAGCTTGGCGCCTATAGGCGCCAAGCTATTCTGACACACCCGTGAACTATCATGCTCGATCTATCTCTAGAATTGTAATACAGTCCTTCAGAAGGCAACTTCAAAACGTGGGGATCTCGGTCCTGGGATAGAATGTGTTAAGCGTCTGATCAAGAGAGTAAATGGAATCGCCGGGTCGTGGGTTCGAGTCACCGTCCCGGTAGTTGGACTCGTAATCCAGGGAAAAAAGATGGGCTTGTTCAATAGCATGTCCGCTAAAAGCGGCTCAACTGCAGTGCGCCTGAATTGATCAGTGTTAGGGTCGTACTCCACAGGCAATTGATTTTCTTGTCCCGCATAACCCGCCCCTTAGGGTCGTCTAATATCACTTCGGTGCCGTGGACGCTAAACCCAGAACTAACTAACCAACCACCGACCAGAACACATGTATTGAGTCTAAACTGAATAACTATTTTTGACACTATAGAGCACACAGAGAAGGCTGAAGCGCTCTTGAAATTGCCCATCGATGCATAACGTCAAAGGAGAGAGAGAGAGAGAGAGAGAGAGAGAGAGAGAGATGAGAGAGAGAGAGAGAGAGAGTGAGAGAGAGAGAGAGAGAGAGAGAGAGAGTGAGAGAGAGAGAGAGAGAGAGAGAGATAGATCAGATTCAGATTCTTATTGTGTTCAGGCTTCAGCCATACACGATGGGAGGGTTGGGGAGGGGATTACACAACAACAACACAACAACAAATACCGTTAGGAACCGTGTCTGAAAACATGGACATCGGTCGTGACATGGAAACCATGACACTACACATATGTTGAGGAATGTTCAGTTGGCCATAGTCACACTACACGTAAGAGAGAGAGAGAGAGAGAGAGAGAGAGAAATATATATATATATATATATATATATATATATTTATATATATATATATATATATATATATATATATATATATATAGAGAGAGAGAGAGAGAGAGAGAGAACAATGAACAATGAACAATGAACTTTTATTTTATAACGGTAAAAGTATTTGGTAACAGGACCAATTTTCAAACTTGCCGTTACTACCATTAAGCTAAAAGCTACCATTACACACTATCACGAACAAAACAACGGTTTCACACAAAAGTCAATAAAAGCACACTGGCACAAACACTATCTACATCACACACACACATTCTACACCACACACACACATTCTACACCACACACATACACACAGACACACACGCACATGCTGCAATACACGCACACACATACACACACATACCAACGCACACACACACACACACACACACACACACACACACACACACACACACACACACTGCACAACACGCATACACACACTCACACGCCGCCCCCCCTCCCCCCGCCCCCCACCCCCCCCCCCCCCACCCCCCTCCCATGGCAACAGTGAGATGCAATTTCTATTGAGAGAGAGAGAGAGAGAGAGAGAGAGAGAGAGAGAGAGAGAGAGAGAGAGAGAGAGAGAGAGAGAGAGAGAGAGAGAGAGAGAGAACCGACAGAAGATACCTCTTGCCTTGAAGACCATAGAGCCAACGGCAAAGGCTGCCGCGGTCTCCATAGCCACTTCCGAGCCAGGGTGAGCTGCGTCAATCTTAAAGGCGGGCCTGCTCATGGTCATCTCTTCCGGACGTCCCCACTGCCCGTGGTCCACGCCTCCGTCACCCACCTGTGAAGACAAGCATTATCCTGTTCTGCGCTGACACAATAAACCAGGTATGGATCGGCCATGACATTTCAATCGTGGTGTTAAAATTGCTTGGCACCTACAAGAGTTAACCCTTTGACTGTCGGTAGCGCTTTTTGTCGCGATGATTCATGCTGGAATCGTCGCGACAAAAGGCGCTACCGACAGCCAAAGGGCTAAGCTATTTCGGCACCACCATTGAGCTATCAGTCGATCGATCTTCTGAAACTGTAGTATAAAAGCACAATTCTATTCAGGCTCTTGATCTCACAGTAGATACCCATACAATTGTTACTTTAAGTGTGACTTGAGGTAATGTTAACCCTTTGGGTGTCGGTCGCGGTTTTAGTCGTGATGATTCCTGCAGGAATCATCGCGACTAAAGCCGCTACCGACACCCAGTTAAACTGCTAATTTTGGAAAGAAAGATTTGCTTATGTGGACTACGATTTGTACATGTGTGACAAATGAGGCAACTTGTAATTTGAATTGTACATGTGACGTAAGAGTATCAAGACTCACCTGCACATAAAGTACGTCATCAGCCACGTGGCATTTCAGCAGGTAGTCCAGCGGCCACTTGATGCATTCGTACATCCAGTTCAGTTGACCTGCGGCCTGGTAAGCGTCCCTGAACTGCAGAAGACCCCAGCCCAGCACCGTGGTGGCCCAAGCCATGGGGAAGTTGAACTTCACATAGTCACCAGCTGTGAACAAAAATAAAAATTGTCAAGTAATGCGGTGGAGAATATTCCAACAAAGAAAGAAACAATCTTAGAAAAAGACAATTACAACACAGTTGATTAACATTCTGTCCCAGGACCGAAATCCGCAGTTGCCCCCTGAACACTGTATTACACTACTGGAAACAGATCGAGTGTGATAGTTCAAGGGTTGTGCCAACATAGCTTGGCGACTATGGGCGCCAAGCTATTCTGTCACAACCCTTAAACTATCACGCTCGATCAATGTCTTGCCATAATAATAATAAAATAATAATTACGGTATTTATAATGCGCTTATCTTATAATAATTATAACTCTAAGCGCGCACTCACAACTTGCACACGCATGCGCACGCTTTAGACAATGACTCACGTACCACAAACAGTGAAAATACATTACGACGGTCAGCTTGGGGTGGGGAGTGTGGTGCCGATATAGTGCTAGAACTGTTCAAAGAGGTGAGTTTCATAGCGTGTCGGAGTTGAATGAGTTAATATTTCAGGTCAAAACCTTTTTTAAAACATACATGTTTATAAACAAGTAGGGCCTACACAATTTGCTACTTATATTTTCGTGATCGGACACACTGCAATATTCTAACTCGAAACAGACTCAGTAGTATCCCTTCTCTGATACTTTTATGCAAAGAATATTATGTTTTACCATAAGTCTATTACTATAAGAGTGCAGCGCCTATCGAAAAAGTGGACGCCTAGTGTCGCAGGCAACAAGCGTTTGAACAGGTATTTTCAAAGTGACTATTTACTGACTGGGCGTCAAGAGCACACTGTTAAAAAGTACGGCACGAGCCAGAAGCACAGAAATCTTTAGCGTAATAAAATGTTCGTCTTGTGGCGTATGGCATGTATACGTCATGTAATATTCTAAGCATGCAATTTTGAAAGAATACTTTTGTTGTACAGTGCAGGATTTTGCGTCGTGTATGTAAGTGTGTGTGTGTGTGTGGGGGGGGGGGGGTGGGGGTGGGTGGGGGGGGGGGGGGGGAGGAGGGCGGGGTGTGGCGGGCAAATGGCTGCATGAGATGACAAAAGGAAAGGGTTCCATTTTTTCTTTGCGCAGATGCAACAAATCAAACAAAAATCCTGCTCAAGGCCGACCTCATAAATAATTATCAGGCAAAGAATCGTTAACCTACAGGTACCTTTAACACGTCGTTTCTCTTCGTCTTCGATCTTTTTTTTTCCAGAAAATAATCAATCAGCATTGAAAAATGACCGCATTCGTCGTCATTTTGCATACTATCTTTTGCATAATATCACCTTGCGTGAAGCAATGACGTGATGTCGGGAATTTCTAGGCAACCCTTTCAATCATACCGGCCTGACTTTTGTTCTTTGATGTCTGCAAACATTTTTTTTTGACGTTACGAAAACTTTAAGGTGAGGCGATCGAACATTACGCGTCGACTTAAGATGCACCATGTTACTACATGTGCGGCCTGTTACGTGGTAGTCGTAGTCGTAGTATGATAATCACATCAGACTGAGACGCACGCACGTAGAGTTCTTGTAAAGAAACTTCACTCAGCTGCAACCCGTCACACGTGGCTTAAGGTTGTAGACCACACTGGAGTAACAGTTCCAACAATATTTTATTGCAGCGATGCGATCTCCGTACAATGCATCCACAAATGCATTCACACTGATACACTGTCTCCTCTACAATGAATCAACACCTTTGACACACTGCGTCTCTCATACAATGTACACACACACTTCCTATAAGGTCTCTTATACTATTATAGATTTCCAGAATAATCCAGCAAATTCGCACAACACAACCAATCAGAAAAGAAAACGTAACCAAAACTCATTAATACTGATTAAATAGAATTCACTAGAATGAGCTATCAAGTTCTACTACTATTTTAAGCGCCTTTATCAATACAGTGTTACGAAATGCTGCCGACGCTTTGACGTCATATATTTGGTCACTAATAAGATTGCGACCCTGCTCGAACCTTCCAGTCTCATCGTAGCTAAACTACGCGTCACAACAAAAATCGATCGCATTTTTCCGTGCGAAAGAAAATGAATTCCACCAAAAAGGCACCTGATTCTTATCCAAAATAACTCAAATGAATATCGGATCTTTCCTATGAGTAACACACATACGCTCTCAAAGAATAACACAATCACAAACGTAACACGGCCGATTTGTTGCATGCATATAGTAACAGACTTATGGTTTTATAATAGTTGCACAGTCATTAGTTTATATCTTACTTAATGTTGCTTCTATTACAAATCATTTTTGATGAAGTGACGTCTACATGTTCAGTTCGTAAATAAACTTTATCTAGCGCACGGCAGGGCGTTAGTTTTCAAGTCGTATTCATTTTTCACTTAGAATACTCACCATCATACCACCCGCCGGTGAGGTCCTCCCCGTTAGCCCCTTGGTCATGGAGAGCCGAGTCACCACGCCAGGGAATACGGTTGTTGGCGGGCAGTTTGCCGGAACGCTGTGCCTCGTAAAACATGATGGACTCCATCAAGACACAGTCGTAATTGTACTTGGAGCTGGCGCCTATGGATGGAAAGGTAAACAGTTTAAATCCCTCGTGCAAGCAGCTACCGGTACTGTTGGCCGCATGCACACGGGGGGCGGATGGGGGGTGGGTGTGTGGGGTGTGTGTGTGTGTGTGTGTGTGTGTGTGTGTGTGTGTGTGTGTGTGTGTGTGTGGGGTAACCCTTTGGCTGTCGACACTTCCCTGTTGCTGTACGGACACTGCACAGACTTGTTTGTTTTCAGTTTGAAATCTTGGTTCACTGAACGACCAAGAGCCAGCACCTGATCCAAGAAACACGGATACCGGCTGGTCCCAGCAAGAGGCATAAATCCTCATGAGCCCCCGCAGTCGCGGGGGCTCATGAGGATATATGTCACTTGCGGTTGGATCATGTTTCGCTTTTTTGGGGGCAGTGAAGGTGTTATAGCCTGAGCATTACTGAAGCGGTCCACCTTCGGGTACAGACGGAGCGCCATGATTTCACGCTAACGGTGAGGATTCTGAAAATGCTGTGCTGTACGTGCCTGCCCGTACCTCATGACATCAAGCGGACACGAAGTTTCACTGACTTTGCTACCCCCAAAAACTGAATCCACGAATGATTTATTTTATTGCGTTAATAACAGAAGGTTACGTTCGTAGTTGAGTAATCTATTACACTACACTTTAATATTCATATTAAGTATCCTTGTATTTTCCTAAAACGGGACATTGTTAGGGTCGGGAACATGTTCTGTTAAACCGATTATATTGTGTGCTGGTCAGTTGTATATGTTGAGTACTACACTCAGTGAATTACGAGTTCCTGTGTCTTCTAACTGGTTCACATGCATTTCTATTTATGCATGTTCACGGTAGTGCAGACAACATTCTTACTGTTGGCAGGGCATGACACGGTCCAGCTGTCGTGCCCCATGCTCATGAGGAGAGCTGTGGCCGTGATAGGTGTGGTTTGTCCTGATGCTAATGTGGCAGTGAAGCGGATCTGCATGGTGGTTCCGGGGGTCATATGCAAGTAGTCGTCATTGCCCACGATAACCCATTCAGTCCCGTCAGCGGTATGCGAGTATACAGTGGCGTGCGTTGGTTGCTACAATCAATCAATCAATCAATCAATCAATCAATCAATCAATCAATCAATCAATCAATCAATCGATCAATCAATCGATCAATCAATCAATCAATCAATCAATCAATCAATCAATCAATCGATCGATCAATCGATCGATCGATCGATCGGTCGGTCGGTCGGTCGGTCGGTCGGTCGGTCGGTCGGTCGGTCGGTCGGTGAATGAATGAATGAATGAATGAATGAATGAATGAATCAATGAATCAATCAATCAATCAATCAATCAATCAATCAATCAATCAATCAATCAATCAATCAATCAATCAATCAATCAATCAATCAATCAATCAATCAATCAATCAACCAAACCAACCAGCTAACAAACCAACCAATGGATCTTTCAACTAATACGTAAAGTCTCTATATAACTACATAAATGCAAGATTGACTTATGAAAGACACAGGCTTGAGTTTAAAAAAAAAACTATCAATGATATTGAACAAAGTGAACCTGGAAGAGGACAAGCGTAAAAGCTTAGGCACGAGATGACCGTTTTAAAATCGATCACCGTTACAATAGAGGTGAGAGATTTTGCAAAGGCCAACCTGCGCCTGTGCCTAAAACCCAATGCGCAAAAGGCCATCGGGCGTGCGTCGGCCGCCGTTGGCCCGCGCACGGCCGTGCGCGGGCCAACGGTGGTCGACGCAGCTCCGCAGGGTCGATGGCCCTTTGTGCGTTGGGAAGCCAGTAATGGATCTGAGCGGTTAAGAACTTACGCTGAGTGCAGACACGGGTTTAGAGAAATGGATCTTGGCGACCCAGCTTAGAACTTCGCGGTCGACGTTAAAGTCGATCCAACCCTCGAAACGGGTGTGATCGTCGTTCTTGACTACCATAGTGGCGCTGACGCCGGTCCCGCTAGGTATGGGCACTGAAAAAACAAACATTATCAACCAACACTGTCACTGGACATGAATGTCTTTGATATCATTTCAGTACAATACCTGGTAACTCAAGACGCTCAGAGACCACAGAAATGAGAGGGAAGGGCAAGAGGCATAGACCCCCCCCCCCCACCACCACCACCACCACCACCTCCACCACCTCCACCACCACCAACAACAACAACAATGATAGCAATATAGACAGATAACATTGCCTAGGATCACTAACATACAGGTAACTGCGATTCAGTCATTACCAGCACCATCACAGCCGTCATTAGTATTATCGTCGTCGTCATCGTCGACATCATCATATCACCAACCATCATCATCATTATAATCATCGTCGTCATCATTATCATGATCATCATCATCTTCATCATCGTCATCTTTATTATCATCATTATGATCATCCTCAGCAGCAGTAGAATCATCATCAACATCATCCCCAGTGCGCGAAGGTCCTCCGGCCGATGGCGGCCACAGTTGGCCCGCGCACAGCTGTGCGCGGGCCATCTGCGACAGTCGTCTGCCGAAAGACCTTTTGCTATTGGGGTCAATAACTCCATGCAATAAAGCAGGGCGAAGTACTCACATGCAGTGGTGGCATGAGTTGGAGGATGGGTCTGCCCCGGGGCCAGACTGTGAGTTGTAGCTGGTGGAACAGTCACAGCTGAAACGTACAAACACGCAACAGACAACTGATCAATAATCAAAGAAAACAACATGCTTAATGCAAGGCTATGTAAGGAATGAGGGGGAAAGTGAAGCCTCTCTTAGTTTACGTATTTCGAAAGACATTAAATTAAAAAAAATAAAAAATGATCAAAGACAAAGGAGCAAACCAAGTAGCCAACCAACCAACCCACCAACCAGACAATCAGCCTGCCAGTCAACCAAATAACCAGACAGCCAACCAGCAACCATCCAGTAAACAAAACGTTTGCTTTAAAGATTAATCTGAGGGAGTTTCAGGACTAAGTGTCTGTTCTTGTCGTCTGACTTAATTTTTGTTCGCACCCACCGGCATTTAAATTAATTCTGACTAATATCAAAGTACTACAGCACACAGACAAAGGCAGAGAGAGGAGAGGAGGGGGGATGGGGGGAGGGGTTGTACCTTGGTTACTTCCACCACCAGCCAGCTCCTCGATCGAAGCAGTAATGTGAGGATTGATAGTCTGGCCTCCTGCCGATAAGAATCAAAATATACATTTGTTGCAAGACTTTCTTCAGTCACATTTGTTCTCGTCGTTTGAATGGTTATCCCTCAGGAAAAACAGACCAAAGAGGCGAATGCAAAGAAACCCCCAAGAAAGAGAGGGCAAAGGAGGACATGTGCATGTGTTATAGGGACTTAGGTTAGTCTTGTAGATATAGGAAGGACTCGGATTAGAGGGGTTTTAGTTGTAGGGTTGTCAGGTAGGACGGGTATTTTTCTTTGTTTTGCATAGTACTAGTTTCTCGAGATGATGATACGTATACCTATTACGTCTTTTAATGGCGGTGCCAGAACAGCTTGGCACCTGGGCACCACCCTTAAACTGCCAGAATCGATCTGTCTTCTGAACTGTATGGCAGTCTTCACTGGAGTTGTCCGTCGGTTGACAAAAAAGTATCTACCCGAGATATTCAACATGAGTGAGGCCGCAACAGAAGCAGACGTCCTCAATTAACCCCGCATTTACGTGTACGCGTCTTGTGTTTTGGGCAGTTTTCTCTATGGTCCGGCGATGAAAGGGTTAATCCCCCATGTGCAAGCAGCCACCGGCATTGTAACCAGTTTCTGGTGGCTGCATGCGTAAGGGTTAAAAGGCGTCAACAAGCACGTTGCTATTACCTATTACGTCTTTTATCGCAGCAAAAGTTCCAGACTAAGTTTCTGTAATCACTGTTAATTCAAGACCCTCCCAAAATAAACCATAGATGTCTCAGGAACATGGATTCAAAGTGGCGTCAGCAAGAGGTATAGATCCTCATGAGCCCCCGCAATTGCGGGGGCTCATGAGGATCTATACCTCTTCC
>BTPG01000001.1:227728527-227841027 GCA_036245525.1 Semisulcospira habei | reverse complement strand
GTACCAACTGCGCTCATATCATTATGAGACATGAACCCAACTATATATACAGGATGGTCTGTGATTTCCATCCTTGACTGTAGGCTTAAGGTCCAAAACCACAGAACAGCACACAAATAAATCACCGATTTGTTGACTAGCTCATTCAAGGCGCTTCGCACCAATAGTTGCGGAAGTGTCGTATAGCGTTGCCGCCGGCAACGCTATTATACACTTCCGCAGCTATTGATGCGGGGCACCTCGACCGAGTGAAACTCTGGCCAATACCCTTAACTCATTCGAGACGTGCCGCCTCCGGATACGCGGCATACGCCGCGTATCCGGAGGCGGCACGTCTCCAATGAGTTAACACCTCATTACCACTGGCCGCTCTGAAAGGTTACAGCTGTTTCAGCGTTCATGAATACGTCTTACCATATGCCAGAGGACAATCAGACAGGCTTGGACCGAGCTTAGAAAACGACAGAACCAGCGCTGCTTGCGGCTCTCGTTTCTAATCAGCATGAGTTTCTGACCCTGTGTACATAGTTTCGTTTACTTCCAACTTTTTTGTTGTTGTTTAATATGGGCGAGGCCTTGAAAGTTCAAGTGCGCAATGTGTGTCAGGAAACGGGAACTCATTTTATTGCATATTTGAGGGGGAAAAAAGTTACGTTAACCGAAAGGTCAACAAAATAAAAGGAATAGGGATGTTAACACATTGACTAACCTATGGAATGAGAGTCATTCAGTTGTGGGAGTCAAAGGGTTAACCCCTTAACTTCAGTGGCAAGGAGAACGCAACCCAGCTGCAAGAGACGTAAACCCTCATGAGCCCCCGCATCGCGGGGGCTCATGAGGGTTTATGTCTCTTGTTTATTCTATGTTTTTCATACGTAATTTTGTCCCATTTACATATGACTTCATCACGCGATTGTCGGTCAGTGTGTAGTCCGTGGCGCAGTGGTAAAGGTGCCTGCCACCAATGCTAAAGGTGCGAGGTTCCGACCGGGTTCCGGTGTCGGACTTTTCCCCTCTATTAAGTGTCACCGTTAATTCGGGCGGACCGTCTGAGGTTCTTTCTCCGGGTACTGCGGCTCTTCCTACCCCTCTACTTTGCTGCCGGTTTCAGGACACTTTATTAATTTCAAATACAAGCTGTCAAAATTTCCGAAACGGCTTCAATAGCTGAGCTGACCCTTCGCACCACGTGAATGTCCTGTTTTTGAAGATGAAGATCTCATGAAGATCTATGCCTATTGCTGACACAGCTTTGACTCCATGTTCCTGGAACAGCTAAGGATTTTTGTGTGTGTTGAATTATCGCAGATTTCAGAAACAGTCTGCGTCAAATGGCACTGAACGGCGGGTTAAATGACAAACAAAAGGCACATGTGCAAAATAATGAAAACAGCCAAAACCAAACAGATACATGTACACGGACAATCGCAGTATCAGGACTGAAATAAACAAGAAACGAGAAAAAAAGCGCAACAAAAATGAATACAGCTTTAGAAACGGCCACTGGATCAGCAGTATCTAAAACAAATTGTAGGATCCATTGTTGAATTTTTCGTATGAAAATTATCTTTCTGTTCTAATTTTGTAACCCGCAGGATTTTATTGTCAGAGAAATTGTGCAACTGCCTGGAAGGAGTGTAACAGTGACAGATCGCGCTCTGAGAGATTAGTAGATTCAGTGCAAGAAAGGGAAACCTGACAAATGGCAGGACCTTCTCATTAGGAGTAGGAGACAAACGAAGTGCGTTTCGTTAGCCCAATTCTTTAGTGACGTCACCAGACTGTGTGTACCGCCTTACTGACGCAGACGACTTCGGTCGGAAATCTTCGTCAAAATCGTCATTTCTCACAAAAACGACTTTTGTAGGTCGATTTAAGGCAAACATTCCACGGTGTCACACAATATCGTGTAAAAAATAAGTGGGAGGGTCATTGTAGGGATTTAACTTTGTCGGCAGTTACTAAACCACTACTAAAGTATGCTTTTATGTCTGTTTTCTAAACCCCACTTATCGGGTCTCGCTGGGAAGCATTCAAGATGGCTATCATCGCTTCGAGCCGGCTGCCTCGATTCACTTTGACTGTTCGCTGTTGACGCATTAAGCATCTACAAATTTTATTTATCATGGTTGAAAATTAACTTCTATTGTGTATGCTAAGGGCATATATGACTTATTTGTTGATTGTTTTGGCGTCAGTAGGCAGAAATCGATAGCGATACCCGATGTAGCGATATCGCTACAGGTACAGTTCGTGCCCGTGAAGAGTTACCTGTCTTGCACCAACGAAACGTCTTTCATTAGCCATCTAAGCCGCATCAGTGGTTCGTATAGCCGGTTTCGTATCGTAGGATCTAAACGAAACGAAGTTGATTGATCGTTCTAAGTCTCCCTCGTATCTCACTTTGTCTCTGGCAGGCAGCCAATGGAAAGACAGTGGCATACACTGAGCGTGCAGGATAAGGGGGTAGGCGGATGGGGGCAGAGGAGATAGGGCTGGAAGGTGGTGGTGGTGCTGGTGGGAGGGGGGATGGTTGGGAAGGGAGACGTTGTCTGTCGTTTTCGCTTTCATTGCAAGACTGCGCAGCTGAATTTTGAAACTTATCGTCCCGATCCAAGAGATAACGCGGGCGTCAATACATACAGACAACCGCGAGTTGACAAAATGTAGGCGACACAGAACAGATGCACACAATCCTCTATTTTGTTGTGGAAGGGAAAGGTACAGCAAATGCTATATGTCTGTCTTCAGATGGCCATGGCCTCAATTCGCCTATCATTGCTCAAAGACTGTTCCCTGTGAGAGAAAAAAACGTTCTCGTGCCGACACCGGCCGCAGTTGGCCCGCGCACGGTCGTACGCGGGCCAACTGCGGCCGACGTCAGCCAGAGCACCTTTTTTTGCTTACCGAGCCCTTATCTTTGCGGGCCATGCTTGAAATGAGTGACTAGAAAGGAGGACCGTTTGACTGACCCACCTTATAAGTACAAGGTCACAGTTTTTAATATTTGTTTAAAGCCAAGCACTGAACAAAGGCACCAGCGAATAACAGAAATCGTAAGAAAGGTTAAAAAAGGAGTGTCGCTTTGACCCACAAGATACAAAAATGAATTCTAGCTTTACTTGCACGATAAGGGACTGATCATTTCACGAAAGAAAAGGAATTAAAAAGGCTTACAGGTATATGAACTGACCTTTACTCTTACTGCCTCAAAATAACTGCCTAACAGAGGAACTTCCAGAAAATCATCTCGTTGAAAGTGCTACCTGAATGCTGTAATCATTATTTCAGCACGTTATCGAGATTTTGCAACACTAGTTGTTAACTTGCCCGCACATTAACCCGTTTGCTGTCAGAGATCACGAATTACTTTTCTGAGCGACTAGTACACTGACCAAACCAAAACGTTGACTGCCAAGCGGGTAAAATGCAGACAAGAACCAAACGAAGAAAGAAACACATTTGGAAAAGACACGCAGCTTCAACACAGTGTATTAATATTTCGGCTTACAACTATTTTTGTTTTTTTCAAAATAGACACAAAAACAAGTACACAATTTGCAAGATGTCTTTTCCTGATGGGAAGGTGCATCTGACTGTTATCTGATGATCATATTCGTAAATTGTGTTACAACTATTTTATTTTCTAATAGTGCTTTCATTTTTCGCGGGGTCTGCTCTGCACACTGACAGACTTTCCCCTTGAAGGAAACAAACGTAAATATAACCAAACTAAGCATAAAGACCATAGTATAACAGTGACCAAACTAGGCATACAGAACATAGCATAACACTAACGAGACGTTGCGCTAATAAGAGACATAAATCCTCATGAGCCTCGCGACTGCAGGGGCTCTTGAGGGTTTATGTCTCTTGATGTTTCTTGCATCTAGGTAGACCTCACCTTGCCCCAGTTAAAGAGGCGAATGAATTTGAACGAGGGACTGAATAGCGTCCAACGAGATGTATATATTCTCATGAAAACCTGCAGCTGCAGGAGCTCATGAGGATCTGTCTCTGGTAGAGGAAAGAGCTTATTAAACATACGCATCTCAAACGAGTCGATGGACTAATATCAAGAGTCCATCTGGACTAACGACGGCGAGTAAGATACAAGGTCAAGGATCTTTAATTACGTACTTGGAACGTTCGTATTGTTATGGGACGCCTTTCTCTACTATGTCAGTGCTTGGTTTAGCCACGCCGCGAAAGCAAGTCAGTTTTGTGAAAAGCGAGAATTTCATTGTATTACAATGTTACAATGAAAATGTCGCTTTTCACAAAAATGAACTTAGTACTTTTTACCTTTCACGTGGAAAAGGCGTCTCAGTGCAGGAGATAGGCTGAAATGACCTCGGGCCTAAGTAATAAGTAAAAGCAAAATCTTTTTTCTTATGCGTATAGTTAGATGCATTTTCAGTGTGTTCGCAATCGTTGGCAGTAACTGTTCTTGTATCGGTGTGTGTGTGTGTGTGTGTGTGTGTGTGAGTGTGTGTGTGTGTGTGTGTGTGTGTGTGTGTGTGTGTGAGTGCGAGCATTTGATATGTGTCACTTTAGTTTTTGTAATATTTATTCTAGTTTTTACCTTCTTCTACTCTTTGTTCTGTGATTTTTGTTCTTGCAAAACGCTTAGAGCATCATTCATTTGGAGGTTAAGCGCTACAAAAATGTACATTATTATTATTATTATTATTGCTATGACTGTTTGGCTGACAAATTCAATTGCCTTTTAAGACAACGTGTATGGAAATCTTCCGCAAAAACTAGTATGTTGCTTTTTGAGAAAAGAGTAATTTTCATAATTCAAGAGTAGTGCCAGATTAGCTTGGCGCCTTCAGGCGTTAAGCTAATTTGGCACTACCCTTGAATTATGAAAATCATGTTTTTCTCAAAAATGGACCTACTGGCTTTTGCTAAATAAGGACCGAATTGTAGATGAAGCTTTGTAGTACTAGGCGTGACTGAGCCAAGAACACATTTCATAAGGCGTTCCACCCTTATTCTTATATTGTATTATTAATTTTTTTAAGGAAAGGGGAGAGAAAGATATCGTACAAGCTCGTCAGTACGTGAGAAAACTAACAAGCCAAATCTCACACACGAAACCATCCATTTGCTAATCAGAAAGTTAGAGAACTTGCCGCTCAGCAAACCAGCCACGTAATCAACCAAGAAAAAAAAAAATAAACCCACAAAAAACCACGACAACAACACAAAAACAAACAAAACAACAAACAGCAAAAACAACAAACAAACAAAACAAACAAACAAAGAAACAAGCAAAAAAACAACTACCTTACCAACCAGCCAAACAACCAACCAACCATCTAACGAAACGAACGAAACAAATGAAACGAACAAAAACGAACGAAACAAACAAAACGAACGAACGAACGAACGAACGAACGAACGAACGAACGAACGAACGAACCAACCAACCAACCAACCAACCAACCAACCAACCAACCAACCAACCAACCAACAAACCAACAAATAAACAACAAACAACAAAACCCCCACGATCCTCAAGAGAACGGACGGCGTTTTGGATCATTCATGTATGTTTTAAGTACACATCAGGTGAATTGAAAACACCATATGCTTCAAACATCTCGCTTAGTTAACTCAATTTCAGCCCGAGGCTGCTTTTAAAAAAGGCATACTGTCCTATAATTAAGAGATAGATGACCATTTTAATTCAAGGGTGTTGCCAGAATAGCTTGGCGCCTGAGGCGCCAAGCTATTCTGGCAACACCCTTGAACTAATCACGGTGATATGTATTTCAAGCAATGGGTAAATGAGGATGAAAAGGGTTAAGGCAACAGGGGATGGTCATAACATATTTTATTCAGGAAAAAATGTTACCAGTGTCGCCAATCCTTAATTTGTTTCGTGGCACGTTCTGTACTGACGATTATTATATAAGCGACTAAATACTGCATTCGTTTTTGTCTCACGTTATCTCAGTTGTAAATTACATTTCATGTTGTCTGAAGTGAAAACCACTCACCTGCTACAGGCATGGATTAACATAAGCCTGCAATGTGCGGGGGCTCATGTTGATCTATGCCCCTTGCCAGTGCCATCAACGCATGTGTTTCTTAACTGGCGGAGGTATTCAAAACACTTTTTGAAAAGGGTACAGTAGGTGGAGGGAACGATTGAAACAGATTTTGTTTCTCGAAATTAGATTGAGCACGCACACTGACAGAAATAGTATGTAGGTCGTACATATACGATACACCGACTTAAGGTCATTTTAACCCCCTGTAGGCCTACTGTAAACAGTACCAGAGGCTACATGCATAAAAGGTTTAGTGCTCGTGGCTGCAGGCTTGTGGGATTTACACTGTAAGTGACTGCCCGAATTGAATGGTTCAACCCTTTGCGTGTCGGTAGCGGTTTTAGTCGCGATGATTCCTGTCGGAATCATCGCGACTAAAACCGCTACCGATACGCAATGGGTTACCTCACTTCCCTCATAATGTGCACGTATGTCTGTGCATGCTTTTATGTGTGGCATGGCTTCGCTTCTTTCCCGGTTTGTGTGTAGGCGTGCGCGAATGTATTTGTGTGTGTGCGTTTTTACCTATGTTTTCCCTCGGTTCGTATGCAGGCATGCATTAATGCATTTTTTCAATGCCTATTGTTTTGTTTTGTTTTTGTTGTGAATCCGAATGTTTTTGCAATAAGTGGAACAAAAACAAAAGTTTGAAACGGGAACAGTATGAAACAAACAAACAAGCAAGCCCCCCCCCCCCCCCAAAAAAAAAAAAAAAAAAAAAAAAAAGCCCCAAAAAAACAGCCAAAAAACCCACCCCAAAAAACAAGACAACCAGTGAGCCAGCCAGAGAGACCGAGAAACAAAATTTACAAACGTTTTTGCCGTCCAGTAGTTATTAAATATATAGTTAGCTGGCTACCAACAAACCAACCGAACAAACTAACGAATAAAGAGCGAACAATGAACGAACGAACAAATGAACGAAAGAACGAAGGAACAAACGAACGGGCGGACTGCCGGACGAACGTTTGAACAAACGAATGAACGATTCATCTGAAGAAAGAAAAGAAAAACCCGGAGTAATGCATACAATTCGCCATGTATAGACTTGTTATTTCTTACAGCATTCATACAGCAGAACAGAAGGTTTTTTTTTCTCTCACACATATTGCTTTCTCCATGCGAATGTCTCGATTAGTAATGATTGTGCGATTGAAGCGAACAACAAACGTTCGAGCACAATAGCTCAAGGCCCAAAGTAGCTTGGCGCTACTACCATGTTCCAAGCTGATCTCGCATGACCATTAAACTACAACGGCCGATCCATACGTTGTTGTAACATGTTAGGGCCGAAGGGGTTAAAGAATTTTGCAAGTGACCAGTTTTTGTTATCTATTTACGGACAAACAGCGAAGAAACAAGGGCACAAACAAGCAAGATGCAACACAACAAAAACATTAACCTCCGAGAAAAACTGACCACCATCCAGCTGCAAGAGGTATAGATCCTCATGAGCCCCCGCAGTTGCGGGGGCTCATGAGGATCTATACCTCTTGCCGAAACCGCTTTGTATACACGTTTCTTTGACGGCTGTGGATTTTTGACAAAGAATTTAAAATGATTTTTAAAAATACATTCTGCGTCTACTTTCTATGGAAGAAAAGTGTCAAGCTGTGGTCATGACATTGAGAATTAGGGTTAATAAATTAAAGTAACAAACGTAATTGAACACACATCAGTAGAAAACAGTCGAGAATATTGACCGGCTAATGTGCATTAATGATTATAATTTTTCAATTGCGTTTTTTTTTTTAAATATCTTGCATCATAATGTAGTCGTTGTATGTATATGTCTATTCAATCTTTACAACCAGCAAAAAAAACATAAAATATATACAAGGACACGAGAGTAGACTTAAGTGTCGTGGTGTTGGGGGAGGTGGTGGACGAAAGGGGGGGGGGGGGGGTTAGGGGGTCGGGGGTCGGAGAAAAAGTGTATTATACAACTCAAACTCAGTCCACCTGTGGTGATACAGGTTGTGCGGTATCCACAGTAGCATTGACTGTTTAGTTGCAATACTACATAAAGATAGGATACTGAAAGTAAAAGCGAACCAGCTGTGGCACCGCGATACTTCGATGAAAGAAAAGTCGATTGTGACTTTAAAAACCCTTTCAAAAAGAATAATTAATCAATAAAATAATGCCTGTTCCCCCATCCGGCAAAACTGATCACCAGCACTCAGTTGTCAATCTGAGCACTGCTGATTTTTATTGCCTAACGAGTCATGCATAGTTTAGTCTATATGTAAAAGAAACATATTAATACTTTATGCCTGGCCGTTGTCTTGGGCTGTCGAGTTGATGTCATATGGAATGTGTGAAGGGATCTAACTGATTATTTTTTTTAGACTTCGTCCAGTGTTGAGTGCTTTCCCCTTTATTTGGTTTCAGCTTGCTACGGCTACAATTACGGGTGATTCTACTGATCCGTCAGAAGTCAAGGTGTCAAGTTCAAGGTTTGTACAACGACGCAGACGGAGGCAGAAGTTCGCGGTTACACTCGTTGCCATGGCAGCAGAGGTGACACACAAGATCGTCCTTGTAAATGTTGGGGTCGTAGCGGAAGCAGGACACCTTGTCAGAGGACTCCTGGTACCATTGCTGATTGCAGGTCGACTCATCGACACACCTGTGAACATATATCAATTGAGCTTACAAATAATGCGATGAAGATGACTACTGCTACATAGATGATAATGACGACTGATCACGAAGGCGACAGCTGTGGCGGTATGCATGAACGTGAACTGAAAAGGCCGGCAATAATTCAGCATACGCCGAAAATATTAGTCGACTGTTATGACAGTAAGCTAAGCCTTCCGACTTTGACCAGGCCGGCGTTTTAGTCCACCTTCATGCATATTTCACCACGTGTATTTATTTCCCCGTGTGGTCAGACAAAGGGATGGATGGACAGGTGGACGGAGGTGTCGACTGGCAGACAGGCAGGATAACAAATCAACCGACCCAGAGTAACCCCTTCACTGCCAGTGATCACGAAGTGCGCGTCTGATAGAACACAATGTAACCGGGACCCAAAATAGGCACAAAGGACACAGGTCCAACAAGAGACATAAATACTCATGAGCCCCCGCGACTGCGGGGGCTCATGAGGGTTTATGTCTCTTGCAGCTGGGTAGCGTTCGCCTCGCCCCGGCAGTTAAGGGGTTAATGTACGACGCACGTACCTTTTGTACACAGAAGCAGATAGCCCAGACTCCTGATAAATGTCGTTCATGCAGTAGGGTTTGCTGTCTGGACACTGCACGGGATGGCGGGGCAGAATCTCAACTCTCGTGCACGGCCACTTGTTGTCGAAGTCCCCACAGGTGAAACACGTGGAAGCTTTCACGGGAGAGCTTGGATGTGCCGTCGATGGAGTGACAGAAGCGGTGGAAAACAGCGGCACAAGAGTTGTGATGGTGGCGTCAGAGACATCTGGTGTAAAGTTGTTCGGAACATAGGGAGCAGATGATTCGAGTTTCGTTGTTATTGCGTTCGTCAAAATATCGGATTTCGTGCCTGAAGGTGTTAATGTGGTCGAGTTTGGCGCTAGTGACTGAGTTGCTGTTGTTGTGCTGTTTGAAGGAACTGGTGAGGTCAGTGCTGGATTGTCGAGGTACGGACCATTTGGCTGAGATGTTTCGTCGATAATTGTATTATTATTATTATTTGTTGTTGTTGCTGCTGCTGAAATTACTGTTGTTGTTGCTGACATTGTCGAAGATGATGGCGAAGGCGGTTCTTCTGGCATTGTGGACAGAAGGTTAGACAGAACTTTCGAAATGCTTATGGTCTGAATTGTGTCATTCGACCCTGCGTTGTAAGGTGATGGTGGGATGTTTGGCTGAGATGTTTCGTCGATAATTGTATTATTATTATTATTTGTTGTTGTTGCTGCTGCTGAAATAACTGTTGTTGTTGCTGACATTGTCGAAGATGATGGCGAAGGCGGTTCTTCTGGCATTGTGGACAGAAGGTTAGACAGAAGTTTAGAACTGCTTATGGTCTGAATTGTGTCATTCGACCCTGCGTTGTAAGGTGATGGTGGGATGTTTGGCTGAGATGTTTCGTCGATAATTGTATTATTATTATTATTTGTTGTTGTTGCTGCTGCTGAAATAACTGTTGTTGTTGCTGACATTGTCGAAGATGATGGCGAAGGCGGTTCTTCTGGCATTGTGGACAGAAGGTTAGACAGAAGTTTAGAACTGCTTATGGTCTGAATTGTGTCATTCGACCCTGCGTTGTAAGGTGATGGTGGGAACTCGGATGTGATTTCTGCGTTGTTTGCAGCTGTTGTTGTCAGTTCTTGTTGGTTTATTGTTACAATGCCGTTATTTAACGTGACTGTGGTTGATGTGTTATCGACTGGGACTGTAGGTGACGGGAATAAGCTAGTGACTGAGCTAGAAGGTAGTCCGGATGATAGTGAGGCGGTGAGTAATGCAGAATTGTTGGCAGTGCTGCCTAACGAATGTGCAGACGTTATCAGAGCAGGGCTGTCTGTCATGTTGCTCGGATTTGAAGAGACGGATGTTGCTGTGAATGTTGTCACTGTGCTTGATACGTGTACGGTTGCAGCTGCAACTGCATGTGATGAATGTGCCGGATGTGATGTCACAGGGTTGTTCGTCGTACTGCTAGGTATTTCGGGAACAGAGGTCGCTGTTGTCGGTTCCGTTGTCTCCGTGCTCAGTGTTGTTGTTGCAGTTGTTGATTTGACCTCAGTTGTGTTTATTGATGCCGTAGCTGTTGGCAATGCATGTGCTGAAACAACGATGTTTGTGGAAGCAGCTGTGATGTCTGTTGTCACAGTTGTACGAGTAATGGACACGAACATGGAGGTAGCCAGTGCGCAAAAGGCCATCGGGACGACGTCGGCCGTTGTTGGCCCGCGCACAGCCGTGCGCGGGCCAACGGCGGCCGACGTCGGCCCGATGGCTTTGCGCACTGGGTACTGACGTTAGGGTGTGCAAATTCAAAATCAGATACAATTAGCGAGAAGTGAGGTTCGTAAGTTGGTTTATATAAAATTTGTTATAAGCCCTCAGCTTGCACTGAACAGGATGACGTCTGGTTCTATACCTGCGTATTTTTCTGTGGGCTGGCGATTGGGTAACTGATAGGCCGGGGGCAGGGGATCTAACTGTTTATCTGTCCAACGCTGAGTAATTCCCCATGTATGTTTACAATTCTACCAGCGCTAGCCTCACCTATCTGAATTGTGAGTATTCTATAACTCAAGGCAAAATTTGTATCGTTACATTGTTTATGTATTGTCTTGTGCATCTACTGTGGGAAATCAGGGTATTTACCCGACCACATTTAGTAGTGCACCTTCTTGTGTGTGTATGTGTGTTTCTCCTGCCTACTTCCTAAGTTCCAGAAAAAGACATGGGTTATAGGCTAGACCTGATGCATCCTTTATAGGGATGTAGATGATCGTCTGGTTCTATACCTGCGTATTTTTCTGTGGGCTGGCGATTGGGTGTCTGATAGGCGGGGGCAGGGGATCTAACTGTTTGTCTGTCCAACCACTTCCTGACAAAACGTTTATGATGAAGGAGAGAGACGCTTAGAAAATTACTTTTGTGTTATCGACATGTAAAAGGGAATCCAGCGATTTTGTATACAAAGCAGTGCACATTGGAGGGATTCAAAAGACAAACGCTAATCATGAAGACCTGTGACTTGCTGTTTGGAAGGATGTGACGTCACGGGTATGGAAGTTGATGGTGCCCTCGTAGTTAAAAGTGTAGTAAGCAACGTCTTCGTTGTCGATGGTGATGATGTTGTTGCTGCTGCTGCTATTCGTGTAGTTATTGCAGTAAAGGAAGATAAAGATAAAGAACAGTACATTTAGAATACTCACTAGTCGTTGCGGAAGCATTTGGGGACGTCACGTGCTCTGATGTCGTGGCTGTTGGTAAAGTAGATGCCGGTGCTGTGTTGTGCAGTGTTGAAGTTTGAGATTACACCATTCATGTACAGAAAAAAATATGAAATTATAATGGAGCAGGGAAAAGTATAGGAAAAATGTGCACTCGTAGGTTAAATTTTGCCGTAGCAAACTCACCCTCAGCTCGTTTGCTACAGCAAAAATTGAATCCACTCAGGTTTTATTTTCTGGCAAACAACTCCATCGTGACAGTTAAGCTGTGTAATGCACTAGCATAGGCCAAGCGTCAACTTACCATGACCCATGAATGTCAATACACAGTTCGTTTCCAACATGATTCGCCCCACTGTAAAGCGTGTTTGTTGGTCAGATTGTACAAATCGTTGGCATACACACATACATTTTCTAGACATATCACCTGGTCATTATGTTGAAAATGTTTAACCAAATGAAAACACTTTAAACAAGAACGAACCCATAACTTACCGCTCAAGAGGTGCTTGGGTATCAGTGAGTTACCAGCATTACAGAAGGTTGTTGCACCCATGTTTCGGCAGCAGTAATCACAAAGAAGGTCACTTCCTCCGCCAAGCTGAAGAGCAGATGAAGTGCACTCCGGGATCGTGCTCGTTCTGTTTAACCAGAGATCAGAACACTCGTCCAAAGTAGCACATCTGTAACAGTAAAAGTGGGACCAATAAACAACATGTTTGCACAGTCAAAGGGTTCTTATGCTGCAATTATGGCGTCCAAAGGTTCTTGAGTACAATCTTACATAAGGTCGTTATTTCTTGACTGATTACAAACATGCAAAGTGCTTAAGATATAAGCAAAGTGTAACCAGTGCAATGCATAAAAAGATTCAAAATATCATCAGCCAAAGTGAATGAATGAACGAATGAACGAACAAACGAACGAATGAATAAATGAATGAATGGACGAATGAATGAATGAATGAATGAATGAATGAATGAATGGTTGGACGGACAAGAGGGCGGACGGGTGGAAGGACTGATCCGTCCATCCATCCATCCATCCGTCTGTTCGTTTGTTCGTCCATTCATTCGTCTAAGATTTAATCGAAGCTATTCGGCTCTCATATTTCTGAGATAAGCGCATTAGTGTCTATCAGATTATTTTAAACTTAAGGACTGTATCAACAGCATGCAAAACACACGCACGCACGCAGTTTCGGAAATTAGTATCACGTGAACCGTCTCTTTTCATGCACCTACACGCATTAAAATTTGCCTTTTCTAATATAATCATCAAAACCATCATCCTCATTATATTTCGAATATATTGATTCGATAGAACGGTCTGTCACCTTTTCGTCACTTGATATCCCGCGGGGTGCCTTGAGAAGGAGGTCATGCAGTACGAGTCAGCGGTACAGTTGTCTATATACTGCGTGTCTTCACAGGTTCTACCCACGGTGGAATCACCCGAACAAGTGGGACATTTATTCTCTGCAAAACAGACACAGGATTACAGACTGAAGCAGACAATTAACAACACTATTTTGGCCAATTGATAAATGGCGTTTAGGCACACAGGTAAATCACTTGGTTTGCAGTGTTCAGTTGGGCTTATTTTCCCCACTACTCCGTAAGCATAAGCTGACTACGTGTGACTTTAATGCTATCTTTAAAATAAATCTAGTTAAGTTACTCGTATGTCCTGTGAACGTTCCCTCATATTAGCAGACTTGTTGGTTTCACCAACACTGTAATATAACAATTATAGGTATATAATTTGTGTGTACAATTTTGCATAGATGAAAAAAAAAAAAAAAAAAAAAAAAAAAAAAAAAAAGAAGAAAAAAAGAAAAGAAAAGAAAAGAAAACAATGCTGATTCACATCTCTTCAGATTAACTGATTCGAGACGAACGGCATCCGGATACGCGGCTTACGCCGCGTATCCGGATGCCGCTCGTCTCGAATCAGTTAAGACGTTTTAAACAGCCGCAGCATCTAGTGACCAGGTCTGACGGTGTTCTTCATGTTAACCTTTTTCCTGCCAGTGGACGCAGGTTGTGTTTGCGGAATTTATTCAACATCAACGATCTTCGGTCGTAAATTGGAACTTGGATAAAAAGTGGTTTCAGCAATAGGCATAGACTCTCATGAACCCCCGCCCCCTATAAAGGCCCGCCTTAACTGTTCTAAGGTACAGTAGAGTCCGAAATAGCTCAGGCGGTTAAACGTCGGAGCAGGAGAGCGAAGGGAATCGCCGGGTCGTGGGTTCGAATCCCGTCCTGGCCCCGGTAGCTGGACTCACAATCCAGGGAGAAAAAACGGATTTGTTTAATAGCATGTCCGTTGAAAGGTCCTGGTAAATCAAAGTGGCACGTTGGAGTGCGCCTGAGTTGATCAGTGTTCAGGTCGTACTCCATAGGCAATAGATTTCCCTGTCCCCCAAAACCCGCCCGTTAGGGCCGTCCATGATCACCTCGGTGCTGTGGACGTTAAACCCGAACTAACCAACCATCTAAGGTACACTTCTGTAACAGATGGTTATGATAGGCTACACACAGGTCTAATTGTTTGTTCATTTAGACAATGGAGAATCCAGTTCAGCACACGTCGTCGTTATGTCAAATAGCATGACGATGACTCCACTCCGTTCTAGAAATACAACGCTTTCAGTACGAAAACAGCTAAAAGTAGATTGACACGTTAACGGCTGCGCAGAATAAATAAGTACGATTACGCGAGTGCTTTTGCTGAGTGTCCAAACTGCTGTTAATATTCATTTGGTGTGTCGACAAGGCAGAACAAACACAAATGGTGCTGAAATGAATCTTCAGATTTATGCGTAACTGTACTCTAAGTACTATGGTAACTCTGCCTGATAGTGCTGTGGTATACATAATCTACGACTGCGCGTGCGCCAGATGCAGTGCTCCTTACACATGAATCACAGAAAGTGCCTTTACATAGGCAAATTGGCTTAACCCGTTCAGTGGCGAAAAAATGTCTACACCACCCAATTGCAAGAGGTACGGATCCTCATGAGCCCCTGCAGTTGTGTGAGCTCATGAGGATCTACACCTCTTCTGCTGAGACCATTTTGAATCTACGTTCCTAGAACGTTTTAGTTAAATCTAATTATGACTCAAAACCACTTCCTGACAAAATGTTTCTGATGAAGAAGACGCTTAGAAAAGCACTTTTGTGTTATCGACATGTAAAAGGGTATCCGTGATTTTGTATACAAAACGGTGCACATTGGAGTGATTAATAAAAAAAATGTATATTGTATCCTCGCCATTTCGAAAGACAAACGCTAATCATGAAGACCTGTAACTTGCTGGTTGGAAGAATGTGACGTCACGGGTACGGAAGTTGATGGTGCTTTCGTAGTTAAAAGTGTAGTAAGCACCGCCTTCGTTGTCGATGGTGATGATGTTGTTGCTACTGCTGCTATTGGTGTAGTTATTGCAGTGATGGAAGATAAAGATAAAGAACAGTATATTTGGAATACTGTTACACCACGTGTTGCATCAGTATGTAATTACCGATCCACGACCATTACAAATGGAAACTTGACCCTATTAAGAATGGGAAATGGATTCCATCTAATTAACGGGCCGTCCCGAAACGAGCAGATGATTGATAAGGCCAGGGTATTTATATATACTGATGCGCACACGGTCGGGAGGAAAAAAAACAAGATGGGATGAACCATAACCAACAAAGTCCCTTCTATATGAGAGCTGTCCTCGCTGTCAATGGTCTCTACCTTTTGTCTTTGACCTGATTCTGATGTTGAATTATCTCATATTGAAAAAGCCTCGCTGATCTGCCAATGCGTCAATGAGTTCTATAAGGGGCGCCGGACATACGCGTCATTGATTTGTCAAACGTCATTTGTCATGAGGTAAGTTTTATTTTTTACGTAATTTTATATTTTACCTGATATGAGTTTCACTTTCGCTTCATAGGCTTGAGAAAATGGTGACAAAAATAGAACTTCACGGTACAATTTTAGTCTTGCTATAATTTGTGTGAAAGTAGGTTGACTTTACCTAGCTACATGATATACTAAGTACACGTGTCACCTGCATGCTCTTCTGGAAGCGCCTCGATTTGTTAGTGCGTGCATGCGCGCGCGTCCCAAACATCTCAAAGAGGCATAGATCCTCATGCGCCTGGAGGGTGCATGAGGATCTATTCCTCCTGGAGATGCGCGCATGTTTGTGAGAGAAAGAGAGCCGCGCGCGCGAGAGAGAATGACGTCATATTTAGAGTATTATGTCAGCGTCTGCGTGGTGACGGCGTTGCCTCTTTTACGTCACCGCCACTGTCTGACTTTCTCTAGAAGTAAATTTTTATTTTCGTGTTATAATTCTTTTCTGAAAAGAATTGAATTTTACTAAAGAAGTTGAAAAGAAACAAAGCTGGCTAACGAACTCATCCAATGTTTTTCTCGAAGCTAGCCATATGCAAAAGTTTAAGTAAATATGACAAAATTACGGATACTAATCTGGGTCAATCGACTTCCTATAATAATAATAATAATAATAATAATAATAATAATAATAATAATAATAATAATAATAATAATAATAATAATAATAATAATAATAATGAGTATTTATATAGCGCTTAATCTTACTCAAAAGCTCTAAGCGCTTTACAATCTGTACACAAATATAAAAATACAATGACATATGCACATAACAAACAAAGCACAATGCCCGAACACACCACTTTTACAATAAACTAAACAACAATACATAAATAATAATTTATATTCTAATTAACATTCAGTCTAAACAAGGAGGATTGCAGAACGGTTGTTTATGTCTTCACTGAGACATTCAATTTATATGCTCGGAGGCTCTCTTAGCCACCCACTTAAGATAGTATTTCGCCAAGTTTCAAGTTTGTGTGTACAGAAATATCGGAGATTCTCTTGTTTACATACATACGCACACACATACGCACATACATACATACGCACATACAACACTTCGCGCCAAATGTAGGTTCAGCAGCGAGGTTAGCGTAACTTGACTAGACAGGACGTAATTTTTATCTTGTTACTTCAAATGTTAGAGGTTTAGCCTGCCCGCCTTTGACATCATGAACACGCTATTAAATTCTCCCCACCTCGACCCGTCCTAAAATGTCCTTTCTATAAATATAAGGGACTTAACAAGGGATGCAAGAGAGCGACGAGAGGACGAATTGTAGCCTGTGGTTGGTCCAAACTCCAGAGCATGTTCGTCCGAATGGAATAAAACGCGAAAGAGAACAATCACCAGAGTTCAGTTGTTTTACTTGTCCAGTAGCACAACAATACTCATTAGTCGCTGCGGAAGCTGCTGGAGACGTCACGTGGTCTGATGTTGTGGATGTTGGTAAAGTAGATGCCGCTGCTGTGTTGTCCAGTGTTGAAGGGTGAGATTGCACCAATCATGCGCAGAACAAAATATGAAGTTATGATGGAGCAGGAAAAAGTATAGGAAAAATGTGCACCCGTGGGTTAAATTTGGCCGTAGCAAACTCGCCGTCGGCTCGTTTGCTACAGCAAAAATTGAATCCACTCAGGTTTTACTTTCTGGCAAACAACTCCATCATAACAGTTAAGCTGTGTTATGCACTAATAAAGGCGAAGCGCGTCAACTTACCATGACCCATTATGTCAATGCACAGTTCGTTTCCAACATGATTCACCCCCATTGTAAGGCGTGTTTGTTGTTCAAATTGTACAAATCGTTGGCATTCACACTGACATTTTCTAGACCCAATTTATATCACCTGGTCAGTAAGTTGAAAACGTTTAAGCAAATAATAACACTTTAAACAAGAACGAACCAATAACTTACCGCTCAAGAGGTGCTTGGGTATCAGTGAGTTACCAGCATTACAGAAGGTTGTTGCACCCATGTTCCGGCAGCAGTAATCACAAAGAAGGTCACTTCCTCCGCCAAGCTGTAGAGCAGATGAAGTGCACTCCGGGATCGTGCTCGTCTTGTTTAGCCAGAGTTCAGAACACTCGTCCAAAGTAGCACATCTGAAACAGTAAAAGTTGGATCAATAAACAACATGTTTGCACAATCAAAGTGTTCCTATGCTACAATTATGGGGTCCAAAAATTCTTGGGTACAATCTTACATAAGGTCGTTATTTCTTGACTGATTTGAAACATGCAAATTGCTTCAGATATAAGAAAAGTGTAACCAGTGCAATGCCTAACAAGATTCAATTTATATATTTTTTAGCACCAGCCAAAGTGATGAATGAATGAATGAACGAATGAATGGACGGACGAGCGTGCGGACCGGTGGACGGACTGATTGATCCGTCCATCCGTCCATCCATCCATCAGTCCGTCCGTTCGTTTGTCCATCCGATCGTCTAAGATTCAATCGAAGCTGTTCGGCTCTCATACTTCTGAGAAAAACGCACTAGTGTCTATCAGAATATTGTTAACTTAAGGACTGTATCAACAGCATGCAAAACACACGCACGCACGCATACCCATACAATAATGTTTTGAAATCAGTATCACGTGACCCGTCTCTTGTCATGTACCCACACGCATTACAATTTACGTTTTCTACTATCATCATCAAAACCATTCTCAATATATTTCGAATATATTAATTCGATAGAACGGTCTGTCACCTTTTCGTCACTTGATATCCCGCGGAGTGCCTTGAGAAGGAGGTCATGCAGTATGAGTCAGCGCTACAGTTGTCTATATACTGTGTGTCTTCACAGGTTCTACCCACGGTGGAGTCACCCGAACAAATGGGACATTTAGTCTCTGCAAAACAGACACACGATTACAGATTCAAGCAGACAATAAATAATACTACTAGAAACCAATTGATAAATGGCGTTTAAGCAGGTAAATCACTTGATTTTCAGTGTTCAGTTGGGCTTATTTTCCTCACTACTCCGGAAGCAAAAGCTGACTTCATGTGACTTTAACTCATTCGAGACGTGCCGGCTCCGGATACTCGGCTTATGCCGCGTAACCGGAGGCGGCACGTCTCGAATGAGTTAGTGTTACCTTTTAAAAAAAATTATGGTTAAGTAATTCGTTTGTCCTGTGAACGTTCTCCCATATACGAAGACTTGTTGGTATCATTTAGGCACCAACACTGTAATATAACAATTATAGGTATACAATTTAGGTAAACAATTTTGCATAGATGCAAAAAATAAGAAAATAAAACAATGCTGATTCACATCTCTTCAGATTAACTGATTCGAGACGAACGGCATCCGGATACGCGGCTTACGCAGCGTATCCGGATGTCGCTCGTCTCGAATCAGTTAAGACGGTTTAAACTGCCGCAGCATCTACTGACCAGGTCAGACGGTGTTCTTCATGTTAACCTTTTTCCTGCCAGTGGACACAGATTGTGTTTGCGAAATTTATTCAACATCAACTATCTTCAGTCGTCAAAGGAACGTGGATAAAAAGTGGTTTCAGCGAGGCATAGACTCTCATGAGCCCTGCAACTGCGGGGGATCATGAGGATCTATGTCTCTTGCGGGTGGGTTCGGTGCATATTTTCACGGCAGTGAATGAGAGAGGCGATCGTCATGGTTTAACAAGACAGGCCATACATGAACAAGGTACCTCCAGACCATTGTTTCAGTGTGTGGTAAGGCCTCCATTCATCCTGTGGGCCGAATAAATCCCCTCGGCACTTAATGTCTTATATAACAGTATGTTTAACCTGAACTTATACGGCTGTAGTGGACCATGGTAACTCTGCCAGATAGTGCTGTGGGATACATAGTCTACGACTGCGAGTGCGCCAGATGCAGTGCTGATCTTTACACTTGAATCACAGAAAGTGCCTTTATATAGATGATTTGGCTTAACCCGTTCAGTGGCGAGAAAATGTGAGCACCACCCAACTGCAAAAGAAATAGATCCTCATGAGCCCCCGCACTTGCGGGATCTCATGAGGATCTACGCTTATTCTGCTGACACCATTTTGAATCCACGGTCCTGTGACGTTTTTAGTTAAAATTGAATTACTGACTCGAAACCACTTCCTGACAAAAGGTTTCTTATGAAAGAGACGCTTAGAAAAGCACTTTTGTATTATCGACATGTAAAAGGGAACCTAGCGATTTTGTATACAAAACAGTGGATATTGGAGTGTATTTTTATTTTTTTTATTTTTAAAATTTTTTTAAAAAATGTATATAGCATGCTCGCCATTTCAAAAGACAAATGCTGATCATGAAGACCTGTGACTGGCTGGTTGGAAGGATGTGACGTAACGGGTACGGAAGTTGATGACGCCTTCGTAGTTAAAAGTGTAGTGAGCACCGTCCTTGTTGTCGATGGTGATGATGTTGTTGTTTCTGCTTCTATTGGTGTAGTTATTGCAAAAGGCGATGTTTGCAAGTGGGGTGCTCCTACACGTAGATAAACATATTTAGCTTTAAAATATCCGACGTTTCACAGTTTAAGAATTTTCTAACAAACAAATCAACACAAAAGTCATTAATAAATACGTTTAAAAAGCAGTTCATTATTAAATATTTGCATTTATAATGCCATGCGTGGACATACTGCGGCCGACGGCAGCCCGATGATCTTTGCTCGCTAGGTACCGACATCACGATCTCGACGTCTCGAAACACAACATACGTATTATTTGATATAGGCGTGTTCGTTCTTTATAGGGTATTCCGAAAATAATAAAACTTTATAATATTCTTTTTAATACGCGATGACGTACCAGCATTCCATATTTGGACCCTATGAATATGACACCATTTTTTAGGTACGGTGTTATCATGCACTTCTTCCATGATTAGTGAAATTAAACGCATACAAAAGACTTTTTATATTCACAAACCAGATAGGTGAGGTTAGCGCTGGCAGAATTGTACAACAAACCAAGGGGAATCACTCAGCGCTGGACAGACGAACAGTTAGATCCCCTGCCCCCGCCTATCAGGCACCCATTCGCCATCCCACAGAGAAATACGCAGGTATAGAACAAGACGATCATCTACATCCCTAAAAAGGATGCATCAGGTTTCTTATATAACCCATGTCTTTCTCCGGAACTTAGGAAGTAGGCAGGAGAAACATACATACACAAACACGAAGGTGCATTACTATATGTGGTCGGGTAAATACCCTGAATTCCCACAGTAGATGCACAGAACATTACACAACAATGTAACGATACAAATTTGCCTCGAGTTATACTGAGATACTCACAAACCAGATAGGTGAGGCTAGCGCTGGCAGAATTGTATAAAAAACCAAGGGGAATTACTCAGCGCTGGACAGAACAGTTAGATCCCCTGCCCCGCCTATCAGGCACCCATTTGCCAGCCCACAGAGAAATACGCAGGTATAGAACAAGACGATCATCTACATCACTAAAAAGGATGCATCAGGTCTCTTATATAACCCATGTCTTTCTCCGGAACTTAGGAAGTAGGCAGGAGAAACATACATACACAAACACGAAGGTGCATTACTATATGTGGTCGGGTAAATACCCTGAATGCCCACAGTAGATGCACAGAACATTACACAACAATGTAACGATACAAATTTGCCTCGAGTTATACTGAGATACTCACAAACCAGATAGGTGAGGCTAGCGCTGGCAGAATTGTACAACAAACCAAGGGGAATCACTCAGCGCTGGACAGACGAACAGTTAGATCCCCTGCCCCCGCCTATCAGGCACCCATTCGCCAGCCCACAGAGAAATACTTCCTATGTTCCGAAGAAAGACATGGGTTATATAAGAGACCTGATGCATCCTTTTTAGGGATGTAGATGATCGTCTTGTTCTATACCTGCGTATTTCTCTGTGGGCTGGCGAATGGGTGCCTGATAGGCAAGGGCAGGGGATCTAACTGTTCGTCTGTCCAGCGCTGAGTGATTCCGCTTGGTTTGTTGTACAATTCTGCCAGCGCTAGCCTCACCTATCTGGTTTGTGAGTATCTCAGTATAACTCGAGGCAAATTTGTATCGTTACATTGTTGTGTAATGTTCTGTGCATCTACTGTGGGCATTCAGGGCATTTACCCGACCACATATAGTAATGCACCTTCGTGTTTGTGTATGTATGTTTCTCCTGCCTACTTCCTAAGTTCCGGAGAAAGACATGGGTTATATAAGAGACCTGATGCATCCTTTTTAGGGATGTAGATGATCGTCTTGTTCTATACCTGCGTATTTCTCTGTGGGCTGGCGAATGGGTACCTGATAGGCGGGGGCAGGGGATCTAACTGTTCGTCTGTCCAGCGCTGAGTGATTCCCCTTGGTTTGTTGTACAATTCTGCCAGCGCTAGCCTCACCTATCTGGTTTGTGATTATCTCAGTATAACTCGAGGCAAATTTGTATCGTTACATTGTTGTGTAATGTTCTGTGCATCTACTGTGGGCATTCAGGGTATTTACCCGACCACATAATAGTAATGCACCTTCGTGTTTGTGTATGTATGTTTATCCTGCCTACTTCCTAAGTTCCGGAGAAAGACATGGGTTATATAAGAGACCTGATGCATCCTTTTTAGGGATGTAGATGATCGTCTTGTTCTATACCTGCGTATTTCTCTGTGGGCTGGCGAATGGGTGCCTGATAGGCGGGGGCAGGGGATCTAACTGTTCGTCTGTCCAGCGCTGAGTGATTCCCCTTGGTTTGTTGTAGACTTTTTATATACTAACACACTTCCAGTAATATATGTGCACTTCAAATTTACGCAGTTTGTAAAATCTGATGACGTCATATAATAGTACTGTGAGCTTAAAATAGATGGATTTTCACTACCTTTCCAGAATACGAATTTTTATAGCTATATAGCTATATAGTTCTTGTAATTTTTCATGTTTTGAAGTGTGGTTGAAATTGGTCATTTTCTGCTAAGAGTGTGAGTACTACGTCTAAGCTGGACATAAATAAAAATGGAGGCAGGTGGGTGAGATTTGGGAGGGGGGGGGGGGGGGGGGGGGTAGGGAGGGGAGGGCTGCAAGGGGGCAATAAACCCATATACACAGAGCTTACAGTATGTTCCTAATTAGTTTAAGACTGAGGCTACAATTATGTCTGACGACAGTTGTGCTGTCCAAATCGGAATAAAGTGAAAGAATAAGCGTACAGACTATTAGGGGGCCTGTAATACGAGCTGCATAAAAAAATCTATTTCCCTTACGTCACTGACAAACCGGCGGATGAATGAGGGGATTCTGATACCAGTTCCAATGCAATAGCAGTTCTAATGTCGGGATCATTTGTTGATGTGTGTGTGTGTGTGTGTGTGTGTGTGTGTGTGTGTGTGTGTGTGCGCGTACGTGTGTGTGTGTGTGTGTGTGTGTGTGTGTGTGAGTGTGTGTGTCTGTGGGCTTGGATCAGTTACCTTGAGGGGGGGGGAGATTGATTGATTGATTGTACATTGCTTAACGTCCCGACAGCAACAAGGCTTTCTCAGGACGTGCCTGCACTGCTTGTGAAAAAAACAACAACAACTAAACAGAACATTGAATGTATGTCGCCATCCGGTCCAATACGTTAAATAAACCTAAGACACGGGGCCTAAATAAAGCTAAGACCATTTAGCAACACACATCCAATAATTTATCAAGAGCTACAGGCAGTGCAGACAGTAGGGAGAGTTTTAAAAAGGCAAATACAGGTGAATAGACAAAGGGTAGACAGAAACACATGCCCCTGTGGGGCTGACCAGGGTGACCCTGGAAACTGGGGGGGTGGGGGGGGGGGGGTGGGTGGGAGAGGGTGAGAGAGAAGACGCGTGCGTGTTGACTCTCACCATTCGCGAAAAATATCAAACGGAAGGGGGAGTGGGGGGGGGGGGGGGGTCCAAGCACAAGAACTGAGCTTTCTAAGATCCTAATACAAATATAATTGTATGGTAGATTGTAGCAGCGCTTAACATCCTGATAGCACAGCCCAAGACTAGCCAGACATAAAAATAACTAATCACACAGACGATGTCGGTAAAAACAGTAATATTGCTGTGCTAAAAGGTATTTAGCGCTTTTCAAATATCCCAAGTGGTGGGCCAACGGCCGAGCAGACCGTCCAGTAAGCCCAGACAGCCATATGCATGAAACAACGGTTTAACTATAGCGCTCTTTGATATTCAGTGTGTACGGTATCGTAGATTCCTAACATTTTCCCTATACAAACACCTGTGTGCGCTATTTGTGCGTTTGAAACACACACACACACACACACACACACACACACACACACACACACACACACACACACACACACAGACACACCAGGGGGCGGAACAGTTACCTCGGGGGGGGGGGGGGGCGGGGGGGGGGGAGGGAGGGAGGAGGGGGGGGGCGGGGCTGGCGTGGGGGTGGGGGGTCTGACTTTGGTTTGACACCTTCAACCTGGCACTAAAGGCCTCCCGACGCTACACCGTGCTGCCATTGGCCGAAAACTCTCGCCAGTCTCCGAAATATCAAAGAACAATGGAGGAGGAGAGGGGTGGGGGCACATGTGTCGGGACTCTCATTGCTCGTCAAAATATACACGGAACAGGTGTGTGCGTGTGTGTGTGTGTGTGTGTGTGTGTGTGTGTGTGTGTGTGTGTGTGTGTGTGTGTGTGTGTGTGCGTGCACGAAATCTTAAAAATGGGTGACTTTCTTTACCATTCTTATGGAAAATGTGTGTGTGTGTAAAATTCTGGGTGACCAACTCAGACACCCATTTTTTTCTGAGGGTTGTTTCTGCATTATCTTTCACTCAAAAGTCAGAAAAAAAATATCAAAATAGGATGTCCCCATTTTCAGGGGTTTACATGATGTTGTGTGTTTGCAACGCACTGGGCCTGTGTGTTGCCACAGAAGCGAGGGTCTCTATTGATCAACTTGATAACTGATTGGTCGGGTGCGCAGTGACATGAAATGAGTTGTTTCCCCTTCCCATTGTCTTACGTCCCGCCGCCGCTGTTCCGTTTGCAGAGGTACAATTTTATGCAATATTTCTTAGTTAAGAGCACGCCCAAGTGTACTTATTCATCGCAGTTATTTAACTGAGATGCTCCCAATCCGATACAATTGCACAGTCAGCCGATACTGACCCGCTTCGCCGAAAAAACTGAGACGTCTGCTACGGCCGGTCGGCGTCTGCTGCTCAGTCTTGTAGTAAAAGTTAATAGAACCCCACGATTTTAACAAAAGCTTTCTTCTTCAATAAAAGGAATTCGTTCAATAACACAATTACAAGGTCAATCTGTCACGCGATTTTGTTGTTTTTTTTTCTCTAACATGTGTGATTGTGATCGAAAAGTAAATTCACACATGCACTATGACAAAACCAAAATGGCGCCAGATTTTAGTGTGTATTTCAATCCTCGTACGCAAAACTGCCTCGCGATTCGAAGAACAGACTTCCACGAACAGTTTTTTTTCTGATTGTGCAACTGAAGTGTCGCTTTTTACAGTATTACCATTTATTGTTTGTAAAAGGCTGGGGGTACTGCGGTAATTATTGTATATATCTGATCCAAAATGTCAAGTTTACATGAAAAAGGCAATCTCGCATTGCGCATAGGCCATGCCTTGAAAATAATGTTCACAGATCAAACAGTCACAGGCATCCAAACAGCTTGGGCATGGTTCAGATGATAGGTGGTGACAGGAGCTCTCTGAGGCACAGCGGTTTGACTCTGTCTTCACCGGGGACTGGTATGATTGTGTGTCAGCTACAGCAGCCCAGTCGGTCGGGAAAATGACCATGAACAAACCCAAGCTGATCCCATCATGTGAAGATGTGAGGAAGGTCCGACAGCTTCTTGAGACAAGGATGGTTTCGGAAGATTATCCGACAGTGGTAAACTCATTCTACCCCAACACCGAAATCCACAAATGTTGCCATTGTCCTCTGAAGACTGCACTCTAGTGCAGGACACAAATCGACCATTATAGTTTACGGGTGATTCCGGAATAGCTTGGCGCCTGTAGAGAATGAAATTGGGCGAAGAAGATGGGGATGGATTGGTCACAGTCTGAGGAAGCCAGCTTTCAGTATCACTAGGCAGGCATTGTCATGGAACCCCCAGGGAAAGAGGAAAAGAGGTAGGCCGAGAAACTCCTGGCGTCGAGACCTCCAAGCAGACATCAAGAGACTGGGAACCACCTGGAGTAAAATCGAAGGAGAAGCACAGGACAGGAGTCGCTGGAGGTCTCTCGTCGACGGCCTATACCCGGGTAGGGGTGACAGACGTAAGTAAGTAAGTAAGTGTAGGCGCCAAGCTATTCTGGCATCACCCTTGAACTATCATGGTCGATCCTGATCTGGCTGTGGTGTGTCTGGGGTAGAATGAGCTAAAGCAACTCTTTGCGCATCACTTTTCAACAGAAAACGAGGGGGAGAAGTTCAGAGAATGAAGGTATCAGACTTCCAGAATGCTAAGATTGGATCGATCACCAATCAAGATTTCTTTAAAGGTCTCACAGAGGTTGAGAAGAAAATGGTGAATCATTTTCAGCAAGTGGAAATCAGAGGCAAGTTTAATATGAGTGTTCCCGTTTTGCTGACGAAGACGATGATGACAACTATGGACAGAATCCTTCAAATGAGGCAATCAGTGCTAGCTCTCGCTGGTCCCCAGTACATCTTTGCCACACCTTCTGGTGAGAGGCCTTACAGAGGCCATGATGTTCTTAAGGCACACGCACTTCAAGCAAACGTGCCAAACCCAGCCATGTTCAGATTTACTCAGTTACGGAAGCAGGTTGCAACTTTGGCTCAGTCAATGGCCTCTCGGAGTTAGACCAGGATCAGCTGGCAGACTTCCTTGGTCATGCACCATTTAATTTGAAATTGTTTATTGATGAGAGCCAAGAGTCGACGACGTGAACAAGTGCAGTATGACATGCATGCTTAGATCTAAATCCGGACTGAAGAGATACAAGTAGGCATAGATTCTCCAAGAATTGGAGTAGATGCTTGTGAACGTCTTTGGCTTCGATAACATTGATGACACTGAAATAGGACGGAATCGTTTGGACTTTTGGGGTCTTTACATTTGGGAATGGGGACAACTTTATCATTTTTCATGGCATCAGGAAAAATACCTTGCTCGATGAAAAGGTTGAATATAAATGTCAAGGTTTCAGCTGTGTATGGAAGGGACAATTTCAGTACCATGTTGTTTATTCCATCCAGGCCACACGTTTTACTTGTTAGAGTAGAAATATATTCACCTACTTCAAACGCTGTCATAATAAGTATGGAGAATGACGCACCTGTTGCGGACTCACAGTGTGTGCGGAATTTACCAGAACAACTGTAAATATAAGTGCTAGAGGGAAATAACTGTACAAGGGATTTACTTACTTACGCCTGTCACCCCTCCCAGGGTATAGGCCGTCGACGAGAAACCTCCAGCGACTCCTGTCCTGTGCTTCTCCTTCGATTTTACTCCAGGTGGTTCCCAGTCTCTTGATGTCTGCTTGGAAGTCGCGACGCCAGGTGTTTCTCGGCCTGCCTCTTTTCCTCTTTCCCTGGGAGTTCCATGACAATGCCTGTCTAGTGATACTGGAAACTGGCTTTCTCAGACTGTGACTAATCCATCCCCATCTTCTTCGTCCAATTTCATTCTCAGCTGTTATCTGCTCTGTTCTCTCCCAGAGTCTGACGTTGCTGATCTTCTCTGGCCAGTGGATTTTTAAGATACTTCTAAGGCAACTGCTTATGAAGATCTGTACTCTGTTGACTGTGGTTTTTGTCAACTTCCAAGTCTCTGCTCTATATAGGAGAACTGCTTTTACGTTTGAGTTGAAAATCCGGACTTCAGTGTGTTGTGACATCTCTCTGGAACTCCACACTTTTTTCAGCTGGAGAAAGGCTGCTCTGGCTTTAGCGATTAATTTTGTGCTCTGACATCTGCATCAGTGCCGCCTTTTTTGTCGATGATGCTCCCGGGATAGGTGAAGGACTCCACCTCCTCCAACAGGGGTGCCAGCAAGCAAGACTGATTGTTCCCTGGTTGCGTTCAGCCTCATTGTCTTTGTTTTCTGTTTGTGGATGTTGAGGCCCACTTGGGACAAGATATCAGCAAGCCTCGTGGTCTTGACCTGCATTTGTTGATGATTGTGGGACAGTAAAGCCAAGTCGTCTGTAAAATCGAGATCGTCAAGCTGTGTCCACAGTGTCCACTGTATTCCGCTTCTTCTTTACTCTGTGGTCCTCTTCATGACCCAGTCTATGGGAAGAGCTCCGTCGACCCCCAGCTGAGAGACCAGCAAGCAGGATTCAGGAAAAATTTAGCTCTAGGTGAGGGCATGGAATATATGCCCCTGCAGACACCACAGTAACATGTGGTTGTCATTGCAGGTAGGCAGAAATTCCTGCCTCCTCCAGTATCGCCGATGGTGTGCTGAAGAGGTCGCCAAGACCGAAACAGCTGTCCACACCGGCTAAATATCTGGACCCCCCTTGGGGGGACCTAGATTTAAATTTCCATGCACTGAGTAGCTGGAACAGTGGGATATGTGATACGCCCCTCTTCGGGGGGGGGGGGGGGGGGGGGAGGGCTTTCATATGCATTGCTTTCAGTCACTTTTTTAGCGCCCCCTCTCTTTCCTATCTCTTTTTTGTGTGCGTTGGCCACAATAGATCTATGATCACTGGTCGATCATGCACACTTCTCTCCCCTGACAGTGCTATTATCTACTTTACTTTGTAACCACCCTATAAAGTATATATATATATATATATATATATATATATATAATATATATATATATATATATATATAAATGTTTCAGAGCCAAAACAAACAACAAAAGAGTGTTACTTAAGTCGAGGAGTTCATAGATACGTAAAAATAACAAGAATGACACAGCCCACCTTTTAGTAATTGCGGGCACAGGTTTCCTGGAAAAACAGCAAATGGCAATGATTAGTGATGTGGGTAAAACGATTAACACATTTCTTACCTGTAATGGTTTCTGTGAATGAAAGGTCGGATGTAACTTTCGGATACAGGTTGTCATTGCAGTGCAACGCTGACATTGTATGACCCGGCTCGTGACAGCAGTAGAAGCAAGAAGTGTCGGGGGGCAATTTTCCAGACGTCACGGTTTCCTTGGAGCAGTTGGGGTTTGTTCTGGTACTGATCCACCATTTCTGTATGCAAGTGGGCTCATCCATGCATCTTAAAATCAATTAACGTACACTTCCCATCAGTCTCAACAAACACAACAGAAGAAACTGCACGTTATTTCAGGTTATTTCAATGCGCAATTCAAAGGCCGTTGGGCCGGCGTCGGCCGACGTTGGCCCGCGCACGCCCGTGCACTGACCAACGGCGACCGACGTCGGTCCCATGGCTTTTGAGCACTGGGTACGCATCATCAGATTAAATGTCGGCTGCATGTTACAGATAAGGTGTGTTAATATGTGGTAGCTGCACTTAGTACAGATGTTTAACCGAACGTATCAGACCATAATACTGTATAATGTTAGCTTCCTCTCTATGATGTAAAAGAAATACATAAGCGATATAGAGATGGCATTATGACTGCCTACACATCACGCGTTCAACATTGCTGTGAATAGCCTACATATGACTTTGGTTTTTCAGAGTTTGTGGATAACTTTCAAATTGTCAGAGCGGATACTGGGGAACTGACTGTACCAGACGTGCTCATCAGGTGTTCTGGTACCAGTTTTATACAAAAAATAACTGAATAGTTGGATAAGTTAGACACGTGCTTCGGCCTTGTGCAGCTCCATTGTTCAAGACAGTTCGTAAAATTCGGGCTCTTGATCGACTTGCTTTTGAAGAGGATCTTTTGGAGCGACTTTCCGCTGTTACCGTGGTTACTGCTGAAGCAATGGATACCTGTCTACGTTCGGCACTGGTTCCAGCCCGTAGATCATCCCCATGGTACAATGCTGTAGCGAGTAATCTGCGCACCGCCAACAGGAACGTCGTATGGCAGAAAGACAGTGGCGCAAAACTGGGCTTACAGTACACAAGCGATTGTTTTCTGCTGCCAAGAAAGCTGTAATCAGGTTAGTAGCACAGCAAAGACTTCCTTCTACAGTATGAAGATTGTTGCATGCAAAACCAGTAAGCAACTGAATTCAGTGACTGATCAGCTGCTGGGCAAAGTCAAGTCTTCTCTTCCTAGCATATACTCCATGACAGAACTTCCATCTCGTTTTTCCATATATTTCATGGACAAAGTTCAAGCCATTCGCGACGATCTTGACTCACAGTCTTTTCATACAAAAACAGTCTCTTCTAATGACTTATGGTTTCGTGGACAGACCATGTCTGTGTTTAGACCTGTCCGCTTTGACGATGTAGACATGTTGTTAATGAAGATGACCCCTAAGTTAGATAGTTTACTGCCATACGTAACTCACATTGTCAATGATTCGCTTGCATCTGGTGTTTTCCCTCCACTGTATAAAAGTGCTGTTGTGAAACCCTTACTGAACAAAACCCCACATTAGATCACAACGACCTTAAGAATTATAGACCTGTCTCAAACCTACCGTTTCAGTCAAAGGTGATCGAAAAGATTGTGATTTCGCAACTTTTGGATCATCTGGCCTTGAATAATCTTAAGGATCCATTTCAGTCAGCCTACAGATGTTGCCACAACACTGAAACATTACTTTTCAGAATCATGAATGATTTATTACTTCGTCTGGATGATGTCAGTGCTCGCTTTACTAGACCTGTCTAGCGCGTTTGACACAATCGACCACACTAATCTGATTAATCGTCTCCAGCTTGTTTTCGACATTGATGACATTGCCCTGTCTTGGTTCCACTCTTACATTACTGAGCGATAACAGACTGTGTCTGTTGATGGGCATGTCTCTGCACCTGCCAGCCTCCGTTTTGGGGTGCCACAAGGCTCAGTATTAGGTCAGTGCTTTTCCTACTGTATGTACAGCCTTTGTCTAGTATTATTGCTGGACACTCTGTTTCACATCACGCTTACAGTGACGATACACAGCTCTATAAGTCTGGAGGTGTGAGTCAGGTCAACGAGATCATCCAAGACCGTGTCACATTGCATTCTTGATGTGAGGTTGTGGATGTCAGAAAACAAGCTTAAACTGAATGAAGGAAAAACGGAAGCCAAGCTCATTGCATCACCCATAATGTCTTTTCTACCGCTTTGCCTCAGCATATCATGATTGAGAACACCACCATCAGCTTCTATCAGTCAGTGAAGAACCTGGGTGTTGCAATTGAGCATGACTTGTCCATGGATAAACAGGTCATAAACATTTGCAGGGCAGCCTATTTGGACATGCGTCGTATTAGCTCTATTAGACAGTTTCTTACATTCGAGGCTACAAAAAACTCTTGTTTGTTTATTTGTTCTGTCTCGCAGTGACTATGCCAGCTCACTCTTATCTGGACGCCCGCAGTATCTATTTGATCGGCTCAAGAGAGCTCAAAATTCAGCCGCACGTCTGGTCAAGAAAGCGAAAAAGTCAGACCATGTCTCCCCCATCCTGCACGCTCTCCACTGGTTGTCACTGAAGGAGAGAGTTAAACACAAAGTCTTTTCCATTTGTCGTGTTTCCCTTTCTGGCACTGAACTCACTTATCTCTTAGAGCTCCTTGGTTGTTATATCCCTTCCAGGCAGTTGCGCAGTTCATCTGACAATAAAATGCTTCGGATTCCTACAGTAAGGACTAAAGGATTTGGGCAAAGATCTTTTTTTTACCAGTGCCCACCAGTCTGGAATGATCTTCCTAAATCCGTGAGACATAGTGAGTCTAGTGCCAGTTTTAAACAGTCTTAAAACCCATCTTTTCCCATCTTGATTATCAGTGTTCATGTATTTAGTCATTTTCTGTTCTTTTGTGTAATTGTACATGTGGTT
Source organism: Semisulcospira habei (assembly GCA_036245525.1). NCBI lineage: Eukaryota > Metazoa > Mollusca > Gastropoda > Semisulcospiridae > Semisulcospira > Semisulcospira habei. The sequence goes on along the minus strand of BTPG01000001.1, from coordinate 227,809,195 downwards.
ATGGTTTTGTCACTTTTTGTGTAATATTTTTCTTGTTCATATGTACGGCGCCTTGAGCATCTTACCATGTATAGGCGCCTTATAAATCCTCTGTATTATTATTATTATTATTATTATTATTATTATTATTATTATTATTAATATCAACGACAGGAAAATTCAACTGAAGCCCTCAACTCTTACCTTTGACATCGACCCCCTTGACCGGACGTGAGGCGACAAGAACCACTGTGTTAAATTTGTGGTTGTGTTATTCTTTGAGAGCATGTGGGTGTTAATCATAGGAAAGATCCGATACTTATTTGTTTTATTTGGATAAGAATTACGTACTTTTTTAATAGGATTTTTTCTTTTGCACGGATAATCGTAGTCGATTTTTGTTGTGACGCGTAGTTTCGCTACAGTGTTGTAAAGTTTGACCTACATTAGACTGGAAGGTTTTTGCACGGTCGCGGTCTTTCTAGTGACCTGAGATATGACGTTAAAGTTGTCGGCAACATTTCGTAACAATGTATCGAAGGCGCTTAGATGGTAGTGGAAATTTGTAATTATTTCTAAAGCATTCTTTTTCATGAATATTAATAAGTTTTGGTTACGTTTTCTTTTCTGATCGGTGGTATTGTGCGAATTTGCTGGATTATTCTGGAAATCTGTAACAGTATAAAAGAACGTTTTAGGAAATAATGTGTGTACATTGTATGAGAGATGCAGTGTGTCAAAAGTGTATCAGTGTTGGTGCATTTGTGAATGCATTGTGCGGAGATCGCATCGCTGCAATAAAATATTGTTGGAACTGTTACTCCAGTGTTTTCTACAATCTTATGCCACGCGTGACGAGTTGCAGATGAGTAAAGTTTCTTTACAAGAACCCTACGTGCGTGCGTCTGGTGTCATTGCATCATACTACGACTACGACTACCGCGTAACACACTGGCAAATCCTAATTCGTAGTACAACTAATAATATCATAATGGCAGTAAAAAGGTCGTGAGTCTTTTTCAATTAAAAGTAGAAAAGCGAGACTGGTTCTCACCCTTTCCATATCTGTATGGATCCCCCAGTGCTGTTGATCACTGTGGCGCAGTAAGGGGCAGGTTGATGACAAACGTCAATCTGTGTTTCTTGAGCACCGGTACAAGCCTTATTGGGCGAACCACCGCAGACAGCGCACATACTTGCTGTAAAATAGTACGTCAGCTTCGCGAAATATACAATAACTGCAAAATCATGAAGTTAGTTTTTTTTCATGAATGTTGTAATTTTAGTTTACATAAACTGTGATTGTGTCATTTCCCATATCCAGTGCGGAAAAGGCCATCGGGCCGATGTCGGCCGCCGTTTGCCCGCGCACGGGACAACGGCGGCCGACGTCGGCCCAATGGCCTTTTTCGCATTGGGTATATGTTTACCATAACACCTGCGATATTATGTGGGTTGTTTTTAAAATAATATATTTTATTACTGGGCAGACAAAAGCAAATATCAATTCTACACGCATTAAATCTTTTGAGTTTTGAATCGAATGATTTCCATCACCAAAGTAGTGGAACATTATCAATGTTTTTGTGTTAACTATATAACTTTTATTTTTTTTACGCGTTGAAACTGTTTTAGTCCTGCATTCAATTATAATTATTTATCTTTCCTAGAATTACGCGTGTGGCCACGTGCGCGAGGGGGGTGGGGTGGGGGGTGGGTGGGGGGCGTCGAGGGGGGGGGGTTGAGGGGGGGGGGTTAGGGGGGGGCGGGGCGGGTAAAATAGTGATTTTTCAACTTGCAGAGGTAAAAGAAAACAACACTGATGTCAAAGCGACCACGAATATCATAGCGATACCTGTAGCGTGATGTAGGTTTGAAAATGTGTGTCGCTTTTGTAAAAAATATTATGACCCTGCGATTTCCAGACAAAACAGTTTGGTAAGATAAACCACTTCTAGTGTAAAAGACTCATAGAAACGACGCTTTACGGGTTAGCTACAGAAACGGGAATCCAACGACTTTGTATAAAAAGAATGTACAGGGGACTGATTTGTCGCAAATGTATAGCGTTGTCGCCAGTTCAAACAAAAGTTGAAGACCTGTAACATTTGAGGGATGTGACGCAACGTGCTGATCAGGAGAGTGCGACGCCACAGGCAAGGAAGTTGATGGTGTCTTCGTAGTTAAAAGAGTAGTAATCACCGTCGTCGTGGTTGATGCTGTTTTTGTTGTTGTTGCTGCTGCTGCTTCTGTTGGTGTAGTTGCTGCGTCTGCTGTTCGCAAATGGGTTGTTCCTAAAATTAAATATAGTTTAAACCATATCCGATGTTGAAAAAAATTCAGAATTTAATCCCTTAACTGCCAGGGCAAAACGAACGCTACCCAGCTGCCGCCTCCAAGAGACATAAACCATCATGAGCCCGCGCAGTCGCTGGGGCTCATGAGGATTTTATGTCTCTTCATTGTCCTGTGTTCTTTCTGCCTTTATCGTGTCCATTTAATGCTTGTTTTTCACGCGAATCTCGGTAATGCGCATAGGCATCTGACGCGAAATTCCTGATCATACACTGGCATGAAAGTGGGTAGCGTCAATCAGGCGACTACCCAGTGCGCAAAAGCCACCGGGCCGTCGTCGGCCGCCCGTTGGCCCGCGCACGGCAGTGCACGGGTCAACGGCGGCCGACGTCGGCCCGGTGGCCTTTTGCGCATTGGGTAATGCCGTCTCTCGTCGGTATAAAAAACAGAGTTACCGTCAACAAAATGGCATTTATTTTGTTAATTCATTTGGCTGATTGAGAATGTCTACCGTAACAGTACCGGGGACAGTGGGAGGGGGAGGGGCCGTGAGGAGGGGGAGGAGGGTGATATTGTCACAGACCCCTGGCAGCCCACCCTTCGCCTTTCAGTTCCGCCTCTTCACCGATTTTTGTGTGTGCGAGTTTTGTTTTTCCAACTGCGACATACTCTCACAAATGGAATTACCCTAGAGCCGATATACTCTAAACAAAACTCACCATCTGAAGTTCCTCCTCCCGCAATTTCTTCAATAAACGCAGTGATATGCGTGTTTGCGTCTACACTGCCTGCAAAAGACACAGAAGTAAATAGACAAGTCTGCATATATTGACTGAAGAGCAAGGACAACTCCTGCTTGGACAAGAACAGTATAAGAAGATTTGACACAAAGCGGCGCCCCGTCGCTACGATTCGCCTAGTGTCTTGATGTCAAAAGCGAAAGTACAACGCGGAGACTGGTCTGTTTGCTTGTTTTGATTTTCTTAAAATTTATTAAACGCTGATTTAATGAATACCCTTTCGTCGTACATTTTGGCCATTTTCAGTCAATCACGCCCTCATCCTCGTAACCCCTTTACTGTCGAGAAAAGCTGAACATGATGCAAAAAGTTGCAAGAGGCATATAATTATCATCATGAGCCCCTCACAGTTGCGGGAGCTCACGAGGATCTACACCTCTTGCTGACATCATCTTATATAATTTATTTGTTCATTGTGCGTCTGTAATCCTAGGTGCTAAATTATCAAAGATTTCAGAAACAAAATTGCCGTCCACTGGCAGTGTAAGGGTTAAAACATGGCCACAACTTTTTCGTAGAAGATTCGTCTAAGATTTAACACACTTGATACGTGGTTTTATGCTTGATATGGTGGTTCTGTGGGTGGGTTGGGGGGGGGGGATCCTAGGGGTTCCGGAACCCAGCCGACCCAAAATTGTTTAATATGTTATAACGAAGTCCCTTTTGGGGGTGTTTGGACACCCCGCCCCCTCCCTTTTTGATTTTTTTGGGGGCGAGTTTCTATACATCCCCCGCCCGCTCCGTTTTTACCCCCCCCCCCCTCCCCGTTGTTTGATATTTTGTCGAGTGGCGAGAATGTTGATACACACGCGCCGTCTTCCTGTACCCCCCAACCTCCACCTCCCAACCGTTTTGATTTCTAGGCCACTGGAACAATCTCTAGCTTTTTCGTGCCCTCAGGTTGAAGGTCCCAAACAAAACGTTGGAACCCTCCCCCCCCCCCACGCCCCCTCGCCTCTCCCCTCGAGGTAACTGATCCGACCCTGCTTGATATCCGGATACGGCACTTAGAATGAATTAAGAGGATTAGTAGCATTCGTAGACGCGATCATTTCAGAAGGGCCAATGAGGCTGTGTCCAGTATCTGTATACAATGTCTCCTCCGCGAATGAGCATGGGGTTAGGGGGTGTCAATATGAGTAATGGTGCGGGCGGTGGGAGGGAGAGAACACATTGCATCGCATCACCTGCTTTGTACAACGCTTTGAGCCTAGCAATGGGGATTTAGCGTCATTGAAATAATTAATAATATTGTTATTATTATTATTATTATTATTATTATTATTATTATTATTATTATTATTATTATTATTATTATTATTATTATTATTATTATTGATCTCTTTCAACGCGTATCTTTTTCACTGTATTTTATCCAGTAAATTCAAGTAAAATATGCTTTAAGAGAATTAATTTTTTTTTACCATTGAATAGTTTCTTACCATGAGCCTTGAATGAGAAGCACTCGTGATCTCCAGCAGTCAAATCTTCATTCCAATCCATGTTTTTTAGAATATACTCTGTCCTGTTGTGCGTTGTATTTACGACTCGCGCCGTCCAGCACTGTTGAAAACCAGAGAAACAGATGTTCTTTAAATTCCAAATATTTAATGTAAAAAATGTTCCATATCTTGGGGATAAACACATAGAGCTTGTGTGTTGTCGCGGTTTTTACTTTTTCATAGAAAACAATAATAATCTCTGCCACCACAAACAAACAAACAAACAAGCAAACAAACAAACAAGCAAACAAATAAACAAACAAACAAACAAAACAAACCAAACAAAACAAACAAACAGGCAAACAAATACACAAAAATTAAAACAAGCAAGCAAACAAGCAAGCAAACAAACAAACACACTTTTGGACATTTAACCTAAAGGATATTTCCAGCTCTAGGGAGTAAATATTAACTTATTCGAGACGCGCAGGTGCAGCATTATGTAAGAGAACTAAGCGTGCACACATAGTATATTCTAATTCCTTTCACTCCGGCGCAATAACCTTACATCTCCGCTGTTTCAGTGCTGGGCAGCACTGGATGCCATTGTTGTGAATAAATACAGCAAGAGGCTCATAATACCGCGGGTAAGTTTTGATGTTTGTCGTATATCTTTTGGGTAAAAAAGGGGCTACATAGACTTAACGTCTTGACTGCATTTGACGATATCGTTCGCTGGTTTAGGCGCGTAATTACGCGTCTTTTCTGTCAGTGTTACGTGGTTGAGTCGTAGTCGTAGTATAATAAACACACCAGACGCACGCACGTAAGGTTCTTTTTAAATAAACCTCATTCAGCTGCAACCCGTCACACGTAGCTTAAGGATGTAGACAATACTGGAGTAACAGTTCCAACAATATTTTAATTCAGCGATGCGATCTCCACACAATGCACTTCCAAATGCACAAATACTGAACGTGCTTTCCTAGCGCCCTCTTTATATATACTACCACTTTCCAGAATAATCTACGAAAATCATACAACGCAACCAATCAGAACGAAACACGCAACCGAAACTCATTAAAATAATCTTTGTAGAAAAACTACTACAGGCTACGAAAATTCGGCTGCTAACTGCAGCTCTAAATCCTAATGTATAATGAAGTCACATAAAGTATGGTAGCCCTATCACGACCTTGCCTATACTTTCTAGAAACTTCATGAACATTCATAAAACAAAAGCAAGGCTGCTCAATTCACGCGCACAGAAAAACAAAATGTTGCAAACTGTTACGAACTGTTCCGTATTTACCGACGTCATACATACGAGATCACTAGACAGTGCGACCTTTCTAGAACGTTCTGGACCAAACTTAACAAAACGAAATCCGCTCTACGCACGAACAGAAGAAAATCTTACTGAAAAGTCACGTGAATCGTAACCAAGATAGCTAAAAAAAAATATCAGATCGTTTCCTACGATTAACACATGCATGCTCTCACAGGATAACACAACCACAAACGTAAAATTAACCCCTCTTTAGGATGAAATTTCACAAAAATGTCTTTTCAAATTAAAAAAAAACGGTTGTGGCTGTGTTAATCTACACAGAACCCAACAAAAATACAATCTCGCATCAAAAAATCAAATCGAAAATAATCGTTTCACAGTTCGTTTCACAGTTCCTTTAAACAGTCCTGAGCGAAGACATGTCCCTTTAAATGTCATGAAAACCAAAATGTTTCTATAAACCGTTCTGAACACAGAAATGTTCATTCAAACTGCTCTGCTCCGGTAGTCCGCTCCAAAGTTCTGCGAATCCTTGATTAAACTAAAATCAATGTCAAAGTTCACTTCTTGACATCGTCAAATCATGAGGTACAGTTCACAGTTATTGGTCCTTGGTCAAACACTGTCGGCCCACAGAAAGTACAAAAGTCCCCACACACCAAACTAGATCTCTCTGGTCTATTCCCGATGACCACTGGTAATCTGGAATCTCTGTCGACTTCCGGGTCCGGCGTCTCCCCACCATTCTCTCTCAGTCCTTCACTCGTGTTAAGAAACAGACGACACGACTCGTCGCGAACCGGATTGTCGGATGTTAGATTAACCTCGGGCTGGACGGTGTCTGTAGTTCCCTGGGCAGATGTAAACCGATGCTTGAATTCTTGAGTTAGGATGCGCAATTCTTCTCGTTGAGTCTGGGTCAGATTCTGACCGAACTGGATGTCTTCTACATCCTCCTTGTGGCAAAGTTCGTTAAGGTCAAACAGGTTTTCGTCGTCTAGTCTTTCGTCATCAGCAAGACGCACCGATGCCGCCAGTTGTGTTTTGTCTTGACGACCTCTCTCAATATACTTCTTCAGCAGATTAACATGGTAAGTCTTCACCTTGTTGTTGACCTTGACTCTGTAATCGTTGATTCCAACTACCGTGTCGACAACGTAGGGTCCCTTCCACTGCACCAGGAGTTTGTTGTTATCAGTAGGAAGAAGAACCAACACCTGGTCACCTGGCTGGAATCGTCGAGGCTTCGCCTTACGATCATAGTAATGCTTCCCTTTGTTCTGCGCCTTTTCCAGTTCTTCTCGGGCCATCCTGAGGGTATCTTCCAGCTTCTCTCTCAGGTCGAAGACGTACTGGTAACTGATCTTTACCTCAGGCGCGTCGATATCCTTGGTCCACAGTTCCTTTAGGATGTGCATGGGCCCCCTTACAGTCCTGCCGTACAGTAATTCAAAAGGGGAAAACCCTGTCGAATCCTGAGGAACTTTACGGTAGGCGAAGAGCAAGGCATTGATATATCTATGCCACAACCTTGGCTGTTCAGCACACAGTTTCTTCAGCATAGCCTTCAATGTTCCATTAAACTTTTCAACCAGCCCATTACACATATGGTGATAAGGGGTGGTAGTAAGGTGTCGGATGCTCAATAGCCGGTTGAATTCTTCCATGCAGTCTGAGACGAACTGAGTTCCTAGGTCACTCAGGATCTCCTCAGGAATTCCCAAACGGCTGAACATGTCGACGAGCGCCTCTGCCACTGTAGGAGTGTCAATCTTCTTCAATGGAATGGCTTCAGGATAACGTGTAGCGTAGTCTACCAGGGTCAAAATGTAGCGATGACCATCTTCACTTGGAGGAGATATTGGTCCCACCAGGTCCACAGCTACCCGCTTAAAAGGCATATCGATCAGTGGCATTTTCTCTAGAGGAACCTTGGAGACCTTTCCCTTGGAGATTGTCTTCTGGCATATGTCGCACGACCTGCAGAATCGGGTGACGTCGCCTCCCATATCAGGCCAGTAAAAGACGGCTCTGATCCTATTAAGAGTCTTGTTGATTCCCAAATGTCCTCCCAATATGGAATCATGGGCCAATTTCATCACCTGTATTCTCAAAGGTTCAGGAACTACTACTTGACGCACAGGTTTATCTCCATTGCTGTTGAATATTCGGTACAGGATATCTTTCCTGGTCTCGAAGGTTATATCTTTTCCCTTTCGCGTTACGGGCTCGGTTTGACCTCGGAACTTGTCAAGCGTGGGGTCGGCTTTCTGTAGCTCCACCAGTCTTTCCTTATTCACCACAGCGGCTTCTGTGTTGTCCGCCACTTTTAGAGGGATTGTCTGGTGTCTCTTCTTTGCTTGACTTCTCGTGGTAACAGCACATGTTTCCGGTCTCCACTCTGGATCTGGATCTGGATCGTCTGCGTTTCTGGCACCATCAATGTTTCCGATGATAAGATCGTAGACAAGGGTCTTCACGCACAACGCCTTCACCTCTCCTGTCAGGTACGGAGTGTCGACACTGACATTGGCAAGGGGGATAATCCTTACAGTTCCGTCAGCCAAAATGAGGGTGGTCCACTCCTGTAGCTTCTGGTCTTCAGTTACTAGGTCTTCTCTCACAATGATGCAACTACAACCAGTGTCTCTCAACACTCTCACTGATGCTTTATCGACGAATCCTGACACCACCGGCATATTCGGCACTTCATTCTCAAGCAGGGCAATGTTTGAGACTGGTAAGAATGTAGCGCCATCTCCTACCGGGATACGTCCATTCTTTTTGAAAGATTCAATCAGCTCCGGTGTCACTCGCGTTTCTCTAGACTCAAAGTCACTGGATGACATCACACCATTTGCTAATACAGCGGCGGCTCTGTGTTGAGACGTGGTACTGCCTCTGCCTGCTATCCCGCGATCTTGGTTAGATCTTCTGATGTTGTCGCCTCGGGGAACATCTTTAGAAGGACACCGTATAGCTTTGTGACCTTTCTTTCCACAGAGAAAACATGTCAGGTTCTCCACCGGCTTGTATTTCGGGGTGTCTCTGACATTGTGGATTTCCTCTGCTGGTGCAGACACACGCTGCGGCTTACTGGACCCGAACTTCATGTTTTGGGCGTCAAGGTATCTTTGAGCGAAGTCGGCCAGGGCCTTCAGGGACTGGTCCTTTTGCTCTCTGAGGTGGGCGGCCAGGTCCTTAGAACATGCGCTGAAGATTTGTTCTTTGATGATGAGGTCACACAGGTCCTGGTACTCTTTGTTTAAACCAGCCAGCTCTATCCATTTCTCCAGGTAGCTTCTGATTCTCTCAATGAATAGGCTGGGTGTTTCTATTTCTTCAGGCTTGCAGTTCCGAAATCGTCGCCTGTAACCCTCTTCAGTGAAGTCATACTGTCTCAGCAGGGCGGCTTTTAACTGCGTATAATCTTCGGCTTCTTCTCTTGGCAAACGGGTGTAAAATTCAAGCGCTTTGCCAGTTAGAAGTACACTCAGTTTGATAGACCAAGTCTCTTGTTTCCAATTGTTGCTACTTGCGAAGCGCTCGAATGGCTCTAGGTAAGCGTCCATCTTATCTGAATTTTCAATGAAAGGTGGCAGTTTTGGCGCACGGACTGTTTGCTCTCTGCTGGCTAATGCTGTTGCTTCATTAGCTCTCTGGCTCTGTGCCTCTATCTCCATCTGTTTTAAATGAATTTCATGTTGACGCTGCCTCTCCGAGTCTTCTCGCTCCTCTTCTCGTTGTTTCTCTGCCTCTCTTCGCTGTTTCTCTGCTTCTTCTGCTTGAATTTCGAGCTTCCTGATTTCACGTTCCTTAGCTCCTTCTTCTCTCTCCAATCACTCTTTTTCTTCTCTCTCTCGTTTCTTTTCTTCTCTCTCCAGTCTCTCATTCTATCTCTCTAATCTCTCCTCTCTCTCTAATCTCTCCTTCTCTCTCTCCTTTACAAACTCGAGGAGTTGATCTCCTTTGAGTCCACATTCCTTTCCAATTTTCAGGAATGTCTCCATCTCCGATGTCGCCATATCTGCTTTTCACTGCTGGCTGTTTTCTCCTGCTACCCTTTCCACTGAGTCAACCGAAGAGGTCCCGTCGGAGGTGCCAAAATGTTACGTGGTTGAGTCGTAGTATGATAAACACACCAGACGCACGCACGTAGGGTTCTTTTTAACTCAGTCTACCCCAGACACACCAGAGCAAGATAAGGATCGACCATGATAGTTCAAGGGTGATGCCAGAATAGCTTGGCGCCTATGGGCGCCAAGCTATTCTGGCATCACCCTTGAACTATCATGGTCGATGTGTGTCCTGCACTGCAATGCAGTCTTCTGAGGACAAGGGCAAAATTTAAGGATTTCGATGTTGGGGTAGAATGAGTTAAATAAACCTCATTCAGCTGCAATCCGTCAAACGTGGCTTAAGGATGTAGACAATACTGGAGTAACAGTTTCAACAATATTTTAATTCAGCGATGCGATCTCCACACAATGCACTTCCAAATGCACAAATACTGATACAAAGTCTCTTCTGCAATGTCCACACTGCCGACACAAAGTTTCTCATACACAGCGTCTCACACAATGTACATAAGGGCCACGTATCTACGATAAATTGTGTGTCCCTACCACTGACAATGCAAGACAATGTACGAACGTGCTTTCCTAGCGCCCTCTTTATATATACTACCACTTTCCAGAATAATCTACGAAAATCATACAACGCAACCAATCAGAACGAAACACGCAACCGAAACACATTAAAATAATCTTTCTAGAAAAACTACAACAGGCTACGAAAATTCGGCTGCTAACTTCAGCTCTAAATCCTAATGTATAGTGAAGTCACATAAAAGTATGGTAGCCCTATCACGACCTTGCCTATACTTTCTAGAAACTTCATGAACATTCATAAAACAAAAGAAACTTGAGGCTGCTCAATTCACGCGCACAGAAAAACAAAATGTTGCAAACTGTTACGAACTGTTCCGTCGGTACGTCATACATACGAGGTCACTAGACAGTGCGACCTTTCTAGAACGTTCTGGACTAAACTTAACAAAACGAAATCCGCTCTACGCACGAACAGAAGAAAATCTTACTGACAAGGCATGTGAATCGTAACCAAGATAGCTAAAAAAAATATCAGATCGTTTCCTACGATTAACACATGCATGCTCTCACACAACCACAAACGTAACAGTCAGTATCAGTCAAATTAACCCCTTAACTGCCCGGCTAAATGTTCCTAGTAAGCTGCAAGAGACATAAATCCTCATGAGCCCCGCAGTCGCGGGGGCTCAAGAGGATTTATGTCTCTTGTTGGTCTGTGTTCTGTATGCCTTTATTTGGTCTCATTTATTTACGCAAATGTCGATCTGTGTGCAGTGGTTTCTGACGCGAAATCCGAGTGACAGGCAACGAAGGGTGTAATGAAATTTAATTTTGCACGCATATATAGATAAAAGTGTTTACTTCTAATCTGTCGACCGGGTCACTGAACACCAGATGTAGGGTCCAGCCAGTCACAGGCTCAGGGAAAGTGAAACAGGCGTCGCCGGACAGACTGGGAGGTGATTGCCACACACTGTTTGGAATGACGACAATGTCACCAGCCACCAGGAATGGTAAAGTGGCTAAAAATACTTTTATGGTCATTCTCAGGAGCGGCATCTGTAGAATAAGCAAGAAAAATGATACGGAATTTTTTGTTTTTATTTATTTATTTCTTTTATTTTTATTTTTAACAAAGGCTCAATATAACAAGCTGCGTCAATTTACACATTATTCATCTTTTCTGCTTATAATGAATTGATCGATACTTGCAGGGGCGGATCAGTTACCTCGACGGGGGAGGGGGGGTGTTCCAACTTTTTGTTTGTTACCTTCAACCTGACACAAAAGGCCTCCCCGATGCTAGACCTTGTGACCTTCTTCCAGCGGCAAGGTCGAAAACCAAAATCGAACACAAGGGGGGTGCGGGGGGAGGGGGGGGGGGGTAGAGGAAGAAGGAGCGTGTGGGTCTCTCGCCACTCGGGAGGGGGGGGGGGAGGATAGCGCATGTGTGTGTGGAAACTCGCCCTAAAAAATCAAATAGGGAGGGGGGAGCGGGGAGGGGGGGGGGGGCGGGAGGGGGGCGGGAGGAGGGGGGGGGGGGCAAACACCCAAAAAGGGACTAAAAAGGGTATTTTAAACAATTTTCGTTCGGGGGGATTTCCGAAACGCCTAGGACCCCCCCCCCCACACCCCCCCCAGAACCGCCCCTGACATGGGACTCAAAGTGATTATGTTTGATATTCTGTGATTTAGTTTTCAGTTTGTATTGAATTTGAGAGATAATGTGATTTACGGCATGTATGCGATCATCAAGCAGTACCTTTAACCCGTTTAGTACCGAAAAATGTCAACATCACCCAACTGCAAGAGGCATAGATCCTCATGAGAGCCCGCAGTTGCGGGGGCTCATGAGGATCTGCGCCTCTTGCCGACACCACTTTGAATCCATGTGTCTTAACTGATAGTTTTTTTTCAGTGTTGAATTAACGAAGATTGCAGAAAAACAGTCTGCGTCAACTGGCATTGAACGGTTTGACTCATGCCGCGTGTCCGGAGGCGGCACGTCTCGAATGAGTTAAAGGGTTACGATATTTTTTAATGTCTCAGTTTTATTGTTATTAGATGGTTATTATCATTTGTGATTAGTGTTCTTAGCTATAAGTCTGAAGGTGCCGTCGTGTTGTTGATAGATCACGCCATGGCACAATGCTGTCTTTTATGGAGCCCATTATCTTTACCTTTGTCTTATCTCTATCTAAAAAATAAAATACGGCTGGACATCAATCACATTTTAAACAAAGAGATTAAAAGTGATGTTAGTATACCCCTATTTTACTAGAAAAAAAAGACAAAGACAGCGAGGTTCCGGATCGTTTTCAAGTAAGATATTTCAAAACATTTTGGGCATGATTCTATTTTCTGCAGAAAATGTTATCAAACCGACAACATTTTGAACCTTACTGCTTCCAAAAAGAAAATTTTGTATAATTTAATTTATCTCCATAAAAGCTTTTTAGTCGTCAATGCCACTGGAGCAGAGATGAATGTAAACAAACTGTATTTAAGTGTGATGCATTTTCACATTTTCGTTAGTTAATTATGTATCCAAAGCATCCACCTCAAAATGGAATCATCGGCGACGCAAGTGAATTAATGCGAATATATTTTTGAAACAAGAACCAACATGAAATGAAACTATGATAATAAGGTATAATGTATGTCTTGCAGCTGTCAAAATGTTGGCATTCTAGTTACGGATTTTGCACTTTACCTCAAAGTACAACGTAACTTAACAATTAATTTCCAGAATATCATCGCTTGTCTGCCGAGAAAACGTGAACGGGATCCTACTACAAGAGATATAAATTGGCAGTTGCGGTGAGTTATGAAGATGTCAGTTGCTGATAATATTCTGTATCTATGATCCTTGAACGGCTGGGGCTCTTTGGCACTGAAATACAAAGATTATCAGAAACCCAATATGTGACCACTGGCAGCGACTGGGTGGTGTTTTGCATTGGGCCTTCAATACAAACTTGCAAAAAGATTCCCAAACTTGAACCCATTCAGCCCTGACGCACTACAGCAGGAGATGGGTGGACCATGATAATTCAAGGGTAGTGCCAGATTAGCTTGGCGCCTGTCGGCGCCAAGCTAATCTGGCACTACCCTTGAATTATCATGATCGATCCATCTCCTGCAACAGGTGCATAGTCGTTTGATGACGCCTCCAAACTTTGGGAAATACCTGCGTCGGGTTGAATGAGTTAAAGAAAAAGCTGCCAAGACTTTACCCAACCTTATAAATCGGACGCAAAGTCAAACTTGAAATATGAGCGCATTCACCATTTAGACACAAAAGCTGGAGATGGATCCGCTGTCAGTTTGAGGTTAGTGCCACACTAACATGTGCCTCGGAGGTGCCAAAGTAACCTGACACTACCCTTGAACTGTCACAATCGATCTATCACCAAAACATTGTAAACCTTTACATTGTGTGTACAGTGTCTCCCAAACGTACTTTGTACATTGTTCATCGTAAATGAATTTACTCACCTTTGTAAGGCAGAAATGTTTCAGTAACAAGAGAGAATCCTTGCTGTGTAGTATGATTTTCAGCCCATTCCCAGCAAGCAAAGGACCTTCGGTCATACGTCGGCCGCAGTGGGTGTGCAGTGGGTGTGCGCGGGCCCTCTGCGGTCGACTTCAGCCAGTGGACTTTTGCTAGTTGGATTACAAACTCGTGATGTGTTGGTGATAAGTCATGACACAAGCTATTTCCGTAGAGTCAAAATTCCAGCTGATAGCATTGTTATCACAGTGACGCAAGCACAGTCTAGGTTATGGACCCTCTCGAAAACGTATACAAGGCAGATAGCATCTATCCGTATGTTACATCTTGATACAAGTGATCGTTTGTTGAAGGGTCGAATTTTCAAATTGTCCTCATATTTGGTGTTACCTTTGGTATGCATTTTGGCCTGTAAACTGTTACCGGTGTATGTGACAGCCGGGAAGGTTAACTCATTCAGCCCCGACACACCACAGCAAGACGTGGATCGAGCATGATAGTTAAAGGGTGGTGCCAGAATAGCTTGGCGCTCATAGGCGCCAAGCTGTTCTGGAACCACCCTTGAACTATCATGCTGGAACTGTCTCTAGAATTGTAATCCAGTCCTTCAGAGGGCAACTGCAAAGTTTGGGGATTTCGGTCCTGGGGTAGAATGTGTTAAGGCAGTGGTAAGGGATCGAAAAACGTGAGGTTCTTTCATCCATCCATCCATCCATCCATCCATCCATCCATCCATCCATCCATCCATCCATCCATCCATCCATCCATCCATCCATCCATCCATCCAGCCAGCCAGCCAGCCAATTTGAAAAGTAGGTTGTCCAAGGTGCACAACATGCAAGAGCTAAGTCAATGGTACAGTCAATGTTTGCTGACCACTGTATGTAGGTGTGTGATTTTGGGTATTACGAATCAGAGCCGTGAGGACCAAAGTCACCGACCAGCACACGTCACTCTAGTTGAGGACAAAGCTTTGGTCCTTCTATTTACTTTAACCCACTGACTGCTACTGAAGATGCCGCTCGGCGGAAAAGACGCGGAGTTACGTAGTTAGGTCATGACGTAGGTACTCGTCTTTTCCGCCGAGCGGTATCGTCATTAGCAGCCATGGGGTTAATGTATTATATATACTTGAAACTCATTCGAGACGTACTGCCTCCGGATACGCGGCTTATACCGCGTACCTGGAGGCGGCACGTCTCGAATGAGTTAAAGGCCACAAATAGAAAACGAACACAAAGCAACGTAGCAAAACAAGGAACAGTACATCATTATGTTTTAGGTTTATTTCGTTGTAACAAAATGGCTTGAAACACTGTAACACTGTAATGCATCATGTCATCTTGAAAGTTAATTACCACAGGGCAACGCTCATCGTCAATGAAATTGAGCTGGATATCCCTCATCCGATCAAGAACGCTGTAACAAAGCAATACAGGATAATAACATGTTCAATAATCAACTTTTAAAATTACCTCTAGAAAGTACTTTAAAATAATGGAAATTTGAAATAATGCAACTATAAACAAAGTTTACGGAATTATTTCTTTGTTAGAAGCAAGTAGCCAAGAACGTTTTGTAGCCATGTGCTTTTCTAGTGTATTGTGTTAAAATTTAGAATTAAATGGAAAATCTCATCGAGTGCAACATTTTAAATTTATTCGAAAGTAAGAAAAGGAAATGCAGTCTAAAAAGTCAGTTTGATCTGATACAAAGTAAACAGTTGTCAGAAAGTCGTTCATTCACAATCGTTACTGATGACACTTAGTTGACATGAACAGGGCCAAGAAATTCTGAACACGACTTAATTGCAAGAGGTATAGTTCCTCATAAGCGTCCGCAGTTGCGGGGGCTAATGAAGATCGATGCCTATTGCTGATACCACTTTGAATTCATGTTCCTGGTACATCTAGGCTTTTTCTGTCTTGAATTAATAAAGAGACACAGTCTGTTTCAGCTCGCACTGAACAGGATGAGAATAAAGCTTGCATAATTAGGCAACAATGAAATTCAAAACAGGGAACTTCAAATCTGAAGCATGCAGGCGGAGCAAAATGTGAAGGAAACTGGTTGTGACAAATCATCACAATTACATGTGCAGTCTAGTTCCCTTCAGCAAAAGCTGATGTTTGGCTCACGCGCGAAGCAAAAGTGGTCAGTGGTCGTCCGTCCGTCGTTCTTCCGCCGTCGTCCGTGGTAATCTTTAACGTTGGCATTTTCTCACAGACTATTCAAGCCACAGTCTTCAAACTTGGCCCAAGGATACTTTGTGGCAAGACCTTTCTAAACATACCAATTTGAGTGACCTCTCACAAGGTCAAGGTCACAGGGGATCAGGGAATAGGTGAAAAATAGCTATATTGTGGCATAATTTATTTTTCTCAAATACTATTGACAACTTCAAACCCAAACATGGTACACGATACCTGATGGGAAGACCGTTTTATGCTGACTAATTTGGTTGATCCCTCGGAAAGGTCAATGGTCACAAGAGCTCAGGAAATAGGTTAAAAAAAAAGAAGAAATATTTTGACAAAAGATGTTTTTTCCTCAAATACTATTCACAACTTCAAACCCAAACTTGCTACACAGATACCTAATGTTAAGAACTATCTATGTATTTTAATTTGGATGACGCCGCGGAATGGTCAAGGGTCACAAGAGCTCAGGAAATCGGTAAAAAAAGCTCCATATTTTGACAAATACTATTCACAACTTAAAACCCAAACTTGCTACAGCGATACCTAATGTTAAGCTTATCTATACATACTAATATGGATGAGCCCTCGAAAAGGACAAGGGTCACAAGAGCTCAGGAAATAGGTAAAAAATGGCGATATTTTTACAAAGATTTTTTTTCTTCTTCTTAAATACTATTCACAACTTCAAACCCAAACTTGCTATAGAGATACCTGATGGTAAGACATATCTAAGCATACTAATTTGGATGAGCCCTCGGAAAGGTCAAGGGTCACAAGAGGTCGGCAAATGTGTGTAAGATGCTAATGTTTTATAGAATTGTAGTTGTCATCAACAGTTATGCAAACTTTTCAATCAAATCTGGCACAAAGGTAGCTGAAGACGATAAGACCTTGGGGCGATCCATGGCGCAGTGGTTAAGGCGCCTGCCACCAATGCCAAAGGTGCGAGATTCGAAAACTGGTTCCGGCGTCGGACTTTTCTCCTCTGGTAAGTGTCACCGTTAATTCGGGCGGACCGTCGGGGGTTCTTTCTCCGGGTACTCCGGTTCTTCCACCCCCCCCCCCCCCACGCCCCACACTTTGGTACCGGTTTCAGGCCACTTTACAAATTTCAAATACAAGCGATCAAAAATCTCTGTAACTTCAGTAGCTGAACTGGCCCTTCATCTGTCTTGTACAGTGTTTGTCTTAAATGGCGTAAATCCGTGTCTGTTACGTGAGTGTGCGTGTTGGGTTTCAGTTCGCGGCGCTTTGAGTTGATTCGCCCAAAATTGAAAAAAGCGCCTATATAATAACGGTATTATTATTTATTATTATTATTATTAATGCATATTAATTTAGTCGACTCATCGCAAACGTCAAGGGTCACGGGGGTTTGACAGATGTGTGAAAACTGATTAAAGTTTGAGAAAACGTGGATTTTGCAGGTGCAAAAGCCATCGCTTTACTTATTACCACAAAGGTCACACATGTAGATCTGTCATACACGTGAGCCATAAGGGGTTTGCCTTTCTTGTTTTGTTTTTGGTTTAAATGTTAATGTCCGCATGCATCCCATTCAAAATAGGTTTACAACGTACCACTTGCAATGCTTGCAGGAATGATTGTGTCATCCGCATTGCAGGAAAGCTCTGCAACCGAGTTCTGACAGCAAAAATAGCAGGTTAGGTCACTTCCGGCCTCGGCACGTAGTCCAGACGACATGCATTGTGGGATGGATCTGGTCTTGTTCAGCCAAAGATCTGAACACTCTTGAAGGCTGGCACATCTGCAGTGAGGGAATAGACGGCATGTAAACTTAAAGCACGCCAAACATTATTAATTTTACCCAGAATAACTAAAATCTCAACGACCCCAACCTTCCGTATTTCAGAGGAGACACTAAATCCAAATAATTGATTTGCCGCGGAGGCTCTTGTTCATGTGCAGCAGGGAAGAGATTGTTGGCTTCATTCTTAACGGCGGGGAAGTGAGGGTTGGGTTCATTATGTCCGGCCGGAAGTGAGGGTTGGGTTTATTATGTGCGGCGGGGAAGAGAGGGTTGGGTTCGTTATGTGCGGCGGGGAAGAGAGGTTTGTGTTTATTATGTACGGCTGGGAAGAGAGGGTTGGGTTCATTGTGTGCGGAGGGGAAGAGAAGGTTGTGTTCATTATGTGCGGCGGGAAAGAGAGGTTGGGTTCATTATGTGCGGCGGGGAAGAGAAGGTTGGGTTCATTATGTGCGGCAGGGAAGAGAGGGCTGGGTTCATTATATGCGGCGGGGAAGAGAAGGTTGTGTTCATTATGTGCGGCGGGGAAGAGAGGGCTCGGTTCATTATGTGCGGCGAGGAAGACAGGGTTCAGTTTATTATGTGCGGCGGGGAAAAGAGGGTTCGATTCATTATGTGTGGCGGCGAAGAGAGGGTTGGGGTCATTGAAAGTGCAGGTAAAATTCATAGTATTATCGGCCCGCTGTAACGTTAAACATGAACATGCCACCTGTTGATAGGATTACACTTAACACCATACATTAATTTTTTTTATTATAAAAAGGTCGTCATGATTTACGACTCCCTCAAATAGAGTGAAATTAATTTGTAATATCAGCATGCTGTACTTACGATTTACAATTTGGCGGGAGAGGAGGAGGAGGGGGGAAGGTTGGGAAGGGGAGGGAGGAGGGGGAGGGAGGGATGGGGAGGGCGGGGGGTGGGGGGGGGGAGGGCGGGGACGCAAAGTGGAGTAAGGTTACTTTATCTAGCCTTCTATTCCATAAAGCCCTGATACGATATGACAGGATGTGCATCGACAATGATAGTTCAAGGTCGGTGTTCGAATAGCTTGGCGCCTCCAGCCGCTATAATGGTCGATCTATCTCCAAAGCCAAAGAGATGGACCTGACAGGATTTCTCTAAAATTTGACAATTTGATAATGTCGTCCGCAGGGCTTAGTGGGCCAAGAGCTGAAACTTGTATATCCTGAGTTAAGTCAAAAATTTAATCATGATTCACTCGGAGCAGCACTCGAACATTTTCCATTTTTTCCCTGTTAACAGCTCAGAGTGTGTCACACATTATAATAACAAAAAGGTGCACGGGAGTGTCATGAAATTCATAGAAGGTTAAGGGATTTCATTAAATTCTCAAGCGAAACAGCAATTTTACTGCAAATACAGATTTAATAAAAAAAGGATTTGATGAACTTCCTGGTTTCACAATGTTACTGTAACATAACTAAACCTTTTGTTCAGTTGGTAACCGCTGGAATGTCGAAAGAATGAGGTCATGCAGTAATGCTGAGTGAATCCGCAGGTATCGTAATACTGTGTCTCTGCACAGGTCCTACCAGCAGCTGAGTCGGCCACACAAATGGAGCATTGCACCTCTGCAAAAGTACACAAAAAATAAAGCTTTGAAAAAAATGTCCTGTACACATAAGATATCAGCTCAGTCATAAAATGAGACTCAGCCTTTTTTTTCTTCTTGATTTCACCAGTCACTTGCTGTAATTGCTTTTGTGAAGAAATAATCGATCGAGCTAGATACGAAACAGCCATTTGTTCCAATGTTCTTAGAAAGTTTCACTTCCCACAAAATGTAAAATTTGTATTGACTATTTTTCATGAGCCAGCAAAAACAAGGCTTCCCGGGTCCTTCACCTCTCTCTGACTCGCCGCGACATACAACATGATTTCGACGTCATTCACTACTATTTCCTCCAAAACGGCACATCTTTCTTGGCTTCGTCGCCTGCAATGACGTATAACTCAAAATACCGCCACACCACAGAGTTAAATTAACAATTCGAAAGCGAGGCTACCTGGGACCTTTGACGTCATTTTGTAAAGCTATTTTTGCAAAACCAGATGGTTTAGTGAAACAACCCTCGACTATATCCTCTCAGATCGGAGCCGAGATCTTAGCACCGTAACTGTCAGTCTCAAACACGGATGCTTCTGAAACCACATAATATTTTCTGCCGAGCGCCTCAGTGACTAAGTGTGTGATATGAATAAGGTCAGCAAAAAGCAGCGATCCCCATGAGCCCTCGCAATTTTGGGGGATGATGGGGGGGGGGGGGGGGGGGATCAGTGCCTGCTGCATTTTGGTATTAATTGTTCAGTCCAGCAGTGTTGGAAGATTAAAGATAAAGAACAGTACATTTGGAATACTCACTAGTCGCTGCGGCAGCTGTTGGGGACGTCACGTGCTCTGATGTTGCAGATATTGGAAAAGTAGATGCCGTTGCTGTGTTGCGCGGTGTTTAAGGGTGAGATTGCACCATTCATGTGCAGAACAAAATATGAAGTCATAATGGAGCAGGGAAAAGTATAGGAAAAATGTGCAGTCGTGAGTTAAATTTGGCTGTAGCAAACTCGCAGTCGGCTTGTTTGCTACAGCAAAAATTGAATCCACACATGTTTTACTTCCTGGCAAACAACTTCATCATAACAGTTAAGCTTGGTGTAATGCACTAATAAAGGCCAAGCGCGTTACCATGACCCATGAAGTCAAAAGTTCGTTTCCAACATGATTCACCCCATTGTAAGGCGTGTTTGTTGGTCCAATTGTAAAATCGTTGGCATTCACACTGACAATTTCTAGACCCAGTTTACATCACCTGGTCAGTATGGTGAACATGTTTAAGCAAACGACAACACTTCAAACAAGAACGGACCCATAACTTACCGCTCAAGAGGTGCTTGGGTATCAGTGAGTTACCAGCATTACAGAAGGTTGTTGCACCCATGTTCCGGCAGCAGTAATCACAAAAAAGGTCACTTCCTCCGCCAAGCTGTAGAGCAGATGAAGTGCACTCCGGGATCGTGCTCGTCTTGTTTAGCCAGAGATCAGAACACTCGTCCAAAGTAGCACATCTGTAACAGTAAAAGTTGGATCAATAAACAACATGTTTGCTTAAATTCTTGGGTATAATCTTACATAAGGTCTTTATTTCTCGACTGATTTCAAACATGCAAAGTGCTTCAGATATAAGCAAAGTGTAACCAGTTCAATGCATAGCAAGATTCAATTTATATATATTTTTTTATCACCAGCCAAAGTAATGAATGAATGAATGAACGAATGAATGAATGAATAAATGAATGAATGAATGAACGGACGGACGAGCGGGCGGACGGGTGGACGGACGGATTGATCCGTCCATCCATCCATCCATCCATCCATCCATCAGTCCGTCCGTTCGTTCGTCCATCCATTCGTCTAAGATTCAATCGAAGTTATTCGGCTCTCATATTTCTCAGATAACCGCACTAGTGTCTATCAGAATATTTTTTAACTTAAGGACTGTATCAACAGCATGCAAAACACACGCACGCACGCATACCCATACAATAATGTTTTGAAATCAGTATCACGTGACCCGTCTCTTGTCATGCACCCACACGCATTACAATTTACGTTTTCTACTATCATCATCAAAACCATCCTCTTTATATTTCGAATATATTAATTCGATAAAACGGTTTGTCACCTTTTCGTCACTTGATATCCCCCGGAGTTCCTTGAGAAGGAGGTCATGCAGTATGAGTCAGCGGTACAGTTATCTATATACTGCGTGTCTTCACATGTTCTACCCACGGTGGAGTCACCCGAACAAATGGGACATTTAGCCTCTGCAAAACAGACACAAGATTAAAGGTTCAAGCAGACAATAAATAATATTACTAGTAGCCAATTGATAAGTGACGTTTAAGTAGGTAAATCACTTGATTTTTAGTCTTCAGCTGGGCTTATTTTCCCCACTACTCCGGAAGCAAAAGCTGACTTCATGTGACTTTAACTCATTCGAGACGTTCCGCCTCCGGATGCGCGGCAAATGCCGCGTAACCGGACGCGGCACGTCTTGAATGAGTTATTGCTACCTTTTAAAAAATATTCTAGTTAAGTATCTCGTATTTCCTGTGAACGTTCCCCAAATACGCAGACTTGTTGGTAAAATATGGGCACCAACACTATAATATAACAATTATAGGTATACATTTTTGCATAGATTAAAAAAAAATTAAGAAAAAAATAAAACAAAACAATGCTGATTCACATCTCTTTAGATTAACTGATTTGAGACGAACGGCGTCCGGATATGCATCTAGTGACCAGGTCTGACGATGTTCTTCATGTTAACCTTTTTCCTGCCAGTGGACGCAGGTTGTGTTTGCGGAATTTATTCACATCAACAATCTTCGGTCGTCAAAGGAACGTGGATAAAAAGTGGTTTCAGCAAGAGGCATAGACTCTCATGAGCCCCGCAACTGCAGGGGCTCATGAGGATCTATGTATCTTGCAGGTGGGTTCGGTGCAGATTTTCATGGCAGTGAATGAGAGAGACCATGGTCATGGTTTAACAAGACAGGCCGTACTTGAACAACGTACCGCCGGACCATTGTTTCAATGTGTGGTAAAAAAAGAGAAAAAAAATGCAATCCAGACCAAAAAGGTGACTGCCAAGCGTATAAAATGCAGAGAAAAACCCAACGAAGAATGAATCACACTTAGAAAAGACGGTTACAACACAATTTATGAATAATTCTGGTAAATACCCTTTTTCAAAATAGAGAAACAAACAAATATAAAGATCAGTCGCTGTTTATCGTCATTATCGCAGAAGGAATGTGGCAACCTTCATTATCGCAGAAGAAATGTGGCAAACACACACATATATATACTCCATATATATATATATATATATATATATATATATATATATATATATATATATATATATATATATATATATATATATATATATATATATATATATATATATATATATATATATATATATATATATATATATATATATGGAGTATATGCGCTTGCTGGGTCAGTACGTTTCCAAGATGCATTGCCTGCTGTGACTAATTAGTCCAATGCGAGACCGGCAGTATCTGTTGCATTTGCTACAGGTGAAGCCTGTGACTGTTGCTGTGGGCACTGTCTCTTCTTTCTTTCGTCTGTGCTGCCTCTTCTCCTCCCACTGGTTTTCTCTCCTTCCCTTGCTCAGCTTTATGCTGGTCTTCACTGCGAGCCGCCAGCTGGCACGATCTGCGGTGATGGCTTCTAAGTCTGCGGGATTCAGGCTTCCAGCTTTCAGATCACGCTTGCAGACATCTTTGTATCTAAGCGCTGGTCTGCCTGTTGGTCTGGTGCCGGAGGCGAGCTCACCATACAAGATGTCCTTAGGAATCCGACCATCCTGCATGCGGCAGACATGACCGAGCCAGAGTAAGCGTCTTTGTGAAAGGAGTGCGTACATGCTGGGAATGTTTGCCTGGGCCAGCACTTCCGTGTTTGGAACACGGTCCTTCCAAGTGATGCCCAAGATTCTACTCAGGCTGCGCAGATGGAAAGAGTTAAGTCTGCGCTCTTGACGGGTGTACAAACTCCATGTCTCGCTGCTGTAGAGAAGAATGCTGAGCAAACAGATCTGGTAGGGGAAGAGACCCTTGTATGAAACACTTAAGCAAAAACGTCTCGCGCGACTGTCCAACGAAAGGTAGAATCAATCCGAAACCAGGGTTTGATAGAGATTATTTTGATGCATCTTAGGACAATGCCAAATTTCAAAACTCGAATCGATGCAGAAGCATTTCCAGTTTGAAAAAAGTGACACATTGTTTCATATTAGGCACCATTTGCCTAATATGAAACACTAGGTCTCCTATTATGAAACAGTGTGATTATGTCCTTTTTACAAGTTTCACTTGCATTTTGTTGGAAACTTAAGGCATGAGAGATGGTTAGCAGACATTATAGGTTCATCTAATATCATAAGTGAGTTAAATATAATGAGTCATCCGCCACTGGTCCACTTTTGGTCCATCCATCCATTATCCTGTGTATTTCCAATTGTGACAGATGTTATCATTTTGAATTTTTGAGAGACCATCAGAGCCACAAACTTCTAATTTGGCACAGTGATCATATTTGACAATAGCTTTGATTGTCACTGCGCTGACCTCCATGAAAGGCCAAGGTTACAAGATCAATAACGGGCGATTAAAAAAAAAAAGAAAATAGTTGTAATCTTATTTTAAAACTTGCCAAAGAGAAAACTGATGATACAACTTTTGTCTGCAGCTCTACTAAGTTAACCTCTCATTAAGGTCAAAGGTCACGAGAAGGAAGAAGGCTTTTATTTTAGGTTGTTGTTATTACAGGTACTTTGTATGTGAACTTTGCAATAAGACCCCAGTGGAAATGTTTTGCTAGGGGTTAAACTGTCTATGCATATTAAGTTTATTAGCTCCTTCCAAAGGTCAAAGGGCAGGCATGTCAGCAAGTGTGTTGAAAATGTTCTATGTATAGGGGAATAAAAGCTACTGTATTTAGGTTTTACACCTCAGAAGTAAAACTTGATACAAGCTAGCATTATCGACACAGAAAAGAAAAGGCGAGACTGCCAGTGCTAATATTTTAGGAAGTTTACAAAGAAAAGTAGGTAAAAGCAGTGTCAGGGGAGAGAATTGTGCTGTATCGACCAATGATCATAGATCTAGTTTGATCGAAGCACCCCCCCCCCCCCTCCAAAAAAAAAAAAAAAAAAAAAATAGGAAAGAGGGGTGCACTAAGTAAGTGACTGGAAGCAATGTATACGCCCCCCCCCCCCCCCCCCCCCCCCCCCCGAAGTGGGGCGTATCACATATCCTAGTGTTCCAGCCCCTTGGTGCATGGAAATTTAAATCTAGGTCCCCCAAGGGGGAGGGGGAGGGGGGCTGGAACAGTTGGATATGTGATACGCCAGTCACTTACTTAGGGCAGGTTTAAAGAGACAATCACTAGTTGCACTCGAAAGGTTCCAGAGACGAGCAACAAAGCTGGTCAAAGAATGTAGAAATACGACTTATTTAGACAGACTCAAATACTTTGGATTACATTCCTTACGTGGACGTAGAATACGTGGAGACTTAATCCAAGTTTTTTAAAATTTATAATGGCATCGACGACCTAAATTGGAACGACTTATATATATAAGTTGTTGGCATCCTTCCGTCTCGGAAGACAAGTGCATTTTTGGCTTTGGGCAACGCCTTTGTTAAAAAGTAAAGAATAATTGCACCACAAAATTGCCTAGGTGTTGCCTTTTCAAAATTAGTTAGTCTTCTTCCACTGCAACACCTCATAAAGCTTTAGGGATGAAACCGCGCTGTACTAGTGGTTCTACCAGTAAATTCTGGAGGCGGCTTCTGGTACATGTGTTGTGTTTGCAATTTCAGGTTACGCCGTATGCCTACCTAAAGAGCGCCTCCCCCCCTCCCCCCTCCCCCCACCCTTTGGGGCGAAACCGGTCGTGGGCGGCAAAAACTTTAAATGTACTCAGCAGGTCCAATATCTGTTTGGGAATATTTTCTAGCATCCCCCCTCGGGGGGAGGACTGGATATTCTCCTGCGGAAGGACGGCGGGGCGCCTGGGGATAGTCCGTATTGCTCTATGTAGTAGGTGTTCAGTGGAAGGCTCAAAAGATCTTGTGAGCGATGCAGTCATAAAAAGGACAGCTGATGTCCTGAACACAATGCAAGCTTACCAGCCTGGAATTTCATGGCTTTAGCACAGAATTCTCATAATTTAATGAAAAATTATATATATATATATATATATATATATATATATATATATATATATATATATATATATATATATATATATTATATATATATATATATATATATATATATATATATATATATATATATATATATATATAGTGTGTGTGTGTGTGTATGTGTGTGTGTGTGTGTGGTTGCCACATTCCTTCTGCGATAAGGAAGGTTGCCACATTCATTCTGCGATAATATTTAAAGGCCCACTACCGCCGTAACTGTTAAAAGATACACTTCTATAATACATGGTTACGAAAGGCTACACACAGGTCTATTTAGTGTAAATTTAGACACAGTTTATTCCAGTTCAGAAAACGTCGTCGTAATATCAAATATCGAAAATGTGAGCACCATCCAACTGCAAGAGGTATAGATCCTCATGAGCCCCCGCAGTTGCGGGGGCTCATGAGGATCTACGTCTCTTGCTGACATCACTTTGAATTCACATTTATGGGACGTTTTTGGTTAAAGTCAAATTATGACTCAAAACCACTTCCTGACAAAAAGTTTCTGATGAAGGAGATCCTTAGAAAAGCACTTTTGTGTGTTAACGACATGTAAAAGGGAATCCAACGATTTTGTATACAAAACAGTGCACATTGGAGTGATTTTGGGAAAAATGTATGTAGTCTGCTCGCCAGTTCAAAAGACAAATGTTGATCATGAAGACCTGTGAATTGCTGATTGAAAGGATGTGACGTCACGGGTACGGAGGTTGATGGTGCCTTCGTAGTTAAAAGTGTAGTGAGCACCGTCTTCGTTGTCGGTGGTGATGATGTTGTTGCTGCTGCTACTATTGGTGTAGTTATTGCATGTGGCGCTGCTCCTACACATAGATAAACACATTTATCTTTAAAATATTCGACGTTTCACAATTTAAGAATTTTATAACAAACAAATCAACACCAAAGTCATTAATAAATACTTTTAAAAAGCAGGATCTTTATTAAATTTTTGCAATTACACAGCCATGCGCGGACATACTGCGGCCAACGTCCGCCCGATGACATTTCCTTGCTCTGTACCGACATCACGATCTCGACGCCTCGAAGCTTTTTCGACTGCGACTTCGTTTTGGCGGTTACTTTGGCCATCTACTCACTTACACCATCTATTCATCTCTTTGAAAGGAAAATAGAAAATAGAGGTTGAAAACCCTTTAGTTGGAAACATGCAACACGACGTTTCGGATCAAAGATCCTTCCTTCTTCACGGTGATGTCGAAACAACGTAGAACAGAAAAGAACACACGATAAAAAAGATGGGATGAACCATAACCCACAAAGCCCCTTCTATATGAGAACTGACTTCGCTGTCAAGGGTCTCTACTTTTTTTTTACTACATATTTTTCTCTTTGAAAATGCATCCCACCACTTTTTGGGGACAAATCAAAACAGAGGAACGGATGTGCAAATAGTTCATTGATGGAGAAGATGGGTGCATACCCATTTCGCAAAAGGCCATCGGGGCGACGTAGAAACGGCCGTGCGCGGACCAATGGCGGCCGACGTCGCCCCGATGGTCTTTTGCGCATTTGGTAGTCACCAAACTCCTAGAAACCCAACCCGCCCCTTGTAGCTCCGCCCCTTGTAGCTCCGCCCCTGCACTCATTCATTCTAACAGTTTGAGAACTACTACAGGCGTGTATTCAGTCTCATAAAGTGAATCACCCTTGAACCGATATGTCCTAATCAAAACTCACCGTCTGAAGATCCTCCGCCTGGAATTTCTTCAATAAATGCAGTGATATGCGTATTTGCGTCTACATTGCCTGAAACAGACAGACTACTTATTTGACAAGTGTCCGGATAATTACATTATAATACATATAATAATAATAATGAATTCTTGTATACCGCGTAACCTCGGATTGACTGACACCCGCTTCACGCCGTTCTGAGTACTCCCTGTAGCCACAGGAATCCATCTCCTTCTACTCTGACCCACCCTCCGATCAACACACACTGGCACTCAGAAATAAAGACGGACACAAGGTGATTCCCGCCATTCGTAAGCTCTGTGGTCTGGCGTAGCATAGCTATTCTGAAGAAGAATAGCACGAGCATCGAAATGACGTCACTTCAAGTATCACGTTATGGCATCATTAGTATCAGGACCGTGTGTTCATAGTGACGACTCGATGTTATGCGTCACTGATCATCGCATTACTAACATTTGACGTATCAAAAAATCAACTTTGCAATTTATGTCTACCGTATTTATAAAATACGGTAGACTTTAAAATGGGGCTGGGTCGGAGCTCATTCCGGGGCATGCACATGACGTTTTTGGCGTGCGGCGCAGAAATTCTGGCACAGAAGTAACACGATAAAATTGACGTCACGTCTAGCTACGCAAACCTTGCTAGAGAACGTCGTTTGGGCGCCAAACGCCGTATGTGTGTGTGTGTGTGTGTGTGTGTGTGTGTGTGTGTGTGTATGTGACAGCGACTAAAGCCCGCGTTTGAGGACCGACATTAGGATATTGTCTCTAAAAGAATTATATCGGGACCTTTTTTTTCGATATTTTGAATAAGACGCTCATTGGCGAGAAAATGTCCGTTTCACAAAAACCGATTGATCTACACTGGAGTAAGTAATTTGTCTTATTTTTCTAGATATTGTGCGTATAGCTAAATAAAAAGGACACATTGAATGAGTTTGTTAACCAGCATTATACCTCTAGAACTTTTTGAGTGATAATTAAATTTTTGTTTTTTTAATATGTTGTCACGTTTTTAGGATTAATTTCAAGAATTATATGGGTTAATCTTAAAACAGTTGAATTTGTTTTTGCAAAAAACAAAACAAAAAACAATCTACCAAAAAAAGAAAAAAGAAAAAAATACAGCACACTCTATAAAGTCACCATTCAAAAAGGCATATCAACAATCAAGGATATTGATGGCCTTGCAGGAAGAGAGAAGGAGCTAGCTCAGCTGGTGGTAAATCTGGACAGTACACTAAAGTACAGCCATTGCGTTTAGGATGAAAATCAGCGCAGAGAAGACCAAACTGATGACCAATAACGCCAGTGGCATGGGCACTGAAATCATGGTTGGAGGCCAAAAACTGGAAACAGTAAAGAAATTCAAATACTTAGGAGCCATTGTGACAGATGAGGGATCCGAAAAACCAGAAATACTGTCCAGGATTGCGCAGACGACAACAGCGCTGACAAGACTGAAGACCATATGGAAGGACAGAAACATCACACTCTGCCCCAAGATCAGACTGATGCGCTCCTTAGTCATCTCAGTGTTGCTATATGCCTGTGAGTCATGGACTCTCACAGCAGACCTCGAAAGGAGGATACAAGCCACTGAAATGAGATGTTTTCGAAGGTTGCTTGGCATTTCGTACAGAGATCACATCACGAACGAGGAAGTGGGAAGCAGAATCAGGGAAGCCATCGCGCCCTATGAAGACCTATTAGCCATTTTGAAAAAAACGCAAACTGAAGTGGTATGGGCATGTCACGCGATCAGCAGGGCTTGCCAAGACAATCCTGCAAGGCACTGTGCAAGGAGGGCGAAGGAGAGGAAGACAGAGAAAAAGATGGGAGGACGATAATCTCAGAGAGGACACAACTGAAGCTGAGCGACACACCAAGAATGGCAGAGAACAGAGTGGAATTGAGGGAGCTGGTTGCCAAGTCATCAGTGGTGCCCCAACGGTCGGCAAGACTACGGGATAGGTAGATAGATAGATAGAAATCAACAATCTATAAAGTCAGCATTCAAAAATGCATATCATTCATTCAAGAGAGGTGCTACGCTTACGGACACATACACGCACTCATACACACGCGCGCGCGCATCACACACACACACACACACACACACACACACACACACACACACACACACACACGCACGCACGCACGCACGCACGCACACACACACACACACACACACACACACACACACATACACACACACACTGCTGCTACTAATAGAGATAAAGATAGAGACGACTTCAACATAGCAGGTCTGTGACAAAAGTCATTTGTAGCAGACAGAAAAAAGTTGGGTCTTTAGGGCTCGCCTGAACGCCTCGCTCGAATCCATGTATTCACCGAACGACTTTGTTTTGACGAGAGGGATACGTAGGACTCGAGAGTCGGAAGCTGAGCACAAAGTCTTGAGGGCGTATACAGCTGGAGAAGACTGAAGACTAGAAGACTGAAGGAAACTGTTAAGAGATTTGGCACAAAGCTGCGGTCTGGCCTCGTTTATCCTACAGACTTTATACTAAACGCAAGTATTGTACTCATACTGCTTGTTTTGTGTTTCGGTCTGTTTATATAGTTTTGTCTAAACGTTCATTTGATAGCCCTTTATATATGTATTTTTTTTAATTTCTTTTTTAGGTTTTAACCATTCTCAGTCAATCTTGTCACCATCCTGTTAAAACAGTCGTCGACATTCTGCTTCAACTTTGCATGTCGGTAGCGGTTTTTGTCGCGATGATTCCTGTAGGAATCATCGCGACAAAAACCGTTACCGAACCGTAAAGTGTGAACGCATTGCGGGAGACATGCTGCATTCGGAATACTGCTTTATGCCGTGTATCCGAACGCGGCACATCTCGAGTAAGTTAACATGATGACTTTCCGGGTGAAGTTTTTAACAACTGTAGTTTCTTTACCATGAGCTTTGAAACTGAAGCACTCGTGATCTCCAGCAGCCAAATCACCATTCCAGTCCATGTTCTTTAGAACGTACTCCGTTTTGTTGTGGTTTGCACTTACAACACGCGCCGTCCAGCACTGGGGAAAACCAGATATATAGGTTGTTTGTTTGTTTTGTGGTTGTTTCTTAGTTTGTTTGTTTGCTGTCGGTGGTTGCGGTGATTATTATTATATTCAGCTAAATGATACAACACACAGCCTATATGTGTAAATACTAGTATATTAGTATCAAAACAATGTTCGCTTGAAATCATTCCAAACTATATATATATATATAAAAACATTGTTTTGATATACTAGTATTTACACATATAGGCTGTGTGTTGTATCGTTTAGCTGAATATAATAATAATCACCACAACCACCGACAGCAAACAAACAAACAAACTAAGAAACAACCACAAAACAAACAAACAAACAAACAAACAAACAAGCAAACAAACAAACAAACAAACAGATTACAGACATAAACAGGCATAAAACAAAAACAAAAACTACGAAATTCAAAACGAAACGAAACCTGGAACTCCATCCCTTCCACCCCCTCTCCACCCTACCCCCTCCGTACCTCCACCTCCCTCCTCCTCCCCTCCGCTCCAAATCCCGCTCCCCTCCCCTCCCGCGCGCCCCTCCCCCTCGGCAAGAATAGCAGGAAACAAATGAATAGATTTGAAAGGGTGAGGAAGACTCAATAACGCAAATCAACCCTTTGCGTTTCGGAAGCGGATTTAGTCGCAATGATTCCTGTAGGAATCATCGCGACTAAAATCGCTACCGACACGCAAAGGGTTAAAGAAGTCTAGAATGCTTACAGGGTACAGTCATTTTATGTCATCTGCCTCCCGCCCTCTTCCTGCCCCCACCCCGCCCCCGCCCCCACCCCCATTCCTAGTCGTGTGATTTTATCGTCAGTGGAAAGAGGATCGTAAAATAATTTTTGCACAATAAGACAAAGTCGAGTGTATACGAACAACCATTTATACCATTTGCTGCGTATTTCCACGACTAGGAAAACAATGTATGATTCACCCGACGACTTTTGTGCCACTAGCGACCATGACCTAAAATCTGGCGCGGCGTAATAGGTGACATCACCCATCTTGACGTTTGCGCTTTTGTTTCTGTCGTTTTATGCAGTTCGTTGGGAACAACTGCGAGTTGGGGTTTCCACTATTTGTACATGAATATGCGTACATTTCTTTCTTATTCAAACACTAGACGCTACAGAATTGAGACCTATGTTTGTTGCCGCAGAAGCACACGCGGAAGTTATGAGGTTTCCCGTCCGATCAAGATCGCCGCGTCAATTTTGAAAGCTGTATTCACTGTATAAACTGCTTTGGCAATAGGATTCTCGTGGGGTTTTGCGAAGTTTTCACCCTCGGATATTATCTTTTGGGCTAAATTCTCGCTGAAGCTCGTGCCCCAAACAAATACCCTAGTGTGAAACATGCTCACTCCTGTTGTCTAAGTACTATATACTAAATCATTTCACAAACCGGTGCGATAAACTATCTCTCCTCAGGTCTGCTGTTGTTTACCACGGATACAGTTAATTAGTTACTGGCATTTAACCAACGCGGGAAGGGTAAAAGTGATACAAATTGAGCCAGCAAAAGGTTCAAGCCATCGAGGATGGTATTTGCTGTGTTACGAGATTAAAGGATTATATAATCTTTTACCATTTAACTGCTACTGACAATACCGTTCTGCGTAGTTACGCTTCTTTTCCGCCGAGCTGTATCATCATTAGCAGTGAATGCAATAATAATTAACCCTTTGCGTGTCGGCCCCGGTCCTACTGGATTCATCGCGACTAAAACCGCTACCGACACGCAAAGGGTTAAGCGAGAAGCGTTTACTTCTAGTCTGTCGACTGGATTACTAAACACCAGATGGAGGGTCCAGCCAGTCACAGGCTCAGGGAAGGTGAAACAGGCATCTCCGGACAGACTGGGAGGTGATTGCCACACACTGCTGGGAATGACGACAATGTCACCAGCCACCAGGAATGGTAAAGTGGCTAAAAATACTTTCATGGTCATTCTCAGAGGCAGCATCTGTGAGGGACAAGTTAAAAAGAGGGTACTTTAATTCTTGCTTTCACATGAAGAAAGATTTTCGTAAATTGCGTCGATTTGCACATTTTCGATCATTTCTGTTTAAAAGGAAGTTAATCCTTTGCGTGTGAGTAGCGGATTTAGTCGCGATGATTCCTGTCGGAATTATCGCAACTAAAACCGCTGCCGACATATAGAGGGCTAAACAAATTGCCGCTGGGGTTCAATCAGATAAATCAGAAAAGATTCAAAATGTGGGGGAACGAAAGTAAAAAACCACGACGTTCCTGATCATGGATTGGCTTCAGGCAAAATGGTTTAAAAGTATGTCATCATGATCACATTTTCTCAGAAAAGTTGGTCATACGGACACAACCTCCCCAAAACGATGCGCAAAGGGTTAACAAAATGTCACTCCACTCAGATAGGTAAAACCGAATACACCTTAATAAATCTTCAAAACTTTTACCTGTGATTTCAAATCTTTCGTATTACGCCAGTAAAGTACAAACTGTGTGAAAACCAATCATAATCACCAGACAGCATAAAGTAGAGATAAAGTCGACTGCTATAGTATAGGCCAGGCTATTTTTAGAACGACCAAGAGTTATTCTAGCTTAGTATCTGCGCTCCCATAGGTAACCATGTCTACACTTAAGAAACATAGAATGACGTAGACTTCGAGATTGACCTAACAATGGTGGCACGGAAGTCAACGCGAAGCGGTTTTTTTTTGTTGAGTCATTCAGACAAAATGTGTTTATTATGAATTTCGTGTCTGTTGCTTTTTTGTTGTGTGTGTGTGTGTGTGTGTGTGTGTGTGTGTGTGTGTGTGTGTGTGTGTGTGTGTGTGTGTGTGTGTTGATTTTTTTGGTTTCGTTTTGAATATGACAACAACTTTACAGAACATTATGCATATATACAACATCCCACTATACACCCTAGAAAACATATAGTCATTATTTCCAGTTAAAAGAAAAAAAAATGTTGTTGAGAAAGCAACAAAACATACTCTGCGTGTGGCACTCTTTTTCCTACCTATGGCCTAGTGACCTGCGCGCGACCTGTGACGAAAATCTAAAACACCACTTGGAAACCCCGTAGCATTCTGGCCTATGCTTGGGTGGGAGGTATGATGCGTTGAGGTCACGTGATTTACAGTTTCGCATACCCTTTCCATATAATAAGGGTCTGCGGGCAGATCGGAGATAATCGAGAACTATCCCATCATAATCAGTAAAGTATTACAGGTCGACGGACGCGCACAGTGCGGGAAGGGTCGTCGGGTCTACCACTCACATCAATCGGGGGTTGTACTCAGACCTAATTCCAGGCAGTGATAACTTGCCGTAAGCCGCGCAAAAAACATGGTTGCACAGTTGTGTCAGCAAGAGGCATAGATTCTCATGAGCCCCCGCGACTGCGGGGGCTCATGAGGACCTATATCTCTTGCAGTTGGACTTTGTTCAGGTTTCCTTATTTCGGTCAGATTATGGTGTAATAGCTAGGGACGAAAGGGTTTAACATACCTAGTACATGATTCATGTTATACAAGCTTGATAAACTGTTTGACTTGTTGATACGTCATTACGTACATTTTCAGCTTAACATTAGTGTTGGTGTTGGTGTTATTGTTAGAGTTAGTGTGTGTGTGTGTGTGTGTGTGTGTGTGTGTGTGTGTGTGTGTGTGTGTCTGTGTCTGTGTTTGTGTGTGCATGTGTGAGTGCATGTGTGAGTGCGTGTGTGTGTGTGCGTACGTATGTGTGTGCGTACTTAAGTGACTGCGTGCGAGCGCGCAGGCGCATGTGAGTGTGTGTGTGTGTGTGCGCGCGCGCATATGTGTGCGTGTGTGCGTGTGTGTGTGAGTGTGTATGTGTGTGTGTGTGTGTGTGTGTGTGTGTGTGTGAGTGCGTTTGTGTTTGTGTGTGTGTATGTATGAGTGTGTGTGCGTGCGTCTGTTGTCCGTGTGTTTTGAGTGTATGTGTGTGTGTGTGTGTGTGTGTGTGTGTGTGTGTGTGTGTGTGTGTGTGCGTACCTGCGTGCCTGCGTGCACTTGGGCGCGCGTGAGTGTGTCTATGACAAAAACAATGAACTTTATTTTACAACGCAACAATATGACTAATTTCAAACTTGTAGTTGCTGCTAACTAATCTACTATAACACACATGGCAATAAGTAAGACAATAGATTAACACATAACACAATTTTTTTAAAAAACTCATTAAGCCCTGAAGCACTACAGCAGGAGATGGATCGACCATGATAATTAAAGGGTAGTGCCAGATTAGCTTGGCGCCTGTCGAGGCCAAGCTAATTTGGCATTACCCTTGAATTATCATGGTCAATCCATCTCCTGCAACAGGTGCATAGCTGTTAGATGATGCCTCCAAAATTTGGGAAATATGTGCGTCGGGCTGAATGAGTTAAGACACGCACACACACAGTCACGAACGCAATGAGTGTGTGTGTGTGCGCGTGCGTGCATGCATGCATGTGCTTGCGCGCACGTGTAATGTACTAAGCCTTTATTGATGCTCTGAATATATACCCGGACTTGACACATCTAAAACTGTCCCGCTTTTTGTTGGCAATCATCAGATAACCCTGGACAGCACGCCATTGAAATAATATAGATTCTTATCGAACTGCGTATCATTTTTGCGTATTTAGTTTTGTTGACTCTGCTCTCACATTGAGCAAGAGATGAACAGGCCGACGTAGGCCGCAGTTGGTACGCGCACAGCTGTGTGCGGGCCATCTGCGGCCGAAGTCGGCTCAAGTACCTTTGCTTATTGTGACACGCAGCGATTTTATGACGAACAAACACTTTCTCAAGTTTCACATCCGGCGCTATTTCATTTACTAAACTATTATTCTTCTTTTCCGTCCTGTGCTCTGCCTACCAATTAAATTCTTAAAGGGACTCGCTACAGGCATTAAAGGATCATTAGTTCCAAATGTCTCCTTCATGAATATTTTTAGTATTCGTTTAAAAAATGCTGGGCAAACGGGCTAACTAACGGCGGCCTTAATGCTAAAATTCGCTGAAACAACTGGTAATCAATGTTGTCTGGATACAATTGCTACTTTTCTACCCTTCTTTTTCCCAATCCGTGTGAGCAGGCACACGTACCAGAGGGTTTCTATTGCCTTTTGAGCGATACGGTAGGAACTATTCTGCGCACGCAGGAGAAGAAGAGCAAAAGGGTCTTTTATTATATAATTTTGAAACGCAATAATTTATTTCGCATTTTTGTCCAGCATTATTGTAAGAAATATTGAGAATATTTATAATGGAGATCTTGCGGTCTTTTAACTCTTTTGAGGCGTGCCGCATCCGGATTCGCGGCGTAAAGCCGCGAATCCGGAAGCGGCACGTCTCGAAAGAGTTAATCTTTACCGCCTGTAGTAGGTCGCTTCAGCTTGAAGTCTGAATGTCGTAAAATTAAAGTCTTTTCTGTTCATCTTCTCCTTTATGCGCAAGAGGGTTTCACCGATGAGCACACGTGGCAGTAGAAAACCTCTTTTACGGAAACCTACTCACGTGGGTTGCAACAGACAGGATGGAAAAGTCTTATTGAGAACCTGTTGTATCGGCACATTTTAGCAACGTGAAAACCCGCCGCCAAAATATTCTTCTTGGCTTGACTTCGCAAACGAAGATTCTATAGGGCTTGCCCACGTCGTCTGCAGGCATTTTCGTGGCTGCGGAGGCCAATCCGGGACAGGCAGGTACGACCGCAGTGGCTGCAGGGGAAGGTCTGTTCAGGGTTCTGAGTTACGACAGCTCTGTTTTTTCTTCTGAGCCGCTTGTCCTTAAGGTTAGCTCTGCGAGAGTCCTCAAAGGAGACGGCTGCCTTGTGAATGGTGGAGCGCCAGGTGTCACGGTCCGCAGCAAGCGAAGACCACTGGCGGTGGTCGATTTGGCAGGCACTAAGTGACTTCTTGAGACCGTCTTTGTATCTCTTCTTTGGTGCCCCTCTGTCTCGGTGTCCAGTGGCGAGCTCGCCGAACAGAGTGATCTTGGGTAGGCGATGATCCTCCATCCTGGAGACGTGCCGCGCCCAGCGAAGCTGTGTCCGCAGCAGCAAAGCCTCGATGCTCACAGTTTCCGCCTGTTCAAGGACCTCGACGTTGGTGACATAGTCACTCCAGTGAATGCTGAGGATGGTACGCAGGCAGCGCTGGTGAAAGCGTTCGAGGAGTCGTAGTTGGCTGCGGTAGAGGGCCCAGGACTCGGAACCGTACAGCAGGGTGGTGAGGACGACAGCTCTGTACACGCTGATCTTGGTGCCTTTTTTCAGCTGTTGATTGTGCCACACCCGCTTGAATAGTCGCCCGAAAGCACTGTTCGCTTTTGCCAGCCTGTTGTCCAGCTCCTTGTCCAGCTTGGCGTCTGACGTGATGATGCAGCCAAGGTAGGTAAACTGGTGTACAGACTTCAGTTCGGACT
This sequence comes from Semisulcospira habei, assembly GCA_036245525.1. Taxonomy (NCBI): domain Eukaryota; kingdom Metazoa; phylum Mollusca; class Gastropoda; family Semisulcospiridae; genus Semisulcospira; species Semisulcospira habei. The sequence goes on along the minus strand of BTPG01000001.1, from coordinate 227,772,258 downwards.
CGCCGATGGTGATGTGGGGAGGGCGATGCTCTTCCTTGGGTGCCGGCTGATGAAGGACCTCTGTCTTTTTCAGACTGACCTCAAGTCCAAAGAGCTGGGCGGCATCTGCGAAGCAGGACGTAATGCGCTGCAAGGCTCTCTCTGTGTGTGCAACGAGGGCAGCGTCATCAGCAAAGAGCAGCTCACGAACCAGTTGGTCTAGGGTTTTCGTGTGGGCCTGCAGTCGTCTGAGGTTGAACAGGCTGCCATCGAGACGATACCTGATGTACACTGCGTCGTCGTCGTCGAGGTCCACTGTGGCCTGCTTCAACATCATGCTGAAGAAGATGGTGAAGAGGGTCGGTGCCAGCACGCAGCCTTGCTTCACGCCGTTGCGAATGGGGAATGGTTCTGAGAGGTCACTGTTTAGTCTGACCTGGCCTTGCTGGTCCTCGTGGAGCTGGACGATCATGTTGAGGAACTTTGGGGGACAGCCTAGTCGCTCCAGGATCTGCCACATACCTTGCCTGCTCACAGTGTCAAACGCTTTTGTTAGGTCGACAAACGTTACGTACAGCCCTTTGTTCTGCTCGCGGCACTTCTCCTGAAGCTGTCTCAGCACAAAGACCATGTCGGTGGTACTCCTGTTGGCTATGAAGCCACACTGGCCCTCTGGGAGGTGGTCTTCAGCGATGGCAGGTACCAGCCGATTCAGGAGCAACCTTGCGAGAATTTTCCCGGCAATGGACAGCAGGGTAATTCCACGATAATTAGAGCAGGCAGACTTCTCTCCTTTGTTCTTGTACAGGGTGATGATGACTGCATCACGGAGATCCTTTGGTAGTGTTCCTTTTTCCCAGCAGCAGAGAAAGAGGTCGTGGAGCTTGTTGTGCAGTGCTGGGCCTCCATGTTTCCAGATCTCTGGCGGGATTCCGTCAATGCCTGCTGCTTTGCCACTCTTGAGCTGGTGGATGGCTGTGAGGGTCTCTTCGGCGGTGGGCGGTTCGTCCAATTCAACCTTTAGTGGAAGGTGTGGGATTTGAAGGATGACTGTTTCTTGAACAGTGCGCTCAGCGCCGAAGAGGTCCTGAAAGTATTCCGACCAGCGGTTCAAGATGGAGGTATTATCTGTGAGGAGTGCCTGTCCATCAGCGCTTCGCAGGGGACTTTGTACCAGGTGCCTAGGGCCATACACTGCTTTCAGTGCTTCGTAGAAGCCCCTGTAATCACCGTTGTCAGCGCAGAGCTGGGTCCTCTGTGCGAGTCTGGACCACCACTCGTTCTGGAGCTCTCTAAGCTTGAGCTGGAGACTGCTGCAGATGAGGCGGAAGGCAGACTTCTTCACAGGGCAGGAAGGCTGGGCTAGGTGGGCCTGGTGGGCGGCTCTTTATTTTGCTAGAAGTTAACAGACAGGATGGAAAAGTCTTATTGAGAACCTGTTGTATCGGCACATTTTAGCAACGTGAAAACCCGCCGCCAAAATATTCTAGTGCACCTTTGAACTATCTAATCCTGGTCGATTTCTTGAACGGGTTTTCAGTCTTAACTCATTCAGCCACGACACACCACAGCATGACATGGATCGAGCATGATAGTTCAAGGGTGGTGACAGAATAGCTTGGAGCCCTTAAATGTTCAAGTTGCCCTTTGAAGGACAGTATTAAAATTCTAGAGACAGATCTAGCATGATAGTTCAAGGGTGGTGCCAGACAAATTTTTCGCCCATAGGCGCCAAGCTATTCTGGCACCACCTTTGAACTGTCGATCTGTCTCTAGAATTGTAATACAGTCCCTCACAGAGCAACTTCAAAATTTGGGGATTTCGGTCCTGGGGTAGAATGTGTTAACTTTCATATGCCGACGTTAGACAAGCGTTTCGGCAAATTTCATATTTGGAGAGACAGCACCTGGCAAAGTGAGAAAACATAATCCATCATGAGGTGCCATGAAGGTTTCCAGTACGACAACATGAAATGAAGATTGCAAAGATGGCTGTCGGGGTGTTTATATTTTCACACATCGTTAATCGGGTGCTGTGGCTCATCACACTCTGTTTCTTTTGCATATGATAGGAGCTGAGAGAGGGTATGTATCAGTCGTCGTGGAGGTTTTTGATTGCGCACTACTTTCCTTATAAAACACACGTAATAAGTACGTTAATTTTCATTTGCTGTCTGATGAGAATTTTCGTCTTCAAGTCAGCATCGTGGACTCCGGAAAAAGAGTAAGTAACAAACTGGGTTGCAGAGAACCCTTTGGCTGTCTGTGATTCCTTAGGAATCCAGCAGCCAAGGGATTAAAGTTTCAGTGAATTCAAGAAATGAGGGAGACGACGGGGGGGGGGGGGGGGGGGGGGGGGAGGGAGGGGGGGAGGGGGAAGGGGGAGGGGGTAGGGGGAGTTGGGGGGAGGGGGGTGGAGAGTGGGGAGGGAGAGTGTGGGGGGGGGGGGGCGTGTGTGAGGCGCGACTTGTTCTCATCCTTCGTTGTTTTCTAATCACTTCACCGCCGAAAAAAAAAAGAACCACACAAATGCAAGAGGTAAAGATCATCGTGACCCCCCCCCCCCCCCAAGCAATATTTGTTTTCTTTTCTGGAAGCCGTCCTGTGCCCGTGTGCCTTTGACGGCTGGGGATTTTGGGCGTTGAACTGACAATAATTTCACAAACACAGTCTTCCATTGGCAGTGAGTGGTTTAAGAGGGGCTATGACCCACTCACTCTGAAGATATAGATGGAACCAGTCCTAGCCAACATTGCTACTACAGCTCAATAGTGTGAAGGCAAACGACAGTAAATCTTCTTTGTGGAAAGGAAGATTTTCATTGCATTGCAAAAGACAGTAAGTCCATATTCGTGAAGAGCGAAATTGTCATTGAATCACAACGGAATCTATCTTTTCACATACATAGACTTATGTCCTTTTGCCTTCAGGAAGCACAGCTGGGGGTCTCGTGGGAACGTTCACCCGATCTTGCCAATGGGACCTGAGAAAGGGAGTGTTAACTGCCTTAGTTTATGTTTTATGTTACGCTGGATCTGTGGCCTGTGGTGGGCCAGGCGAAGCAGCGAAGGACTGTTGCACAAGAGGACGCGAGTTCAAATCCGCGTAGCATCGTTACTGTGTCAAGAAAGAAAAAGAAAGGTTTAACTCATTCAGCCTCGACACGCCACAGCAAGACATGGATCGAGCATGATAGTTCAAGGGTGATGCCAGAATAGCTTGGCGCCCATAGGCGCCAAGCTATTCTGGCACCACCCTTTGAGCTATCATGCTCGATCTGTCTCTAGAATTGTAATAGTCTTTCAGTCTTTCAGAGGTCAACTTACAAATTTGGGGATTTTGATCATAGGGAAGAATGTGTTACAGTTGTTTATCATGTGTCCGCGATGTCACAGAGTAATGTGTATACAACGTAGCCATATCCGCTGACAGTTGCACCATATCAATCATCTAATGTAGCTTGGATGCCCTGATGTGCATTTACCTACTTTCTCCATACCCAGTATAGGAGACAGGAATCACATCTTTGAGTCTTTGGCCATTTTCCGTGCACAAGGAAGAAGACCTTTAGTCAAATCTGAGAATGGATGCTCCTACATTCCGTACAGAACATAACTAAGCAATATATGTATAACATACTCGCATTCTGCCTTGTCTTTGTGGGCTTTATTTTCGGCGAACATTACTAAGTAGTATTACAGACCATGAACCTAAGTTACATAGGTAATTTTTGACATATCTAAAATTACCTCAGCAAATCAAGTTATGTGCATTCCGTGTTTGTTATACTACTCAGTCATGCACAGCCAAATAATTATGCCTATGTAATACCAGTACATCAGCAAGATCTTGTCATTGTAGGGAACCATGTGTTCCAGGACGTCACTGTTACTGATCCTGCTGCTGGCGGTTACCGTGAAGACGGTCTTTTGTCATAGCATCTTAACCAACGAACAACTGACTCACGAGAATGCACGACTGGACAAGAAAGTCGAGACGCTGGGGGAAGAGAGAGTGAAACTGACTTTAGGGCTGGAACGACTGACAGACAAAACTGATACACTGACAGAACAGGTGGACACGCTTTCACGGAAGGTGGACAGTCTGGCTGCAGACAAAGTAGCGGGACTTGTTGATGACGTAGAGCGATTGTCCAGCCAGGTAGATCATCTGAACACAACGGTCAATGAGCGTTATCGGACAGGTGAATATTTAAGATTCAAAGCCTTACTCCCCACCCGCTCAAGCTATTAGCCTCTTAACCCCTTCACTGACGAGAAAATAGCAGAACACGATCCAACTGGAAGAGACATAGATCCTTAGGAGCCCCCGCGACTGCGAGGACTCATGAGGATCAATGCTTCTTGCTGAGACCAATTTGTGTCCATGTTTCCTGGACGGTGTTGGCTTTTGGTCGTTGAATGAACCAAGATTTTAGAAACAGAACTGTACGTATGGTGTGCGTACAGTGGCAGGGAAAGGGTTAACCCACTTGTGCATGCAGCTGCTTGTAGTACAGTACCGATAGCTGCATGCACAAAGGATTAATTTATATCAATAACAGGTGCTCATGGGATAAATTTCAGGGGGGGGGGGGGGGGTTCAGTTTTACACCTAGCGTTTTTGCACCTGCAATAGACGATTTCGCTACTTTGCATGTTTGTCCGGGCTTTTAATCCACCGTTTTCGTCGAGACACGCGTAGTATTGACCTTCTTCTGATTTCCGGGCAAAATCTATTTTCAATGCATTGGTCTTACAATAATACAAGCAGATAAGTGACAAGAACAACGTTATCGTTATTTTAATTGTTTAAGCATCGTGTTTGTTCTTGGTCGTTTCAATGATTTTAGGAGTTTGCATTATTAATTTTAAACGCTAACCGACGAAGTAAATCATTCCGTGGCATATAGATAGTGTAATAGCTTGGTATGGTCAACGGCTACTTCCTTCCAGACTTTGAGCACTATCTACTCTGTAAATCTTCCTACAACACTGCTTTATTTTATTTCCCACCAAAAATATACACATATAGGCTACTACTTATGATAGTCGATTGCTCATTCGAGACGCGCTGCATACGGATAATCGGCTGTCCGCCGCGTATCCGGATGCGGCACTTCTCGAATGAGTCATCCATTTGGCTGTCGTTAGCGTGTTTCGTCGATGTGATTTATACAGGAATCACCTTGACCAAACAAGCTTCAGATAGGTAAAGGGTAAGCACCCTTGTGCACGTAGCCATGACCACTGTTTAGAGTACTGATGGCTGCATGCACTAGGGGTTAATTGTTTTGTGCCCAGAGCCCAAACCGAAAAGCTGCGTGGAAGTGAGGAAGTTTGACACGACCAGCGGAGTCCACACGCTGAATGTAAACGGTTATGACGTCACCGCCTACTGCGATCAGACTACCCGTGGAGGAGGCTGGACGGTAGGCCCTACTCTCTTTCTAATGTGTCGTTTTAAATGAAATTGACACCTTGGGCATGCGACCACCGGCACTTTAACTCACTGAGCCCAACAATCAAGCTTCGTAATTTATGTGAGCCCTTTTGTCCAGCATTATTGTAAGGCATACTTAACTAAGAACATTTATTATAAAGGAGACATTGCAAACTATGGATCCACTGGTATAAGGAGCATTCAAATTAAAAAAAAAAAATCAACGAAATAACATTGTTCCGCGGGGGCGGAACAATGTTATTTCGTTGTAAATGTACATATTTTATAAATTTGTAAACTCGCTTGGGAATACAGCTGCCGGTACTGTAGATACCTGTTCTGGTTGCTGCATGGTTAGATGTACGTACAGATCTCGTTGTGTGTGTGTGAACAATGTTGAATGATTTCCGTATTACGTATATCATATCTAATCTATCGACGCTTGGCACATATTATACGCTGTGTAACCCCTGCAAGAGGTGTAGAGCTACAGCTGAGGGGCTCATGACGTCCTATGCCTCTTCTGAAACCGCTCTGTATCCATGTTTATGTAAAGGCGGGGAACTTTGACGTTGGACATCAAATGATGCCAAAACGTCAAGCTGCGTTCACTGGCAGGGAAGGAGCTAACTCACTTTATTAACTCATTTAGACCCGACACAACGCAGAAAGACGTCGATCGAGCATGATAGTTCAAGGGTAATGCCAGAATAGCTTGGCGCCCATAGGCGCCAAGCTATTCTGGCATCACCCTTGAACTATCATGCTCTTAAACATTTGGGGACTTTGGTCCTGGGGCAGAATGTGTTAACCAGAAGTGGTAAAAAAAATATTAGATGAAAGTGGACTAAACCGTCCACCAGGTTAAAGCCAGATGTCTTAACGTATTCAAAGCGCTCCGCATCAATAGCTGCGGAAGTGTTGTATAGCGTGGCTATACAGCAACACTAGAACTGTATTGATGCTGGGCGCCTTGGATGAGTTAGCCCTCTGTCATGACAGTAATGGAAGATTTCTGACTCAAACCTGACCGACTCTTTCAGTCCATTTTTATGCACACCAAAACCGGTTTGCATGTCACGTGCAGGTCATTCAGCGTCGGGAGACAGGTGACATTGACTTCTATCGCAACTGGGACGCTTATTTGAGAGGCTTCGGGAATCCAGTTTCCGAGTATTGGCTTGGTATGTGCACCACCCCTGCCCCCCCCCCCCCCCTCTCACACACACACACACACATATCTTTTTCTCTCTTTCTCTAAACGTTTGGTCCAAACAACAACAACAGTAGCAACGAATACGTTCTCGTAAGTTGGGCAGTGCTGATTGCATAGGTACAATAAGTCGGACTCGATCGTTTGGAAATGCGGTTAACCGCTTTATTTTCGCAGCACAGCGATCATCGTTCTGATGCACGAAGCATGCAGGTCATTTGACAACTTTGTTTAGGTAGATATCCCCGCAAAGATAAACTTTCCTAAAAAGAAATCTGAAAAACAAATAACATTCAGTGCCTCTAATAAGACTAATTATGTCTAACTCTTATGATTTGCTGAGTCTGATGTACCGATCCCCCCTCCCCCCCCCCCCCCCACCACCACCAAAAACAAAAGGAGAAGAAGGAAAAGAAAGAACAAGCTGTTCTTCAGTACACTACTAGAGTCTCTATGGGGCATGCCAATATTTCAACCTCAGGGAGCAAGCCGACTTCATATGCATGTCTGTGACGTTTCAGGTTCGAAAGCTTGGTCAGCTGGAAGTAAACAAGTATCTCTTTGTGCTGTTCTACATATATATCTAAGGCACATTAAAGCACTCAAAATCAGCCATTTTATAACAATTTTCTATTTTTGCGACTACACAGCAAATCGCACAAGTTAAGTGAAAGTGAATTTTATTATGCCAGCTGGCACTGTGTGCGTGTATATGCCACGTGTTGTTTATCCACACTTATATATCTGCGTTTCTCGCACAGAACGGTTATCTGTCTTTCAGTTAATCTGCACAAGTTTCAAGAATATCCTTTCTAGCCTCTGGCAGTGAAATGTTTAATACTCGTAATTTAACAGGACTTTAACAGGACTTTTCGGACGCTGGTACAGTGCACATAGCGCAAGTGGTCAATTTAAATACATAGTAAGACAAGTTCAAAAGCCAAAATGTACTGTATCTGCCAGCGCTTTGGTAAACTATTTGGTTTGTGAGATTTGCTTGTTTTGTTGTGCACGTTTACCCCCTTGAGCATGCAGCTGCCGGTACTGTTCACAAATCCGTGGCTACATGCACGCACTAGAGACACTATTCACAGTACTGGCGGCGAAAACTTACCAAAATCGGCGAACAAGAGATTTGTCACACTTGAAAATACTCATTATAACTTGTAAAATACTTTATATTATTTTGTACTGTTTCAACTGCTGATAAACCATTGATCTTTCCTTTGTACAATTTGACAATAATTTGCAACATAATCGGATAAATAGATGTGTTTTGAATGGTATCAAGACACAAGCCAAATCAGCAGCGAGCATAGTCTAGGACAGTAATAAATCTCCATTAACTCCTAAACTGCAAGACGTTTTTGAACCACAACTTCAAATTCTTCTAGTCTTACGCCGTCGCTATCATAGTGCAGCAGAACAGGGAATAAGTTGATCAAAGTCCAAAATATAATAAGAAATAATATATAATAATAATAATAATTACGGTATTTATAATGCGCTTATCTTATAATAATTATAACTCTAAGCGCGCACTCACAACTCGCGCACGCACGCGCACGCTTTAGACGACTCACGTACCACAAATAGTGAAATACATTACGACAGTCAGCTTGGGGTGGGGAGTGTGGTGATATAGTGCTAGAACTGTTGAAACAGGTGAGTTTTGAGGGCGGACTGGAAGGAGGAGAGAGAGTGTTTCTGGCGGAGAGAGAGAGTGGGAGAGTGTTCCAGGTGGATAGACCGTATACCGAGAAGGAGCGGGGGCCGAAAGTGCTGAGTTTGGTGTGGGGGATGTGGAGACGGAGAGGGTCAGAGGCAGAGCGGAGGGAGCAGACTTCCTTGTAACGCACGCAGACTTGCCCCAGTCGCACGTACAGACTCTCGCACAACAGACGCATACACCGCCACTGACTCAGACGGGCGCATGCACGCGGTAAAACTCAACACACGGGCTTTCTTTCTAACGAAGACGTTTATAACAGATAAACAATAAAAGATTATCACAAATATGTACACCACATCTTCCCCCCTACAAGCACCTCAACACCACACACATGCACACAATATCAATGCCAGGCTAGGTAGTTGTCTCTCACAATCCAACCTGTTTTGGTGTTCTCGCCTGGTTACGTCCAGTCCTTTTACGGCTAGGCGTGCAAGTCCTTTGTCGTACACTCCCGAGTCGTCCCTTTTCTTGTACCGTGGACGTCCTCGTAACTCGCTCTGTAGCGCAGTCCTTGCTGTGACCCGGGTGTCTCGGCACCGGTCACTCACTCCCTGAGTGAAGAGATGAAAAGATGACCTCGCAATAGGTCCCTGGTGACTGACGTCTCGGCGTCCGTCGCTCCAATCTCTGACAAGCACTCTGAATAAATAATAAGGTCCCAAATCATAACACTTGCTAAACACACACATATTGGATATGAGATACATTACGTAACCTGGCTGATACAAATAACTCACACGTACATTCACACACACACGTGCTTCATAACCCGACTACTTTCGTAACACCCCATATCTGTCACTACATTGAAACAGACTATAACCTGACACACTCTCTATACGTTCTTTCATACATTGGAAAAGACTATACTTAACCACGTACTACCTTCATAACGATTTAGGCCTACCCACCTCACATTCCTTAGTTATCCATCTCGGTAAATAACTACATAAAAAACACGGGTTGCCTCAACAAATTCCAAACCAACATACTGAACCAAACCAGTCAGCACTACACAACTGAATTAACTCCTACTAACGCATACTATCTTTAACGCAGTAACCATCAATAATTAATATAGAAACACAGCTGAATTCTAGGTTTCAGAGTTTTGGAATACGGGCTAAGGTATCTCACACACGTCTGTCCACACTGACAGTAAAGCCCCGTACTAACGTTCCTACTGCTCTGTTCGCCTGAGCTCACTAAAACTCCCCGTGCTAACCGTTTCTTAAAGATCCCACGTGGACCACGTGCCTCACGGAATATCGTCACAAAACAAACCGCTAACACAAACTGTACCGTATTAAACCCACTGTGTGAACCCTATGCGTGAGCATAGAGTTTCATCACAATCATTTCGTCGAAGTACAAAACGTCTGCTGTAAAGTTCACCACATTACTAACGCCGAAAACTAAGTTTATCAAAGAGCAAAACAACTAAATTTGGTCGAAGTAAAAAACGCCTGCTGTAAATCTCCATGTTCGCCACATTACTAACGCCGAAAACTCTGCAACCACGTGGTATTTTTTATCCAAACAAAAATCAATGGAGAGTGTATTGCTCCTACTGTGCATCATTGCAGTTATGAAGGGAGAGATTTAAAAGTTTCCAAAATACCTTGATGCAAATTTTTCAGCTGATCTGGTTTCTAAACAACATGAGTCCTGCCTAGAAGGTTAATTAGTCACCCAGTTCCATCCACTAGAATGTTGTCGCGAAAACTGCCGGAGCTTCACTGCTTGTCAAACGGCCTACTACAGCCCCCCCCCCCAACCCCCACCCCCCTCTCCCCGGTAAACTTTGAATGTCGTAAAATGAAAGACTTTTTTCTGCTGTTCTTCTCTTTTGTACGCAGGACAGTTTACTTACAAGCGGCAGTAGAAAACCTCTGTCACATGAATTGAAAAAGTATGATAGAAAACACTATGTTGAGGAAAGACGACATTGATATCTGTTATATCGGTGAATTTTCGCAATCAAAGCCCGCCAAGGAGCAGATAGTTGGCACCTCTCTAAGCATGAAGCCAGCAAAGAACATAGATGCACGATTGATGCTGCAGGGGCTCATGAAGATTTGTATCCTGCATTCTAAATATTGCTGTTTGTGCCCTAACTGTGAAGGGGTTAAACTATAGATGTGAGTTTGGCGGACAGTGTCGTATAAATCATGACTTGCCTCTTCAAGAGAACATCCCAACGATAAACAAACACGCTTAGACAAGACAAGGAAAAAGATAATTACAAAACAAGACGAAGACAATTAACACAATTTATTAATAGTTCGATTTTAAATCCTAAATATTAATACGTTGACTCTAATTGTCTTTTCTAGCATTTTACACGCTTGGCGGTCGCCTTTTTGGTTTGGATATGTATAAAGAAATTACTAAGCGCTGGTCAAACAAAGAGTTAGATCCCTTGACCCGTTTGTTTGTCCAGCGCTTCGTAACTTGTACGTGGACAAACATAAAATCTGTACAGGGCTGGAGAACATACATCAAATGACCAAAACAAGAAACTACAAGCTCCGGGTAGACCTGACAGCGTTTGACGGGGAGACTGCCTATGCCGAGTACGATCAGTTCTATGTGGACGCCGCCGATCAGAAGTACACACTTCACGTGAGGGGATACTCGGGCACAGCAGGTATGTGTGTGTTTCTCTCTCTCTCTCTCTCTCTCTCTCTCTCTCTCTCTCTCTCTCTCTCTCTCTCTCTCTCTCTCTCTCTCTCTCTCTCTCTCTCTCTCTCTGTGTGTGTGTGTGTGTGTGTGTGTGTGTGTGTGTGTGTGTGTGTGTGTTTCGCTTGATATTGGTATTTACGTCATATCAGTTCTAATTGTATTTTATGTATACTAAGCTCATCTGGTTTTCCCAATAGGTTTATCTCATTCATCACCGATTAACCGCAACAAGTCATGAATCGAGCATGATAGTTCAAGGGTGGTCCCAGAATAGCTTAGCGCCTATAGGCGCCAAGTTATTTGGGCACCGCCATTGTACTATGATGCTCTATCTATCTATAGAATTGTAAGAGGGCAACTTCAGAATTTGGGATTTCGTTCCTGGGGCAGAATGTGTTATGACTACTATAAATTTGCGTTATCCAACAGCATGTTTTATTAGCTCCAGCTTAAAGCCCCGTGGTACCTTGCGATTCTTAAGCCGAGTGAAACATGCGCTTAACCCCTTCACTGTCAGCGGACGCACTATTACGTCTTTGAAAGAAACACTGAATATAGGAAGAGAGATAGGAAGTGAACATCACCCCCCCCCTCCACCCCCAGCCCTGCGGCGGATTGAAGACCACATTAAATGTTGTTCAAATTTTGTTCGGAAGACTATCACCTATGAATACGAACCATAGGTGTTTACCCAAATTAATACCGTATTGAATGTAAAAGGACATGTACTATGGTCATATTACCCTTCTTTGGGCCCTATACTTTGCTTTTGGGGGTTGGTGTTAACGATGCAGTTCCCATAAAAAAAGAACTAGATGACTGGTATCTTTGGAAACAGAATACATTTACTAACCTTTTACAATGATTTCATGTACAAAAGGCAAAATGGTGACGTCACCGCTGCGCCATCTTTTTAGCTTTCATTATCCTAGAAATAGCATTCTTGCCAATCTTTCACATACTATGTTGAAAACATATATACCAATGTTATGATAATTATATTATCAATGGAAACGTAAGCGACTTCGACTGGTTACCTTGAAAGGTGTTATTTAAAGGTCAAGGTCACCTAAAGCTGTATTTTACGACAATAAAACCAACATATTTTTGAAAAGTTATAACAAAAAATTGCTAAAAGTGATAACATGTAAGGTTATTGCTATAAATAGTTGATAAACGATTAGATGTGACCTTCACGAAGGTCAAGATGGTAGTTTTCGAAGAGTTTGTAAGAATATTCAGTTTACTATAGGGCTCAAACATTTGCTCTGATGTTAGGACGATCTGCTCACAACACGTAACGGATCTCTTATTACTGAATCATATTCTGTTGAGTTGAGACAACCAGAAACATTATAATATGATTAAGGTCAAGGTCCCTCGCGCTGGGACCATATGGCGTTGAGGCGCGTCCCCTGGGTGGTGGATAGGGGGTCCTTCGTGAGAGGGGTGCACCGAATGAAATAAGGTGCCGTGAACCAACATGGTCTAAGGGAAGGTGACCCCGACAGAAAACCCCTGGTCCTCCTAGTAAGGGGGTTGGGCGTGGGGGTAGCTTCCCCACCCTGCAAAAAAGGAAATAGCTACAAAAACGCCGACGAAAAGCCTAACAGTAATTCCTTTCCTGGAGGAGGAAGGTTCTTCTACCAGAAGACTTATGACGTCCTGTGGTGAAAGCCGGAAGTCTTCGGAAGCCACAGGACCGAGCCGCCTCTCTCTATCCAGGGATACAACCATGGGCACATGGAACGTCAAGACCATGTACCAGAGCGGCAAGGCCGCCCAGATAGCAGCGGAAATGCAAAAGTACAACCTTTCCCTGCTAGGTATCAGTGAAGCCAGATGGACGCAGTCTGGCCAGAAAAGGCTGTTAAGTGGGGAGATGATTCTGTATTCAGGTCATGAAGAGGAGAATGCCCCTTATACAGAAGGTGTAGCATTCATGCTGTCACCAGTGGCACAGAGAGCGCTGATGGGCTGGGAACCTCTTGGGCCAAGAATTATCACAGCAGCCTTTAGAACCAAGAAAAAGCTCAAGCTGAACGTCATCCAGTGTTATGCGCCCACTAATGACAGTGACGAGGAAGAGAAACAAGAGTTCTACGACCGACTCCAGAGTGCCTTGGACAAATGTGCGGAGCGAGACATCACCATCGTCATGGGCGATTTTAATGCCAAAATAGGGGAGGACAACACCGGATACGAAGAGGTGATGGGGAGACAGGGACTAGGCTTGGAGATGAGTGAGAACGGGGAGAGGTTTGTAGACTTTTGTGCTCTAAACCGACTTGTCATTGGAGGCAGCATCTTCCCACACAGAAGAATACACAAAGCAACTTGGGTCTCACCTGACCATACAACAGAGAACCAAATAGACCATATCTGCATTAGCAAGAAATTTAGAAGATCCCTTCAAGATCGAGTGAGGAGGGAAGCAGATGTCGCCTCAGACCACCATCTGCTTACCTTGAGAATGAAGCTCAAGCTAAAGAAAAGCCGCGCAGAGACAACAAGAAGACAGCGCTATAATGTAGGCCTCCTGAGAGAAACTGGAGTTAGAGAAGAGTTCAAACTGGTGCTGTCCAACCGGTTTTCAAGCGCTACAGGATCTAGTAAATGAAGAGGAGGCGGTCACCACAGAGCAGCAGTGGAAGGCAGTTAGAGAGGCGCTGAACTCAACCTGCAAAGACACTGTAGGGTTCAGGAAACACCATCACAAGGACTGGCTGTCGGCACAGACCTTGAAGAAGATAGAAGTGAGGAAGCAGAAGAAAGCAGTTGTCAACAACAGTCGCACGAGAGCAGCCAAAGTAAGGGCACAGGGGGAATACTGGGAAGCCAACCGCGAGGTGAAGAGGAGTATCAGGGCAGACAAGAGGGCCTATACAGACAGCCTGGCAGCAGAGGCAGAAAAGGCAGCAGGCAGCGGCAACATGAAACAGCTCTACGACATTACCAGAAGATTGTCGGGCAAGTATGGCCATACAGAAAGACCAGTAAAAGACAAAGAAGGCAAGCCTATTGCAGACAGAGCAGACCAACTCGACAGATGGGCCGAGTATTTTGAAGAGTTACTGAACAGACCTAGCCCACCCGACCCCCCAGACATCCAGCCGGCAGAGACCGACCTACCCATCAGCTGTGACAGACCCAGCCGGGAAGAGATCAGAAGAGCAGTGGCATTTTTGAAGAACGGCAAAGCAGCAGGCCCAGATGGCATCCCAGCGGAGTCTCTGAAAGCAGACCTAGAGACAACAGTGGAGATGCTGTACCCACTGTTTGGAAAGATCTGGGAAGAGGAGGTGATGCCGGCTGACTGGAAGGAGGGGTACCTAATCAAGCTTCCCAAGAAAGGCGACCTCAGCAAGTGTTCCAACTACAGAGGAATCACCTTGCTGTCAGTACCAGGAAAGGTCTTCAACAGGATCATCCTGGAGAGAACGAAGAGCTCCGTTGACCCCCAGCTGAGAGACCAGCAAGCAGGATTCTCCGCATCATTGTGGAACAGTCTCTGGAGTGGAGCTCCCCGCTGTACGTCAACTTTGTGGATTATGAGAAAGCATTTGACAGTGTGGACCGAGAGACTCTGTGGAAACTCCTACGACACTACGGTGTACCCACAAAGCTCGTCCGCCTGATCAAGAGCAGCTACGATGGCATGACATGTCGCGTGATCCACGAAGGGCAGTTCACCAGGGAGCTCCAGGTCAGAACTGGTGTCAGGCAGGGGTGTCTGCTGTCTCCGTTCCTCTTCCTACTGGCCATAGACTGGGTCATGAAGATGACCACAGAGCACAGACGAAGTGGAATACAGTGGACACTGTGGACACAGCTTGACGACCTCGATTTTGCAGATGACTTGGCATTACTGTCCCACACTCATCAACAAATGCAGGACAAGACCACGAGGCTTGCTGACATCTCGTCCCAAGTGGGCCTCACCATTCACAAACAGAAAACAAAGACAATGAGGCTGAACGCAACCAGGGAAAATGGCACCCCGTTGGAGGAGGTGGAGTCCTTCACCTATCTCGGGAGCATCATAGACAAAAAAGGCGGCACTGATGCAGATGTCAGAGCACGAATCGGTAAAGCCAGAGCAGCCTTTCTCCAGTTGAAAAAAGTGTGGAGTTCCAGAGAGCTGTCACAACACACCAAAGTCCGGATTTTCAACTCCAATGTAAAAGCAGTTCTCCTATATGGAGCAGAGACTTGGAGATTGACAAAAACCACAGTCAACAGAGTACAGACCTTCATGAACAGTTGCCTTAGAAGAATTTTGAAAATCCACTGGCCAGAGAAGATCAGCAACGTCAGACTCTGGGAGAGAACAGAGCAGATAACAGCAGAGAATGAAATTGGGCGAAGAAGATGGGGATTGATCGGTCACAGTCTGAGAAAGCCAGCTTCCAGTATCACTAGGCAGGCATTGTCATGGAACCCCCAGGGAAAGAGGAAAAGAGGTAGGCCGAGAAACTCCTGGCGTCGAGACCTCCAAGCAGACATCAAGAGACTGGGAACTACCTGGAGTAGAATCGAAGGAGAAGCACAGGACAGGAGTTGCTGGAGGTCTCTCGTCGACGGCCTATACCCGGGTAGGGGTGACAGGCGTAAGTAAGTAAGTAAGTAAGGTCAAGGTCACAAAATGTACAATTTTGCATTTAATCTCATAAGTTAAATGCTCCATGGTCCTAAAATTCTCTCTCTCTCTCTCTCTCTCTCTCTCTCTCTCTCTCTCTCTCTCTCTCTCTCTCTCTCTCTCTCTCTCTCTCTCTATCTTATGCACAGAGTATAAGCTGATTATGGCGGCACCACCATACTTCCGCTATGCCAGTCACACGCTCCACTGCGGCCAGCTCAAGACTGTCTTTAGAAAAGATAATACTGACTAACGATCCAATTGAAGTGACTTTCGAAACTGAGGGCTGGAAGATACCCCTGTGGAGGAGAGCCCTACACAAATTCTATGGCGAGGAGCCTATGCCGCCTGGTATAACCCTCTCACGGAGAGACAGAGATAAAGACCATGAGGCGTTGAAAACCAGTGTTCCAATCAGCCCGCTCTACCATAGTGAACTATATGACACTATCATTCAACTGTTAAATGGCACCCGGAAACTAATTACAGTAACACTGTTCTATACCACCGGGACAGGCCCAAGGTAACTGCTGCAAAACTTGGGCTGAGGACGAGTTCGGCGCACTGAGGGACAGCGTTGCCAAGATGGCCAGCGCTCTAATCTCCCAGCCTTCTCAGGCCGGCCCTTCGCCCCCTCTTGCCGTTGATCCTGTCTCGGCTCGGTGCAGCTCAAGCGATGAAGTGTCCGACACCGCAGCGATCTCCGGACACCTGTCCTCGACGCCCTCCAGTTCGCCAGGTGTCTCTGCCCAGCCAACCGCGGAGAAATCCCCGCTGACCTGCGATTCGACCCTCACCGTCCGTCCAGCGGGCGAGGATAATCCCATTACCCAACCTAGCGGGACCTCTTCCTCCATGGGCCCTATTATCCCCCGCCGGTCAACACACTGGCGCAACCTGATCAGGTCACGCCGCGCCCTGATGTCATCAGTCCTCTCGGCGCTGATCTCATCACCCCGGCATCTTTCGAGCTCTCTGCGCTGTGTCATGGGCCTGTACTGGAGTGGCTGCTCATGATGCAAACCACCATCCGCACACTACAGGCAGAGCTATATCTGACGCGGAGAGAGACTGTCAGAAGTGAAAACTTGCTGTGTCTCCTTGTCTGACAGTCAGGCACTGCTCGACAGTCTCGCCCGTGACAGTGACGTCAAACTGAAAAACTGTTCCAGGGCGACAGACAGATTTGTCACTGAAGCGATCAACTCATCGCTAGAGCCGGTGACAAAAACACAGCAAGCCCATAATGACGGCTTGAACCAGCTGACGTCCGCCAAAGACAGCCATGCCAGCAAGCTACATGACATGGAGCAGCAGCTTAAGGCACTGAGTGAGGGAGCAGAGTCAAACGAACCCAAGCCTGTTCTATCCGCCTCTCCCATCACCACATCCAAATCATCCTCCCTGAAGTTGACATCCCCCATTTCCCCCAAATCTTCCGGTAATAGTACTGTTCAGTACACCCCCAACACTGACGTCATCGTCGAAAACATGTTTGCTGCCCTGTCAAATGGCGAGGGGAAGCAGCAGGCGCCTTGTGCTGGTACTGACAACGGTGCCGCACTCAATGCTGCCACCGACTCCCGTGAGACTAGTACCTCAGAATCACCGGTCACCCCGCTGGACAATCTGCGAGCCCAGACCATCAGGCCCGACGTTAACACGCTCCTCATCGGCGACCCTGTCCTGAAAAGGGTCGATGCCAGGAAGATGCCTGTGGACGGCGCTGTCGTGCAGAATAATTATGTCGGTGTCGGGGCTCAGCGTCAGCGAGCTGGCGGAATGGCACGACGCATCCGCAAAGTTGTGTTTCACGTCGGCATCAACAGCTGCATGCAGCAGGGCCCTGTCACCAAGCCTTTTTGGATACAGCTCCTCCGTCTTCTGGCCTCCGTTTTCCCCAATGCCCGCATTCAGGCCTCTGCCATCATGCCCCCGAGAGGTCAAAACCACCCCCTCTTTGCTCCCGCCTCCATCTCCAATGACGCCCTAAGGAGGCCTGTGAGCAGATGAGGATTCTGTTCACGGAACACACCTCCATCTTTCTCACGGTCAACAGAGCCCCCCGAAAGAAGCTCTACCAGAACAGCACCCACCCGAGTACTGTTTGTGTATGTGTGTGTGTGTGTGTGTGTGTGTGTGTGTGTGTGTGTGTGTGTGTGTGTGTGTGTGTGTTTCAACCGCCCAAATAGCGCACGCAGGTGATTTAAAAGGGAAAATGTTAACAATGTACGATACCGTACACACTGGATATCAAAAAGCGCTCCTAAGATCGCCACAAGTGTTGACTCATGCATATGGCTGTTTGGGCTTATTGGACGGTCTGCTCGGCTGTTGGCCTACCACTTGCGATATTTGAAAAAGTGCTAAATGTCTTTTAGCATAGCAATAGTACTGTTTTTACCGACAGCGTCTGTGTGATTAGTTCTCTTTTTGTCTGACTAGTCTTGAATTGTACTGTCTATCAGGATGTTATTATGTTATATTGAGCAGCATCTTGCTTGATATAGTGCCGATAACAGTCAGATGTGATTATCTCGTCAATTTCACTTGTCAGTCCAGCGACTCGCACGATTCCCAGCGTCTTTTCTCCGTTCTTGTGTGTGTATAGTATATACAATTTGAGCGTTCATGCACACTAAGAAGTATTTTATTACTGCTACACATAAGACCTACGCTCGGCAGGAAAAGACTAAATCCTTTAATGGACAATACATTTCTTGAATCTTGAATCTTGACTTTTGATTACGAGACTCGAATCAAAATGTGCGAGTCGTAAGACAAGGACATTTTATTTGGGTTAAGCAATCACATCTGACATCTGTCGGTTATCGGCACTATATCAAGCAAAATGTTGCTCAATATAATTTATGTACCCAGTCCAAAACAAAACTGTGCCTGGCGTCATTCGTTTTGCGGCTGATTGCGGTGTTCAGACAAAACACATAACTGGCATACGTCTGCATATCGCTTTCGACTCGGCGCGTAGATTTCGTCTGTCGATATAAACATCCAGTGCATTGTACAACCGTGCGAGTTACAGAGTAAATTCTACTTGTAACTAGATCACGCATAATTTCGGAAAATGCCAGCAGGTTTGTTTATTTACTTCTTTTCTCAGGTTGTCGATATCGCCATCTGACATCTCGTCAATTTCACTTGTCAGTACAGCGACTCGCACGTCCCCCAGCGTCTTTTCTCCGTTCATATGTGTGTATAGGAAATAAATTTTGAGCGTTCATACACTCTTAAAAGTATTTCATTACTGCTACACATAAGCAGCTTGTTAATGTTGCGGTATGAGCATATTTCGCGTTTCCGTTTTGACTTTTTATGCGAGTATCATCAAGACCATGTCTTCTTGGCGCACAAGGGATTTTGGGAAAGAAAGTATATCAAGCAAATTCATGAATATTAATTTGTTTGTTATAGAATAAATCAATACATGTGTCAAAGAAGGGAAAACTATATGGAGTGGGTACATACGCTGCTATGATCTGCCATACTGTTATATTTTTTATTAGGAACATAGATAGCTCAGTTCAATACTGACATAGTCTAGAAGTAAAATTCGGAATACATGTGTTGGCCCTCATGATCATAACAGAAAAGACACATCCCTAAACCGGTTGTTGTTTTGATTCCACATGCCCACATTTCAATCGCAAACCTTACCTCGACCACCCATTCCTTAACAGCACGACTCACCGACATACACACGCGTACGCACGCACGCACACACACACACACACACACACACACACACACACATACACACACACACACACACACACACACACACACACACACACACACACACACACACACACACACACACACACACACACACACTAATTAACAATGATCCCGACATTTGAACTGTTACTGCATAGGAACTGGTATTAGAATCCCCTCATTCATCCGCCGGTTTGTCAGTGACGTAAGGGAAATAGATGTTTTATGCAGCTCGTATTACTGACAGGCCCCCTAATAGTCTATACGCTTATTCTTTCATTTTATTCCGATTTTGACAGCACAACTGTCATCAGACATAATTGTAACCTCAGTCTTAAACTAATTAAAAACATAATTTAAGCTGTGTGTGTGTGTGTGTGTGCGTGTGTGTGTGTGTATTGCCTCGCAGCTCCCTACCCCCCCTCCCCCATTCTCACCCACCTGCCTCAATTTTTATTTATGCCCAGCTTAGACGTAGTACTCACACTCTTAGCATAAACTGACAAATTTCCACCACACTTCAAGCCTGAAAAATTACAAGAACTTTAGCGAAAAAATTCGTATTCTGGAAACCTAGTGAAAATTCATCTCCTTTAAGCTCACTTTACTATTATTTGACGTCACCAGATTTTACAAACTGCGTAAATATGAAGTATACATATCTTACTGGAAGTGTTTTAGCATATAAAAAGTCGTTTGTGTGCGTTTAATTCCACTAATCATGGAAGGAGTTCATCAAAATACCGCACCTAAAAAATGGTGCCATATTCATACGGTCCAAATATGGAATGCCATGACGTCATCGCGTACAAAATAAGAATATGAACAAGTTTATTATTTTCTGAAAGCCCGATCAAGGACGAACACGCCGATACCAAATAATAAGTATTTTCTTGTAGTTATCATAGCTTTACTGTCCATCTAGTACCCCTACCTCCCAAAATTATGACCTTTTTGGGGGCTGGATTCGGTCAAACTCTGTGGTATCTTCGATGCGGTGTTTATTTTGGGCAAACACCTAAGAAGCTACGTGGTTTGGGATAGACTTTCAGAAAAAAACCATAGTATCCGATTCTCCGAAAGGGGAGGGGGGGGGGGGGGGTTCTACGGAGGGCCAAAGGTCTAATAATCAAATCAGCCCAAGAAACGCGAATGCGAATAGGGTCGGCAAGTGGCAAAGACCACAATGAGCCACCTCATCTGTCGGGGCTCATGAATTCATCTGCGAGGGCTCATGAAGTTCTTAGCCTCTTGCAGTTTGGTGGTGTTCACATTTTTTAATTAATACCTAGTTTATGGTAGTAGGACAGGATGGGGTTGGGTGGAATAGGCATGAATATCCTTAGCCCTGGCTGATATGGTAGGGCAGCATAGGGCTGCTAAGTTATGTCTCAACCCGTAGCGTATTGTGACTTTCCCTTCATTACTGAAATACGCAAGGCGCTGTACAGCTGAAAGCTCGGTTAAAGCGACCTGCTCCATGGCGGGCTTTGACTGCTTGATCAATATGCTGATACAGCTGGTTTTCAGCGTTATATTGCCTTAACTAAAACTTGTATACCCTTCTTTTCACACGTAGCAGATGTTTTCTACTGCCCTTTGTGCACATTGGTGGATCTCTACAGCGTACAAATGAGAGGAAAAGGAGAAAAGTATTTTTTACGACATTCAATGTACAGCATCATTGTAAGACATACTCAGAAATTTTGTAAAGGAAATAATAATATTGCGAACTACAGTGTATTTCGCTTATAGGAAGGTCGGATATGACAATGATTTTTCAGAAGTCCCGACAGCACGATTTCTGTGTAATTACTTCGTTTTAAACAAATTTTGCATGTATGAAGAAGAACATTGGTAATTTGTTACTGTATTAACTCTTTCTAGTCTGTAGCAGGCCCCATTCACGTTGAAACCTACTGCTACCAAGTGATTCTAAGTTGCTATGAAGCGTTACTTTATATATGTTACAGTCAATACATGAAGGAAATATGTTTATGAAATGCATGAAATGTCTGTGATCCCCTCCCCCTTCCCCCTCCCCCCCCCTCTCTCCCCCCCCCCTCTCTCTCCCCCCCCCCCCACACACACACCGTCAGTACACGAAACAGTATTAGAGATTTTACGTGCATGACTTACTTTGCTAAAATATGACCGATACAAGACGTCTGAGTGTGGTCTTGCCTCAAGTAAGAAATCTTTACCCTTTTTAAGTCCCTTCTATTTATAGAAGTTACTTTTTAGGATAGGTCTCGCTGGGGCGAATTTAATAGGATATCCATGATGTCATAGGCGGGCAGACCTAAGCCTCTGACAACAATGTCCGAGACGGAGTGGTCGGCCTGATTGAAATGTCAACAGACCGGTCGGCCAACATTTCAATCAGGCCGACCACTCCGTCTCGGACATTCGGGTTAAAGGCCTCTGGCTTATGCAAGCCAGTAATGTCTGGGCCAGGAAAGACCGTGAAAAATTTCTGATTAATAAACTGGGCACTGTGGCGCCACTCGGGATGAATGTGAAAGATTAACATTTTTTACCTTGCTTGTGTCTGCTAACTGTACCTTTACCTCACTGTATCGCTTCTGTTTTACTACTCACTAACCAGATAGGTGAGGTTGGCGCCGGTTGATATGTACATTTCCCTTGGGGACTTTCTCAGCGCTGGCCGAACGTTTAGTTGGATCCCTTGCCTTTCCCTGTCTGGCGCCCAGTCTCCGGCTCACGGAGTTATACGCGTTTTTGGGCGGGGCGATCGTGTGCATCCCTTGGGGATGTATGTGGTCGTCTTGTTGCGTGCCTGTGTGTTTTTCTGTGGGCTGGTGGGTGCCTGTCGGGTGGGGCTGGTGGCTCTGGCTGGTTGTCTTCCGACCCCCACCCTACCCCCTTCTTTTTTTCTTTCTCTCTCTAAATCTCTCTCTCTCTCTCTCCCCACCCACCCCCTTTAGCACTTCTCTCTAGCCCTCTTTCTCTCTTTACACTTTTTCCTTTCCCCTTCTTCCCTTTCCTCCTTCTTTTTCCCCCTCCCCCCCCCCCCCCTGCCCCCGTCTCTCTCTCTCTCTCTCTCTCTCTCTCTCGCTCTCTCTCTCTTTCTCTCTCCCCCCTCCCTTTTTTGTTTTGAGTTACCCTTGAAGACGTTTTCACAACTACCTACTCTCCACTTATACCAATATTCTCTTACTGAATTTGATTACTTGCTTTGTTTTAATGACTTATTACTAGTTGTGTACCGTGCTAAATGCTGGGTTTTTTTCCCCCGGGGTCCTCCCGTTTTTCCCCGAGATAGTCCTCAACTTGAAGGTGATATAAAGTTTGCCTTGGGGTTGGTGTTTAGCAGGCTTTGTGTATTAGACACTCAGCCTACTTCGTGCCCAAGGGTACTCCCCGTTCGTCCTCTCTCTCTCTCTCTCTCTCTCTCTTTTCTCTTTCTCTTTATCTGGCCTCAATTACACGCCTTTTCTTTTGCTCGCTCCTGCACGTGCTTGCACACACTCTTGTCTCTCGTGTTCAGGTTCTTTCCGAGTCTTTCTCTTACGATTTTTCGTTGACGTCATTTTTACTTTTTCCGCACTTTTGTTCTTCCTTTTATTTTATTTTACGTCACCTCCTTCAGTTTCCACATTCCTTCTGCCAGTGAAGATAAGTAGCGGCTAATCTCTCTGTTTGTTTGTTTGTCTATTTTGACAAAGGGTATTTACCCGAAATATTAATAAATTGTGTTGTACCCGTCTTTTCTAAGCGTGTTTCTTTCTCCGTTGGGTACTTCTTTGCATATTACACGCTTGGCAGTCACCTTTTTGGTCTGGATTGTTCATCACATTAAATGACTAAAATCGCAAGGAATTTCATGAATTTCCTACAATTACACGTCAGGAAATAACTAAATTGCCTCTGCTAATATTAAATGCAGAAGTTATTTTACTATCATGTAAAAGCAACACACTCACACACACACACACACACACACACACACACACACACACACACACACACACACACACACACACACACACACACAAGTCACGCGTTCAGCAAGGCACTGTGCAAGAAGGACGAAGGAGAGGAAGACATAGGAAAAGATGGGAGGACAATATCTCAGAGTGGACAGGACTGAGGCTGAGCGATACGTTAAGAATGGCAGAGGACAGAGAGGAATGGAGGGAGCTGGTTGCCAAGTCATCAGTGGTGCCCCAACGGTCGGCAAGACTACGGGATATTGATAGATAGATAGACAAATAGATAGATAGATAGACAGAAATGCAACGAAAATGACAGACCTTGTTGATTTTTGGCTTGCGTTCCATAGCAAAAGTAAATCTTAAATAGTGGATCATCCGTCCGTCCTTCGCTTGTCTGTCTGTGGTAACATTTTAAATTCGCATTTTCTCAGACCCTAAACAAATCATAGACCTCAAACTTGCGACAGGGATGTTTTATGACGAGACCTTCTAGACTTACCATATTAGGTGACCTCTTTCAAAATAATGGTCAAGGACTCATAGAGTTATTTAATAGGAGAATAAATTCCCTTTTTTTGAGGACAGACAAAGGGCGGGCTTGTTCTGTAGATGTCCGTGGAAAGGTTATGGCACATCAAAGTGACACATTTGCATTGATAATTGATCAGTGTTCAGGTCGCACATTTTTATGGGCGGGTTTTGGGGACAGGCAGAGTTACTGCCCGTCCTCCATAACCTTTCCTATTAGGGTTATTCATTAGCACTCCGATTCCATGGACGTTAAAACCCGAACTAACCAATCAACCAACCATATTTGGACACGTTCGAGTTTATTTTCAAAAAGCCAAACTTGGTGTCTGATGATAAGACCTGCTTATGCTTATTAATTTGGCAGGTCCCTGTGAAAGATCAAGGGTCGAAACCGATTGACAATTTATATAATTTTAGTTAAAATTATATCAGTTCACACATTACCGAGGCTGTTTTGGAAATACATGTCTAAAATGGCTGCCACATTAAAAAAAAGGAAATTCATGAAGTGAACGACTGTCTTAGTCATGTCGTGCAATGACTGAGGGTCACAGGCAATTCATATATTTCGTAAACGGTTAAGAAATTCATGAATTTCGTGATTTCAAGGATTAACTGTAACATACATAACATCGCGTCTGCAAATCTGCTTTGTATGCGTTCTTTTTCTACAGGAGACTCTCTGGGCGGACACAACACCAAACCGTTCAGTACCTATGACCGAGACAGTGATGAGTCCGGTGCTAACTGTGCTGTCGAATTTCACGGTGCTTGGTGGTACACGGATTGCCATGCGAGCAACTTGAACGGTGCTTACCGACCGTCGGCAGTCACAGATTCTGACGGCGTAGTCTGGAGTTCATGGAAAAACGCCTTCATAACCCTTAAAAGGGCCGAAATGAAGGTTAAACCAGCTGTTTAGTTGCTGGCCGGCCTCTGCTCTGGTGTCGTACGCACGAAAGGACTGAAGCCGCCGGCCAGGTGTAGTGTAGGAATATTAGTCCACTTGAACAGTAGGCTGAGACGTCTGGCTTACACCTGGCCGGCGGTTTCAGTCGACTTTCGTGACATTTTTGAGTAGATTAAACCCTTCGCTGCCAGTTGACACAGACCGTGTTTCTGAAATGGTTAATTCCACACCAAAGAGCCCCAGACACCCAATAAACATGGATTCAAAAGTGGGTTGGCAAGAGACATAGATCCTCATGAGACCCCGCTACTGCGGGATCTCATGAGGATCTACGTCTCTTGCAGTTGGATGGCGTTGAACTTGTGTTCTGCAGGAAGCGTGGTCTAAATTCAGTTCAAGTTATGTAATCTTGCGATTAGTGCCCGTGGTGGTTTCACTTGAGGCGCGTCAGTCGTAATGACGATTACATCACCGAACGCTCGACGTACACATGTTTGTTTTGAAATAAATCACGCAAAAATCTCATAAAAATTAGTCCTTGTTTGTTATTTGTAGACTCTGTGTGTGTGTGTGTGTGTGTGTGTGTGTGTGTGTGTGTGTGTGTGTGTGTGTGTGCGCGCGTGCGTGCGTGCGTGCGTGTGTGTGTGTGTGGGCGCGTGTGCGTGTGTGTGTGTGTGGGCGCGTGTGTGTGTGTGTGTGTGTGTGTGTGTGTGTGTGTGCGTGTTGCTTGCGTGCGTGCAATCATGCGTGCGTATGCGTGCGCTTGCGTATAATGCACTAAACTATTATTGATGCCATTGAAAAATACCCGGATTTTGACACATATAAAATTTTCCGCCCGCTCCTTTGTTGGCAATCATCAGATAACACTGCAGCAACACTCCACTGAAATAATAGATTGTTATCGAACTGCGCATCATTTTTGAGTATTTAACTTTGCTGACTGTAAGCTCCCATCGAGCAAAGAACGACAGGGCCGACGTCGGCCGCAATTGGTACTCTTACAGCCGTCGCACGGGCCGTCTGTGGCCGACGTCGGTCCGATGACCTTTGCTTACTAAGATACGCGGCAATTTTATAACGCACATGCAAACATTTTCGTCAGTTTCACATCAGGCGCAGTTTACATTCACTGAACTACTCTTCTTCTTCTTCATTTTTGAAGGGACCCGCTCCAAGCAGTAAAGGACCATTAGTTCCAAATATCTCAGTATAAATGTTTGTAGACTATTTGTTTTCATAATGTTATGCCAAAGGGCTAACTGAAAGCTCTTTTCTCCGCGGCGGCCTTTATACCTAAAATTCGCCAGTACAAGGTGTTATCAATATTGTTTTCACACAAATAACACCTTTTTTACCCTTCTTCTATGTGAGGAGACACACATGCCAGAGGTTTTCCACTGCCCTTTGAATCTTCAGCGTACAAAGGAGAAATGAGTCTTTCATTATACCACATTGAAAATGTTGTCCAGGATTACTGTACGACAGTAAGAGCAATTATAAAGGACATCTTGCAATCTATTAACCCTTTACTGCATGAAGTAGGTCACTTTAGTGTACGAAGTCTGAATGTCGTAAAACGGAAGACTTTTCTACTTTTCTTCTCCTTTGTACGTAGAAGATTTCCACTGATGAGCACAAGTGGCAGTAGAAAACCTCTGTTGAGTGTGCTTCCTCAAATGAATGGCACAAGAAAGGGTAGGAAAGTCTGAATTGAGGCGAGCTAGACAACATTCAACATTTGTTCGGCGATTTTTAACTATTAAAACCCGTCATGGGCAGATCGCTTTTACCTTTCAGCAAATCAAACACAGCGTCAAGGTTGTTTCTAGTGCACAACAACTAAACCATCGCAGTCGATCTAGAAGTATGAGATGCGGGGCTCATGAGGTTCTTTGCTGACTCTATTCATGTCTGTACTGTTTTGATTATTCCGTGTTGATATTTACCCTGCTTTCAAAGACATAATTTTACGGCCATTAGTAAGGAATGGGTTAAAACGAGCTGATAGTGTAACGGATGACACACACGCATCTATCACCTGTATTCATATATATATATATATGCAGGTGTAGTGTATATATATTCAAAGCAACAAAATATTGTCATGCACAAAAGATGAATTATGCATTTTTTTTACTGCCGTTAACTACTGGGAAAATGTCAACACCATACAGAGTCAACTCAGTGGTTGCGGGGGCTCATGATGTGCTTTGCCTCTGGCTGGCTCTGTTGATATCCGTGTTTCTTCGATGGCTAGGGTTATGTAGCGCTGAATTTGCCATAGTTGAAAGTAAAATATTTGTGTCCACTAGCATTGGAGGTGTGGCAGTAACTGCACAACGCACGACAGTGGCGTGGGGGTGGGGGGGGGGATACTCTGCCACCTCAACCCCCCCCCCCCACTTCCCTACTTTTTAACTCATTCGAGACGTGCTGCCTCCGGATACGCGGCTTATGCCGCGTATCCGGATGCGGCACGTATCGAATGAGTTAATGGGGGAAGGGAGCGTGCCCACCGTGTCCATCAGTTCAAACGCAATTGCGGTATACGAAATGAAAACGGAGACTTTTATTGATTGTTCGAAAAAAGAAACACACGTAAAGAAAAAACACTGAATCAAACCTACATCAGAAACGCTGTAATTGACTGTCATTTGGATTGTTAGGGTTGTGGTGTCTCCAACCTTTTTTCGGGGAGTGGGCGGGGGGAGGGGGGAGGAGGGGGGGGAGGGGGAGGGGGGAGAGGGGATTTTGCAAAACTGCCCAGCTATTACGCTTTGTGTCTGAATTAAAGCTCGATGATTTCGATGCAATTACCAGGTTGGTTTTCGTTTACTCCTGCCCCCCCCCCCCACCCACCCTTCCTCTCCCCTCAATGATTATTGCAACTCGCCAAAAGCATCCGTTGAAAACATTCACAATTGATAACAACGCATGGAATCTGTAACCACACATCGTCTACTTGAAATCACTATTAGTAATCAAATTAAGCGTCAAAACCACGTTGACAGTGTTTGTAAAATTATTTACACGGAAGAATAGAACAATTAATTCTTCCCGACCCGCATTTGACAATTGAGCAATTTTTAAAAATAAAATTGGATTTCTTTCTCTTCAAAATCTCTTCAAATTAAAAAAAAGGGGTTCTTATGTTTCAAGTGTGGAACCATAAAACTCCAGAATATCTATCTGTTTTTTTTCATAAATCCGTCAGCCAGTGCCGCTGAAACTCGGCCAGCAGCATGTCGACCCTTCGTCCCCGAACCCACGAGGGCAGGCGGAACAGCAGTCACCAATGTTCCAGACAACTGACTTTCCGCCTCTTGTGACTTCATCTGCCGGAACGGCCCAGACCTCAGCTGCTAATGCCTGGGCCCCCGATGCTAGTGTGTACACCGCGTGCAAATAAATAGTTAAATCTCATTGTATGAAAGGAGATTGATGTCTGATGGGCGCCACATTCCGAACTGTTGCATGGATGGTTCTTGCTTGGCGTATATCGATTATTTTCCACAACCTTCTTTGGCACTGATTGGGGAGGGTTGTGGGAGACGCTTGGGTTGCGCCGGTACGGGCAGTCCTGGTTCTGGGTCGGACTATTGTTACTGTCATATATCAACCCAAATCAGATTATTCACATAGGACTGATGTCATCCAAATGCTCAAATTCATGATTATCAATTGATTAGTACTGCAGAACTCTATTGCTGTCGTAACTGTGAAATGTGTGTAGTTTTGAGTGCGACGTAAAAGTATTGTCTATATCCTTCAAAATTGACATTATACTCAAAGTGGTTTTTAAAATCAATCTGTACCTGAGAAATCGGTGACTTACTGCACGATATAGATTCATGTACGTTTTTCTGACATAGTTAACGTGGCTAATGTGTGACGTCACGACGGAGTTTCAACTACTATTTGTTGTGTGATAGACCGTCAGTAACGGATCAGTGACACCCAGTGCGTGCGCCTCTTTGTGCGACGCTTAGACGCGAAACAATCACACAGCATAATCCTGTTACTAAGAGGTTCAGGATTAGCACTACACCCCTGATGAATGATCAGTGTGTGATGACTGGCTTAGTGGTCAGTGTGGATAGACACACCCGCGCGCAATTCTCATCGGAATGCGCGTATATGACAATTGCAGCGGTCTGTGACTTTACAAACTTAGTGCATTGAACAGGAGTGCACAACTTAGTGACTATTAAAGTGATTCTTATCACTGACCGTGTTGGGTGCAAATAGAATAAGATTACTCTGGTACGCTTCATCGCTTTTTGTTTGTTTATATTTGCAGACTTTCGCATTTACATCTATGCTCCGCTTGCTTTTTTGCTTTTTTCCCCCCTTTTTTATCTTTCGCGCATGTGTCAGTGCAGTGATTTGACCACTGATCTACATGCCACATAATGAAGCTTTCTTATTGTTGTTTAAACTGTCATTTAGTTTTGTTAGTATGTTTAAAATTAGTATTGGATTGAGAAGCTACCTGACATGTCTACTAGTGTCAGCGATCATTTGCTTAGAGTAGGCCAATTCAATGTATATCACTTTTGCAGTAAAGTATCAGACGTTACAGTACTACTCAACCAAAACTCCCCATATCATATATTTAGCTTTACAGAAAGTAGGTTGACAGAGAATATAAGTAACCAAACTATCACCACACAAAATTTCTAAATTCATAGGCGAGATGCTTCAGCGCCTGGTCATACTGGATTTTGTGGATTTTGTGTTTATGTTCACGATACTATTACTAACAACATAAAACGACGATGCGACCTGGAATCCACCGATATGAAAAGCCTGTGGATTGAAATCAAAGACACCGACAAGTCAACTTCGACCTTACTATTTTTTTATTTACAGAAACCCCGCAGCTAAAGTGTCCTGGCAAGATGATTTTGTTGTAATGGTTGACAAAGTACAAAACTTCAAGGGTGATATACATATAGTCGGTGATTTTAATGTTGATTTATTGAAATCTGCTAATACGTCATGGAGATCCATGATAACGTTCTTAGACCTTAAACAAGTAGTTCAGTCACCCACTAGAGTCACTGCTACTTCATTCACATTAATTGACCATGTTTATACAACCAACGACAGTGCCCTTAGCAATGTCTATGTACCCAGCATCTCTATCAGTGACCATTTTCCTATTTGCTTCTCATTATCTGCGAAGTTGCCAAAAAAACCTCATAAGGAGCTTATAACCATCCTCTATAGATCATTCAAAAAAATTAACCAAGATGACTTTTTTGCATGACCTTTCGCAATCACCATTTTCCGATGTGTACAATTATAACGATCCCAATGTAGCGCTGTCCCACTGGTATAAGTTGTTCCTCGGAATTCATGACAGATATCACATTGATTCAAATGCAGTCGCTCTTCTCTCATCCTATCTCTTAGACAGAACGCAAAAAGTGTTCTTGAATGGTAAATACTCAGCGGAAGGCCTGGTGACCCATGGTGTTCCTCAGGGATCCATCCTAGGGCCTTTTATTATTCAACATCTTTATAAATGACCTTCCACTATCAATATCACACCCCGACACAAACTGTGAACTATTTGCGATGATACATCATTATATGTATCTGATAAAAAGTTTTCAACCGTGCGCACTGTCCTCCAACATAGTTTAGATGAAGTGTGAACTTGGTGGGAAGAAAATCATATGATTATTAGTATTCCTAAAACAAAAAGTATGTTGGTGACGACACGCCAAAAACATCAACGTAGTTTGCAACCCCTTGAGCTGTCCCTTCACTCCCATCCCATAGAGCAAGAATCAAAACATCGTTTGTTAGGAGTGACAGTTGATGAACAGCTCATAGAAACTACCTGTAAAACTATTTCGAAAGAATTATTTTCTGTTATCCAAATTAAGTCCTATAGTTGACATTGATGCTCGAAAACTATTCTTTACCGCACACATTAAGACATATTGTAACTATGCTTCCAATATCTGGGTCGGCTGTGGAGATATTATTCATTAGAAAAAAAATTAATTCCCTTTACCGGCGAGGTATTAAGCTTATTCTTCCTGGTTCGTTCCCTACTTAATATCTTACCACTTAGTAAACAATTGGAACTTAACAGATGTTTACTTGTGCAAAACATTCTAAACGATGCCGCTCCTCCCTATCTCCGTGAGCTGTTTTACCACACGAACAGAGAAAACATGAGGAACAGCTTACTCCATCTCCCAAAATCGAGAATCCACATCTTCAGATCTAGCATATCATTTTCAGGTGCTAAGTCATGGAAAAACTTGCCCTTTCATTTAAAGTCTATTTCAAAATTATCTATCTTTAGAGCTCGCGTCCATATAATATTTGATGTCATTGTGAATGTTTTATTTTCTGCTCAGTTTGTTGCTCCAGCACATCGTGCATGTACCTCACGGGAATTCTCCTACTATACATGACGTGTCAGTTCATGACTAGTAGTATGTATACATATACTTTTTATTTTGCCTATAATCAAAGAAAGAGTCCCTAAAACCTTTATTACTTGCAATCTTTAACCAACCTTTTTTTCATGTACATTTCTTTCTTAATTAATAAGTACTTTGTAGTAGTTTTGCATGTTTTATGTAAATTAAGTTAGTTATTGATGTCTTGTTACAGTGATGTTTATGTATTATAGTAAACAAAGGACAGTTTGGAAGAAAGGTATTTCAATGCCTAAAACTTTATCCTAGTAAACGTTTCATCATCATCATCATCATCTCTCTCTCTCTCTCTCTCTCTCTCTCTCTCTCTCTCTCTCTCTCTCTCTCTCTCTCTCTCTCTCTCTCTCTCTCTCTCTCTCCTCTCTCTCTCTCTCTCTCTTTCATACAGATGGTTTTTATATGTGTGTGCGCGTGTGTGTGTGTGTGCTCGTGTTTGTTTGTGCGTGTGGGTGTATGTGTGAGCGGCGCGCGTGCGTGCGTGCGTGTGTGCATGTGTGTGTGATGAGTATTATTATTTTTTTCTGTATATAATGATGCTATTGGGTTTTGTATGTACATATATATTTTATAGTTTCCCTTCTTTTTTATCCTGTAGATGTTAGCAACGGCAAGTTTGTAAAATGACGATTTGTTTTCTGTCAAAACTTTTTACCGTTGAAAAATAAAGTTTCATCATCATCATCATCTCTCTCTCTCTCTCTCTCTCTCTCTCTCTCTCTCTCTCTCTCTCTCTCTCTCTCTCTCTCTCTCTCTCTCTCTCTCTCTCTCTCTCTCTCTCTCTCTCTCTCTCTCTTTTAATGGTAGTGTTTAATGGTAGTTCTTAGCTCAATGGTAGTAACGGCAAGTTTAAAAATTGGTTCTGTTACCAAATACTTTTCCGTCATAAAATAAAGGTTCATTGTCATCTTCATATCGTCATTTTCTCTCTCTCTCTCTCTCTCTCTCTCTCTCTCTCTCTCTCTCTCTCTCTCTCTCTCTCTCTCTCTCTCTCTCTCTCTCTCTCTCTCTCTCTCTCTCTCTCTCTCTCTCTCTCTCTCTCTCCTAATGTGACCTGCTCCATGGCGGATTGAATTGCTGAAAAGGTTTTCGACTGGCTCTAGTGCGTGACGAAATGCTCTTCTACAACCAATGGAGAAGAAGAGCAGATAAGTCCTCCATTTTAGGACATTCAAACTTGAACAGTAAAGTTAGCATCTTTTGTTCGGCATTATTGTATGACATGCAAAGAACATTTTGTAAAGAACCTGTTGCGAACTATTACCACATTCTGCTCCAGGACCCAAATCCACAAATATTGAAGTTGCCCCTTGAAGACTCTATTACACTTCTGGAAACAGATCGAGCGTGATAGTTCAAGGGTTTTGCCAGAATAGCTTGGCGCCTAAGGGCGCCAAGCTATTCTGGCACAACCCTTGAACTATCATGCTCGATCCATGTCTTGCCGTGGCGTGTCGGAGTTGAATGAGTTAAACAATTATTGTCTGGATCATGACTCTTTCAGCGAAAAGAGAAACCTCTAAAACCCACCCACACAGATCCGCCAATACTTTCAAAAACACACAAAAAACTGAAACATCAAACTATGAAAAACAGTGAATACTGTATACAAACTGACTGCTTTTATTTGCCAGTAAGCGAAGGTCATCGGGACGACGTTGGTCGCGGGCCCATTGCGGTCGATGTCCTTCTACATGATCCTTTCCATACTGGGTGCACAATTGTTTTGATTAATATTTGTTTTCGCGAAACAGCAGCTGGCAAAGTGAGGAATATATTCCTTCGTGAGGTGTTCTGAATGTATTCAGCACGATTGCATGAAATACAGATTGTAAACAGGGTTATCGGGGATTTTGCATTTTCAGCCAAAGTTAAGCGCGTGCAGGGGCTCACTGAAATCTGTTCCTCTTGCAGATGAAAGGTGCTAAGAGAGGAAATTACAGCCGTCGTGGAGGTTTTTGATTGGCAAACTGCCCATCCGGTTCAACTCATAAAAATGAAGTCATTATAGTAGTTTGAAAGTTTCATTGATAGGAAAACATACATCTTTATTGTACTGTGACAGTTGCGCGGTCTCGAAAGTTTCGGCGGTCTGAATTAAAATTTTTTGGAGCGTTTTTTTGACATGCTTTAAAATCAAACTACACAAACTCTGTTCATGGTTTGACATGCTGGCGTGTGCATTTGGGTGCTGTCTACCGCAAACAACAATCCAAGTGATTGTAGCTGCAGCCCAAAACGAGCTTGACGCCGGTGAATTTCTGCGATAATGTATTAACTATGGTTTCTGTAAACTTACTCTACGTTTCGCGGTGTGTGTTCGCGGTGGCTTAGTGGTTTGACTGAAACGCTATCGCGTTTCGCGATTAATATTTTTGGGTCAAAATATATCCTCCCCCCCCCCCCCTTCCCCCTCGCCCACCACAAAGAAAAAGAAAAAGACTCTTCAAACCTATTTGGTGGGGGAGGGGGAGGGGAGGGGAATACTCAATCCATATCACCCGACGTTTTTATCCGGGTCACCTTACAGCGAAACCCCACCCCCTCCGACCCACCCTGGTCCTCCCAGAGCACACGCCACTGCGCGATACGAACATAGCACGGAGAGCATTACTGAGTGCACGGACACACAATCTCAGTAGCAAAACGCTTCGGGCCCACGATGACCGCAATGGGCCCGCGCACAGCCGTGCGTGGGCGAACTGTCCCCGTCGTGGGCCCTAGGACCTTTACTTACCGGGACACGCAACTAAAAAAAAAAAAAAAAAACTAAATACACACACACACCAGAAGTGCATCAGTTGATTGTCGTTGGGAGAGGGGGAGGAGAAGGGGAGGGGTGGAAGTGGAGATGTCTCCAGGTTTTTAGGATGGACACGGGAGGAACCCCCTAAAACCAACTCTCATAGATCCGCCATTTGTTCAAAAGACAGAACCACTGAAACATGAAAACACAAAATACTGTATACGGACTGTTAACGCATTCAGCCCCGACACACCACAGCTAG
The DNA here is from genome assembly GCA_036245525.1 of Semisulcospira habei. Lineage (NCBI taxonomy): Eukaryota > Metazoa > Mollusca > Gastropoda > Semisulcospiridae > Semisulcospira > Semisulcospira habei. Next base: position 227,737,958 of record BTPG01000001.1, on the reverse strand, counting down.
ACACAGATGGAGCATGATAGTTCAAGAGTGCTGCCAGAATAGCTTAGCGCCCATAGGCGCCAAGCTATTGTAGCACCACCCTTGAACTATCGATCTGTCTCTAGAATTGTAATACAGTCCCTCACAGGTAAACTTCAAAATTTGGAAATTTCGATCCCGGGGTAGAATGTGTTAACTTTCATACGCCGTCGTTAGACAAGCGTTTCGGCAAATTTCATATTAATTTTGGAGAGACAGCAGCTGGCAAAGTGAGAAAACATAATCCATCATGAGCTGTCAAAAGCGTTTTCAGCACGCTTATAAAACACACGTAGTAGTACGCTGATGATAATTTCATGTCTGATGAGAATTTTCTCCTTTGAGTCAACTTCGTGAAACTCCGGAAAAAGAGTAAGTAACAAATTTGGGATGCAGTGAACCCTTTGGCTGTCGGTAGCGATTTTTTTCACAGTGATTCCTCAGGAATCCGACAGCCAAGGGATTAAAGTTTCGGCAAACTCAAAAAATGATGGGAGGGGGGCGGTCTGTGACTGGCGACTTCCTTTCATCCTTCGTTGTTTTCCTAATCACTTCACCGCCGAAAAAAAATTGAACAACTCAAATGCAAGAGGTAAAGGTCCTCGTGAGACCCCCGCAATATGTTTCTTCTGGGAGCCGGGCTGTGCCCGTGTGACGTTGACGGCTGGGGATTTTGGGAGTTGAACTGACAATGATTTCACAAACATTCTGCGTCCACTGGCAGTGACTGATCGGGTCATAGCCCCTCTTAACTCATTCAGCCCTGACGCACTACATTAGGAGATGGATCGACCATGATAATTCAAGGGTAGTGCCAGATTAGCTTGGCGCCTGTCGGCGCCAAGCTAATCTGGCACTACCCTTGAATTATCATGGTCGATCCATCTCCTGCAAAAGGTGCATAGTCGTTAGATGACGCCTCCAAAATTTGGGAAATACATACGTCGGGCTGAATGAGTTAAGAGAGGCTATGACCCCCTCAGTCAGAAGATATAGATGGAACCAGTCGTAGCCAACACAGTAACATAGTCTTATACGCCACTACAGCTCTATCGTGCGAAGTCAAACGGCAGTAAATCTTCTTTGTGAAAAAGGAAGATTTTTATTGCAGTTCAAAAGAAGGTAAGTCCATTTTTATGAAGAGCAAACTTGTCATTGAATTACAGCAAAAATCTAGCTTTGCACATACATAGACTTATGTCCTTTAGCATTCAGGAAGCACAGCTGGGGGTCTTATGGGAACGCTCACCAGATCTTGCCAATGGGACCTGAGCAAGGGAGTGTTAACTGACATTAGTTTATAATAATTTGATGTCACGCTGGATCAGGTGAAGCAACGAAGGTTGCATAAGAGGACGCGAGTTCAAATCCGCGTAGCATCGTTACTCTGTCAAGAAAGAACAAGATGAGGATTTTATCCCAAAGTCTACCGTATTGTTTGGAGCTCAGATGCGTTTATCTTTTAGGAACATTCAAGGTTGTTCATATTTTTAGGCTTATTATGCTGATCCTTTTCTCTCCTCTCTACGCCAACCTGTGATCAACACACACGTCGGCGCACACAAATAAAGACGGACACACGACACTCCTCTCCATTAGTACGCTCTGTGGGCTCGTGTAGCGACGGGAATCCATCTCCTTCTACTCTAACCCATCCTTTGATCCACACACACTGGCACACTGAAATAAAGACGGACACACGGCGATTCTCGTCATTCGTAAGCTTCGTGGTCTGGCGTAGCATAGCTATTCTGAAGAATAATAGCACGAGAAGCGAAAGGACTTCATTTCAAGCTACACGTCATGGCATGATTAGTCCCAAAACGATGTGTTCATAATGATGACTCGATGTTATACGTCACTTATCGCAGTACGAACATTTGCTCGTATCAAAGAATCAACTTTGCAATTGCTTTTGCTAATTTTCACGCCTAGTGCTTACAGGTCACAATTTGACCTAATCCTACCCCAGGGCCGGGACAAACAGCAGGCTATTGCTGACACTGTTCAAGAACAATCATGCGGGTATTAATGAGAAGATATGTTTTTTTCGTAAAAAAAAGATTAAAGTTATGTTAGCTGTTTTACAAATGACTCCTAAAAAGTGGTGAAGAACATTGTCTGATTTTCACACCTAGGGCATACAGGTCACACTTGACCTCATCGTACAACCGAGACAAACTGTACTCTTATGTAAATACCGCATACGAAAAATCATGCGATTATTAATGAGAAGATTGTGGGTTTTAAAAAAAATAATATTCAATTGTTTTAAGATTAATCAATATAATTTGTAAAATGTATCCCCAAAACGTGAAAATATTTTGTTTTTCGAAAAATATTTAATTATCACTCAAAATGTTTTAGAGGTACAATGCTAGTTAACGAACTCATTCAATATCTCCCTTTTATCTATCTACACTCAAAATATCTAGTAAAAAAAAGAACAAATACGGACACCAATGTGGATCAACCGGATTTTGTGAAACGACCATTTTCTCGCCAATGAGCATCTTAATAAAACAAATCGAAAAAAAGGTCGCGAGATAATTCTTTTAGTGACAATATTCTAAAATTTCAAGCTTGTCCGTCTTCAAACGCGGGCTCCAGTCGCTGTCACATCCTCTCTCTCTCACACACACACACACACACACACACACACACACACACACACACACACACACACACACACACACACACACACACACATACACACACACACACACACTTACACACACACACACACACACACACTTACACACACACACACACACACACACACTTACACACACACACACACACTTACACACACACACACACACACACACACACACACACACACACACACTTACACACACACACAGGGAGACAAAACCATCAGAGTGAGTTACCTACCATTTCATGTGAAAATGGGTTCCCATATTTCTATTTATTCTAGGGCTCTGGAATTGATGCGAATGTTTAGAACTCACCTTATAACCAAGCTCTATAACTTAAAATAAAATAGACATTTTCTAGAAACAGAGCCACTAGATGCCGAAAAAATGGGTTTCTGCCAATAAAGTGGGTGGGTGTCTCTCTCACACAAAAAACTGGCAAAATGGGTGTCTTCACAACAGTAGGCGTCTGTAATAAGGTCAAGTTCATGGAATACTTCTTTTTCACATTAACTTTTTTCCCCAACTTAATGTGTATGCTGTGCTTTAACATTTTTTACATTGTATGGTGCAAAATTCAATAAACACTGGCCCGAAACCTTTCGATGATGATTTTTACAGAGGAAATCTGTTAAACATTGCTGCGTTTTGTCCTTCTGAAGCAAAACAGTTTATCATGGCATTGACGTGAGAATCAACATAATGTATTCTGGAAATTAAAGGACTTTTTGTTTTTGTTTTTGGGTACTCTGGAGTTTCAGACAAACAGCAACAGAGCATTTTGAATATTAACCCTTATCATTCAGAATACACCAGTGTGTGCAACTAGTGTGACTGAAATAGTCCAAGGGTTAGTGCCAGAATAGCTTGGTGCCTCTAGGCGCCAAGCTATTGTGGCACCACCCTTGAACTAAAGCCATTGGTCTATGTCCTCATCTGTAAGTACTGTAATCTAGCTTGCATAGAATTATGGCAGTGAACAAATTTGAAGCCATTAGCCTCAGTATGACTATGATGCGGGTCAAAAAGTGTGGAAAAATATGAAAGATAGAAAAAGACCCAGACGAAGAAACGAACACTTAACTTATTCTACCCCAGCAAAATTTAAGATCCACCACGATAGTTCAAGGGTGATGCCAGAATAGCTTGGCGCCTATGGGCGCCAAGCTATTCTGGCATCACCCTTGAACTATCGTGGTGGATCTGTGTCCTGCACTGCAACGCAGTCTTCTGAAGACGACTTCAACATTTGGGCTTAACTTATTCTACCCCAGCAAAATAAAAGATCCACCACGATGGTTCAAGGGTGATGCCAGAATAGCTTGGCGCCAAGCTATTCTGGCATCACCCTTGAACTATCGTGGTGGATCTGTGTCCTGCACTGCAACGCAGTCTTCTGATGACGACTTCAACATTTGGGCTTAACTTATTCTACCCCAGACACACCACAGCAAAATAAAAGATCCACCACGATGGTTCAAGGGTGATGCCAGAATAGCTTGGCGCCTATGGGCGCCAAGCTATTCTGGCATCACCCTTGAACTATCGTGGTGGACCTGTGTCCTGCACTGCAACGCAGTCTTCTGAAGACGACTTCAACATTTGGGCTTAACTTATTCTACCCCAGCAAAATAAAGATCCACCATGATAGTTCAAGGGTGATGCCAGAATAGCTTGGCGCCTATGGGCGCCAAGCTATTCTGGCATCACCCTTGAACTATCATGGTGGATCCGTGTCCTGCACTGCAACGCAGTCTTCTGAAGACGACTTCAACATTTGGGGATTCCGGTCTTGGGGTAGAATGAGTTAAAATGACAGAACAGAACACTGACATTAATTAATTAAGTTCTGACAACATAAGAAATCACTTGAAACTTCTTCAGCCTTTATTTAACGTCTTTCGTCTCCAACAACCAACCATTCTTTCATTTGCAGAGTTTTTAAAATGGCATGCAGTATGTTACAAAATGATCCGCCCCCCCCCCCCCCAATAACACTCTTGTAATCAATCTTTACATTGTCAATGGCAGACCTGCCTACCACCAATTTTTTTTAATAGTATTTATAATCGCCAAAAATAGTATTCTTGGGGAAAAAATAGTATTTTCATAAAATTGTAGCAGATCCACTCTCCTCCCTACTTTGCTCTGACATTTTGTATTTTGAGACTTTATTGACTGACACAGCACAACACCCCCCCCCCCCCCAAAAAAAAAAAAAAAAAAAAAAAAAAAATGTAAAAATAAAAAATAAAATAAAATAAAATCGTAAATTTTAGGCATTAATCGTATTTTCGTATTTTGAAAAAAAAATCGTAAAAATACGCCCAAAAGTCGTAGGGTAGGCAGGTCTGCAATGGTTTTCTTATCTTATTACTGTCTTTTGTCCCCAGCCGGCTGTTTCATTTTGCAAATCCAAAGGTATACAAAATGATCCAGGTGTCCATCAGATACCAAAAAAAAAAGCAGGCTATACATGCTGAAACTACTCCAATAATAACACTCATGTAATAAATCTGTATGAAATCGAAAATGCCGCGAGTCAGTGGCGGGGAACCTCAATTCATTTCTTTTGTAACTTTTTCAGTCTGTTGCGGACGTAATCCTTAATGTTTGTCCAGCGCCTATGTCTAAGTGCAGGTTCCTCTGCCATTGCATACTGTATCTCGGCCTTTCCAGGAAGTTTGTTCATGACGAGGTGTGTCTTGAAACGAGTTTGAACAGCTTTCTCTTCAGCTTCCCCCCATGGTTTCCTTGTAAATCTAGCTTTCTTTCGAACAGGAGCTGACGCAGTACTGTCATCATCAAAACTATCTAGATTGTCATCAGGCTCTGGACGTCTTTTCTCCGTCATGCTCATCGATTCCTGTGTTGCTGACTTGCTACTTGCTTCATTCACAGGTGCTGTTCCCCCCGAGACCTCTCTGCCAGTTTCTGATGTGTCTTCATTGTCAAAGTCAATCTCTTCTTCATCGCCCAGCTCAGCTCTAATGCAACTCTCAAAATCTGTCATCCCATTGTTAACTGACAGAAGAATCTTTGCCACTTTTGCCTTTTGAAGGACGTCTTGAGGTTGGCGGTAGATATGGCGATGTATCCGAATATCATGGCCAAGGAAATCTGCCAGCTGATCCTGGTCTAACTCCGAGATGGCCATTGACTGAGCCAAAGTTGCAACCTGCTTCCGCAACTGAGTAAATGTGAACATGGCTGGGTATGACACCCCTGCTTCTAGGGCATGGGCCTTCAGAACATCATGGCCTCTGTAAGGCCTCTGACCAGAAGGTGTGGCAAAGATGTACTGGGAATCAGCGAGAGCTGGCACCGATTGCCTCATTTGAAGGATTCTGTCCACAGTTGTCATCATCTTCTTCGTCAGCAAAACGGGAACACTCCTATTAAACTTGCCTCTGATTTCCACTCGCTGAAAATGATTCACCATTTTCTTCACAACCTCTGTGAGACCTTTCAAGATATCTTGATTGGTGATCGATCCAATCTTAGCATTCTGGAAGTCTGACACCTTCATTCTCTGAACTTCTCCCCCTCGTTTTCGGTTGAAAAGTGATACAGCACAAAGAGTTGCTTTAACCACTGTCGGATAATCTTCCGAAACCATCCTTGTCTCAAGAAGCTGTTGGACCTTCCTCACATCTTCACATGATGGGATCAGCTTGGGTTTGTTCATGGTCATTTTCCCGACCGACTGGGCTGCTGTAGCGGACACACAATCATACCAGTCCCCGTTGAAGACAGAGTCAAACCGCTGCGCTTCAGAGAGCTCCTGTTGCCACCTGTCGTCTGAACCCTGCCCAAGCTGTTTGGATGCCTGTGACTGTTTGATCTGTGAACACTTTTTCAAAGCATGGCCTATGCGCATTGCGAGATTGCCTTTTTTGAACTGATGTGTGTCCTCATCAAACTCTGCTAGCTCTTTTACAGCCAGGACAACATGATCAAAGCTAGCTGAATTGATCACAGCATTTAAACTTGCGATTTTCATTTCTGACCTCACTCTGATAATCTTTAATAGTCTCCCTAACTCCCGCATCCTGGAGCTGATTTGTCTAGCCGTGTGTTCTTCAATGTCCCTGCGGTCAAATAATCTCTTTCCATACTCAAGAAGCAAGGGGTCAGTTCTGATGAGACGGCTTATCTCATCATTTCTCTGGCTGGCCAAGACCTTGTGATAGAATGAAAATTCAACGTCTAAGGGTATTGGAAGCATTAGGCGACCACGGCGCGCCGCGTCTCCTCGCCGAGTGATCTGAAACCCTCCTGGCTTCTGACAGCAACGTTTTGAGTGTACAGAGATCAGTTTTTTTTTTATAGAGCCCTTTGCAATGGCTACAGGCGAGAAGGTCGTCTACCTTACTAGTTTTGGTGCGATACTTAGGAATCAAACATCCGGATTTGTTTTCAAGAACAGCAACGTTATGCATGTAATCACCCTCATCTTGTAGTCTGATCCATGCTCGACGTCTCTGCTTGGTCCCTTTTTTCATTGACAAAATTTTAGCAACGTCTGCCTCATCTGCATGGACATCTTGTAAGTGCGTGCTCATTTTCAAGACAAGCTCGCCACACAATTTGCATGCATGTTTCTTGTCCCATTTGTACTTTCCTTTCCCTCTCTGCAACACGTGCACACCTGTTTCTTCTGTAAGCGCTCTTTCCCCACTCTTTCCAGCATCATGTTCCTCCTGCCTATCCACATTCTCATTGCCACCCCCTAACGCACACTGCACCTTGCTGGTACTAGCGTCACCAACACCTGGCCACCCCGAACCTGCCACTTTGATGAAATCTAACATAGTCAATACAATACTGTCTATGTCAGAGATCCCAGCAATTGATGCCGACACACCCTCTGAATCCGGTGAGCTCGAGCCAGGAACGAACTCCTCGTCATCACTGCCCTCGTATTGCGATGCGCTGGCACTACTCTCAGTCTCGGGTCCATCCCAGGCGCCATTTGCCAACTGGAGAAAGAAAGAAAGAAAGATTGAAACCAAAGCTGCATTAGAAACAGAAACAGCCCAATTTTGGTTTAAGGGGCCTTGCACAAGAATAAAAAGAGTAATCTCGTGTATGACCGATTTACATATGTGTGACCTCGGTGACGAGGGCTGGCTTCTGCAGCAGTCAAAATCCACGTTTTCTGAAAATGCAAGCAGTTTTCACACATTTGTCAACCCTGCGTGACCCTTTGAGAAAAGTCACTCAAACTGGCATGTTTAAAAAGGTCTTGTCACAAAGTATCCTTGGGCCAAGCTTGAAGAATGTGGCTTGAACAGTCTCCGAGAAAATGCCACCGTTAACTCATTCTACCCCCAGACACACCACAGCAGGATAACAGGGGTGGGATTCTAGTAACAAAGAAAACGCGGAAAATCAAAGGACGGAGAGGGGGGGGGGGGGGGTTGTCCTTCATTTTCAGCGGCCGAAAAATCAAACGACAGGGGGGGGGGGGGGGATGGGCGCGTGTCCACCGTTCGCCAAAGTATCCAAAAACTGACAGGGGGAGCGGAGACCAAACACACCCGAAAATGGACTTTGTTATGACACTCCTGATCTGCAGTATAAAAATGGAATGTGCGTACCAGTTTATGTTCAGATGCACACTAAACGGCACTCTGTCTTGGACAATATCCTTTTTCACCGCCATTTTCCACTGCGACCTAAAACTACCGGAAGTGTCTACATACAAATCCAACCCATTTGAGATTTTTTTTGCCATTTAAGAAGAATTTTTTTTTCGTCTTTTTCGTTGTTATTAGACGCGGAAAATAAATATGCTTCAGCGGAATTGTGAAAGAATTTCCGCGGAAATCCGCGGAAGAATCCCACCCCTGGGATAAGGATCGACCATGATAGTTCAAAGGTGATGCCAGAACAGCTTGGCGCCTACGGGCGCCAAGCTATTCTGGCATCACCCTTGAACTATCATGGTCGATCTGTGTCCTGCGCTGCAATGCGGTCTTGAGAGGACAGGGGCAAAATTTACGGATTTTGGTGTTGGGGTAGAATGAGTTAAAGTTTACCATGGACGACGGACGGACGACCAGTGGCCCAGAACATAAACTCACTTTTGCTTCGCACGCACGCCAGCCAGCCAATAAAATGAAGATGATCATAGAATCACTTTACTTACCAGTTTGTAATTGGGAGCATTCCGCTGCCGTCCATGCACCCTCCTACCAGACGCACCCTCTGTGGCAGAGGCTGGGGGCCATGATTCTGCAGCATAGATCCCGATGGATTTGGACATCCTGCTGCCATCCGACGCTGGGTGTGTGCAGAAAGTCCTGAGCCGGTGTGACCAAAACGGTGTTGCTGAGAACATGTCCAATACAACCATGTAAACCAACTGACATTTTGAATCAGATTGATTGTACATTGCTTAACGTCCCGACAGCCACAAGGCTTTCTCAGGACGTGCCTGCACTGCTTGTGAAAAAAAACAAACAGCACCTAAACAGAACATTGCCATGTATGTCGCCTGCCGGTCAAATACGTTAACTCATTCTACCCCAACTGACACCAAAATCCTTAAATTTTGCCCCTGTCCTCTCAAGACTGCATTGCAGTGCAGGGCACAGATCAACCATGATAGTTCAAGGGAGATGCCAGAATAGCTTGGCGCCCGTAGGCGCCAAGCTATTCTGGCATCACCCTTGAACTATCATGGTGGATCCTTATCCTGCCGTTGTGTGTCTGGGGTAGAATGAGTTAAATAAGCCTAACACATGGGGC